>OY776680.1:26815834-28019129 GCA_963675555.1 Leptura quadrifasciata | reverse complement strand
GAAAGAAAAAAAAGTATATATAAAAAAATTATTTCTTTTTCTTCTATTATCGATTTGCAAAAATATTTTTTATCGTCCCGCATATGTATCATTAAAATAAACATTTTCCCTTTTGTAGAACTAAAATAAAATTAGTCCTAATGTCCTCAAATGCACAGAGAAATTTAAAGATTGGGATAATAAATTTGTCCAATGTCATATTCTACTACATCTCTATCTCTCGCCTTCCAAGCACACCGTACATTCAGCTGCGTCATTTTATTGACGTGAAGTCATTTACAATTAAAATTGGAAGCATGGATGACTAATACACTCCGACCAACTCTTAACGAATTTTGTAGAAAAACTCATTATGGTTAAACTTCATATACATACCATACATATTGATACAATGCTTTTCAAGTTTAAATATATGAATCCTATCCCTAAAATCTACTTTCATTAACATTTTGGATTATACAATTCCATGGATTATTTATTTACTTATTATACAGAAATAAAAGCAGGGGAAATATACCCATTACGCTCAACAACAAAAGACATTAAGGTCAAATAGCAATACATTAAATTACAAGAGAAAAAAAATACAAAGTAAATGATCAAAAACAAATCAATTCGATACATGTCTGTCGTATCTACATTTAAACGAATTTACACTGGGTGCAGACACAACACAAGATGGGAGAGTTTTCCATGCGTCGAATACGCGCATTGAAAGGAAGCATTCGCGAACAGAGGTTCTGAAGGGGTCCCTGGTGATCTTAAATGGATGTCCACGTAACCTGTTGTCATTAGCGAGAGTAAATAAGTTATAAATTGGAGATAATTCATTTCGTATTCCTTTAAAGGTAGTAATTCGGTCGCCCCGGCGTCTTCTGGCAGCCAGTGAGGTAAGTTTAAACTGTGTAAGCTCTTCGTAACATGGGCAGATGCGTCCAAATGGTATCCTGGTTACGCGGCGTTGAACGTTTTCTAAAAGGTTTGAGTCGCGTACCAAGGTAGGAAACCATACACTGTTTCCGAATTCAAGTACTGGACGAACATACGTTTTATAAAGTTTGGATGAAGTGGTAGAATTCAAGTGGATGAAAGTTTTATTCAGAAGATATACTTTGGTGTTGGCTTTTTTAACTTGTCGGGCAATATGGTTGGACCAGAAAGATTGTGCGTAATTGTGCGTAATGATGGCTCCCAGATCATCATGAGAGAACTCAGTTGTTTGCTGTTAATATTATACCCCAAGAGTGGATTGTGCTTTCCTAAATGGAGTACTACACAATTATCGATGTTTAATGGAAGCAACCATGTTTCACTCCACTTCTGAATGAGATCTGGATCTTCTTGCAACTGTACATGATCCGCTAGTGGGTTGCAGTAGATTTTTATGTCGTCTGCGTAGAAAGAACACTGGGATTTGATACATTGCAGCAGATCGGATTTGTATGCAATAAACAGCAGGGGTCCTAAGACAGATCCCTGGGAGACCCCACTGAGCACGTTTCTGCTGTCACTCACTGCAGTATCAACCTTAACAGAAAACATTAGATCGGTAAGAAAATCTTGAATCCATATGTGCAAACTCCCACGTATGCCAAACTGTTCCAATTTCTGTAATAAGCGATTTTTAGTCACTTTATCAAAGGCTTTACGGAAATCTAGGTATATGATGTCAACGCATTCACCACGATCTAACCTGAGAGACCAGTCTGATACACAACACAGCAAATTAGTGTCAACTGAGCGACCTGGGATGAATCCGTGTTGTTCGGCAGGGAAAATTTGATGTGCAAGGAGAAAATGTCGCATACTGTCCACAATGATTGATTCCATCATCTTGACAACAAGGGAAGTAAGACTAATTGGACGAAAATTGGACGGATTAGTTAAAAAGTTATAGCAAATTTATTATAGCGCGCCTGACCCCGCGCGCTTCTCGCGCGCTGCATTTGTATGCCTCCGTGGCATATATTCGGACGTTAAAAAAAAATTCTACAGCCTACAGTTTTGATTTTACAATAATACTTTCCATATCATTTTTATGTAAAATTTTCCGTTCTTTCGAATAGCGATAATACTTTTTTTACAAAAAATTGTATTTTAAGATTTAAAAAAAAAATTGGTATTTTGCAACTAATTTGTTAAATAAAAAATTAATCAGGCACTCTTTTGTTGATAACTTTTTATATGTTGTTCGTAACATACTCACGAATGTACAGTAAAAAGTTATCGCTTCCCGGAATTTTTCCGAAGCGAAAACCTACTTTCACTCCACTATATGCCAAAATTTCAAAACACAATAAATCCAATTCTGCATTAAGTGAAAAATATCACGTTTTGTCAAACCGGAAGTAGTAACAACTTTTTATTTTTAAATAGCACCCTGTAAATAATTTGGAACATTTAGATTCCACATGAAATGCTTGTTATACCGATGCACCACAAGTAGGTATTTGTTTTCAAAATGGCATCATAAATTCGAAAAAGTGTGTAACGAAGCTTTTTTCGTCACAGAAATATGCACAGGATTTGTATTTTATTTTGTTATCCTGTGAATAATGGTCCTTTCTATTTCTGTTAAAACAAATATTGAAATATGTATTGTAACATTTTAAGCTAACCAGATTTAAAAGTAATAATTATTATTTTGTATGTAGTTATACGTATTAACGGACTTTAATGCAAGTGTACTCAGGTGGTAAGGCAGTGACTACGAGTGGAGATTTTACATCCACGCGGTCGAGTAGTTGGAATCAGCGAAAGTTTCAATGCGCCATCCACCGTCCAGTGTGTTAGATGTGCTTAACCGAGTATCAAAATATATGTGATAGAAATATTTTCGCGAATCTTTTGCTGTTAGTCTGAAATATTTTTTAAAAACATCATTAAAATCCGTGGCGCATTCTCTCACTCCTGCAATAGTAAGGAGAAGAGTTGAAGCCGTCCGACATTTAGTTCACTAGTTGCCGTTTCAAGCATTACATGTGGCTAGTCACCGTCTGCTCCGAACCGCCAGAAAATATACTGTAAGTCCCAAAATACAAGTGATAAAATTATTTTCAATAAGTCGATATCATTCCGAAATATTTTAAGTCGCTTTGACATCACCATCTCTCGACTCATCGACAGCAGACGTGTCCACTCCGAGATTCGAACCCAGGTATCATTATTGCCATATATCATTTCCGAGCAGCAGAATTTTGGCAAAGTCCGTAGTACGTCATCAACACAGCGCATTGGACAAACAGACACTCCGAGAACATCGCCCAAAGTCATTTCATTCCGACCGCTCCTCCGCAGCAGACTGCCCGACCGTAACCACAGGAAGTAAGTCCATGGAGGATTAAGTAAACTAACATATTTTCCAAGTTCTGTTTATAACTTCTGTATACTGGCACTGTATATTTATCTGTTGTCTTGCTTCTCATACCTTGTATCCGTAGTTTGTTTGCACCCGTTTTACCGCTACTCTGTGATATCGCTTTGCCGCTTGCTCTGTGTTCCTGTTTTACACTTTACTCTGAGCTACCGCTTCGCTGCTTGCCACACTTGTCATTTGAGTCATCTGGTACTACTTTCTTTACACCGCTTGCGTCCTTTAACTGTTATTTAGTAACTTGTAGAGATTGTTTGGAGTTATTAGTTGATAAGAAGTAGTTTTTATGTAGTAGCGTTAATAGAATAAACTAACCTTATTTATCGAATTCTGTGTTTTACTGCTTTGTGTGTGAACGTGTCTAATTTCCCTACCTGACTCACTGGAGTACTGTTTCTCCACTTGAGCAACTCGCATATCCGGCTTGTGGGTAATGCTGTCCTAACTCTTAAAACTGGGACTGAGATCATCGTCGTCATCCTGAGGTGGAGAAAACGCGTCACAAGTGAAGAACTAAATTGGCAACTGCAAGACTATGTTTTCAAGGAATTTACTCAGCAGGCCTTGAATGTGATATATTACCTTCATTTTTATTATCGCATTTCAGTAAAAGTTCTGAATCATTCTGAATCAAAGTACAATTTTTTGAAAAAAGTAAATAGATTTTATTCAATTTTTTTAAATGTTCACAATATTTTTTATACTTACACCAACAAAGCCCAAAATATTAACCTTCCATCTGATGTAACAAAATACTTCTATTTTCGGTACTAATTTACTTTCAAATTATTGGATTTTTGTAGATGCTAATTTTCAGTTATTCAATGAAACTTATATGTATTAAATTTTACGAGAAAGCCTTCATAAAATGACATTTCTAGTTAAACATTTACTTAAGTTACAGCTCGTACAAAAAATTTCAGTCCTCCGTTGTCTCACAATTTTTGCAGGATTAAATAAAGATACATTATTATCACATAAAACATCATAAATGTAAAAACTATCACCCTCAAAGTACATTGGTCCGTTCACAGGCACATTGCTTTTGTATTGCCGCCATTGTTGAAAGGACCTCTTGAAACCCTTCTTTACTAAATCTATGAAACTTACCTTACCGTTTTAGTTGACCGCCTTCATAGACGTTAAGCTTTTAGCTCTTGAGTTGAGCTTTGACGGCAACAGCGAAATATTAGTTGTTAGTAGATTACGAACTAATCATATCAACCCTTAATGCGTATAAAATGTTATTTTAGAAATACGGTACCATAAAGTTAAGATTCACTTCCCCTATTGATTTATAACAGGATGAACACCAGTCTGCTAGACAGACGCCTTGTAAGTATTATTTATAATCTCGCTTACTAATATGATAGAGTTTAATAAAACCATTTATTTTATTGTATTTAATTTTCTGCGTTAGTTAGTATTTTTTTAATTTATATAATGTTCTTAAAACTCTTGCAATGAGTATTATTATCTGCAGCATCGAATCAAAACATTAGTATATTTTTACCTTTATGTTTTCTTGAAAATGAATAATTGTACTTGTGTCGATTGGAAATGTCTTTGATACCTCAAGGGTCCAAACTAGGGCCCCTTTCATGCTTGGTATCTATTAAGGACCTATCGCTTAGTATATTGTAGCTATCTTGTGAAGCTTACTTATTTTTGCAGCCGATTTAAAGTAAACAAGCTTGACGACTATCCTTTTTTGCAAATTGCAATAATTCAGATGCGAAAGTAACTACTGACGTAAACATCTAATTGTAAAGTAATCTCCTAATACAATAATAAAAGTCAGTTTTCTTTAAATATACAATTAATAATAGCGTTCTGGGAAGATGTTCAAACTTTAAGGATGTTGGAACAACATTTTGCTCCAGGCCCAGTTTTTCAGGACACTAAGAACTAGATGAGCTTTACACACGCCAATATTTTGAAATTAATACGGATGGCATTTATATTATGCAAGCTTGAATATGTATCTGTAGTCTGGTCACCTAGTACCAAAACTCTAATATGAAAGTAGAGTTTGTGCAAAAACAAGTTCTTAAATACAGCTCTCTTAAATGCAGTAAATTCTAACCCAAATGAAACTTTCGTAAGAGACTACTAAATTCATTCAATTTAAACTCACCTAAAATTTAAAAAAATTGCACAACGTTACAATTATTAAACAAAATCGTGCATAATTAAATAGAGTTGACTTACTTATGCCAAAGACTTTGAATACCACCTTTGATATATTGATTGAAAGCCGTAAAACGAGCAGAATCGAAGCACTGTAGTTGGAGAAAGGGTCACTCATCTGATAGACAGATGGATCTAAGTTGGCTGAATGGATAGGTGTAGGCGTGGCGGAGCCTAAATGAAGACTATCTAAACACTTGTAACACCCCAACTAGCTCCCAGGCGGAAATTTATGCATAGATCTGTGCCCAGGAATGGATAAACAAAAACATTTCAAGGGAAAAGATCTATATCTCTCTTTGTGCGGCTCCTCAGTCAGCTTTCAGCGAACCTAAAGATGGCAGATGAGATTCTGCCGTAACATCGTTTAGACAACCTTGACTCCTGGAGGAGTCGACCATCGACGCGGGAGAGCACCCGGGAGTACAATAACACTTCATTTAATACGCGCGAAAACCTAAAAAAACACATATATATATATATATATTTCAAACTTGCTTCTAGGGGGCAGAATATTAAATAATAACATTTTAGTCGCAAGCTCCTTTATAAAATCTGTATTTTACTATAAGGAACGTAACCAGACTGCAACCAACAACTACTCTCACCGCTGGGCAGGGCATATAACATCTTAACATCTATCATTCCTCTAGTTGACTTTATTTGTCGTGTTTGCCTTAGTCGAGGCTTCGTAAAGTGTTTGTGGCAGTTGCCGTTGGAGGGACCTATTTGTATTATTTGTAAGTCGTCGATATGTTACTTGCAATGTATATAACATCAGGAGACCGCAGCATGGTCATTGTCTGGATCTGCTCTGCACTGACGAGAACCAAAAGCTCGAATCGATATCTGCTATAAACACTTTATTGCGTTTCTAGTAATTGGTAACTAAAATATCATTCAGAGCGCACATATATACATTCAAATTCAAGACAGCTTTATTTCTATTAAATATATAAGCACTTCCCCCTACAATCTAGTCCGGGACCGGCCATGCAGCCACCGCGTTTATCGCGGTGACAGATTGCAGGATCGGGTGGACTAGGTCTGATTTAGTTAAAACTACGATTAAAGCTGACAACCTAGACATATTCTGTTACAAATAAATTAAAAAAAGGTACTCAAATTGGCTGTATCTTCAAAAACAGATTTAATAAAACTTGCGACAACACTTTTTTAAAACTCACGCAGTTTCGCTAAATAAATTTAAATTGTAACAACGTGCCTTCCGCGAGGTATGCCAATGCTGCTCTGCACATTGCTGGCCTAAACTTTGATTTTAAAAATCTTGGTTTTACGAGGTCTTGGTTCGATGAAAATTTATATGAGAAGTGAATTTATAAAAATAAAAAGGTGCAAATAGAAATTAGGAAACAAACACGACAAAAGGATACAAACAGAAAGGAAGAGGGTGGCAGGAAAGATTTAAAGATACAAAAGCTAGGCTAGGCTAGGACAAGCTGAAGTTATAGTTGGTGAAATTTGCAGAAGTTGACGGAAGATCGATATCAACTGGTATGATAGAATGCGTTTAATCCGAAATGGGGCATTATGCTGTCTAATTTGTGTTGTTTCTTGTTAGAGAACTATCGTCCAGTTTGAAGCAATAGGAGGCTCTAAGATCTTATACCTTCAAGTCTAAAGTTTCCTGGGAATGTAGGCAATCCCTGAAGCAACTGGCAAATAATAACAAGGTTACTTTGATGTAGGTGCCAGGGCGTGAGGGGACAGAAGGAAATGAATTTGCTGATAGCCCTGCAAGGAAGGGAGCTGAAGCACAATTTTTCGGATCCGTACCTTTATGTGGCAGAGACACATAACGGTGGAGATCTAAAAATGGGAAATGTAACAGAATACTATAGGAATACTCCAGATTAAAGACAGGCGAAAAAGTTTTGTAAAAAGTCTTGGGGTTCTGGGCAAAAGTTAATTGTAGAGTAATTCACAAAAGATCTGGAATTTGTTGGGAGGGCGATCAATGAAAATTATTGAACCACAACACTTGTACTTCCTCCTTGTAGGCAGATCCTCGCCTACGCCTCCAATCAACATAATCTTGCGAAATAATTGATAATGCTGCTTAGGGACATCTTCCTTACATCAGCCAAAGTAGGCCAACGTTCTCTCAAAATGGATTCTCTGATTGACGAGACGGCAGAACAGTCACAGAGTACATGTTGAACCGTCTCATCTTCTTGTTCACAACCTCTACTGAGAGGTGTTTCGCTTAATTTCATATTATGTAGATGTTTTCTTAACGGACAGTGTCCACTCTGGATTCTCGTTATAAAACGTAGGTTCCTTCTGGACACTGCCCGGTAGTCCATTGCTGTATCCTTGTTGAGATATTTTAATAGTTCCCTAGCAAGCTAACAGCTAGTTGTTTTATCCACAGCTTCTTGAATTCATTGTGGGTGTTTTCTTTAATTATTTGTATTATCGCCGTGATCTGTAATAAACTGGCCGGGCCTGATCCAAAGATACTTAGGCCTGCTGCCTTGTTGCCAGTCTGTCGGCTACTTTCACCCAGCATACCAGTATGTTATTCGTGCTGGAGGCACCTGCAAGTGCTTGGTGACATTCCCATACAAAAGATCTATTAGATCGAAGTGAAGTAAGGTCAGTTTATAGTCAAGCGACTCCTTGAGCAATTTACATTCTACCTGTGCCAAGGATGAACTTTTGTAATTTTATATTGATACGAGTCGAGGTAACATTAGAATCAAGTCGCCAATGTTTAACTTAACGTGCATAAAATATTTAACGGAGTATCTCATGCTAACTCTGGTAATTCAAATCATATTATCCGTATGTATAGCAATTAGTCAAAGACTGACTGAATTTAATTTAATTTTAAAAAATGTTTCTCGATTGCCTTACACACTTTTATTTAACCGACTCTGAGTTCCACGGATTGAGAGTCAACGATTCATAAAGCACTTTGTATACTTCTCTCTTCAATAGATTGTACTGCATAACGAGCATTTATAACAGTTACTCCGCAAAACGAAACCTTGAAAATTATGGTTAAAGCTGATTTATTTCCTTAAACGTTAATTGAACAAGTTATTACCATTCGCACTTCTAATCCAAGAATTTTATCATAACTTTAGCATCACGCACTAATGGCTTAATAACTCATCAAACTGAATTTCGTGTTCCTCCTTCCATTTACCGCGGCTCCTTTGAATAAGAAAACTTTAATCCATTTTAATCGGGTCCCTGTTTATTAGTTATGCAGGCATTTCTATGACTTCTCTCGATTTAATTATGCCTCAACTTAAATTTACATTCCCACCATAAGATGTAAAACAACATGTTGTACCCGCACGGCGTGTGTGTCGGGCAAACTTAGCTTTAAACCTCAAGATTAACTTATGAGTTCCTGTTAAGGTTAGCGTTAACGGATTCATGAGGATTACATTAGTATGGTGTTGAATGTAAGTACACATTACCTTCTACGCTTCAACTTTCACACGGCTATCAGGGGTGCATTTTATTAGAGAGTTATAAAAACACAGTATTATATTACAAGAACGCAGAATTGACTTCTCAATTAAGCAGGGAGTTAACTTTATACAGGGTGTCTCATAAGTTGATGATCAAACGAAGTAGAGTGATAGGGGAGGTCATTTTCAATCAAAATAACCACATATGTGGTCATCCAATTGTTAATGGTTCAAAAGTTGTTTAATTTTTTTTATTTTCCCCTGAAATCGCTAGTACGGCCTCGAAGAAATTAATTAAAAATGAAATTATGACGTTTGTTGTTTTCTTTTTTTAATTGGATTTTAAATAGGAGCACCTTTACGATAAAGGCATTTCCATTACCTTTATTATCATCTCCCATTCTTAAAAAAAGCTGTTTTCTGAACACTTTTGTTCATACGGACATTCAGTTAGTTAATTTTAAGTGACGCTGTACTACTAAAAGTTGACCAACTATCAGAAAAAGTTGTCTATTTAATGCAGATTCTAACATGACACATGGGGTTATTCAGAACAGATTTTTTTTAACAATATTTTTTTACAGGTTGTAGCATTGCATATGCTACATTTTTGATTTATAATAAATTTAAAAATTAAATTAGGGCATAGTAAGTTAGGTCACCCAGTATGTGGATAAATGTATTACTGGTTGCCGTGAAAAATCTCATGAAAAGGAATTTATTAGACAAACATAAATATTCTTTCATTCTTTCTTTCCTGCAAAAACATGCTTCACATGCAGTAAATATCTAAATAAATAATAATGAAAATAATGCAGGTTGAAAAACGCTTGACACCTTATTTTGGGTTAACATCGAAATATGGTAAACACACGACGTCTTCTCTTCCTGGCTGGTTTAACAGCATGTTTTTTTATGTACTTGTTTTATTTATTCCTTCAGAAACACATAGTAGCACACTCTCTATTTTAAGGTTGTGTTGTTGTTATAAATTTCAATGTATTGTCTCCTCTTCTTCTTCTTATCTTGCCAAGTGCGCAGGTTTGTGACTTGGGTTTGTAATTAAGACCTGCGTGTCGGATCGTTTAGTTTTTTTTTAAATTCAGAAGACCGCGTTAGAAAGCCAAGCCATCTTAGCTTCCCTTTTCAGGCGAGATTCATTGAAGGAGCAGGTTGTGCTCAGGCTTAGGGCTGTAGCCTATTTATTAAATTTTGTTAAGCCGTAATTTTTTGATTCACGCCATAAGCTTAGGCTTATTGTCGAAACTGAGCCCCCACAGGCCACTTGGGGTAGTCTTGCGAATTGATGTTTTAAATTCATTTTTGTAAGGTGTATTTTTTTTATATCTTAGGGTTGCCAGTACCCCTCATATGAGGCAATTTTTTTGGTGTGAGATAATTGGTATATCATCTTTCTGATGTAAGGGCCATATGCATGGTCATGTTTAAGAAGAGAGGTCAATAATTGAAGGAATTGGAGTCGAGTCGATTTTTTTTGACCACGTAGACAGTGGAGGCGAATTTGAGAGTGGAGGTAGCGTGTTGTAGAGGGGTCCTTGCAGTAATACCTGATTTTGAAACGAAGCTACACCAGGGCCTTCTGTTTGGTGGTATTGTTTATGACATTTTTTTTAATTTAAAATTTTTCTTTTCAGATTTTTTTCAGTCTTGTAAGAAATGGTACAATTTTAATTAAATTTAACGTTTTCAAATATTCATACAAATATTCACATTAATATTTTTACCTATATTTTTTTTATTATCAATCATTCAAATTTTAACTTAACTCAATTTTTTTACTATTGCTTATTAAATTTATTCAACTGTCCCATAATCAAATATTAAAGTCAACTTATTATTAACATGTGTGTTTCCTTTCTTTTACTCATTTAACTGGATATATATTATTGGTGAGCTTATTACATAACTTTGGTACTCAATATTGTTTTCCTTAGCTTTCACAATACTCGTGGTTCATATAATAAGTTAAGGTGGCGCCCTGAACATCTATTTTTTTTATGTATATTTATATTCATTATTTTATATTTTTTTATATATACAGCAAGTTATCAAATTGAGTAAATATCGAACCACGACCTCGCTTTCCCATAACCCAGAGCTGCCGTTCGCACAATTGAAACACTTCCTGGTTTTAAGCCAAGGGGTGTTACAAGGTAGGTACGTGTTTGTTAAAAATTACGTTTTACAAAATTTCAAGCTGGGTTGTCAGAAATAAAATAAAATAGTAAAATAAATATTTTAATACTTTCTAAACAAAAACTGTTCGAAATGTCTGCCATTTGCACATAATCGGCATCACCGAGTAAAATTTCATTTAATTAATCGGAACGCACGTTCGACATTCTTAATAACATTGGTCCCTTCATTTATTTTTTGCCGTAATTTTTGTTCGGTTTGGTTTTTGTTGGCGTAAACAAGTTCCTTGAAATAACCCCATAAAAAATCTAAAGGAGTTATTGTCAGGTAACTTTTGTGTCAACTGGATGGTCCCCCTTCCAATCCAGCGGTTTTCGTATTATGAATTGAGGTACCTTCTCACTTCTAGAGTATACTGAGTAGGAGCCCCTTCACACTGTAACCACATTTCTCGGTGTGTTTCCAGGGACACGTCGAGAAGTTAGTCACCCAATTAATTTTGTAAAAAATTCAGGTACACTTCACTATCTTGACAGCTCAAAAGCCCCAATTAATTTCCCTTCAATTATTTTTGCTCAGACATTGATACAACGAATAGTTCATGTTTTGGTTTTCGATCCGCAAACGTTTTGGTAATAAAATTAAAGGGATTACCTAAGGAATTTTTACAGTTTCCAGAAATGTTAAGCTCCATTATAGCTAATTGCAATTAATGTTTCCCTGAGATGTGTAAGTTTATTTTTGTAGACAATACATTGTGTGCTATCCATACAACATGATTATTATCATTTATCTTACCATTTACACAATTAAAACATCTAGACACAGAGGCCTTAATATTGTAAGCACGTGAATATTTTGGGTACACCGAAATAATCTTTTGTAGTAGTGATTGAAGCCAGAACATTTGTAGTAAAGTTTTATATCTATCGCATCATACACAATACAAACATCATAGTTGACCCTGTTCACTAACTTTACAATGAGGTTCTGCTTCGTCATCCAGCAGTGCTTGATATATTCGATTGCTTTTCTTGATATGCCATACTTTGCAAACACTACTTAATTACATGAAGAGTAGTTGAATAGATTTTCTTTAAATGTCATAAAAAGCATCGACAACCTTTTCTGTTATACATCTTTATAAAATAATCAACAATGATACTGACGGCAATGAAATATTTAGTGCCAATGGAAAATTTTCATATACGTCTAAATACTCGCTTTCCGGTAGGCAAATTATTTCCAATTTCTCACCCCGTGGATCAATATTTTCGAAACATATCACGGTAGAACCGTAAAACATAAGCAACAATAATCTGACGTGCATTTAACGTTAGTAGCATACGAATATCTGTAGACATTCTGGCAAAGAAATAATGTCATACACATTTTAAAAAAATGAACCACAGTGATCACATTCTGCTTTCCGGTTAGATATTACATAAGCTACAACATACTTTATCTACATTACGAAAATAGCTTAATCTTTATCTACTAGTGAGCTATATTAATGGAATGTAGCACATTTTCCTGTGCAAAATAGCGTAATCGAACTGATAAAAGATCTAGAGATCCGCCACTGGCTCATAGTGCAAGCAGAAATGCTGACTGTATCGATTTAAATATCAGTTTCCAGAAGGCTTATATAGTCTAAACTTAATTATCCAATTAAGTATTATAAGGCGACTGAAATACAATTTGGCTTTGTGTCTTACATTTAAGATATTCAATTGTATGGGAATTTAAGGCAATCATCTTAATACTTAGCGCACAGAATTTATTACATTATAAATTATACTTTCTAATGTATTACATATAGAAAAACCACAGTTGTCCTCATTTTCTGTGTTATTTAGTAATATTTGAAATATTTTTCGTAAATATTATAATCATTCAACTGATATGTCAGATCACAAACAACAAAAATTTTAATTTTAATATTCTGAAATTAAAATTACAATTTTCAAATTGTCGACGTTTCCTTAACTGTTTGGAAGCATCCTCAGAAATAGTTAATTTTAATGTCTACAAATTTCAAATTCCGATCCATTCCTAGAAAAATGCTCATAGAAGGCATCTATTCAAGAGAGTTTAAAAAAAAATGGGAATGGCTTTATCAACAATGAAAGCCGATTTAATCGAGACTATCAATATAAAAAAACCTTGTCGACGTGATGGACAGTGGCGTGTCCTCTCATGCAGACGGCCTAGGTTCAAAACCGGATCACAGCAATTCAATAAAACGCTAAAAGAATCACTTCTTATTATTACGCATCAAGTTAACAATGTATTACAGTTTTTTTTGTTGTCACTGTTCTTGAGAAGTAACGCTCCATCATATCCTTCCTCCTTATCGGCTCAGAGATTTAGGAGCGATTTTTTTGTTTTAAATGTTAAGAATGCCGTGAAATTAACTGTCAATATTATTACTTTTATGACAGAAGTGATTGTTGTTATCTATTGTTGAGTTTGTTAGTTTCCTTATTTGATTTTTTTACTCATAATGGCTAGAATACTTTTAACTGCTGATGAAAAAGTAGAAATAATAAAGATAGTCGGTGAAAATGTACGGTCTTCAAGAGAAGCAGCAGAAGAATTTAATTTAAGACATCCTCTAAGACAACCAATACACCATGGTACCATAGCAAGAATATGTCACTTGTTCAATACAACTGGTAATGTGCTTAAACCGAGAGTGCATCTTAATCGAAGGCATGAAGATGATAATGTTATATCAGCGGCGTTTAACGCCAATCCCACTACCAGCCTTAGAAATATGGTTCGTGATCTGAATTTGTCGGTGTCAAAAATTTGGAGATGTTTAAAATGCCATAAACTACAACCGTATAAACCAAAATTTTTACACACTTTGGAGGGAGGTAATGAAGAGAGAAGACTGGAATATTGTTTATGGATTCAAGGTAATTATTTAAAAATCCTGATTGGGTAATAAATTGTAAAGGCAATATTCCCAGAAGGTAAATGTGTGGTGAGGAATTTTAAACGAAACAATAATAGGGCCGTTCTTCTTTTTTCAAAATATAAATGCGTTACATTTGCGACAATTTTTAAATAATGATCTGTGGAATGCAATAGTCGATTTTCCTTTGGACAATTGTATTTCTAACTCGATGGAGCATCTATCCATAGTTCCGTAGTAGTAAGAGCATGGATGAATGAACATTTTCCCCAAAGATGGGTAGGACGAAATAGCCCTCTAATACATTGGCCATCCAGATCTCCTGATTTCACTCCCATGGATTTTTATTTTTGGGGTCATATTAAAAACAAACTTTATAAGACCAGACCTCAAAATGTGGAGCACAGATAAGGCAAGCGTGTTTAGAAGTTACAGCTCAAGAATTGCGAAGAGTTGTAATAAATAACAGAAAGCGGATTGAGAAGTGTATTACACTTGATGGTCGGTTAGTAGAAAGGGGCCGAATATAATAATATAGTCATTCATTGTAAACACTTACTTCATCTTTTATTTAATAAATAATTTTAATAATAATTGTGCACGACTTTCATTTGTTGGAAAAAGTTATCTCTATGTGTTGGATAAAGTCGCTTTATGGAGCTGTATAACTCCATGAATTAGTCTTGATATTCGGCCAAAAATAAAGGAGATACAGGGGTGTCTTCACGAGAAGTGAAACAAACATTTTTTTTTTTTGAAAGTTTTCCGATTTTCACCACATTTTATAGGGGGGCATACCTCGTGATTCTGAACAACTTTTATTAACAAAATTTTTGTCTATTTCTAAGCCTACTATGGTTTCTCGAAAATTGCGATTTTCTTTTTATCGCAGTAGGCCGGCGTTTTAGATCTAGACGACATTTATGTGTCATGTAAAGTCGCCTTATAGAGTTGTATATCTGATAAAAATTAGGAATGAATTCGGCCGGAATAAAGGAGATACAGGGGTGTCTTTACGAGAAGTGAAACACACTGTATATTAAAATAGATACCAAATATGTATTATTATTATTTCTTAAATACTTTGTGATTATTGAGTTGTAATTGAAAAAAAAGCTATAAATTTGATTTAATTTGATACCACTTAATATAGCGCAATTTAGTTGAATAAAATACTAATTCATAATTTTCTTTTCTACATCTATTGTAAAACGTAAAATTTCCATACCGTATTAATTCTATTGGCTGATATATTACAACACAAACAACAGATTTGCAAACATGCTCCACGCATATTGTGAATTTATGTACATTAGATTGAAGCAAAGTTCAAGTGAATGTAGACACTAGAAAACTGAATAATGTAGCATGAAGTTTCTTATTGCATGGCAGAAACAACCATCAGAAACAATGCATATTGTTTTAAATTACTGAATAGTTATAGTTCCATATTATTTATTTAACTTACCTGGAAACAATGGCTGACTCAGGAATAACTGGCACATGCCAAGAGAATTGAAAACATTCCAAACCCGGAACGGAGGTAGTCCGCATGGTTTTACTTTATTTCTTTCTAATCATGAGCGGCATTAAATTACACCATTCCTATGAAATAAGAGCATGCTCAAGACTGCGCATTAATTCTGACACCAAATAAATGAATTCGCTCGAAAACAAAAACAAATTAAATTACTTGTGGTAGTAAATTCTGTAAAGTTAATATGCTTCGTTTATATTTGATATACTAGGTAAGCAGTTATCATATTGTGATATTCATTGCTAAGTTACCAGCGATAAATGAAATCCATCAGGCGGCTAGTGTGCAACCGCAATCACAGATCGGTTTTGAGCTGTTGGCCCTCATCAGTACGAGCCAGGAGTATACAGTGTGTCTCACCGGGAACTGAATCGATCGATATAGAGAAAAGTACGCATCAGAAAATTTTGAAAATTTAGATAATTACTAATATCGGTGTGGCCAATCCAACTAAAATAAGTCGATACCAACTTGCTTATTTCAAATGGAACACCCTATATATTTTAGGGTTTTCGAAAAGAGCATAAAATTCTGAGTCGAAAATATGTAGCATAACCTATACCTAAACCTAGCCGTTTCAGAGATATTTGACATTTTATAGAAAATTTGACAGATGCAACGGTTTGCAAGAACCGTTATAACTTTCTTCGTGTAAAAGATCCTCATTTGCTTCTTATCACGTAAAAAGAACACAAGGAGACCTACGTTCTACAACTGAAATAAATTCAATAATATCATACCAAGTGTTCCGTTTTTCGCGTTACATTTTGTCAACTTCAAATCGCGAAAACTTGTTTAGGTCAAATGGAACACCCTGTATTTTTTTGTCAAGTTGTGTAAAATTGAATTCCCTTCTTTTTGATATTAACATTGTGGGGGTTAAAGTTACAACTTTTTGAAATATTTGCGATTTTATTAGAAATTCATGAACTGTTGTAATCATTTCATCAAAATAGCCATGATTAGAAACAATCAGTCATTATCTTATGTCAAAAATGCCAGCATGTTTAAATTATACCAACGAAAACTTTTTAAATTTGTTTATTATTTATGAAGAATGTGATAAAGTAATATCAAGAACTTGCAGCACATTTGCTACTCGATATCCAGAAAAACGGAAACCGTTACCAAACACTGTAAAACGCATACTGGAAAATTTTAAAAATTATTGCTCTGTTAAGACAAAAATGCAAAGAAGCCTATTGTTGATGACGAAAACATTGAAATAGTCATTCTGGGAAATTTTCATGCATTTCCAAGGATGTCATTAAGACAAGCTGCTCTGGAATCGGGACTATGCAGGGATTCAAATCACAGAATCTTATTAAAACATAAGTTTCACCAGTTTTCATTCCATATGGTTCAAGGATTAAAAGAAACAGATTTTTTAAGTGAGTTTATTCTAATAAGGTCACAATTCTTGTCTGAAAATATTATATGGCTAGATGAAGCAAAATTTACTAAAAATGGACTTTTTAATAGACACAATTCGCATTATTGGAGTGACTCAAATGCTCATATGTTCAGAGAGCGAAACTTTCAGGAAAGTTGGCAGTTCAATGTTTACTGTGCCATAAGAACCGATAGAGTGGTGGCATTACAATTTTATCAGGAACATTTAAACGGTAAATTAAATTTTCTCTTCTTCTAATATGTATAGGTAAATTTTTGTTTTTTTTTTATGTGAAAGCTATCTGAATATCTTACAAAATTTGAATAATAACTATTTAGAAAATTTACCTCTGGCCGAAGATAGAAACATTTTTTATCAGCACGACGGTGCTCCCCGACACAACGCATATTTAATTAATAATTATTTACAAGAAACTTTTTATGATCAATGGATTGCCAATAATGGACCTTTCTTATGGCCTCTTCGCTCGCCCGATTTATCAGTTCTGGATTATTTCATTTGGGGAACTATTTAAAATAAAGTTTATGAGAGCCCATTAACAACCATTGAATATTGTATGCAAAGAGTAAAAAATGCATTTCAAAACATATCACAGAATTCAATTAGAAGAGCTACCCATAAGGAACTAATCCGAAGGTGCGAAAAACGTGTCGAGGTTCGAGGACGGAATTTTGAGCAATTATTAAATTAAAATGAAATCATATTTTAAATTGATCTTATCTCTGCCATTTTAGTTCATGCCATATCTTCAATTCGATTAATACGCATGTTACAGTGTTAGTGTTATTTTGCGTTTTTGTGGATATCGAGTAGCAAATGGGCTGCAAGTTCTTGATATTACTTTATCACATTCTCCATAAATAATAAACAAATTTAAAAAGTTTTCGTTGGTATAATTTAAACGTGCTGGCATTTTTTGACACAAGATAATGACTGATTGTTTCTCATCATGGCTATTTTGATGAAATGATTACAACAATTCATGAATTTCTAATAAAATCGCAAATATTTCAAAAAGTTGTAACTTTAACCCCCACAATGCTAATATCAGAAAAAAGGGAATTCAATTTTACACAACTTGACGTAAAAAAATACAGGATGTTCCATTTGACCTAAACAAGTTTTCGCGGTTTAAAGTTGACAAAATGTAATGCGAGAAACGGAATACTTGATATGATGTTATTGAATTTATTTCAGTTGTAGAACGTAGTTCTCCTTGTGTTCCTTTTATGCGACAAGAAGCAAATGAGGATCTTTTACACGAAGAAAGTTATAAAGATTCTTGCAAACTGTTGCACCTGTCAAATTTTCTATAAAATGTCAAATACTTCTGAAACGGTATAGGATATGCTACATATATAGGGTGTTCCATTTGAAATAAGCAAGTTGATATCGACTTCCGGTATAAGAGGAAGTGCCAGCTGCTTGTAATTATTTTAGTTGGATTGGCCACACGGACATTAGTAATTATCTAAATTTTCAAAATTTTCTGATGCGGACTTTTCTCTATATCGATCGATTTTCGATTTTCTTGGGATGGTCATAAAATAAAGTGCAATAGAAGTGATTTAAAATAAGATACACTGGCTTCGTCTGCTGACAACCAGTGGATGGGGGCCAGTGTATCATCTTTTAAACCACTTGACTACTTTTTGTATGAACCAGGAATAGTTCAACAACATTTAACTGTATGATAACTGACAAGGATACGTTATATGAAGTGCACTCGACTTTAAAAATCAGTGCTCATTATATAATAACGGTGGACATTAATGAAGTACAAACAAAACACAAAAGAAAACATGTGGCAGTAAGAAAGAGATTGTTAAAAAACTATGATGTCCATTTATTTCAGAATTTATTGCTAGATCAATCATGGAACAACAATATATTAAACGTAATAACTGGTAAAGAATATAATCCAATCTCTCGTTGGTATATGTCTAATAAAAGAAAGTAAAATTTAACCTGATTTCTTGGAGAATGAATAGATTCATGAAGAAATGATAGAGAATTTGAAAAAAATGGATTTAAACTATCACATAAGTGACACAGCTTATTGAAATGGTCTACACCACAGGTAATTACGACGTCCCCCTGTATCCTGGAAGGCTCTAGAAGAGCCTTGTATGGGAGGGGGCTACACATTTAGAGACAAGGGACATACGCCCAATATCCGTGTATAGTGGAAAAATCCCTCTCACAGTATTTTCCACTGCCACGACCGGGGATCGATCCCGGAACCTTTGGGTGAGCGGCAAGTGCGCTCACCTCTCGACCACCAGCCATACATAACATAAACAGGAGATTTAAATAACATGCTTCTCCTAGGTGTGTTGGCACGGATTTTTTTTAATCAAACTTATCAGTTCAGGAGAATCGATTTGATTATGTAAGAGCTTATACAAAAAGTTAAAAAAAGCACATTTTGTTCTTATCTTCTTAAGTCTAAACTAACTAAATTAAATCTATTAACATGAGGGATGTAAGGCACACTTCTTGCATGGTAAACCGCATCAACTTTATATTTCATAACTGCTATAATAGCCGAATAACTTAAGAAGGAAACAAGTGGTTGTTTTTCAAAAATTCGCAGCAAGCTCAGGTAAAGGTAAAACAATTAGTTTAGTTTAGTTTAGTTTAGTTTTATTTCCCAATAATCATATACAGTCTTATACAATTTAGTATTTTTTACATTTTTGTGAGGTAATATTTAATTGAGAGAGTATATGAGCGAAGCTCTGGAACGTTTGAGAAAATGCAGGAGTTCGTCATTTCATTTTACATGTGATTTAGCCTATAATGTATAAAATATAAAATATGCTTATATTAATCAAAAGTAAACAATATCAATAACAAGATTCTAGATTAACCTAAGATATTTGATTTAGCCTATAATATAGAAAATATACTTATATTAATCAATAGCAAACAATATCAATAAAAGGATTAAATAAATACTTAAGATATTTGATTTAGTCTATAATATATAAAATATTCTTATATTAATCAAAAGTATACAATAGCGATAAAGGTTTTAGATTAATCTAAGGTATGTTTCATATAAAAACAAATGTACATATTCATCGCACGATATGTGATAGTAAACTAAAATACATAATCAACAAGAGGTGGAAAATTTGAATCTGCTAATCAAGTACTCTTTGAAAAAATTCATTTATACTATAGAAAACATTAGTTTGTAGCAATTTTTTCAATTTGGTTTTAAAAACTTTAATGTTATTAATTTCCTTAAGCCTGTTCGGTAGATGGTTTATAATCTTTGTCCCCATGTACACTGGTCCTTTCCTATTTGCAACGTAATTATATGGAGGTAATAAAAATTGGTCTTTATGTCGTGTATTATAATTATGTATATTGGAAGGTGTTTGCATTGAATGTCTATTTGAAAATGTCATAATTGCCAGGCGGTATATATACAAATTTGTAAGAGTAAATATTTTAGTTTCTTTAAAGAAAGGTCGGCATGCTTGAATTGGGCGTAGTAGACACAAATTTCGTAATGCCTTTTTCTGAATAATAAAGGTACTTTCTACGTTTGTGGAAACTCCCCAAAATTTTATACCGTACTGAAATATACTATAAAAATAAGCATAGAATACCGATTTTGCTGCGTCAAAACCCAGCTCTGTTCTAATTGTTCTAATTGCAAAAACTGCTTTACTTAATTTTTTGTTTAACTCTGAAATATGTTTTTTCCAATCAAGATGTTGATCAATGTAAAGGCCTAAAAATTTTATGTCAGTAACTGGAATTATGTTACCGCTGTCTGTGGAAATTATATTTGGTTGTATATCTTTGTTGGGTTAAAAAAATATATTAACCGTTTTTCCTAAATTTAGTAATAATTTATTAGCCGCAAACCAGTCTAATATTTTCGATATTGTACCTTTAGCCAAATTTAGTAGTTCAGCTTGGATTGAATGATGGAATAAGATACTTGTATCGTCTGCAAATATAAAAAACTTTGTTGATGAAAAGTTGTCAACAATATCATTTACATATAATAAAAATAATGTTGGGCCAAGTATAGATCCTTGGAGTACACCAGTTTTTAGTAGATTGGATGTCGAGTGACTTTTTTGAAGTAGCTGGTTCTCTAAACATGTTACTTCCACAGAAATTGGACGATTATTTAAATATGAACGAAACCAGTTATTTGCTATACCCCTAATTCCATAGAATTCTAGTTTCTCTAAAAGTATATTGTGGTCTACACAGTGAAATGCTTTAGATAGGTCACAGAAAATGCCGAGGGGAATTTCTTTATTTTCAATAATACCGTTTAAGTTATTAATTAGGTTAAATGTAGCATCAGACGTGTTTAGGTTTTTACGAAAGCCATATTGTGATGTTGTAAGAAGATGTTTTTTTTCTATATATTGGACTAATTGTTCTTGCACTGCGAGTTCTAATATTTTTGAAGGAGAAGGTAATAATGAGATTGGTCTATAATTTTTTTGGTAAATATTTATTACCTTTTTTATACAAAGGTTTTACTAGGGCAGGTTTTAAACTGTCGGGAAATATTCCGTTGCCTAAAGAGATGTTTATTAAGTATACAAGGGAACTCTTCAGGATGGCAATATTTTCTTTTATTAATGTTATTGGTATACCACCGTATCCCGTTGATTTCTTTGGTTTTAAATTTTTAACCATTCTTTCAATATCAAAGTCTTGTACTGGTTGGAAAAAGAATGAGTGTGTATTATCAACATTTAATTTAATTAAGTATTCTTTTGCGGATAAATTACTTGAAATATTTTTCGTTAGGTCTTTTGCAGCGCCTATAAAAAAATCTTTAAATTTTTCTGCTATCTCGTAAGGATATTGGAGTACCGCATTGTCTATGTCTAGTGTTATATTTTCAGAGATTTTGCAATTGTTGTTCTCATTTGTACTTTTATTTATAAAGTTCCAAGTGGTCTTAATTTTGTTTTCTGAATTTAATAATTGACTGGAGAAATATGATTGTTTTGAAATGTTTATAGTGTCTTTAAGAATTTCACAATATATATGTATATAAGTTAAAATATTTTCATTATTTGTGAATTTTTTTTATAAGTAGTAGACACCGTTTATTGTTACAGGAAATTCTAATACCTTTTGTGATCCATCCATTGCGGTTTTCAGTTGAGTTTATATTTATTTTTTTAATAGGGAAGGCAAAGTCAAATGAATTGTTAAAAATACGATAAAACATTTCGAATGCAGAATTTGGGTCAGCTTCGATATACAGCGAAGACCAATCTGTTTGCATAAGTTGATTTGTAAATACTGTTTTATTTTTTTCGTTAAAAATTCGTTTTTCTTCATAGATACGTTTAGAATTTAGAGAATTTTCCGTATTTTCGAATGTTATTATTTGTGCATTATCATCGGCAAGGCCGAAATCTGTATTTTGTATTTTATAGGCCTGACCATTATTGGTGATGATATTATCCAGTGTAGATCTCGAGTTTTTTGTTATTCTGGTTGGAGAGGTGACAGTTATTTTCAAGTTAAACATATTTAGCAAATTTACAAAATCGGTTTTTGATTTATTGTTTGTTTCAAAATGAATATTAAAGTCACCACAGATTACAGTTTTATAATTTTTAAAACGGTTATTTAAATTGTACAATAAGCAATATAATAAGTCTTGGGAAGTATCTAACTTACCAATAGGAGATCTGTATATGCAAAGTATTAGCATTTTTAATGATTTACTTACTACGGCTGTATATTCAAAATCTTTTTCTGCTTGTGACACATTCAAATTTTCCACCTTCTCAAAGTCGCTATTTTCGTTAGCACATATTAGAACGCCACCATGTTTGTTAATAGTTCTACAGAAAGAGGAAATGATTTTATAATTACTGAGTTTGATGGATGATATTTCACTATGTTGCAACCATGTTTCAGAGAGACAACAAATATTTATACGGTTATTTGTATTTTTAGCATTAAAGTCTTCTAGGAAAAGTTGCATGTCATCTATTTTATTTCTTAAGCACTTAATGTTTTGGTGCAAGATAGCGAAGTTATTAAATTGCTATTTTTGTTTGTTTGTTTTTCGTGAGGTGCGTTGTTGTTGTTGTTGCTCATTGGTAGTGGACTTGCTTGTTGTTGCTATAGGGGCTGTAGGGCCTGAGGTTTCTCGTTAGTATCTCGCTTGCTATTGATCGGACAATAATTTTTGCAGTTACAAAAGTTGTCGATAAGGAAATGTTCTATAAAAAAGGTTCTTTACATTTTCCACGAAGGAGCTACCGTTTCCACGTTATACTCCGAACAAAGAGTCAACATGATGAAATAGTGCTGCAATAGTGATGTATTCGTTTCCCCACCAGAATGCAAGGCGCATTTTTTTACATGGTTCCTCCAATAGGCCTACTCCATGTCTTAGTCAAAATAGGTGGAATATCAACACTCAATTGTTTAAATAGTAATAACAAATATTTTACATTTTACACTTATAAATATCGTAACCTAGGTTATTACTGTTTAGAGGTGTCTCGATAAGATAAAACAAAAATTGACTGGCTTAGCTCTTTAACTTTAGTTTTCGCGGAAGAATATGACGATAATTTAATTTATAGTAGCAGCAAATAAATTTCCGATGCAGACCAACAGTGATGAAAAATACATTTCCAATATAACAACAGTAAAATGTGATGGGATAAATGCATCCGCGAGTCGTTAATGATAGTTACTTTCGCGCCAAGTGGTTTGCTGTACTCATTAACTAGTATTCGTAGCTACCAGGCTTAATTGTTACTTTGAGAGGGAAAGCAAACCATCGAATATATGTATTGTTATTTTCATAATACATTATTTAACATTGTTCGACTGAGGTTTTCACTTTTGTTTACCCATCATAATCAATTTAAATTGTGATAATATCTTTAAAACAGAAAGAAATATATTAGATCGAATCTTTTAGCGTTATAAGCGTGGCTCCATCATCACTCACTATTAGTCCAGTGCAGTTAAGTTTTGACCAGGACATATGAAATTACTAGCTGATTTTTTGAGGATATGATTAAAAAAGGATTCTGAAATGCATATTAAAAGTCCCAAGCGGGCGGGATTGGGGACACCTGGAATTCTGGAAAACAGTTTTTACCTGGAAATTTCCTGGAACGCGGACAGAAAGGGAATCAGTGGTCGTACAAAATTATCTTCTACCAGGAGCAATGATTCCTCTTCTGCGTTTGCTTTAGTGTCGCCATCATCAATTTCCTCAAAAAGGTTTGTTCTTTCGTATTCAAAATCTTGTGGGTTGATATCTTCAGATGAATCTGCCGAATCATCACTGGGAGGTGCATTGAGACAGGATTGACCATAGCAGTGTCCACAAACAGCAGAGCATGGCAAACCAATTTTTCTGCAACCGCAGTTTGTCCCATAACCTTTTCTGCTATTGCAGAAGGTCATATGGAGGAGTCCATCGGACGCAGGTGGCAGTAACGTCATGACAGGCTCTAAAACATGATCTTCCATGACCCATCCCCACTGTTCAGGATTTAGTTCATTACCCAAACAAGTTTGAACTTGATAATAAATCCGAAATAGATGCTGTCGGGAGGCCCCAATTGTCGGTTGAAGTGATTGTAGTTTTACAGGTTTATTGAACGTAGTGGATTTAGCAAAGCTCAAGTATCGGTTCCAATGTAATAGTTGTATTCGGTGGATATAACGATTCTAGTAAGAATATCAAAGCAGTGGAACAGCTTCGATGATCCAATGTACTTTCTGGCTCTTCCAATGTTCTCTTCGATGAAACGATGCATGTACTAATGAATAAAGAAAAATTCCTAGCTAATCGTCGCAATAAACATAGGTTCATTTCGATGCTGTTACAAAAAATTAGCTACTGCGAACATAACTGCTAAGCAAGCTCGGCACGATGCTGACGTTCTGATAATAGAGATAGCACTTGAAATATCACATGCAAATACAGCTGTTATTGTGGGAGAAGATGTAGGTTTGCTAGTTCTTCTCATTGCATGTGCTTCTTCATACGACGATTTTTTTTTAACCAGGCAAAGGAAATGTTCAGACAAAAATATATTCTTCTAATAGCAACGGTCATTACACAAATTACAAACAACATCTTATATTTTTACATGCTATAACTAGATGCGATACAACTTCAAACGAGATAAAAAGAAAGCTCTATAGTCACTTGAAAATCGCGAGGATTTGCAGTGTTCAGCGGATGTGTTTCAGCAGGAGACTTGTTCTGCTGAAGTTATTGTTAATAATAAAGTACATTTTTTATTGACGATATATGGAGCTGCAATTAAAGAAGTTTGATTTGATAACTACCGATACTTGAGCTTTACTAAATCCACTAGGTTCAATAAACCTGTAAAACTACAATCACTTCCACCGACAACTGGAGCCGCCCGACAGCGTCTATTTCGGGTTTATTATCAAGTACAAACTTGTTTGGGTAATGAACTAAATCGTGACAGTGGGGATGGGTCATGAAAGATCATGTTTTAGAGCCTGTCATGACTTACTACCACCTGCGCTCGATGAACTCCATATGATCTTCTGCAATTGCACAAAAGGTTGTGGGGCGAATGCGGTTGCAAAAAAAATGGTTCGCCATGCTCTGCTGTTTGTGAACACTGTCGTGGTCACTGTCAATGCACCACCCCGTGATGATTTGGCAGATACGTCTGAGGATATCAACCCGCAAGATTTTGAATGTGAAGGAACAAACCTCTTTGAGGAAATTGATGATGGTGACACTAGAGCAAACGTAGAAGAGAAATCATTGCTCCTGGTACAAGAGAATGAAGAAGAGGAGTGTTGATTTCCCACCTATTTTGACTAAGACATGGATTAGGCCAATTGGTGGTGGGGGAACGAATGCATCACAATTGCAGCACTACTTCTGCGGCATATAACGTGGAAAAGGTAGCTCCTACTAGTCACAGTAAATTAGCAATTGGCAAATAGGAGAAGTAATTTATAAAGTGTTAAAAATTTGGGTGCATACTCTTAATAGACATCCAAATATAGATCAAAAGATTTCCCACCTCTCAGGAGGGTGCTTCATGCCTTTTTGCTTCAGAAACCACCCTCTAGTGTGACCTCACGCTAATTTTTTGATTTTTCGGAAAAACTGTTACTCTGAGAGAAAAATGAATAAATCCTAGAATATTTGCTATGAAATTATACATCATTTATGTTCTATATATTTTTTTCCCATATCCAGCCCTAATCTCACAAATGACGTTTGAAGTTGGTCAATGCTGGTAAAGATAAGACAATGTCCTATATGGCATTTTTAACCCTATTACAGAACGTCCTATTACTCCCGATGAACGTACATATATTGTATATGGGAGTAATTTAATTCATCGAGTGATTTGGCCGAAACAAGGTACATTTGTAGACATATACACCGCTTACATTAATTTCATTAAAAAACGGTACGACCAGAGAGTAATCGTAGTATTTAACGGTTATTCTGAAAATAAAGAGAGTACAAAAGGCATTGAACGACAACAAAAACTTTTAAACCGAATATCGGCTGAAATAATTTTCAACGAAAAGACGCCTGTTTCTGAGTCACACAAAAATTTGCTGAGCAATTTGGCGAATAAAGAACGTTTGATTAACCAACTGATGGAAAAATTGGAATATGCCGGTATTCAAGCTCTTTTTGCAACAGATGATGCTGATGTTCTAATTATTTAAACTGTTATTAAGGAAGCCTATAATATTCCACGGTAGCTGTCGTGGGACAGGATGTTGACCTTCTCATTCTCATAATTCCTCTTTGTCCTCTTGATAAAGACATTCGATTTTTAAGAGATATTCAAGGGAACATCAAGGAAAGGCCATATAATTCTCTTGATTTGCGGAATTCGGAAGTCCTTCTTAACTGTAAAAGAAATATATTATTTGCTCACGCATTCAGTGGATGCGATACTACATCAGCATTTTTTTGCAAAGGAGAAGCACAAACTGTAAACTAAAAACACTAGAAGTGACTTGGACGATGCTTTGTATATGTTTAACAGTCCATCATCAACCAGACATTGTACGAGCTGGAGAAAAAATCACACTAGCTTTATACAAGGCGCCTCTTTAAATCAATTTAGATTCATTTAATTTAACAAATTTGTTGGTCAATCTAATCAAGCAGTGATATTATCAAGACTACTACCTACATGTGCTTCTTTAGAACAACATTCGTATCGCGTTTTTCAACAATTCATTCGTGGCGCGGAGAAAATTTCAAGCCTAATGAATGGGGTTGGAAAACAATCAGCCAAATTTTGGTGCAAATTCCTACAACTGAGATACCAGCTCCTACATTTATTCTTCAATTAATATCTTGCGGCTGTAAAAAGAGTTTCGGGAAATGATTTGGTTGTGCTAAGATTGGATTGAAGTGTTCAACAATGTGCTCCCATTTTCATGGTCAAGGATGTCTTAATTCAGTGTTAGAGGAAGAATTACCTGAAGATAATCCAATTATTGAATAAACAGTAGTTAGTATTTAGTATATTAGGCCTCAAGGAGGAAACCACTTTTAAAAGAGTGCGTCGGGAGCTCTACGTCAGCGGTGGTGTGGAAACGGGCTCGAATATAAGAGACATAGTAGCAATAACAAAATTTTCTGTAGTCATATTTTTCTTGTCCTTTTAGCCAGGTTTGTGTAAGAGAATTTGCTTTGCATGTAACATTTTTCTGTGGCCAATGTATTTCCAGATATTTGTCACTACTCGTTTTTGCCTAACTTTAGCAACATATCCTAATTTTTCAAACCATATTTGTGAGAGATGAGTTAAAGATAGAAAAAAGTTTATGGAACATAAATGATGTAGAATATTTTAGGTCCTATTCATTTTCCTCGTCAGAGTAACAATTTTTGAGAAAAAACAAAAAACTAGCGCCAAGTCACACTAGAGAGTGGTTTCTGAAGCAAAAAAGGATGAAGCACCCCCCTGAGAGGTGGGAACTCAACTTTATAAATTCTTTCTCCTAAAAAAACTAATGTATTGTGACTATACGTGGAAACCCTTTTTATAAAACATTTCCTTATCGGCAATTTTTGTAACTACAAAAATTATCGTCCGACCAAAAGCAAACGAGATATTAATGAAACCAGTTTTTTTTACCTTTGACCCTCGTGTAAGTTTTGAAGCGTACACGATATTGGTGGGGACTTCTTACACATTATTTATAATGCTTAAATGAAGGTGTACGCAAAAATTCAGCTTTCTGAGAATTTTTGAGAAGTGAAACCCTTAAGTTACTGGGCTATAATAAGGATACCAAATGATAGGGCCATACTCAAACCGCGACCGGATATAGGAAAGGTATACAATTTTCAACGCATCAATGTTTATAAGCGATTTACATACAACTTCTAGTAACAAAATCATACCTTATTATTTGTCGCATAAGTTTATAGAGCTATATATTGAATATAGGTAAATTTGTAATCAAAACGAATACCTAATATAATGATTGATAACGGTAAATTGATTGTTTTCTGTTAAAAGTACATTTCTTCTTCTTCTTTAGCCCGTTCTCGTCTACTCCTGGACATAGACCTCCTCCATACTTTCCCAATGGCATCTATCTTGAGCACTCCATATCCAATTTCTGCCGGCTTGCCTTTGGATATCGTCTCTCCATCTTGTGTCAGGGCGTCCGACACTTCGTCTAGTTTCTCTGGGTCGCCACTGCATTATCGCCTTCATCCACTTTATATTATCTCTGGCAAGTTGCCCCGACCAGCGCCATTTATTTCTCGCGATGCGCTCTATGACGTCAGAGACTCGAGTGTTGTTCCTAATGACCTCGCTTCTAAGTCGGTCTCTCAAGCTGATCCCAAGCATTGCACGTTCCATTGATCGTTGGCAAACCCGAAGAAGATTTGCTCTGTTTGTTGTAAGGGATACAGTCTCGAGGCCGTAGGTCATAACCGGTAGTATACAAGCGTCAAAGATTTTACGCTTCAGGTTAATGGGAATGGCCGGTTTCCTGAGGATGTGACCAAGTTTTCCAAATGCTGCTCACGTCAGGCCAACTCGCCTGGTAATTTCTGCGGTCTGGTTGTCCTTATCGAGCTTGATATTGTGCCCGATGTACATGTATTCTTCAACCACTTCAAGCGTGTGGTTTGAATACTTTCTGGGCTCATAATCTTGGTCTTCAGATGGTTCATCCTCAGGCCCACGGCCTCCGAAACTTCTTTCAGTTCTCGCAGCATAATTCCAAGTTAGTCAGCATCATTGCTTATCAGAATGATGTCATCAGCAAAGCGTAACTAACTTAAGAATTTTTCGTCGATGTTGTTACCTTTTCGCTCCCACGTCAGGTTTTTAAGAGCATGCTGTATAGACAGAGTGAAGTGCCTCGGCGAGATAGTGTCACCTTGTCTGACCCCTCTCTTGATGGGGATTCTCCCGGTGATTAAGTCTTCCTCGACTTTGATGTTGAGAGTAGCGTGTTCATAGATGTCTTTAATGAGATTGGAGTATCTTGAGTCAATCCTTGCTGCGTCCATTGCAAGTAGTACTGCCCAGATTTCCAACGTGTCGAAAGCCTTTTGATAATCGACGAATGCCAAGTGTAGTGGGACATTATACTCAGTGCATTTTTCGATAAGAGTACGCACAACTTGGATGTGGTTGATCGTGCTGTACCCCTTTCTTTACCCAGCTTGCTCTATGGGTTGGTAGAATTCGAGCTTGTTGGTGAGACGGTTGGCGATTATCTTTGTCAGGAGCTTATACAGTACAAAAAGGGGACTGATCGGTCGGTAATTCTCAATGTTCGTCGAGTCGCCCTTCTTGAAGAGGATGGTGACCTCAGCATGCCTCCATGCATCGGGAATCCTTCCTTCTTCTAGGCATTTTTTCAGGAGAATGAGAAGTGCTCTATCCGGAGATTTTCCTCCAGTTTTCAGCATCTCACTCGTTACTTGGTCTTCTCCAGGAGCCTTACGATTTCTTATTTGTTGAAGTGCTGTTGTAAGCCCCGTCATATCGTACATTTAGATGTATTTAAATGCAAGTTATTGCCAGTACACCAAACTTTCAAACGATCAAGATCAGATTTCAAGGCAACGTATTTCTCAGCATGGTTAACGTCAGTAATAGTAGAGAAAATGAATGCAAAAAAAAGTTATAAGTTTTTAATCATCACGACTTCAATGTAAAGACTTGAAACTTTTTGCATTATTTTAAGTGCGGGGTTGCAGCCCCCATTTTACACCCCCAATTCAATAACTCGCAAAGTTTTCAATGAAATCGGCTGAAATTAATATCGTGGGGGTTTTTAGAGTCGCTAATTACGAATCCGAAGTGAAAATTGGAGAATTCAAAATGGCCGGCTTAAAATGGCGGACTTCATGGATTAATTCCTGATTATGCCGTTTCTATTGATTATACTGAAAAATATGTAAAATAGAAAAGTGTTTAGAATGCCATTTTGTATAAGAATACCCCATTTTGGTAACCACATTATTTAATCTTTCGCTTTTTCACGTGGAAAACCTCATACGCCAGATCCTTTCTTTTGCAAATATTGCGATAAAAACTTATTTCATTTTTTTTTTTTGGACTAATAAAATTGAAATGACAAAAAAAATTAACCCTAATCAACCCTTTACTGGGGGGTGAACATAGAGTGACCTCCCAAAAAATATGATTTTTCCTCAATTTTTACTACAAACTGATGGAGAACAATCTTTTATCTTATGCAATATCGCATTAAACACTTCTTTGTTCTAGGTACAACAAATATTACATCTGCCAAATCTAATTTTAAAAAAGTTTGCATTTAACCATATCTTACCCAATTTTACTAAAACTAAATAGATATTTATGTCTCTCGTAATAAAACGTAGAGTGTAGACTATGAAAAGATGAAAAGTATTTCTATTGCACCGTCTTGTACTCTTTTACTTGGCATTTTAGCCAGAATCACTGTATCGCATTGTGTTGCATAATGGAATCGGGTTTGCAGCTTTTATTAGAAAGATTCCATGAAGTTTAAAATTTATGTCAGTTCTCCAGCAGTGCATCTAGAAACTTTAAGAAATGTGGATAGAGGCGAGTTCGCTCTCCTTACTTTCTGGTTAATAATTCATTACATGCAACGTGTGTTATGAGCCAATTTTTTAAAGGATAAATCCCGGACATGAAATTATGTGATAACTTAGCCCTAAATAGCCGTATACAAAATCTCATTATTTCTAATATGTTTGGTGTAAGTGACCGGAACTATATTTTAAATAGTATCTGAACCATCTGAAACTGGTTATAGGTGTGAAGTGTATAAATCAAATTCAAATGAATTTAATAATCCTAGTTACTAAAATTAACTCACCATTTCGAAAATGAACAACTCTTGACAGTATGCAAAAAGACACGTCGGTTAAAGAACATAAAATTAAAATCAGTTCAACAAATCACCAAACGTATTAGATAAAGGGAATGCTACGATTTACACGTACATAAACAAATAAATTCGTTGGATATTAATGGTTATAAGATATTACATAAAGAAATCACTTGGGCTACTGTAGCGTAGCAGATATCGCAGGCACAACTTAACCCGGATAAGTGATGTAACATGCCCACGATAAAATTTCTCTAGCTCAGACTATCTCAGGGCGTTAAGCCCAAGTTTACATAAACTATGACAAATTATTAGTTTACTTACTTACACAAATCACTGAGGGTTCCATACGTAGTGGTTGCAGACGAAATGATGACACTTTCTTTAAACATGAAATGCAATATATTACGGAATTTACAAATATTGGTTCTCTAGCATGTAACCTGGCGATGTTCAAAAGGTGTGGCAAATTTCTTGATTAAATAAGTTACAACATTAATAAAGTGCCTCGTGTAGCTACACATCGGTTTACAACGTGAGGATAAATGGTAATAAATTCGGCCACAATGGGTCTGATTTAGAGAACCTCCTTAAATAAATATAAATGCATAAAATCTTTAAATATGTACAAGTTAAAATACAAAAGTATGAATGGATATAACCGCGCCGAGCCACTGAAGGTGTTCCCCGGTAAATAAAAACAACACACTTATCTAGGGTGGTACGATACCGACTTCGACGTTGTAGAAACTGTAGCCCTACGGTGGTGTCTTCGGGACGAAAGAAATTGACCCGAGGATGGGGTTGATTATAACCTCTCCAGCCCTGGAACTTTCTACTATGTGTGGATACCCCGCCCGTGGAACTTCACTACTGTGTGTAGAAGCCCCGTCTGTGGAACCCTAAAGATGTCCCGATTTAATTTGCATGGTCGGAAATGCACGTGAAGCGTGCCTAATGGGAGCAATTTAAATCTGACATAACCTACAAAAGGAAATATAATTTACCTCACTGATGAGGGAACAATCCACCAATGTTCCTAGAAAGCCACAGTTGGATGAATGGGGTCGAGTCGGTATTTCAAGTCGACACGATACTTCCAAAGGAAAGCCTGTAAATTTGTGAAACACGTGGGTAGAGAATGGGCAAGATGGCGTGAAGAGGTTAGCTTACCTTGTATACTTAAATACTTGTATACTTAAATACAAAATATTCCGCTAAACGGAACAACAACAGATGGAGAAAATTTTCCTGTGTTGACAATCCCAAAATCCACCAGGATGCCTCGGATAAAACGAGTCTTGTAGGATTATCAACCATATACCACCATCTCTCCTTTTCACCAACTGGAAGTATCTCGCCCACAAAACGCTAAGGCGTATGGTGGGTCGCATACGCTAGAGGTCCGTAACAGGAAGAAAGTTTCAAAAACTAATCTAAAAAACCTTAAAACTTGGAATAATTAAATGACCGTAAATACCACAAAAACTTTTGACTCCATTGATCTGAAGTTGCAGTTGATTGTGGCATCAGCTGCTAATACTTAATTTTCTTATATCTTACTTAAATCGTTAGCATTCCTACGACGCTGTACTGACAAGAAAGTCACAACAACATTCGTCAAGATTAAACACCTAGAAACACCTGCTGCCCGGAGGATTATCAACAGAACGGAAGAAGCATTAACCAGGGAGAGGGTAAGATGCACATATCATCAACTACATATATCTCTTTGCAGTTATATAATTTACACTTGGAGTTGGCCACCACATTAAGTGAAGATCTTTGGAGTACAGTCGATCGCATTACTTACGAGCATGCAAAGGTTCAACAAGATAGGGCCACTAAGAAGCAGATTAAGAAATTTGAGAAACTTCAAGCGAAATATACATCAACTACACCCAAACTGGTCGTCGGTAAGACCGTAATTAATTTAACGGACCAACCACTACCAGAAGAATAGACAACTGTATTAGCTAAAGGAATGAACTTCGCTGTTGTGCCGAATAAACTACCTAAGGAAGACATTATCACTGAAATTGAGAACACCATTAGAGGGTTGCCAGTTGAAGAAGCTAAGGAAGTGAGACACGAAACATGCCGAATACTGCGCAAATCAAAACCACCTAGGAAGAACATTACTATAGATGAAAGTGAAGCTCTCAGAGATATTCGCAATAATAAAGATATCATCGTTTTAAAATCAGATAAAGGCAATGCCACAGTGGTAATGAAGAAAGAAGGATATGAGGAAAAAATACAATCATTGTTAGCTCCAGAACAGTACACAAAGGATCCCACATCAAGGATTGAAAGACAAACGAGAACATCTATCATGAAATCATTAATCCCAGTAGAAGAACAACGCCGCGTGCTGCCAAGTGAAACCTTACCACCCCAACTCTACGGCCTCCCTAAGATTCATAAACCAGGTAATCCTTTAAGACCAATCGTCAGCACATGTGGATCATCAACTTATGAGTTGGCCAGATACTTCGCAGACACACTACAACCCTATATAAGTAAGACTAGTAGCCACGTAACGTACTCCGGACACTTCGTAGAAATTTTGGAAAACTTGGAAATACCGAGTAATGGTATCATGGTTAGTTCGAATCTTTGTTCACCAATGTACCAATTAAGGAAACAGTTAACCTGATTCGCCAACAATTTGTACCTAAAGGATTAAGAGAAGACATACCTGATCTGGCCTGATTATGCCTGTCTACAACATACTTTCTATGGAATGGAGACTTCTACGAGCAGAAGCAAGGAGCAGCCATGGGATCACCACTTTCACCTGTGATAGCCAACCTATTCATGGAAGCTTTTGAAGAAGAAGCTATACGCTACAGTGAGAATAAACCAAAGTGCTGGCTACGTTATGTAGAAGATACATTCATCATATGGCCACATGGAGAATTATCTTTATCTTCGACCGTTTGAATAAACAGCATCCAAGTATCAAATTTACAATGGAGGCTGAGCAAGACGGAGCTTTACCTTTCTTAGATGTATTAGTGAAAAGGTCACACAATGGCAAACTGGCCCTGCGTCTATAGAAAGAAAACGTACACCGATCATTACCTACATGCGACATCTCACCACCATCCACAACAGAAGAGAGCGTTAATTAGAACCACAGAGCCAACACAATATGCGCCGACGATAACAAACCCGAGGAACTACAGAATGTCCAACAAGCTTTAGAGAAGAACAGATACAATATACAACGAATAGTAAATAATCAGAGGAGAACAACAGAAGAAGAAAGCAACAATCAACAACGTATGCATGCCTACCCTACGTCGCGGGAGTCACAGATAGGCTGAAGAAGATTTTATTCAAAAAGAAAGTAGATGTACGGTTTCGAACAGTGAAGAAAATACAGCAGATGCTTCCCTCAATCAAAGACCCTGTCCCCAAACTATTATCAAAAGGTGTTTACCAGTTGAAGTGCATATGTGGTAAGAGCTGCATCGGACTAACAGGACAGAGTATCCAGTGCAGAATCAAAGAACACCAGAGAAATACCAGATTGGGATACACGGATAGGTCGGCGATAGCAGAGCATGTCCATAATAATGAGAACCATAAAATCGAGTACGAGGACGTCAATAAATTAGATAGGAATACACGCTATTATCAGCGAGTCATTAGGGAATCCCTGGATATTATGAAAAACGTGATCAATTTTAACAGAAAGGATGGATATCGACTTAGTAACACGTGGAGACTGGTATTGCCAAGTATCAACACCGTAGTAAGTCACGGTCAACCAAACACGACGAATGAGCAGCGAAGCGAACCAAGCACGACCAATGACCAGCGAAGCGAAGCGGCGCCTAGGTATATAACGAGGAGTGTAACACAACAAATTCAGCGCAACGTCAAGTCAAGTTCGACGACCACGGCAAGACCCGGAAGAAACTACTTCATTACGAATTCTAATAGTTTTTCATAAAAAGCTTGAAGTTTCTCGCACTTATTTGGGAAACTATGATTCCCAATAACGGAAAATAAGCACGGAAAATGCTCGCAGACAGAGCAATTTTCAAAACCTTTCCGAAACTGGTTTTCAAAAAGCAAAAACTGCACTGAACTATATCAACTACTTATACGGCAAAGTGCAATTACTAAAGTCTGCAGTGTGCAACAAATAGCTCCAACAAACTACAATCGTTAAACGATTAGCACAATTTAACACAGAATGTACGTTCCTCATTATTTGTCAACCGCCAAAGTAATCGCTGTATATTTCATACAATCACACTTCTAGTATCTTAATGTCATCAAATTGCATAACTAAAGACCACCGTGTAACTAAACAAAACCTCAACTTATTATCACTAAAGATAACAAGTTTCTATTTATCCTTCCGCTTACGCCACTGATGACAGCAATTAACCCAGTTGCTAACAATGTTAAACTGCTGCAGGCAATTCTCTATTGAATGATTATATTAGAGATGCAGGTCTGCTAGACTCTTTAGAAGTAATATTTCTCATATGTCCAGTGGTTTAACACTGTCAGTGCACCCAGCAATCCTTGCGTGTTCAAATTTAAATCTGAAGTAGATTGTTCTGTGAAGTGATTACTCAAAGCATTTGCATCAAATATAGTTTGAATAAACTTTACCCCCAAAGAGATGGTGGTACAATAAGTGTATCATAGAAGTGGTATAATTCAGATTAATTGACAAATTCTGCGGAGAGAGCAGAATGAAAAATGTTTGATAAAAATAAATAAATTAACGTGATACATATTTTTTAAATTTATGTAATTAATTCTTACAAAATAATGGGATTCTCTGAACCTAAATATCAGAAAAACCGTTGTACTTAGGAATAGGGAAGTAAATGTAAACTGTCCATATTCTTAGAATTCCTATCCAACTACAAGAATACTTTATATTAGGGATTGTACAAAGTTCTAAAGAAAAAAGTCGAGGGGATTGAGATCTGGATGTCGGACAGGCTAAGCTTCATAACACTTGCTTCCAGTCTACCTGTTAGGAAAACACTGATCCAGATATTGACGATCTGGGATCTTGTAGTGAGGATACTGGAATTGAAGGACGATGTGCCACAGGTAGCAGGGAAATCGGGGTCAGCAGGAAACTCGATAGGTAGCAGCCAACAGGAACCAAGGGCGATCAGAGGTCACTAATTATAGTGCCCTCACTACAAGATCCCAGATTTCGCGTTCTACCTAATACGCTACATAATATTTTCCCCTCACAAAAAACAAATCAACCCACCAAACAATCGATAGCGAAACTTACATTTCTACTATTCGACTTAGCAGGTGGATCAACAAAATCAGCTAATAAATACGCGGCCTTAACCCTGTCAACGCTAACAGCGACATCCTTACCGCGTTTACGGATCATCATAATTTTGTCAGTGCGCGAAACTACAAAAAAGTACATACGCAGCATGGACTCAAAATCGGCTTAAGCCTGTCGAAACGAAGACAAACTTGCAAAAACTAGCGTCAAGAATGACAAAAGTATGCCGGGTAAAACTACGTTTAGGACTGTTAAATTGCAAATTATTAAAGTAGTCCTGTAAAGGTACGTCCCTGGTAACAGCTGATTTAATATAGTTTGCCCGAAAACCAGCTCCGCAGATAAACACCGTAAGTCCTCTTTGGGCATTGCTCACAAATCAAACAGTATGATTGGCAGCTCATCAGACCAATACAAGGAGTTAGCCCTGGCTATTAGCGCGGTTTTCAAGGTTCTGTTAAACCTCTCCACCATACCGTTACTTTGGGGGTGATAAGCAGTTGTATGGATTCTATGGAATCCAAAAAATTTCGAATATTCACGATACAACTGGATGCCCTGATCTGTATTGATAGATAGTAGAATGCTAAAATGACATATATAATTTTGAATCAGAGTTTTGGTGACAGTTTCGGCAGATATGTCCGGCAACGGGTAAGCTTCCGGCCAGCGAGTGAAACGTTCGACCACAGTGAGGTTGTAAGAGAAAACATTCGATGAAGGCAAGGGTCCAACGAGATCGATATGGATATGTTCATAACGACCCTTCGAAATCTCTAACTGGTCTCTTAGTACGACGGGTGATTTTAGTAGTTTGACAATTCATGCAACTGTTAGTCTATAACGTTCTCATCCACAATACTAGCCCAATTGTTGATGAAAAATTGCTGTAGGGACACCAATCTTTATAATTATTTTTTTTTAACATTTATTTAACGTCGGTCTATTTCCGCTACTGAGGCCTATCACTGACACCTGTAGACGAGCTACCCCCAATCAGGAATTTTGCCGAACCTCTTCCCTTAAGAAAAGTAGGGATCTTTTACTTGCCTAACATTTAATACACAAGGGACCAACGGCTTTACATCCCCTCCGAAGGATGGTATATCACCTACACAACCCCTAAGGTTGCATAGCTTCCGCGAATACACTGATATACAAGCCGCTGGAAGATATGTTTAGACCTGAGACCCTGGAGGGCGTTCGTGCAGTTTATTTTTATGTGAGAAGTCTTCTGGTAGTATTTCTGCTGTGAGGGTTAGGGTCAAACGCTACACCTTGTATAATTGTAATCTGGATGCTGAAGCACTGTGGTATCAACATTCTTGTTGTTTAACACTGTATAGTTCTTTGAGTTTTTTACAAGGGTCAACGACTGCGCCCTGTATATAATATTTTCGAAAAAATAATACTTGGTTTTAAAACGAACGAACAATTATTTATTTAAACTTTTCTTGAACAGAGTTTGGAAAAGTATATTGTAGATTTTTATTTAACACAGCTCTTTTTTAGAAAGAAACTATTCGACAGCATAAATTCTGTCAGAAGAATTTAGCGAAATTATTTATGGAAATATTTTTTGTTTGATTTAATCTGAAAAAATTCACTTGGTTTAGGATTGACTAGGCCGTAAAGGCGAGAATAAATGTTGTCACTTAGGACGAAATATAAATATTAAAAAATAGAAAGAAAAAAGGGGCACTTAAGGCGATTACTTAAAACTACTCTTTTTAACCAGGTTTCGGCCTGGGAAGTTAGATCGGGATTGCTAGACACGAGAAGTTGCTAGGATAGGTGGTTAAGAAAGCCTAACTAGACAGTGGGTATCTACAACTTTAGTTAAATAGTAACCGGACCGGAAGCACTAGCAAATAAGCTTATTACACTAAAATCACTTTTAAGAAACTTGTTCCACTGTATCAGGTCACGAATACTAAACATAGGAGTCACTGCCGAAACTGAACTTAACTTCGGCTTGTTGCACGCCGGTATTTATACTGTTTTGAGAAAGTTTCGTTTTTCGCGCCCCGTCGAGTCTCGCATCCCGTTATGAAGAGCTGGAAAGGCTTGAAATCGCTCCGTGCAGGTAAGGATGAGTCATCGATTACGACATGTTGCGCAATACTGGAAATTTTTTTATTTTGAAGATGAAATTTATATAGAAAAATCGGCAATGGAAAGGGGAATTTATTAAAATTAGAATGAAAGTCGGATCTATTTTGGATTAGAAGTTATTTGAATTTTTATCGGCAAAATCTGACTCGACCCCGTAAGGTATCAACGGAGGTCCGATGTTAAAAGCTGTAACGCCATTAAAATGTTCCCGATAGGTGCGTAGTGCATGAAGATAAGATATTAAAATGTTCCTAACGGGTACGAATCGAGTTGAACGGAGATATTGTATGCTTGTGTGCTATTATACGAGGGGTGATCAAAAATAGGTGAAATTTAGAATAGCAATCGGGTCGCGGAAATTTGATAAAATGACATTTGGACTTTTAAGACTCGAGGCACGGAACGTGATTTGAAGTATACAGGGGATGATCGAAAAGTAAGAAGGAAAAAATGCGAAACGGTTGTAAGAAAGTTGGGAAACGGGTTCGAAGGTTAATTTTGAACGTAGTTACGTATACGAGGGGTGGTCCAGAAGTTTTAAATTTTTGAAAAGGAAATTGTTTATAGAAAATGGACGTATTGAAATAAGACGATGAAAATTTGGGTTTGGATGGTGATTTTGACTAAGTTGATGAATATACGGAGGCTGTACTTTTAAGTGACTTTTTCGTGATGAATCGGTTACGAATGAGTGTAAATGAATGTTTGAGATTGGAATTTAGTGAATTTAAGTTATTTATGAATTATCGAGTGTCGGCGAATTTTCTCAGATTTTTTTGAGTTTAATTGTGGGTTTTCGATGTGACTGGTGTCTGATTGACTTTTTTCATGTAGTTTGCCATGTGGCATGGGATGATCTGATTTTTTGTTTTTTATTTTAGACTTGTAGGGGACATACCCTACAACATTTGAAACGGTCGCCCATCCAAGTACTAACCGCGCCTAACGTTGCTTTACATCGCATATCGAAGTATGTACATAGTAAAGACGCGTCTATGCTCGCCCCCTTTATAATTATAAAACCCTGTGTTTCAATTGTTATTAACAATTTAAGCTGATTGGTTCACTCAGCGGTTCTGGGCAGCAAAATGAAAATAAAAATAGTTTTTGGCTAGCTCTTTCACTTTTATAGGTTATGGTTGCCCTCCTAAGACCTACATTAAACGTAGATTTGTAGAAAATTTAACTACAAAGGTTTTGTTTTCCTTCTCCCGATCGGACCTATATATCTTGAGTTATTCACATTTTTAGATTGAAAAACGCGGTTAAAAAAATTAAATTTTTAATAACAATCGGAACACGGGGTCTTTGAAGTACAAACATTTTTTGGGTACTCCTAAGCACCTCCCCAACAATATCCAACCACAAAATTTCTGATGGAAAAAGTTCCTTTATATTGATTTTTTGTGATATTTTGACTACGCTATTAAATTAATTCAATTTTAGAAATTTAACAATAGGCAGCCAAACTGAAGAGACATATAAATTTGGTATAGCTATAAATTAACCAAGCTCATATTTTATTAAAATTTACCTAGTTTTAAAAATACTACGGCACCCAATTGCAAAATAATTTAATTAACTTCAGACTAGAAATAAAACAAATCATGAGCATTTTCCAGTACGTAAAATGTCTAGAATGAAATTTATTTTTTAGAACTTCTCGTACTAATTAAAATTTAATAAATTTGTCAAAGTGAACACTCACGGCAAATGCTCTGTTGGGATACAATATATTATTATTCTGTTAAAAATAATTAATTCATAAACTTTGAGATAGCACAGAAGTTATGGCTCTGTAATTAGTTACGGTCTGCTTTGAACCGTTTTTGATTACCAACCTTACAGTTTGTTTCATGTAACACAAAAACAGTATTAATTATCGCTAAACGAAATGAAGGTAATAATTTATTACGGCAAAAAATGCCATTTTAATTGAGTGAATATATTCGTCTAATAAATGTAAATGTAGGTATCAGGGATATTAAGGGCAATTTTAGTTTTTGTACGAAGCATTGTTATTTTTGAAAATAAAAATTCAGTTTGAGGTTTATCAAAATGTATTCATTACAACTATTCCCTTATAAGTGTACTTCGTCTGTGGTTTTAATACACCCGAGTATAAACTGAGAACTGAAAATAATAACAACAATAGTGAGTAGTGGTGAAGATGAAATTCCCACAAGTATAATTAAATGCTGCATACAAGAAATAATCGAACCTCTATGTCCTGTGGTAAATAATTCACTGATATTTGGTATCTTCCCTGATAAACTTAAGATAGCTCTGGTAATTCCTGTATACAAAAAAGGTGATAGCTCATTAATTGAAAACTATAGACCCATTAACTTACTACCATCTTTCTCAAAATATTTGAAATTTCAATGTGTAATAGATTAACTAATTTTATGACTATGTGTAAAAGCTTTAATGATATTCAACATGCATATATAAAAGGATGCTCAACACAAACTGCATTATGTCAGTTTACTTCCAAAATTTTAGAATCTCTAGAAAACAAGGACCTGGCATTGGCATTATTTTTGGATTTATCTAAAGCGTATGATAGTCTGGATCAACAAATATTACTAAATAAATTTAAAAAATATGGTGTTGGAGGCATAGCCCTTGAATGGTTCAATTCATATCTTTCTGATCGTAAGCAGAGGGTAGTAATTCAAGATAATGGTGAAAAAAGTTTGTCAAATATTAAAAATGTTAATCATGGAATCCCTCAGGGCAGTATAGCTGGACCAATCCTTTTTTTAGTCTACGTTAATGACCTAGTAAATATCATTAAGTCAAATGAAGAAACTCTAGCAATGTATGCTGATGACACCAACCTTTTGGTAACTGCCAAGGTATACCCAGAATTGACAGGTAATGCAAATAATATGTTGGATAAAGCGAATGAATGGTTTGCAAAAAATAAGCTAATTTTAAATAACAATAAAACTAATGTGGTACTATTCAAAACTAATCATGCAGGTTTTGACACACCAAATAACATATTACTTAACAACTTGGTCATATCATTGGAAAAATCCACCAAATTTCTGGGGATATACATTGATGAAAATCTGTCATGGATTTTTCACATACAACATTTAACTACCAAACTAAATTCAATTTGTTATTGCATTCGAGTAATACGAAACTATGTCAATGTAACCACAATAAAAGTTGTATATTTTGCCTATTTTATATCGACACTTAAATATGGGATATTCTTCTGGGGCAGTAGTGGGGCTATAGATAAAATATTCTGCATACAAAAACGAACTTTAAGAATTATTGTAAATCTAAGTTATATAGAGTCGTGCAGAGGTATTTTTGAGCAGAACAATTTGTTGACAGTTGCTGCTGAATACATTAAAGAATGTCTAATATTTTTCTTTAAGAATTATCGCCTGTTCAAAAAGGATGAGCCTTTAAAACATAATACCAGGTCATTAAATTTAAACTATCCTAAGCATACCTTAACTATGACACAAAAAGGCGCCTATTATTCATGTATAAAATTCTGAAAATATTAAAGCATTAAAAAATTTTAATGAATACAAGAAAAAAGTACTTGACTTTCTGTTGCAAATGGAACCATATACCATAAATGGATATTTTGAGTATTGACATTACCAAGTACTACAGGTTTTGCTGCAAGTTTTTTATAGAGATAAGGCTAATGATACGGCTTTTAGTAAAATATACATATATTCTCTTTCTTTTTTATTCCTTTCTACAGTGTAATTAATAAATTGGATTGTAAAAAGTGTCACTTATGTTCTGTAAAGATATGCTAATTAGGTGCGCATGTAAATATAATTAACTGTTGTTAATGTATTGTGTAAAAATTCTGGTAGATAAGATAGTTGCTGGTAATTTTTTTCTAGTTGCGCTTTCTGGATTGTATGAAATTCATTGACACAATTTCACTTCTTGTTTATACTTGTAAGCAGACTTGGAAATGAAGATGTATTATTATTATAATACGACCCGTACCTTGGCATTGCAGACATTTCCCAGTTTTTTCTGACTTAGTGCAAATAAATAATATAAATAATTATTATCACACTTTTTGATTTGGTTATTACAAATCGATTAAGTCGTGTTAGCAGATCAGATAAGATTTTATTGAGTCAGGATGCTTACCACCCTGCCCTTTGCTTCTCATTTTCTATCACAGTTAATTCATATTATAGCGCTCAAACGAATACAATATAAGTTTACACTTTCGTAGAGCCAACTATGGCTTATTGTATGAAATGATACTGAATTGTGATTTGGTCTTTTTTTAGAAAACTTTGGGAACGTGAATGTAGCCAGTGATCAATTATAGTATATTTCATACTAGACATGTATTCCTAAATACATTCCCTGAAATACTAGTAAAAAATATCCTGCGTGGTTTAACGGACTAATTATAAAAAATATTAAAACCAAATTCTTGCTTTGGAAGCGCTACAAAAAAACAAGCGATTCGGATGTAATATTCAGTTTAAGCTTATTAGAAATTAAATAAACATAGATGTCGACATTGCGCATAAGACTTTTCTAAGAAATATTGAACATAATGTATAGAATGACGTAAAGTCATTTCGAGGTTATATCAATTCTAAATCGAATGCGTCAAACATTCCAATCAATCAATACAACTTTATTAACAATTAAAATTTACATCTGCCTCCCCAACACCCATCTCGGGACCTACCGTGCAACCACCGAGTTGTTCGCGGTGGAGGATTGCAGGGTTGGGCGGACTGGTTCGGCTAAAAGGCAATTAGAAACAGTTAAACCCAAACACCTTCTATCGCAGATGGATTAAATTAGGTTATAGAATTAAAACATATCTGAAAAGAGATTTTATAAAACTTAAAACTACACCTTTTAAAAACTCACGCACTGTCACTGATTAAATTTTGATTCTGACGCAGGCACCTCAACTTGCACAAGGTGCCTTCCCCGAGGTATGTCAATGTTGGGCTGCGCGTAGCCTAAACTTTGATTTTAAAAATTTTGATTTTACCAAATTTTGGTTTGGTGAAAATTTTTATGTGAAATGAATTTAGGAAACAAAGAATAAAAAGAAACAAACATAAAGGGAGAGGAGGACAGGAAAGATTTAAAGATACAACAGGTATGACATATCAGTAATGGTAGATAGGATAAGCGGAAGTTATAATTGTTGAAGTTTGGCTACAGAGGTTGTCGGAAGATCGGCAACGTCTGGTATGGTAGGGTGTGTTTAATCCGAAATGGGGCGCCAAACAGTCGGGATGATTTAATGTATTTAACCGCCATACAAGATATTGTTGATGGTTTCGCTAGCTTTTTTAGCACTGCATTCACCACACCGGTAAACGATACGATTCATATTGCAATGATCGTCATCTACACTTTTCACAGTTTACTACCAACGATGTATTAACGACGTCATAAAGTCGAAACCTAAGTTTACTAAAGGTCCTGATGTCATTCCAGCATTAATTGTTCGAGACCGTGCTTATGCTCTGATCGAACCTCTCACTATATTGTCAACCTAACGCTGCGTACCTGTGCCATTCCGAATGTTTGGAAAACCTCTCGAGTTTGTACCGTGTTTAAAACGAGTGATAGTTTTGACAAAGTTTTTGAAATTGCACTACATGATGTATTGTACTAGCACGTTCATGGATAGATTTCTATTCATCATCATGGCTTCATGCGTAATAGATCAACGGTAAAAAATTTATTGTGCATCACTGAATCTATTGCTCAGAATTTTGATATGAATGTTCAAGCGGACGAATTATACTGATTTCTTCATGGTCTTTGATCGGTTCGATCGTGGCGTCTTACTTCAAAAGCTTGTAAGAGTTGGAATGTCTATGCCACTGCTTGACCTATTTAAGCTTATTTAACTAGTACATTTTCCAAGGAAATTGAAGAGAAGTGCCTCAAGGGTCAATCGTTGGTCCACTCCTCTTCATGATATTGCCAATAATATTGTGAAAGATCTTGATGTGTATTTTTTACTGTTCGCCGAAGACATAAAAATATTTTGCTCAATATATAATAGGCCTGACTGTCTAAAGTAAAATAATCTTACATTAATAACCTCCCTCTAAACGTTGCACAGTGAAACATTGTAACTTTCACCCGAAAAATATCACCTATTTCTTTCAATTATGCCCTTACCAATGTCACGTTAAATCGGTTGGGCTCAATTAAAGGTGTAGGGGTTATATTTGATAAAAAACTGTCATTTATGTCAGCATGTTCTTGAAACTATTAAGACCAGCTACAAAAGTTTGGGTTTTATTATAAGAAACTCTCAGGGCTTCACTGACATCCAGGTATTAATGCTACTCTTTAATGCATTTGTGAAATCTAAACTTGAGAATGCTGCTTTAATATAGCAACAATGTTCACACTGAAAGCTTGGATAATATCCATCGACACTTTTTAAAGTTTTGTCTTTCAAAATGGATGGCCAGTACCCAGACATTGGAATAAATGAGCAGAACCTATTAAACAGATTTTCTGTACTAAGTTTGGAAAACGCAGTCCTTGAATATTCTGAATAAATTGATAAGTAATAAAAATTGACTGTCCCCAATTTTTAGAGCAACTTAATTTCTGTACTCCTAGAGTTGAGAGAAACATGTTAAAATTTTCCCTCTCTTCTTTATATGTGAGCACTGCAATAATCTGCAGGACAAGCTGGATATATTTAATTGTAATACAGGTTTTTTAAAAAATTGTATGTGATGAATTAATTGTATTATGTAGTGTGTTTATTTTTCTTCTTCTTTTGTCATATACTTCCAATGCTGTCGGTTTTATATACTCTGTATCTGTATATTTATATAATTTTATTGTTATATGTTCCCATCCTTGAATTGGTTTAAGTACTGTTGGATGATGTAAAATAAAATAATTAAAAAAAATAAAAAATAACCAAATAATGAAAATATTTAAATACAAACGCAGGTATATGTTTATAATAGTCGACATAGTTATTCGCATTTTCTCGTAAAAATATATCATTTTCTACATTTTGTGTAAAACTTTCATGGCGGAAAAGTAATTTTCGTTAGTAAACAATTTGAACTCAACCCGTAAATGGAGCTGAAAATGGAGTAACCAGGAACTAGTTTACACGGAATGATTCAGTATAGTTACAGTTGACTTAAGGAAGCGACCGACGACTGCTGAAGAATTTAATTTAATGATAAAGAAAATGTTTAAAGTTGGCTTATATAACATTGTGTATACACTTTAAGCGCGTAATAAAGGACGAAATATAGCTCAGCGAAGTAGGTGTTAGGAATTTAAAGTATATACGACCATTTCAGACGATTTATTTACACCTTACTGTCTGTTGTTTGGTATTACACAAACATGGCAGAGACCTTGGAGAATCAGTACTTTATTAAAAAGGCGAGGGTATGCTGACATTAATTTGTCTTACAATTTTAATTGTTTTGATTATGAGGGAGCTATGATATCATTTAACTAAAGAAAATATTAAGTATTGCTGAGGAGTACATCAATTCTGTACCTCAGAGTCAACATGGTCTGAGATAATACACCTTGTATCATTTTCCAAGCTCAAACCATTCACTATTCCTAAAAATTTCAAAACTATGTGCGAGGAAGTATTTGATGAAAAATTTAAATGTATATTAGCTGGTGATTTTAACTTAAATTATTTGTATAATGATTTTTACAGTAAAAAAATTTTAAATTTGTTAAACATTATGCAAAATATATAGACGTTTACCAGGCATACTAATATTAGCTCTAGATTAATTGATTATGTTCTTCGACATTTATCAATTAATATTAATCATAATAAATCCATATTAAAAAAATAACTTCAGTATTTAGAAATTTTAATGAGACAAATATAAACAATATTAATTTAGAACTTATAAGCTGTAATTTTCTATTAAACACCTGTAATATTTATGTTTTCTATAATGGCTGCAAACAGATTTAGAAATATTAAAGCTCCCATTAAGAAATATGAATTGAATGCAAATAGTGGGCCATAGTATGACTATGGAATAAAATGTAAAGCTAAAGAAAGAGATTTAGCATATAAATTGTTTATAAAGACCAATAGTGTAACAAATTGGGAATATTACAAAGTAAAAAATAGATACTTTTACAGTAAAAAATTAAAATTTATTAAACGTTATGCAGAATATACACACGTTTACCAGGCACAATAATATTAGCTGTAGATTAATTGATTATTTTCTTAGCAACTTCGACATTCATACAGAAGTGCATGATACTCCTAAGATTATAGACCATGCAATCATATCAATTAATATTAATCATAATAAACCCATATTTAAAAAAACTTTAAAATTTAGAACTTACAAGCTGTAATTTTCTATTAAACACCTGTAATATTTATGTTTGCTATAACGACTTTGCAAACAAATTTAGAAATATTTTTAATAGTATAGCTCCTATTAAGAAATATGAATTGAATGCAAATAGTATTCCATTGTATGACTATGAAATAAAATGTAAAGGTAAAGAAAGAGATTTAGCATATAAATTGTTTAAAAAGAACAATAGTGTAACAAATTGGGAATATTACAAAGTAAAAATAAATACTATAGTAGATCTACTAAAGTAAAAAAACGACAGTACTATATCCAAAAAATTGACTTAAACAAAATGAACCCATATTTAAAGTGGAAAACGCTAAAAAGCATTACTAATGCTAAGTCGTTAAACAATAGTTTTGTAAATGAGATAAAATTTGAATCTATATATGTAACCATAAAACTGATTCGAAATGACAAGCATATTGCGGAAGAATTCAATCATTACTTTATGAATAGTATTAAAGATATAGTATTCACTATTACATCTAATCAGAATTTGACTTCACTTATTAATGTGCATTCCAGGTTTACGAAATTGCGCCAAATTAATCTGTGTTAACTATAAATAATAATTAACAAACGAAACAATAAATATTCTCCAATTGAGGTATTAAATGTAAAACTTATAAAAATCATCATCTCGCTAGAGTACGATAAATTTCCTGAGGAATTAAAAACTAATATTCTATTTTATTTTATTTTATTTTATTTAACTTACACCATTCAACAGTATAACACCAATTACAATATACTGGTACTGTCGTGAGCAGAAAAAAATAGGACAACTTTTCTTTTCTAATGTAAATCTGTCTCTATTTGAATATGTAATGAGTAGCCGAAATAAAACAGATATCACTTTTAATTTTTTTTTTATTTTAATGCTGTAGTTACTGCTATAGTAAATGATATGGATAGTTAATGCGATAAATTGCACTGCGTTATAACATTAACAAAAATTTGGTGTGTAACATTTTAAGAAAAACAGTACGATTAGTAGAAATTCTGGATAAAAGGACAAAGGATATCCTACTTAACAAGAAACTAACTATTAATATTTCGTTATTGCACCATTTCTATTTATAACTTCTATAAGTTTGTTTGGCATAGCATTAAATAACCTTATACAATAATCATTAGTAATAATATTTTCCCATGCATTATTTACTATTTCCAGTAATTCTTCGGCATTCCGTGGTCTCACATTTCGTTTTTGGATACTTCTTACGAGTAGTCCCCCATACTTCTTTAACAGGGTTAAGATCTGGACTATGACTGGGCCAGTTAAGAACATTGATGTTGTAATCTTGAAATCAGTTAGTTACGGTATGAGCAGTATGAATGGAACAATTGTCTTGTTGAAATATGAACTCATTATTAGGATATAATTGTGACGCAGAAGGGAGCATTATGTTGTCTAAAATCGTAATATACGCTTCACTATTAAATCGTTCGTCAATATGCCACAAAACACCAGGACCACGTGCCGATATCCAAGCCCACATATTGACGGAAAATCTACCACTTTTATCATTGTTAGATATATATTTCTCATCGAATCGAGTATTCGGAGGGCGGTAAACACGAATACGACCGCTGTGTGCTGACTGGAAAGTTTTCTCGTCTGTAAAGATTACATTGTTCCAAAAAATTACATCATGCGCTAAAAATTCAAGCGCAAATCCTACTCGAGCTTCTTTATGTTCAGCTTTAAGTAAGATTTCTGTGATGCTGCATGACAGCATAGCTCCGATTCTCTTGCTTGCCGGCGACCAGTACTACTCGATCCAGGAAAATTCGTTTCTTCAGCAGTCTGAATAACTGAGTAAAATGGATTTTCTACTAAACCAATTGCAAATCTTGTTGTTGAGTTGACATCCTTCGTCGCCCTGATCCAGGATTTCTTATTTATTCTCCACTTTCTTAAAATGTTACACACCGAATTTTTGTCAATATTAAAACGCTGTGCAATTTGTCTCATTGACCATCCAACTTCTGCTTTAGCACTAACTCCAGATTTAATTAAATCGCTTATATGAGGCATATTAGTTTTTTGCACACTTACAATAAATTATGGCAACTAACTGACAATGTCACAAAAGTTAAAGTTAGATGTACACAACTAGATTTTAGCAAAATACCGTTATAAAACTTGTCCTATTTTTTTTTGCTCACGACCGTACCTATACAAAAAGTTCAGAACAATATTAACTCATGGGAGTTCAGGCTCATTAATACTTTACTCGAGATGGAGAAGATCTTACAGAGTGTAGTTTATCAGCAATTATCACAATATTTAAATAATAATAATAATAATAATACTAATATATTAATTACAAATCAGTCAGGATTTCGTCCCAACCACTCTTGTGAAGTGTTTGAGACCACTGATCGGGAAATATTAATAAACAAAATTGGAATGTTAAGGCCTCAACTGTATTGTAATAAAATGGTTTAAACATTATTTTAAAAAACGTAAACAAATTTTTGGTGTTCCACAAGGTAGTGTACTGCGGCCTCTTCTTTTTGTAATTTATATGAAAGACATTAATTTATGTCATGACTACAAATTTATTAATTTGTTTGCAGACGATACACTAGATGAACAATTCTTTAGATCCAATTTTTAATTATTTTAATATGAACAAACTTAAACTTAACGTACTGAGAACTAAAGCAGTTATTCTCACGGTATGCCATAAGTATCAGTCAATAGATATCACTCAACTAAACATAGTTATTGGCAATAGATGTGTAAAGTTTGTAACAGAAATAAAATATTTAGGATTCATGTTAGACCACATTATATCATTTAATACCCATTTTAATTATGTGTACAGAGATACCAAAAAAGATATATTTCTTTAGTAGAAGTTCACAAAATCTATCAGTTGAATCTAAGATTACAGTATACAATAGTATTACACAGCCTCACTTTGATTACTGTGTCACGTTGCTATATTCGTTTAAACTGAATAAAACAGCATCACTTTAAAAATTACAAAATCGTGGAAAAAGAATTATACTCAAATGTAAACGATACATTAGTATTTATATAATGTTATACATGTTACAGTGGATATGTGTTTCAAGATTCAAGAAGATTCTTTTATATGGCAATGCGTTTTATTTTTAAACTTTTACATCTTCTGCTTCGTTATTTTGATGAATTTATTGCACATAACTCAGAAATACATGACTACAATACCAGGAGTGTTAACCTAACTTTCATGTGATCAGATGTAATTACTCTATGACTATGAACTCTCTATTTTATAAGGATTTAAACGAGTATAATATGTTACCTGCATCTATTAAAATGTGTAATAATTTAAATCAATTAAAAAAAGCTATTATTAAACATATTAAGTCACAATAGAGCACTTTTAAATGATTATTGGCATGGTTTCATTTCATACACTCTTTGATTTACTCATTATAATTTTTTTCTGTTTTTCTTTTTTGTGTTGTTATTTGAGATGTATACATGTATATTATGTATATTGTGTATATTGTGTATATTATGTATATTGTGTGTATTGTGTAAATTGTGTATATTGTGTATATTGTGTATATTGTGTATATTGTGTATATTGTGTATATTGTGTATATTGTGTATATTGTGTATATTGTGTATATTGTGTATATTGTGTATATTGTGTATATTGTGTATATTGTGTATATTGTGTATATTGCGTATATTGTATATATTGCGTATAATGAGTATATTGTGCACATTATGTATTATGTATACAGGCTGTCCATTTTATCAGGGCCCTCGAGAATATCTCACTTAATATCGGTCGTACAAAAAAAAATATTTTTGCGAAAATTGTGCCGATTTATATAACCTACAAAATGGTTTAAAAACATTTGAAATCCATGAAATTCACTTTAAGAGTTATGGCGGAAAATATCGAAAATGCGGAAAACGTCTAGGCCAAATATCTCCGTTATTTGAAGAGATACGAAAAAAATTCTAAGGCGAAAATTTTTTGCAAAACAGAGTGTTTCAACGAGGTTTTATCTAATTTTTTTCAAAACCGCTGTATTTTGATATTTACTCTTCAGGCTGTTAAAAAAATTATTTAGAAACGGGCGGGAAATGGCACCATTAAATAGAGTATTTTCTTCCCTTTTCAACGATATATCACATGCCATATTTATTCATTGGTACTACGTTAGTAATTATAAAAACATTTTTTTAAAACCAATAATTTTTTTGAACAAGCATTATACTTGCCGTAAATAAGACGATAAAATAATTCAATAAGTTGTTCAAATCTTTGCTATAATAAAATTTTAACACAATTAAGAAGAATAAAGTAAATTCAGGTAACAAAAACAAAATAATAATCAAAGCAACATGGAGCAATTATGGAAAGAGTATTCGCAGTTATGCCAATGTATAGAGGTCCTCCATAAAAGCGTCACTCACTCCTTGCTCGGAAAGTAAAAATGTCTTTACCAATTAATTTAAGTATAATATCCATTTGTTTGTATTTCATGATTTCACTATTATTTCAATTATTTTGAAATAGTTGGCAATTTAATTATTTGACAGATCATCTTAGTTAATACTTAAACTCTCAGTCAATCACACTCGTTTAAGAATTTAGAATTTTCAAAAATGATTTTCACTCACATTGATCGTTATAATATGCTCTTTGCATATTGCCAATGCAATTTTAACTCTGGATTAACTCAAGTAGAATATAGAAACAGATTTTCACAAGCACTACAGCCGAATAAAACTCTGTTCAGAAAATTAGCCACGAAACTGAAAAATAATGGTTCATTTTTAAAGAAGAAGACAAGGTTGAAAAGTGTTACTGATAATGTAAATAAGGTAAACCGAGTTATTAATTATGTAAGAAATAAATATATAGAGAATTTGGAAACATCATTAAGAGAAATTCAAATTGCTTGTCATATAAATAAAACAAGTGCTAGAAAAATTTTAAAGAAAAGTGGTTACCGGTGTTATAAATCCAAAAAAGTTCACAATTTACAAGCGTGAGATAAACCAAGGAGGACGACTTTTTGTAGGTGGCTGTTGGAAAAGAAGCGTGCCGATCCATTAATATGTAGTAAAATACTTTGGTCCGATGAGGCAAATTTTTGCAATAATGGATTTTTTAATCGCAATATTCATTACAAATGGACTTCTGAAAATACACACTGGCATAGACCGACTGGGTTTCAAAATCGTTTTTCAATAAATGTGTGGATAGGTATTTTAAGCACCAATTTAATAGGTCCTTATATTTATGATGGTCAGCTCAGTGGTCAAAGGTAACTAAATTTTTGAGAAATGAATTTAATGAATTCTTAGATGACCTACCTTTAGAGAATCGACACAACTTTTAATATTTTCAACAAGATGGAGCTCCTTCCCACAATTCTTAGATTTGCCTAGATTATTTAGATGAAATAGACATTGGATAGGTACCTCGTTCTCCAGAAATAACCCCAATGGATTTTTTTCTATGGGGTATATTAAAGATAAGGTGTTTTCGACGACACCGCAAAATGTAGAGGACCTAAAAGTTCGAATTCAACAGGCATGCATTACAGCTACCCCCGAAATGCTGAGTAATGTTTTAAATGCAGTGCCTCGCCGCGCTCGATTGTGCATAAGAAATCGCGGTGGACACTTTGAACACTTGATGTGATATCTTAAAAATTATTTTGATGATATGTAAATATTAATGTTCTGTGTGCTATATCCTTTTTATTATTAATTTGTTTTTGTTACCTGAACTTACTTTATTCTTCTTAATTGTGTTAATGTTTTATTATAGCAAAGATTTGAACAACTTATTGAATTATTTTATCGCTTTATTTAATCATACTTCTCCACGGCAAGTATAATGCTTGTTAAAAAAAATTATTGGTTTAAAAAAAATGTTTTTATAATTACTAACGTAGTACCAATACATAAATATGGCATGTGATATATCGTCATTTCCCGCCCGTTTCAAAATATTTTTTTTAACAGCCTGAAGAGTAAATCTCAAAATACAGTGGTTTTGAAAAAAATTAAATAAAACCTCGTTGAAACACTCTATTTTCCAAAAAATTTTCGCTTTAGAATTTTTCTCGTATCTCTTCAAATAACAGAGATATTTGGCTTAGACGTTTTCCGCATTTTAGATATTTTCCGCCATAACTCTTAAAGTAGGCCATGGATTTCAAATGTGTTTAAACCATTTTGTAGGCTATATAAATCGGCACAATTTTTGTAAAAATATTTTTTTTTGTACGACCCATATTAAGTGAGATATTCTCGAGGGCCCTGATAAAATGGACAGCCTGTATATATTGTGTATTTTATTCGTTTTCATTTGTATGTAAAGATGTGTTTATATTAGATTATCCTATTTCAATTATTATTATTATTGTTAATATATTTTTACGGACGGTTTTAAGTCAAGTACTATAATATTTCCTATTTATTAAAATTAAGTAGTTGGTTCTAACGTAAAACGTAAATATTTTGATATGCATCAATGAAACGGATAAATATATTTATAAGCAATTCTAATCATAATACATAGTTTAAAAAATACCCGACACAATGTCATGCTAACCCTTGCCAGTAAATTGCGGTCAGCTCTAGATAAGTTTTCCTTGTAGATTGAGAGTTAATAAATGATTCTCACACACTATAATTCGTTTATTTTCAATTCAAGTATTTCTAATACACACCCAATAAACTATAAAACACGAACCGAGGCCGTAAAGAGAGAACTTTATGTTTCCTCCGTCGTTAAAACAAATTTGCGCTCTAGTGGTTACATTTTTTACCACGTATCCTTATTTTCCGATTCGGCGTTTGCTTAGAATCGGACACGATAAAAAACAAAACAATGTTACAGTTTTCAACCTTTTTTATGACCCTTTACTGAGATTAAGATGTTTACAAGATTGTAATGGCTATAAAATTGCAACAATGGCTGTAAATGCTTTGTTGGGGAGATAGAAATAGAGAATAATCTGACACTAATAAACATTATCTGGCACACAGAGTGTCTTAAATGGGGCACCGAAATAACTAAAGTTTGTTCTGAAGTGGTTTATAACGAATATATTGGGTCCAAAGTAGTATTATCGAAGAATTGATACTTGACACTTTCTGGTAAACATGTTTAAAAGTTCGGAGTTTCAAAATTATTATCGTAGAGGAAACCGTTTTTTATTTGACGGGGGTCTAATCATTATGTTCCTGAAACATTACAGCTTCTTAGGTTCATTGCGCTAAACATCACTAATTCGTACAACCTCATGGCTGGTTGAGTGACATTGTCTTTTGAACATAATTTTAGTTGTCTTTGATTCAAACCTTCACAAACCTTCACCTTTTCTGAGTACCTTGACCTCAAACAATTTAATAATGTACTAAATACTAATGAGACTACTCTTGATTTGGTACTGTCAAATGCAAATTGTGACGTAAACAGATCATTAGAGTGTCTATTAATAGAGGATTTACATCATCCCCCCTTAGAAATATCACTAAAAATTACTAATTCTCATCCTGAAAAGTTCCCATGTAATTTAATGGAAATATATAACTTTAAAAAAGCCAATTACCCTCGCTTATATGAAAATCTATTTCAGATAAACTGGTCATTTCTAACTGAACTAAATGACGTTAACATGGCTTGCACTGCTTTTTACTCTAAACTAACTGAAATTTTTGACCAATTTGTGCCTAAATCTATTCCCAAACAACCCAAATATCCAACTTGGTACACAAATGATATTGTAAGAGATATAAAGCAAAAAAATATTCAGAGGAGAAAGTATAAACAAACAAAAAGTGAAGATGATTATAATAAATTCAGGAACATGAGAGATAAAATAAAGCAGGACGTAAAACAATCATATGAAAATTATTTATTGAATATTCAAAATAATATAAAAAATGATCCAAAAAAATTTTGGTCATATGTAAACAGTAAAAGGAATAGTAGCGCCATTCCTGATAATATTACATATAATAACATTCGACACACAAATCCTCAAAATATTGTTGATGCTTTTGGAACCGTTTTTCAATCGGCTTATCTTAATCCTAATAATAACAGCAATAAATATCCTCCCTGTGGTGATGTAAACAGTAATAATTTATGCATAACGACGTTTTCGCAATCGGACGTGCTAAAATCGCTTAAGAAGATAAAACCCAAATTTACTAAAGGTCCAGACAATATACCTGCATTTATAGTTAAGGACTGTGCACATGTCTTCGCCCTGCCCCTTAAAATAATTTTTAATCTGTCCCTGAAGTTACAGGTATTCCCTGATGTATGGAAATACTCTCGTTTATGTCCTGTTTATAAGAAAGATAACAAATATAATGCTGAGAATTATAGGCCAATAACAATAATTTGCAATTTTGCAAAAGCCTTTGAGTTTACCTTGAATGCGTCATTATCCAGGCACGTACAAAATCAGATCGTAACAAATCAACATGGATTTGTACCAGGTAGATCCACTGAAACTAATCTAACCTGTGTTACACAATATCTTTCCGAAAAACTGGATGACAACAAACAGGTTGACATTATCTATACTGATTTTTCCAAAGCTTTTGATCGTTTAGACCACGGTATTCTGATACAGAAACTAAATAATTTCGGATTATCGTTAGCATTATTAGATTTAATCACTTCATATTTAACAAACAGGCGACAGTATGTAGAATACCGTGGTTTCAAGTCTTTTGATATTATAGCTAGCTCAGGTGTTCCTCAGGGATCGGTATTGGGACCACTACTGTTTAATATTTTTATTAACGATATTGTTATAGACCTGGATGTTTCAAGTCTATTATATGCAGATGACTTGAAAATCTATCATGTAATTGAAACTGAGGCAGATTGTGATAAGCTGCAGAATAACTTGGATAAGATAAATCATTGGTGTATATTAAATCAATTGCCTCTTAATGTATCTAAATGCAACGCGTTTACATTTTGTAGAGCCCGCACTCATGTCACCTACAATTACCATTTAAATAACCAAGAGTTACAAAGACCTGATATCATTAAAGATCTTGGTGTTACTTTTGACAGAAATCTAAGTTTCAATGAGCATATGAACTTAACTGTATCGTCAGCGTTAAAAAACTTAGGGTTCGTAATTAGGAATTGTAAGGGTTTTAATAATACGGACATTACGAAACTGTTATATTTTTCCTTTGTGCGGTCGAAACTGGAATATTGTTCACTGGTATGGTCTCCGGGATATGCTACATACATAAACAATATAGAGAACATCCAGCGTCGTCTGGTTAAGTATTTATGTTTTGTTGAAGATGGCAACTATCCTACAATCGGTTACCCACAAAGCATTATGTTAGAAAGGTTTCACATATCGAGTCTACAAAACAGAAGAATGGCACACTCCGTGTTATTCTTATATAAAATTATTCACAATATCTTTGATTGCTCATCTATTTTGGAACAACTATGTTTTCGGGTACCTCGTATAGAAAGTAGAAATCGTGAAACTTTTTATCTCGTTACCCCTCGGACTAATCTATTAAAAACTTCACCCATATATTTTATGTGTAAAAATTATAATTCGCTGCAAAATGAGCTTGATATATTTAATTGTAGCCTTGCCTCGATAAAAAATCTATTATCTGTGTAACATGAATATTAGTGTATAAAAAGCTTAATACTATTTGTATGATAATTGTATCTTTTCTCTGTCTTTTTCACCTATTCTGTTTTCTATAACTCTACATTCTGTTTATTGTATTTATTATATTCTGCTGATCTGTAATATTTGTACCTTATATACATTATTATTGTAATTGTTCCCACCCTGTAACTGGTTACCTGTTGGGTGGTTGTATCTAATAAATAAATAAAAAAAAATAAATTTATACAGAATGTGGTAGGTTGATTTTTGAGCTACTGCACTATAGGCATTTTAGATACCCGTTGTGGGTTAACCACGATTAAACTTCGTTTTAATGGTAATGTTACGTAGCGTCCATCTGGATTTATTTGTGAATTTTGTATTAGAGTTACTCTGCTGTTATGATGACCAAAAACTAAAGCCCTTATTTCACTGGCGTTAACATGTAATGCATAGTTTTTACATTTTTCTATTAATCGCAGCCATTGCTTCTGTGTAATTCCCTGGATCAAACGAAAGGCAGACTGTCGTTAACATAGAAGTACATTTTACAACGATCAGTTGCATTTTCGAAACCGAATGTGTACAAGAGCGGCCTTAGAGTTGATCTTTGTGGAACAATATGACACATTAAGAGGAGCCGACAAACTATCTTCAATTTTAACATACCTATTGTGTTCTGTTTCTTAAATAACTCAACAAATCAACTGCGCTGGCACTTCAGCCCATTGAAACAAGTATAGCAAAAAGGAATTTCATGGTTGATCGTGTCAAACGAAAAATTGATAAATACCAACACAGTAACTTTTATATTGCTAAGCATACGGTCTAATTGCGAGATAAATGGCCTTCGGTCACAGTCGTTTCTTTGACAGAATCTTTGACAGAAAAGAAAAATAAGTGTCTGGTGGGCTTGTTAGATATACATATTTATCCGTTAGGATCTAAAGTGCGAAATAAGGATAGTTCTGTTTTAAGTCAACAAAATGTATCTTAAGTTTTGTCGTCCCGTAATTTTTCGACTCAGTTGACTGAAATAATAATCAATCAATCAAGATATGCTTTATTATTTAAGAATAAGATACTCTTATTGACAAAGCTATATGTATAAGATATAACATTACATATACAATCATAGTTAATTTTAAATTTAAATTAAAATAAAGTAAGGCAGGTAATATGTGGGTAGGTACAGTAAAAGTTACATGAAATATAGAAAGGATACAATAAATACAAAGAAAACCAACACAATGGTATTGAATAATAAATATTTTTACACCACCGTATGCACATCTAACGAGTAAGTACATGTTACATGTCATGATTGAGAATAGATATAAAGAAAAGTATGTGAACAAATTTAATAAATTAGTAGAAATATCAATAAAACGCTTACTATATACAAATAAACACATATAGAAACATAAGCACACATATATATACCACAAAAGGAAGGAAGCAAGAAACAAAACATTTTAAAATGAATCGCCATAATATTCACTAAGATTATAATAAGCTTTCTAAATCAATATGTCTTTCATCGCCTCTCTGAATGTTTTTAATTTAGTCATATTTCTGAGACAGGACTATATGGTTGTATATTTTTTTTCGCTTTCGTATATTAGGATTGCTTCGTTAAAGTTTATTTGGAGGCAGGGTTAAATTTAGCGCCTGTCTCGTGTAATGCTCAGGCAGAGGATAGGTATGTAGTGTGTGTAGTATTTTCCTATGTATTAGGCATACTGTTTCAAGAATAAAGATGGATGTAAGCGTTAATATTTTGTGAGAGATAAAAAGAAGTTTACAATGATCCTTGGTTTTGCTTTACATAAGTATCTCAGTGCCCTCTTTTGTAACACAAACACAATGTTCAGTGTAACTACACATTCCCCAGAAAGGGATTCCGTATCTTATATGGGACTCAATCTGAGAAAGTAAGCCATTTTTGCAGCCCTGAAACCCAGTTAATTAGAAGTTATTCTCACTGCATAACAACCAGATGCCAACTTTTTACTTAAATTAGAGACATGTACATAAAATTTTAGCTTCTCATCAATATGTAACTCAAGAAATTTAGTATGGATTTATTCTCAATAGGTTGATTATCCAAGAAAAGATCAGCATAGGTAAACTTGAAAGTAAGTATATTCGTTTTGTCTGTATTGAATACAAACGAATTAGAATCACACCATTTTTTTTACTTTACATATATCTGACTTTATAATAACTCGTAGACTTTAACATTTTTACCATGCCACATAATGGTAGTATCGTCTGCAAAAAACGTAAAATTCCCTTAAAAATCAATAGTGGCTTAGTAGTTTATGTACAACAAGAATGAAATTGGCCCTAGTACAAATCCTTGTGGCACACCACAGTTAATATCTGCCACATATGATATCTCGCCGACGGCTTTTACGACTTGAGTACGCTGAGACAGGTATGATTTAATTCAATTAAAAAATTCACCCCAAAATCATGCCATAAAAGTTTTTGGAACAGTATTTCATGATTTACGCTATCGAACGCTTTCGAAAAATCGCGTAACATTGTACCTCGCCATCATTTAAGTTAATCATAGAGTTAATAATTATATAATAGTTAATAATAATAGACTTTTCAAGGAAGAAATTTTTTTTAAGAATTAATACTAAAGTAATTTACACTTATCGCCAAAATCATTCGTGGACACAGTGTATGTATAGGACATTCGATTCTTAAAAATACATATTTTGTAAAACGGAGGTCAAGGTTCGGAGAGCATGTCAATATCCCTTAGAATTCAGGGTAAAATATAAAAACGATTACTCGCAAAAGTATAAAATTCTGTCTAAGTATCTATAAAAGGACGGATATGGCTTATTTCTTTAAGAACTCTGTGTGTATATAAAGTTTTGAAGTTGTTGAAAGCATTTCGGCATTAATGAATAAGTTTTCTGGGATTTCGCGGATATTAATAGCAAATTTCTGTTTCCCACAAAGTTTATCTAAACCAAGATTGTGTCGTATTTACGTTATGAAAAAATAAAGACATCATATAGACCGCCTGGAACTTTCACAAAGTATGTTCATTGGTTCTAATTAATTCCAGGGATGTTGTATAGGACTGCCCCCGGATTTATTTGCTTTTCTGAAAAAACTAATTTCCTTCTTTTCCAACTTAAACCAGATTAGCAAACTTACGAAAACTTATATTTAGTTCAGAGATGAAAATCTTTGATGGCTTGATTAATTCAATTGATAAAAAATTAAACGTGATATACCGGGAAAAACGAAATCAGAACCACCTCCAACAGTTTTTGGTATTTAAATTATCGAGTGTGACAGTTGATGCTGGCATATTTTAAACTGTTATCAAAGCTATTTAGAGTATATCCTGACAGAGTCTAGCATTAGCTATTCCAACACTCAACCAGGACACATACACACAGACAATTACACGACGACCATTCTCTACGACATTGCCATCTACCGCAGCTGAGACTCGAACGCAGAACTAGTACAACGACTAGCCGTGTTGTTTCTCACATAACCCCGTCTAGTCCGCTGCTACTAACTCGGTAACAGATTAAAACGCCATTAAACATACATACCCTAGCCAGGATTCTAACCCGGGACTCCTTGATCCTTTATCCAAAGACTAACGTGCAAACATTTGCAGGGTCCCCCGATACTAATTTATGTATTGGTGTCAATCTATATATAAAAAAAATTCTTTTGGGGGGATGGTAACCCTCACTTGCGGGCGGCAGCCCTTCGTCGGTAGAGCGTCGTGAGTAAGGAAGTATTTTATGCTAAAATAAAAGAAGATACCTGGGCGCCACGTGACTTAAGAAGAATTATTATGTTTTGCAAAGTCACGGAAGACAAAACACAATACTCAGCCTCTGGTTGCTAAATAGAGATAGAGAGAGAGATAGAGATAGAGATAGAGAGAGAGAGAGAGAGAGAGAGAGCTGATGAACAAAAGATAGTAATTATATATATTTGACAATAGAATATTTATTAAAAACAATTAATATGCTATATATACAAAATAAAAATAAAAATAATTCGCGTATGAGATCTCACATTTTTTTTTTTTAAGGCTTGGATAAAGCGCCTTCCCCTAGTATACTAGGCCATGGCTTCACAAAAACAAAAAAAAAATTGATGATTTTATAGTGAGTAGGTCGAATTTGATAATATTATGTACAAAAAAAAAAAAAATTTAATAATAAGTATATATGAATATTAAAAAAATAATGAATACTAAAAAAAATATATATCTGGCCTGTAAGTTGTGCTTAGCTGATGTTGCTAATGAAGTCCGGTGGCAACCAAAATGGCGGCGATTGGGTGACGTCGGGTTGATGGGTGAACCCAAGAATGGGGTACTTTTCCAGCACTCCAAGCACTGCAGCACGACGGACCGCGTTCCCAAATCAACAAAAAAAATTAGGGATAATCTTACAAAAAGAATCCTCTTATCCCAAGTAAAAACCCTTCCTTAGAAGGGTTTTCTTTTTAAAGTAATAGTGGAACTGAGTGAAGTTCCTTATCACTCGGCACGAAATTAGAAAGAATATCGAATCCACCTGGGGTTTCACTAAATCAGGCGAAATTATTTTCCGGGGAAACCACTCCTAAACCACGGCGTGAGGTGTAGATCCTTATTTTGTGAAATCTTATATTCAAATCCCCGTAGAAAGGGTAAAACTGTGCAAAACCACAAATCCACAAAAGACCTTATCACTCTTGAAGTCTGGTTCGGAATGTTCTCGAAATTCAAAGAAATAGAAAAAAAAACCCAAGTCCCTGATAAGAATTCTCGGTCGGTATCCTGGACAACTTATGCTGTCAAAAATATGTCAGCGAAACAATACTAAGGAATTCAAGGAATAACTCACAACAGTACAGGAAAAATACCCAAACACATAAGGAGAAGATCATAGAAAAGAAGACGGAGGAAAATATATAATAGGAGAAGTAAGGAGACAGATGATTATAAGGTAAGTCTTCTATTGACACTAGTTTATACCATAACCCGTGTTATTTTCTAGGTACTTTTCGGCGGATGATACACATTAGAGAAAGAAGGTTGAAATAAATTACCTCTCAGGGTGTAAATTAAATCACACTAATGGTGCTAATCTGTAATAACGAATGTTTGGTGTCTTCGAGGAATTAGAATTTGCAGGATGTAGAAACAAATCTCCATTCTATTACGCTTAACTACACGTTAATAAACTAAACTATTATAATGTTCCCTCAATAAGGTGAAGTAGATTTTTTTTTTGCATGTTAATTATGATTTAGTCATTAATGCTGTTACAAGAGTAGCAAAAAAAAATTAAATACACATCATCAACAAATCCCATCGCATGTTTTCTTTCTAAGCAACCAGTAATACATCTCAGTGCCTTGTGTGTGGTATCATGTCATAATTAATTGTAATACAATCTCCTTATTTTTAAAAACAAAAGGTAGCAAATAAAAATGCTACACATTGAGTTACTGAACCGACCAATAATGACCTAACAATTATATTGTGTTCAATACATCGTTTAATCAAAACATTTACTGAGATAATGCCAGCAAATAACTATTTAAAAAGTACACAAGTATACATTTTAATAAACTTGTGCAAGTCTCATCGAATCAAAGAATCCTGTACATAAATGAAAACGGAGAGACCCTAATCTCGATCCATTTACCCACCTAACACGCTGCGGAACTGCTCTAATGGTCATGAATAAATATAAAAATTTAAAAGGAAATACACTTCAAAATTGAAAAGATGTACCTAATTACATTTTTCTCCCCTGTTCCATATTCATAAAAATAAAAATTCAAGTACATCGTTACTTCGAATTAAAAGAATTATAAATGCTAATACTTCCTAAGTTCTACTTTGTTGGTAATTTGCATTAAAATGTAATAAGACTAAAACAGGTGTTAAAAAATTTAAATTGAGTTTGTTTTTTCTTCGCTTAATGTTTAATTTCTTTTTTAAGTCGCGGAGAATATCAGCATTATAATCATAATAAGAATAACACTGCTTTTCGAGTTTAAAATTAGAAATTAAATAATTATAATAGTCCAGTCTGTATGAAGTTACACCTTATAAGGAATTCTCAGTTGGCTATTTTTTGAGGGGCCGTAGGTGATGTTAAGATAAGTTTAAATTTACGTTTATGGGGTGCTGTGGCCTCAGCATTGCCCGCCATCTTGAAAACAGGGTGAAATTTTGTTTTCTAAATATCTCGCTTCCTGTGTGGGCTAGAACAAATTTTAAGAGAAGGTTTGATAGCTTTTGAAATTCTCTAGAATTTACCTTCCATGGACTTTTTCCGAAAAATCAATATTTTTCGAGTTATCGAGCAAAAGGTCAAGTTTAGGGGTTGAAAATGAGTTTCTGCTTTTTCTCGTTTGGGGCGACTCCTAACAAAAGAATGTCCAGTCCAAAAGTTGTAGAACTTGAAAGAAATGTTAGGTTTTTAATCAGTAGCACAAAGGAGTGTGACGCGTCTTTCTCCACCTCAGTGGATGACAAGGAGAAAAAGGGTCACTCTGTGACACTCTAGCTTAGGACGACACTACCCACAAGCTGGATACGCGAGGCTGAGTAGCTCAAGTGGAGAAACGGTACTCCAGTGGGTCAATTAGGAAAGCTAGACTTTCACACACAAACAGTAAGACTCGATTCGATAAATAAGGTTAGTTTATTCAGTTAAACCTTTTATATAAAAATCTACTTTTTACTAAATAAATACCTCAGGTACTCTCTACTGGTTACTATATAACAGTTAATGGAGGCAGGCGGTGAAACAAAAATAGTACCAAATGACTCAAATGACAAGAATAGCAAGCGGAAAGGCGATAGCACAGAGTAAAAGGTAAAACGGCATCACAGAGCAAAATAGTAAAGCGGTACAGAGTAATGGGTAAAGCGGTGGCAGATGGTAAAGCGGTAGGACAGTATGAGCGGCAAAGCGGTACAGAACAAACAGTAAATCGACAAAACGGGTTCAGACTAAGTACGTACACCAGGTATGAGAAGCAAGACCACAGATATATAGAAAAAATAAAGTGCAAAATTTATAGAGACGTTATATACAGTACTTGGCTAGTGCTTGGAGTGGTGATACTGTCACGCAGTACCTAGACAATTATTGGACCACCCAGTATATGATTTTATTCAGGGAACGATTTAGTTACAAAATTAATTTAATCCGATATCTTAAAGTAAACCAAGTTGCTGGTTACAATGTAGCGCGGAAATCCAGCAAACTCAGCAACGGTGCACACGGCCCGCTAGTTGTAGAAATGCTGAGAGTGCAAGTACCGGAGGAAAGGAAATGAAAAAAGCAAAGCGAGTTAGAGTTGTCTTCTGGGTTTAAAAAGAAGAGGTCCTAAGTACTGAGTGTGGCAACTCCCCCCCCCCCCCCCTGAGGCCGTGCCTTGGGGTGACCAGATCTGCTATACTATGTAAGTATTAAATTTTATTATGTTTGTTTTGCTTCATAAATAAATGTTCAATCTGTTCTGTTATGTTACTACTATGTTTTATTTAAGTGTTCACTTAATAATATAATTTACCCTCTCGACATGCCAAGCGAGTGAAGTGACTTTAGCCATGGCTATCGTCGGCACTTACCCTTTACAGGATGATGCTGGCGATATCGGCGGACGTCCCATAACTGCACAACCCCCGTCGCAGGGTCGTGAGAATACAAGTAGTAGAAGTAAAGCAAAACCAGATTAAAACCCTGAAAGGTTAAGGTATGATTAGTGAAGAAATTTACAACTTTTCAGTGCCCTAGGAACTAGCGTGCTGGTGCAAAAAGGACACCTACGAGTTACAAATAAGTACACCGGAACGAAAGTGGCTGAGCCCTCAAAAGTCTTGCGGAAGATGTCGACGGTTTTGCACTAGCCATGCTTACCTATTGATTTATCATACTTCTTTAGGGCCTTACTTACTTTTTGATGTTACTGGCAAGCGCATTTGCTGCAGTCGGAATAGAATACACTACTTGGCTTCTCAGGTGCTTTTCTGGGTTCGGTTTTCGGAGTGGGCAGGTCTGCTGTGGATGAGCCGCTCTGGCTGACTGAAAACGCTGGACGTCTTCTATTGTTTCCATCACTTATTACAGGAAGGAACGGCGCTAGCGGATGGCGCCACAAATCGTAGTTGCATCTAAGGGACTCAGGAAATATTTCGGAATACTATCGATGTATTGAAAATGATTCTATCAGCTGTATTTTGGGACTAACACTATTTTCTTGCAGATGAACGCAGGCGTCGGACAGGCACGTCTAAATTAGAAAATATTTCAGAATAACAGCGGTTCGTAAAAATACTTCTATCACCTAACTTTTGATACAATATTTCGTATAGATCAGCACTGACGGACAAACAGATCTAACACTCAGAACTGTCGGACATATACTGAAATACTCGCTGACTTCAACTGCTGTCAATCGAGTACATCTGCACTTAAGCCGGCTATCGAATTAGATAGTATAGTATAACTACATGCAAAATAATTATTATTACTTTTAAATCTGGTTAGTTCAAAATGGTACAATATGTATTACAATATTTATTTTAACAGTATTATAATAAAAAGGACAATCATACAGAGGGTAGAAAAATAAATATATTAATTCTTTGCATATTTCGATGACGAAAAACGCTTTGTTACAATCAAGTAACAAGAAACTTGAAAGCATTTTATTTATGTGTGAAGTAAACTAGAGTTCAATATTCATTTATAATTTTAGTTCGTTTGATTAAACAATTTAAAAGTTAAACAAAAAACAAAACGAAAAGAATTGGTGAAATGTAACATCATGTGTTTTAAAAACAAAGCTAATTATGCCACATTTTACAAAATTCATTTTCTTGTTTTCAGTTATAGAAACTTCCCAAGGTTTTACATTCTCTATATGTAGGTAGGAGAAGCCTATATTCGGCATGAAATTAATCTAGATGAAAAGAATTCCAAGCAGTTGTGGAAGAATCTTGATAGGTTCATGGTGCATAGCAATACAAAGAATATGATTTCATCAGATATAGATAACCCTAATGAAATCAATTACTTCTTTTCTTCAATTACACTCCAGGATATAAACTTACACGCACTTACAATATGTAAGTAATCAGTATCAGAATAATATTTCTCCTCTTAATACAGAATGAGTTAAACGTGTCTCCGGTATCAGTCGAGGAGATCGAAAACTGTTTAAACCTTCTACAATCAAACGCTTTTGGTGCACATGGGATTAATCTTAAAATCCTAACATTGATCTTTCCCTGTTGTAAACATGCCATTATGCACATTATAAATTATTCGCTAGAAGAAGCAACTTTTCCTGGAAACAATCAATTATAATTCCACTAGCTAGGGTTAACGTAGCCACGGAACTTAGTCGTCTCAGGCCAATCAAAATATTAGCTGCAATGTCTAAGCTCTTGGAAAAGATAGTAAGCATTAGACTAACTGAACACCCAAAAAATCAGAATATCCTTCCATTGTATGATTGATGGTCGAAAGGTGAGCGCACTTGCCTCTCACCCAAAAATTCCGGGTTCGATCTCCGGTCGTGGCAGTGGAAAATACTGTGAGAAGGATTTTTCCACTATACACGGATATTGGGTGTGTGTCCCTTGTCTCTAAATGTGTAGCCCCCTCCCACATAAGGCTCTTCTAGAGCCTTCCGGGATAAAGGGGGTTGTCATTATCTGTGGTGTATTATTATTATTATTATTATTATTTTTTTTATCTGTGGTGTATTATTATTATTATTTTTTTTTTTTATTTTTTTTTACAAAAAACGAGTCACCCTACTCTGTGGCTCCGACCCTCACAGAGGGGAGCTGGTAATACCAATAGCCACTCCCCACGCCCGTGGGGTGAGTGACTACCGGGTCCGCGAATCGTGTGCCCTGAGTAGACGTAATGAACCGAGGATGACAGCCTTCTGCATTCTGCCGGCTAAGATCTCTGCCGAATCTCGGCATGCCGGTATGATCTTTAGTTCTGAAAGCAGCGTCTGTCTCATTCCACCGAGGGCTCCTATAATCAGTACCACTATTTTAACAGAATGGCCTGGATAAAGCCTGCGGAGTTCGAAGAGCAAATCTCGATATTTTGTCCGTTTTTCCTCCTCTTTCAAGACAATGTTGCTCTCAGCGGGAGCTGAGAATTCCACGACATACATTGTCTTGAGTTGGTGGTCGAGGAGTACTATGTCAGGCTTGTTGGCTTGTATTTGCCTGACGGTGGGAAACGAGTAGTTCCAATAAATTAGGCACTTCTCATTCCCCACAACGGACTCAATATCCCCCGGAACGTAAGGCAGCACTGGTATTTCGTCTATCCCATACGAGTGCCTTAGATGATAGTAAAGCACTCGTAATGCTGCGTTGTGTCTATGAATATAGGCCGAGACTGCGTATGTCGGGCAAGCCGACAGTAAGTGCATTACAGTCTCCGGCGCCCTGCGGCAGGCCCTGCAGCTGACATCAGGGACCTCCATACCCATGACACGACGTCGATAGACGAGAGTGTTAAATACACCATCCTGGCAAGCCATTATGAATCCCTCGGTCTCAGACTTCAGCCCAGCTGACCTTAAGAAGGCGAAGGTCAGCCTTTCGGATAAGCCGAGGTCTTCTATATTTTTATAGAAGATCCCGTGCAATGGCTTATCCTTATGGAGCTGCAGAAGGATGTTGTGTTCTGCAGCTCTAATGTGGGCTTTTAGTCGAACGGGTTCCAACTCGGTGACAGAGTCGGGGTTTACCCGCTCGACGTCGAAGATGAGACCAAGTTCATCGGCTGCTCTCCGTGCTGCCTTAAAGAGAAAAGCTCCTACCTCTGCATTTTCATGGTTTCGGACCATGCAGAGGAGGGGATCCAAACTCCTGATGACCTTACATGCTCCCTCCAGAACCATCCTGCTATGGAGACTCTCCAAGCTCAAGAGTCCACGGCCTCCCCGATGTCGTGGGAGATATAACCGTGGAACGGACGATTTAGGATGCAAGCTCCTATTGAGATGCATCTTCTTGCGGGTTACTACATCGAGTTGACGCAGCTCTTCTCTAGTCCACTTCACTACTCCGAAAGAGTAGAGAAGGATCGGAACGGCAAGCATATTTGTAGCAGACACCTTGTTCTTCCCCGACAGTTCTGAAGACCAGATCTGTCGGAGTAGGTGCTGATACTTGCCGCGGAGAGCGTTTTTCACTACACTCACTTCTTGGGTGGAGCGTTGCTCGACACCCAAGTAAGTGTACGACTCTCCGGCATCTAGATGGTGTAAGATGCTTCCGTCCACGAGCTGCGCGTCCTCTCCATAGTCACCGCATCGTCCTCTCTTGAGATGGATCAGTGCGCATTTGTCCAACCAGCCTGCGTATACTCCTGTACCACCCTAAGGGACTGTTGGAGATCCCTCTCTCCAGAGGCATAAAGTTTAAGGTCATCCATATAAAATAGATGGGTGACCTTATGCCTCCTGTCGCCGGGGGTACCGCAGTTGTAGCCACGGGTTTTCCGGAGCGAGACGGATAATGGCAGTAGTGAGATGCAAAACAGAAGGGGGCTGAGGGAATCTCCCTGAAATACTCCTCTTCTGAATGTTACCGACTCTGTTTGGACTCTATCGTTACCCGATGTTATGGTAAAGCGAGTCCTCCAGAGCGGCATCAGTTCTTCAATACATCTCACTACGGGACCGGGTACCACAAGACATCGGAGCAAGTGAACAATGAGCTCATGCGATGTCATGTCGAATGCCTTGCGGTAGTCGATCCAGGCCATAGAGAGGTTCCGCTTATACTGCATGGAGTCCTGCGTGACACATCTGTCAATCAACAGGTTCTCCTTGCAGCCAGCGACACCTCTCTTCGACCCTCGTTGCTCATATATCCGTTCGTAAACCGGTTCAACTGCGTGGAGCACCCGCATATACAAAATGCGTGTAAACACTTTGTAACATGCGTTTAGACAGGTTATCGGTCTGTAATTCTTTGGGTTGGACAAATTTCCGTTCTTGGGGATCAGCACTGTCCGCCCCTCAACAACCCAAGAAGGGATTTGCTGCTCCCCATTTAACCAGGAATTAAATATTTTGGCCAAATGGTGGTGGGTGCTCGATAACTTTTTCCACCAAAAGTTATTTATCCCATCGGGACCTGGAGCAGCAAAGTTCTTAGAGCCATCAAGAGCCCTACGAACCTCTTCTGGGGTTATTGGTTCGCACACTTCCTTATTATTATTATTATTTTTTTTTTTTTTTTTTTTTTTTTTTTTTTTTTTTTTTTTTTACAAAAAACTAGTCACCCTACTCTGTGGCTCCGACCCTCACAGAGGGGAGCTGGTAATACCAATAGCCACTCCCCACGCCCATGGGGTGAGTGACTACAGGGTCCGCGAATCGTGTGCCCTGAGTAGACGTAATGAACCGAGGATGACAGCCTTCTGCATTCTGCCGGCTAAGATCTCTGCCGAATCTCGGCATGCCGGTATGATCTTTAGTTCTGAAAGCAGCGTCTGTCTCATTCCACCGAGGGCTCCTATAATCAGTACCACTATTTTAACAGAATGGCCTGGATAAAGCCTGCGGAGTTCGAAGAGCAAATCTCGATATTTTGTCCGTTTTTCCTCCTCTTTCAAGACAATGTTGCTCTCAGCGGGAGCTGAGAATTCCACGACATACATTGTCTTGAGTTGGTGGCCGAGGAGTACTATGTCAGGCTTGTTGGCTTGTATTTGCCTGACGGTGGGAAACGAGTAGTTCCAATAAATTAGGCACTTCTCATTCCCCACAACGGACTCAATATCCCCCGGAACGTAAGGCAGCACTGGTATTTCGTCTATCCCATACGAGTGCCTTAGATGATAGTAAAGCACTCGTAATGCTGCGTTGTGTCTATGAATATAGGCCGAGACTGCGTATGTCGGGCAAGCCGACAGTAAGTGCATTACAGTCTCCGGCGCCCTGCGGCAGGCCCTGCAGCTGACATCAGGGACCTCCATACCCATGACACGACGTCGATAGACGAGAGTGTTAAATACACCATCCTGGCAAGCCATTATGAATCCCTCGGTCTCAGACTTCAGCCCAGCTGACCTTAAGAAGGCGAAGGTCAGCCTTTCGGATAAGCCGAGGTCTTCTATATTTTTATAGAAGATCCCGTGCAATGGCTTATCCTTATGGAGCTGCAGAAGGATGTTGTGTTCTGCAGCTCTAATGTGGGCTTTTAGTCGAACGGGTTCCAACTCGGTGACAGAGTCGGGGTTTACCCGCTCGACGTCGAAGATGAGACCAAGTTCATCGGCTGCTCTCCGTGCTGCCTTAAAGAGAAAAGCTCCTACCTCTGCATTTTCATGGTCTCGGACCATGCAGAGGAGGGGATCCGAACTCCTGATGACCTTACATGCTCCCTCCAGCACCATCCTGCTATGGAGACTCTCCAAGCTCAAGAGTCCACGGCCTCCCCGATGTCGTGGGAGATATAACCGTGGAACGGACGATTTAGGATGCAAGCTCCTATTGAGATGCATCTTCTTGCGCGTTCCTACATCGAGTTGACGCAGCTCTTCTCTAGTCCACTTCACTACTCCGAAAGAGTAGAGAAGGATCGGAACGGCAAGCATATTTGTAGCAGACACCTTGTTCTTCCCCGACAGTTCTGAAAACCAGATCTGTCGGAGTAGGTGCTGATACTTGCCGCGGAGAGCGTTTTTCACTACACTCACTTCTTGGGTGGAGCGTTGCTCGACACCCAAGTAAGTGTACGACTCTCCGGCATCTAGATGGTGTAAGATGCTTCCGTCCACGAGCTGCGCGTCCTCTCCATAGTCACCGCATCGTCCTCTCTTGAGATGGATCAGTGCGCATTTGTCCAACCCGAACTGCATACCGACAGCCTGCGTATACTCCTGTACCACCCTAAGGGACTGTTGGAGATCCCTCTCTCCAGAGGCATAAAGTTTAAGGTCATCCATATAAAATAGATGGGTGACCTTATGCCTCCTGTCGCCGGGGGTACCGCAGTTGTAGCCACGGGTTTTCCGGAGCGAGACGGATAATGGCAGTAGTGAGATGCAAAACAGAAGGGGGCTGAGGGAATCTCCCTGAAATACTCCTCTTCTGAATGTTACCGACTCTGTTTGGACTCTATCGTTACCCGATGTTATGGTAAAGCGAGTCCTCCAGAGCGGCATCAGTTCTTCAATACATCTCACTACGGGACCGGGTACCACAAGACATCGGAGCAAGTGAACAATGAGCTCATGCGATGTCATGTCGAATGCCTTGCGGTAGTCGATCCAGGCCATAGAGAGGTTCCGCTTATACTGCATGGAGTCCTGCGTGACACATCTGTCAATCAACAGGTTCTCCTTGCAGCCAGCGACACCTCTCTTCGACCCTCGTTGCTCATATATCCGTTCGTAAACCGGTTCAACTGCGTGGAGCACCCGCATGTACAAAATGCGTGTAAACACTTTGTAACATGCGTTTATACAGGTTATCGGTCTGTAATTCTTTGGGTTGGACAAATCTCCGTTCTTGGGGATCAGCACTGTCCGCCCCTCAACAACCCAAGAAGGGATTTGCTGCTCCCCTTTAACCAGGAATTAAATATTCTGGCCAAATGGTGGTGGGTGCTCGATAACTTTTTCCACCAAAAGTTATTTATCCCATCGGGACCTGGAGCAGCAAAGTTCTTAGAGCCATCAAGAGCCCTACGAACCTCTTCTGGGGTTATTGGTTCGCACACTTCCTGTGGTTGCTGAAGCCTTTGACAAAAGGCTTCAAAGTGTGCAAGGGCTGGAGAATCTCGGTTGAGTGGAAGCCTCTCCTCGTACAACGTTTTCCAGAAGTTCTCCACCTGATCTGCAGTCGGCGGATTGTCTACAACACGCGGAGGCGGTTGGAAAAGGCGCGAGGGCTTCTCTCTCTCTTATTATTATTATTATTTTTTTTTTTTTTTTTTTTTTTTTTTTTTTTTTTTTTTTTACAAAAAACCAGTCACCCTACTCTGTGGCTCCGACCCTCACAGAGGGGAGCTGGTAATACCAATAGCCACTCCCCACGCCCGTGGGATGAGTGACTACCGGGTCCGCGAATCGTGTGCCCTGAGTAGACGTAATGAACCGAGGATGACAGCATTCTGCATTCTGCCGGCTAAGATCTCTGCCGAATCTCGGCATGCCGGTATGATCTTTAGTTCTGAAAGCAGCGTCTGTCTCATTCCACCGAGGGCTCCTATAATCAGTACCACTATTTTAACAGAATGGCCTGGATAAAGCCTGCGGAGTTCGAAGAGCAAATCTCGATATTTTGTCCGTTTTTCCTCCTCTTTCAAGACAATGTTGCTCTCAGCGGGAGCTGAGAATTCCACGACATACATTGTCTTGAGTTGGTGGTCGAGGAGTACTATGTCAGGCTTGTTGGCTTGTATTTGCCTGACGGTGGGAAACGAGTAGTTCCAATAAATTAGGCACTTCTCATTCCCCACAACGGACTCAATATCCCCCGGAACGTAAGGCAGCACTGGTGTTTCGTCTATCCCATACGAGTGCCTTAGATGATAGTAAAGCACTCGTAATGCTGCGTTGTGTCTATGAATATAGGCCGAGACTGCGTAAGTCGGGCAAGCCGACAGTAAGTGCATTACAGTCTCCGGCGCCCTGCGGCAGGCCCTGCAGCTGACATCAGGGACCTCCATACCCATGACACGACGTCGATAGACGAGAGTGTTAAATACACCATCCTGGCAAGCCATTATGAATCCCTCGGTCTCAGACTTCAGCCCAGCTGACCTTAAGAAGGCGAAGGTCAGCCTTTCGGATAAGCCGAGATCTTCTATATTTTTATAGAAGATCCCGTGCAATGGCTTATCCTTATGGAGCTGCAGAAGGATGTTGTGTTCTGCAGCTCTAATGTGGGCTTTTAGTCGAACGGGTTCCAACTCGGTGACAGAGTCGGGGTTTACCCGCTCGACGTCGAAGATGAGACCAAGTTCATCGGCTGCTCTGCGTGCTGCCTTAAAGAGAAAAGCTCCTACCTCTGCATTTTCATGGTCTCGGACCATGCAGAGGAGGGGATCCGAACTCCTGATGACCTTACATGCTCCCTCCAGAACCATCCTGCTATGGAGACTCTCCAAGCTCAAGAGTCCACGGCCTCCCCGATGTCGTGGGAGATATAACCGTGGGACGGACGATTTAGGATGCAAGCTCCTATTGAGATGCATCTTCTTGCGGGTTACTACATCGAGTTGACGCAGCTCTTCTCTAGTCCACTTCACTACTCCGAAAGAGTAGAGAAGGATCGGAACGGCAAGCATATTTGTAGCAGACACCTTGTTCTTCCCCGACAGTTCTGAAGACCAGATCTGTCGGAGTAGGTGCTGATACTTGCCGCGGAGAGCGTTTTTCACTACACTCACTTCTTGGGTGGAGCGTTGCTCGACACCCAAGTAAGTGTACGACTCTCCGGCATCTAGATGGTGTAAGATGCTTCCGTCCACGAGCTGCGCGTCCTCTCCATAGTCACCGCATCGTCCTCTCTTGAGATGGATCAGTGCGCATTTGTCCAACCCGAACTGCATACCGACAGCCTGCGTATACTCCTGTACCACCCTAAGGGACTGTTGGAGATCCCTCTCTCCAGAGGCATAAAGTTTAAGGTCATCCATATAAAATAGATGGGTGACCTTATGCCTCCTGTCGCCGGGGGTACCGCAGTTGTAGCCGCGGGTTTTCCGGAGCGAGACGGATAATGGCAGTAGTGAGATGCAAAACAGAAGGGGGCTGAGGGAATCTCCCTGAAATACTCCTCTTCTGAATGTTACCGACTCTGTTTGGACTCTATCGTTACCCGATGTTATGGTAAAGCGAGTCCTCCAGAGCGGCATCAGTTCTTCAATACATCTCACTACGGGACCGGGAACCACAAGACATCGGAGCAAGTGAACAATGAGCTCATGCGATGTCATGTCGAATGCCTTGCGGTAGTCGATCCAGGCCATAGAGAGGTTCCGCTTATACTGCATGGAGTCCTGCGTGACACATCTGTCAATCAACAGGTTCTCCTTGCAGCCAGCGACACCTCTCTTCGACCCTCGTTGCTCATATATCCGTTCGTAAACCGGTTCAACTGCGTGGAGCACCCGCATGTACAAAATGCGTGTAAACACCTTGTAACATGCGTTTAGACAGGTTATCGGTCTGTAATTCTTTGGGTTGGACAAATCTCCGTTCTTGGGGATCAGCACTGTCCGCCCCTCAACAACCCAAGAAGGGATTTGCTGCTCCCCATTTAACCAGGAATTAAATATTCTGGCCAAATGGTGGTGGGTGCTCGATAACTTTTTCCACCAAAAGTTATTTATCCCATCGGGACCTGGAGCAGCAAAGTTCTTAGAGCCATCAAGAGCCCTACGAACCTCTTCTGGGGTTATTGGTTCGCACACTTCCTGTGGTTGCTGAAGCCTTTGACAAAAGGCTTCAAAGTGTGCAAGGGCAGGAGAATCTCGGTTGAGTGGAGGCCTCTCCTCGTACAGCGTTTTCCAGAAGTTCTCCACCTGATCTGCAGTCGGCGGATTGTCTACAACACGCGGAGGCGGTTGGAAAAGGCGCGAGGGCTTCTCGCGGAACAGTTTATTTTCCGCAAGCCCCCTCGCCCGCCTCACTAATGACTTTTTGCAAGTCACTAGCATCCGTATCCTGTCGAGACAGTGCTGTTTGGTGGTTCGCAGCACTGCCTCATTGAGTGTGTGATGGACGCGTCTTAAGTTGGCGGCTAATCGACGCACTTTAGGCGTGAACGGCCTGTTGGCCGCCGTATAGTCCATCACACATTGGATACGGGATGCGTGTTGCCTCGCCGACTGGATCTTGGCTTCCATCTTTTGTATGCGCCGCTGCGCTCTCTCCTGTGGGGAAGAGGTATTTCGCCTCTCCACCTGAGACGAGCGTTGAGCAGCGGCATACACGGCACAATTTATGTGCCAGATGTCAGCCTCTTCTGGTAGCGCTGTACGAAGTTCAGCGTCCACTCTGGCCAGGTCTTGTGGCCCGGGGGTTTTCAGACGGTGTAACCCCCTTCTGGTACTGAGGCCCTCTGGAATTGGCGGAACGAGGAGAGCCACGTCCTCAACCGGTGAATGTGGCGGCTCTTCGGCCACCTCATTCACCGGCCCAGGAGCAGCCCTCACGTAGCCCCTACTACGAAGGTGGGATACATAGTCACGCAGATTTTGTGGCGTGAAGGCGCTATGCTCTGGTAGCCTCTCACACCACAGAGCATGCATCCGCGCCATGTACCCCCTCCGCGCGGGCTCACTGCTTTCATAACAATGCAGAAGCTCATCCCTCAGTTCATCTGTCCACTCAAAGCGTCCTTGTTCATTGCGTACGTCGTCATCGGGCGGTCTATCCGGTTGGGCCCCACCACCTTGCCCTTGACCCCTATCCGAACGGGGTCGATCGTGGGGGCCCAGTCTTCGGCCTGCCGGAACCAAAGGTTAGAGCCTGTGGGTGGTTAGCCCTGCAGGCCCACGACCGACACCAGAGGGGAAGATGCTTTCCCCTCCCGGGTGCACTAGGGCTGCCGGTTCGGTTTTGCACCCCTAGCTGGAGTAAGTGGTGGCGCTACTCACCAAAGGCTTAATAGATGGAAGTTAGCCCCTCCTGCTTATCTATTATTATTATTATTATTTTTTTTTTTTTTTAAGTAAAACCAGTCGTCCTTCTCCCTGCCTCCGATACCAGAGAGGGTACGCTGGGAGCGCCAGTAACCACTCTCTACACCGTAGAGTCAGTGATCACTGGTTCCGTGACTCGTGTGCCCTGAGCAGACGCAATGAACCAAGAATGACAGCCTTCTGCATTCTCCCGGCTAGGACTTCTGCCGATTGTCGGCATGCCGGTATGATGTTCAATTCTGAAAGCAGCGTGTGTCTCGTTCCACCGAGAGCTCCTATAATCAGTACCACCAGCTTGACAGTATGGTCTGGATACAGTCTGCGGAGTTCGAAGAGTAGGTCTCGATATTTTGTCCGCTTTTCTTCCTCCTTCAAGACAATGTTGTTCTCCGCGGGAGCCGAGAACTCTATGACGAACATTGTCTTGAGTTGGTGGTCTATGAGGACTATGTCAGGCTTGTTTGCCTGTATTTGCCTGACCGTGGGAAACGAGTAGTTCCAATAAATTAGACACCTCTCATTCCCCACAACGGACTCAATATCCCCCGGAGCATAAGGCAGCACTGGTGTCTCGTCTATCTCATACGAGTGCCTCAGATGGTAGTAAAGCACTCGTAGTGCTCCGTCGTGCCTTTGGATATAGGCGGAGACTGCATATGTCGGGCAGGCCGACAACAAGTGCATAAGCGTCTCCGGAGCTCTGCGGCAGGCCCTGCAGCTGACGTCAGCGACCTCCACACCCATGACACGACTTCGATAGACGAGGGTGTTGAATACACCGTCCTGGCAAGCCAATATAAATCCCTCGGTCTCAGACTTCAGCCCGGCTGACCTTAAGAAGGCGAAGGTCAGCCTTTCGGATAAGCCAAGTTCTTCTATATTTCTATAGAAGACACCATGCAGTGGCTTATCCGAATGGAGCTGCAGAAAGATGGTTTGTTCTGCAGCTTTTATTTGGGCTTTCCGCCGAGCGGGTTCCAACTCGGTGACAGAGTCGGGATTATCCCGCTCAACGTCGAAGATGAGACCGAGTTCATCGGCTGCTCTGCGTGCTGCCTTAAACAGAAAAGCTCCTACCCCTGCATTTTCATGGTCTCGGACCATGCAGAGGAGGGGATCCGAACTCCTGACGACCTTACAGGCTCCATCCAGCACCATCCTGCTGTGTAGACTCTCCAAGCTCAAGAGTCCACGGCCTCCCCGATGGCGTGGGAGATATAACCGTGGAACGGACGATTTAGGATGCAGGCTCCTATTGAGGTGCATCTTTCTCCGGGTTCGTACATCGAGTTGACGCAGCTCCTCTCGAGTCCACTTCACTACTCCAAAGGAGTAGAGAAGGATCGGAACGGCAAGCATATTAGTAGCAGACACCTTGTTCTTCCCCGACAGTTCTGAAGACCAGATCTGTCGGAGTCGGTGCTGATACTTGCCGCGGAGAGCGTTTTTCACTACACCCACTTCTTGGGTGGAGCGTTGCTCGACACCCAAGTAAGTGTACGACTCTCCGGCATCTAGGTGGTGTAGGATGCTTCCGTCTACGAGCTGCGCGTCCTCGCCGTAGTCCCCACATCGTCCTCTCTTGAGATGGACCAGTGCACATTTGTCCAATCCGAACTGCATACCGACAGCCTGCGTGTACTCCTGTACCACCCTAAGGGATTGTTGGAGATCCCTTTCTCCGGAGGCATAAAGTTTAAGGTCATCCATATAAAATAAATGGGTGACCTTATGCCTCCTGTCGCCGGGGGTACCACAGTTGTAACCGCGGGTTTTCCGGAGCGAGACGGATAATGGCAGTAGCGAGATGCAAAACAAAAGGGGGCTGAGGGAATCGCCCTGAAATACTCCCCTTTTGAACGTTACCGGCTCTGTTTGGACTCTATCATTACCAGATGTTATGATAAAGCGAGTCCTCCAGAGCGGCATCAGATCTTCAATGCATCTCACTACGGGACCGGCGACCGCAAGACATCGGAGCAAGTGTACAATAAGCTCATGAGATGTCATGTCAAATGCCTTGCGGTAATCGATCCAGGCCATGGAGAGATTCCGCTTATACTGCACGGAGTCCTGCGTGACACATCTGTCAATCAACAGGTTCTCCTTGCAGCCAGCGACATCTCTCTTCGACCCTCGTTGCTCATATATCCGTTCGTAAACTGGGTTAACTGCTTGGAGTACCCGCATGTACAAGATGCGTGTGAACACCTTGTAACATGCGTTTAAACAAGTTATCGGCCTATAGTTCTTTGGGTTGGACAAATCTCCGTTCTTGGGGATCAGCACTGTCTGCCCCTCAACAACCCAAGAAGGAATTTGCTGCTCCCCATTTAGCCAAGAATTAAAAATTCTGGCCAAATGGTGGTGGGTACTGGTTAACTTTTTCCACCAAAAGTTATTAATCCCATCTGGACCTGGAGCAGCAAAATTCTTAGAGCCTTCAAGAGCTCTTCGAACCTCTTCTGGGGTTATTGGTTGGCACACCTCCTGTTGTAGATGAAGCCTTTGGCAAAAGGCTTCAAAGTGTGCCAGGGCCGGAGAGTCTCTGTTGAGCGGAAGCCTCTGTTCGTACAACATTTTCCAGAAAGTTTCCACCTGATCGACGGTCGGTGGATTGTCGGCAACACGCTGAGGCGGTTCGAATAGGCGCGAAGGCTTTTGGCGAAAAAGGTTATTTTCCGCCAGCCCCCTCGCCCGCCTCACTAGTGACTTTTTGCAAGCCACTAGCATCCGTATCCTATCGAGGCAGTGCTGTTTGGTGGTTTGTAGCACTGCCCCGTTGAGTGTGTGATGGGCGCGTCTTAAATTGGCGGCTATACGTCGAACTTTAGGCGTGAAAGGCCTATTGGCCGCCATGTAGTCCATCACACATTGGACACGAGATGCGTGTTGTCTCGCCGACCGGATTTTGGCCTCCTCTTATTATTATTATTATTATTATTATTATTATTTTTTTTTTTTTTTTTTTTTTTTTTTTTTTTTTTTTTTTTTTTACAAAAAACCAGTCACCCTACTCTGTGGCTCCGACCCTCACAGAGGGGAGCTGGTAATACCAATAGCCACTCCCCACGCCCGTGGGGTGAGTGACTACCGGGTCCGCGAATCGTGTGCCCTGAGTAGACGTAATGAACCGAGGATGACAGCCTTCTGCATTCTGCCGGCTAAGATCTCTGCCGAATCTCGGCATGCCGGTATGATCTTTAGTTCTGAAAGCAGCGTCTGTCTCATTCCACCGAGGGCTCCTATAATCAGTACCACTATTTTAACAGAATGGCCTGGATAAAGCCTGCGGAGTTCGAAGAGCAAATCTCGATATTTTGTCCGTTTTTCCTCCTCTTTCAAGACAATGTTGCTCTCAGCGGGAGCTGAGAATTCCACGACATACATTGTCTTGAGTTGGTGGTCGAGGAGTACTATGTCAGGCTTGTTGGCTTGTATTTGCCTGACGGTGGGAAACGAGTAGTTCCAATAAATTAGGCACTTCTCATTCCCCACAACGGACTCAATATCCCCCGGAACGTAAGGCAGCACTGGTGTTTCGTCTATCCCATACGAGTGCCTTAGATGATAGTAAAGCACTCGTAATGCTGCGTTGTGTCTATGAATATAGGCCGAGACTGCGTAAGTCGGGCAAGCCGACAGTAAGTGCATTACAGTCTCCGGCGCCCTGCGGCAGGCCCTGCAGCTGACATCAGGGACCTCCATACCCATGACACGACGTCGATAGACGAGAGTGTTAAATACACCATCCTGGCAAGCCATTATGAATCCCTCGGTCTCAGACTTCAGCCCAGCTGACCTTAAGAAGGCGAAGGTCAGCCTTTCGGATAAGCCGAGGTCTTCTATATTTTTATAGAAGATCCCGTGCAATGGCTTATCCTTATGGAGCTGCAGAAGGATGTTGTGTTCTGCAGCTCTAATGTGGGCTTTTAGTCGAACGGGTTCCAACTCGGTGACAGAGTCGGGGTTTACCCGCTCGACGTCGAAGATGAGACCAAGTTCATCGGCTGCTCTGCGTGCTGCCTTAAAGAGAAAAGCTCCTACCTCTGCATTTTCATGGTCTCGGACCATGCAGAGGAGGGGATTATTATTATTATTATTATTATTATTATTATTATTATTATTATTATTATATTGCAACACTCAGGGTTTAGAAACCTACATAGTACTGCACCTGCTCTGCTAAAAATATCTGATGGCTTGTCAAATGCCGATCTCAAGTCGTTAGACTGGACAATGTGTCATCATCTGAAGAAATAGTAGCATGTGGTGGGCCTCAGGGATGCATTTTCTTACTCAAATCTATATATCCTGTAATCCAGTGCAGTCTAGCGAAGCAGTACGAATTTTACATGAAAATTTGACAGCAATCGTTAAGTGGTCTAATGTTCGTATATTATGTATTATATTATGTCTATATTAGATTTAGATTTATAGTTAGGGGTTGAAAAATTCATTCTTGCAATGCCTTCCCCTTTTGAAATTGTATATTTCTTTACATATTTTTTCAATAAGTATTATTATTATTATTATTATTTCACTTTCAAATTATAATTTCGGTGAAACCAGCCGGCGAGTTACTGTGTCGAAATTATGATTCGGACAATCCATGTCGTGAGCAGAAAAAAATAGGGTAACTTTTTTTCTAATGTAAATCTGTCTCTATTTGAATATGTAATGAGTAGCCGAAATAAAACAGATATCACTTTTAATTTATTTTTTATTTTAATGCTGTAGTTATTGCTATAGCAAATGATGGATGGTTAATGAGACAAATTGCACTGCGTTATAACATTAACAAAAATTTGGTGTGTAACATTTTAAGAAAGTGGAGAATAAACGGTACGATTAGTAGAAATCCTGGATCAAAGGACAAAGAATATCCTACTTAACAAGAAACTAACTATTAATATTGGATGTGGCTATTTATACATACTGTCCAGGCAATTCACGCCGCACATGCGCGATGACGTTCAAACATATTGATATAGTAAGAATTATAAGGTTAACCATCAGCAGTCTGTGGTGTAATACTTAGTGTTCCCGATTCTCACACGTGAGGTCGACGGTTCGAATCCGCTTGCTACAGTTTTTTTTTTACCACATTTTGTTAACTAAAATACGTAATACGAATATTTCTTTAGGTTAGTTCGTTGGGTTAAATATGTTAATATTTTTTGATGTAGTATAGTTGTTTATGATAGATAATGTCCCTTGCCCTCGACGGCTATACTGTATGTATAAATAGCCAATTTCTTATACATACTGTATGTATAAATAGCCAATTGCGTATACATACTGTATGTATAAATAGCCAATTGCGTATACATACAGTATGTATAAATAGCCACATCCATTAATATTTCGTTATTGAACCATTTCTATTTATAACTTCTATAAGTCTGTTTGGCATAGAATTAAATAACTTTATACAATAATCATTACTAATAATATTTTTCCATGCATTATTTACTATTTTCAGTAATTCTTCGGCATTCCGTGGTCTCACATTTCGTTTTTGGATACTTCTTACGAATAGTCCCCATACTTCTTCCACAGGGTTAAGATCTGGACTATGACTGGGCCAGTTAAGAACATTGATGATGTTATCTTGAGACCAGTTAGTTACGGTATGAGCAGTATGAACGGAACAATTGTCTTGTTGAAATATGAACTGATTATTAGGAAATAATTGTGACACAGAAGGGAGCATAATATTGTCTAAAATTCTAATATAGGTTCCTCAATATGCCACAAAACACGAGGACCACGGGCCGATATCGAAGCCCACATATTGACAGAAAATCTACCACTTTTATCATTGTTAGATATATATTTCTCATCGAATCGAGTATTAGGAGGGCGGTAAATAACGAGTACGACCGCTATGTGTTGACTGGAAAGTTTTTTCGTCTGTAAAGATTACATTGTTCCAAAAATTTACATCATGCGGTAAAAATTCAAGCGCAAATCCTACTCGAGCTTCTTTATGTTCAGCTTTAAGTAAGTATTTCTGTGCTGCTGCATGACAGCGTAGCTCCGATTGATTCTCTTACTCGCCGGCGACCAGTACTACTCGATCCAGGAAAATTCGTTTCTTCAGTAGCCCCAATAACCGAGTAAAATTGATTTTCTACTAAAGCATTTACCAATTGCAAATCTTGTTGTTGAGTTGATATCCTTCGTCGCCCTGATCCAGGATTTCTACTAATCGTACCGTTTATTCTCCACGTTCTTAAAATGTTACACACCGAATTTTTGTCACTATTATAACGCAGTACAATTTGTCTCATTGACCATCCATCTTCTGCTTTAGCAATAACTCCAGATTTAACTAAATCGCTTATATGAGGCATAATAGTTTTTTGCACACTTGCAATAAATTATGACAGCTAACTGACAATGTCACAAAAATTAAGGTTAGGTGTACACAATTAGATTTTAGCAAAATACCGTTATAAGACTTGTCCTATTTTTTTTTGCTCACGACCGTACGTATAAAAAGTACTCAAATATGTCCAACAAAACTAGTTGCGGGGAAACGACTGTGTCGGACACAGAGATGACTATTTGTTCTATTGTCACAAAATCATATTTCACAGATTATTGAGCGATCTGGAACAGAAGAGTGTGGCGAAACCAGCAATTGAAAATAAGTTTCTTTGGTCGAGCAACTGCAGAATAGTTAAGGCCAGAGCGGGATTTCTCTGGTTCCTGATAAATCGCTTCGTTATTCCTGCAACAGCGTTCCCGCAGGAGTTTAGCCGAGCCAATTTCGTTTAGTTGTTAAATTGTCTAAAACGAACTATTCGTTAACATCATCACGCTGGAATTATAAGTAAAGGATTCGAGATTTTAGGAAGTATATAACGGAAGGCAAGCTGATACGCCATTTAACTGGATTTCTTTCACGTTCGCTGAAATATGTTTTATTCATTAATATACAGAATACTCCAAAATTTAAAAATATCGAAAGTTGGTTGCCAATGGAGATACATACAAAAGCTACAGAACGGTTGGGACAATTATTATTAGTTTAATAGAGCCCCAAATTTACTTTAATATTATATAATATTAAGAAAAACACATATCAAAAGTTGACGTACTGTTCATATTTTTTATGTCTTGTTACTGAAGAAAAATAAATGGGTCACACATCCACACACAAACTATTCCTAGTGGTTTCAGCGGGGGACGGTAGCTCAGTGTGCTAAAGCGTCTGGCTAGCAAACTGGAGTATGCCTAGCGAAGTGGGTTCGAGGCCCGCAGGGTGAAATAATTTTTCATCATTTAAAAAAGTGTGGTTCGAAGTCCACAATAAACTGTAGGGACTTGTCTCTCTTTACCTAGCGCAATATCCTTGAGACCTTCCAGGGGGTTACTTCGGTAACTCGAGAGGCGGTTAAGAAAACAAATAAAACGAATAAACAATAGTCTCATTTAATTATTCTCTAAATTTAGAATTAATGAATTTGAATTAATTTTGAATATTTGAAATTCAAATTTTATTTATAAATTTCTTCAGATTTGAGATTTATTTACTTTATGTTAAAATATCTTTAATTAAGAGAATACATACATTATTACTATTTTCAAGCCCACCTTGTAAATTATAATTTTATCAGTTAGCTGACACAAAAATATTGATAGCTTTTTTCCAATATTCTCGTAATTCTTCCATATCTAGTTGCGGATGTATCATTAAAATACCTTGTTCAACCAAAAACTTGAAATATATATGAAAACTCCATGTTGCACTGGCTCACAACAAAGAGACCTCGTTATATTTAATTGCTGTTATTCCATACATCCTCCACTAATAATGCCGTTTTGTTTTTTAGTTGAAAATATCAAATCCTACGGTATTTGTATCAATGGTATAAATGTATTTAAATGAGGCGGCATAGGCTTTTGTGATTTCGGTATAATATTTTTCGTCAATGTTTTGTTTTTTTTTTTTTAGTCCTTTTAAGATTACAATAGGGTTGCACTAGAAGTCGATTCTTGTATTGATTAATATAAAACTGAATGCTTAAACGCCTTAATAAAAGAAAATATCAAACCTGGTGGTTTGGTTAAATAATATATTAAATATTATGTTGAAAATAAGTAGCTTGTGTACATTAAACTTCAAATTAAATTTAAAGGCAAGCTTGATAATAAATAAAATTATAAACTTAATTATAATCAATACATCAAGCAGTAAAGTTAATTCTCATAACAAATTGTTTTAAAGTAAACTAATTATCTTATTTTTACTTTATTGTGTCGTATTGCATCGTTTATACATATATATGAATTTTAGCGTTTTTTTGCCTTTTTCTCTATTTTAAGGAAAAGCTATGCATTTTGGTGAAAAATATCAAGAGAACAAAGTTGTAGAGCATAAAATTTCCTACAGGTTTTGTTTGCATTTTTTTTCTAATTCCACATAATTTCGTCGCTAGAGGGCGCGAAATATATATATATGGCATACTGATGAGAACTAATAAGTTCGAAACCGGTCTATGTCTGGTCAGGGAATTGACAAATGACATTGGACCAATCTTTCATGATTTGCAAGGTATAATTCAATGCAGGTCGGGGTATTTGCCCGCTGAGTAGTTGTTTCCTGCAAATCATGTATAATAACAGTATATAGATTAAGTCCACCAAGGGCTGAAGGTCGCCGCTATCGGTACTTGCAATATTCCCTTTATCAAGACATCTATAAATAAAATTATTATTTAATAAGAGTCATATAATATAGTTTGCTAAAATACTTACTAACTTGAGGTTAAAAGTTAAGGTCACATGTATTATAAAATAGTCGCATTTTTAACTTAATATAGACAAATTCATGCACAAATTCCTTTACAGGTACACAATTTAAGATAAACAACTACTGAATATTTAAAATTAAGGATTAAAACCATGATTAAAATAGATATAACAAAATGAACATGAATAATTACCACATGTGAGTATAGAACTAAATTTCTTTATCAAACTGTATACAAAAAATTTTGAATGACAGAAAGGTATTTCAATTGGCTGGCTTGTACTAGGAATTAAATTAGGAACATTAATTCCAACGTGACTGTTACCAACTGTGATCCAGCGGGAGGTTTGAATTTTGAAATATGCGAAAAGGAATTTGTGTATGAATTTGTTTATATTAAGTTAAAAATGCGACTGTTTTATAATACATGTGACCTTAACTTTTAACCTCAAGTTAGTAAGTATTTTAGCAAACTATATTATATGACTCTTATTAAATAATAATTTTATTTATAGATGTCTTGATAAAGGGAATAAATAATTTCCGAAAGCTTGACAAATTAACAAAAGTTTTTCTTTTTCTGTTTTGTGGCCATAAACTTTTCACCTCTGACTGCAACCTCAAGATACCCTACGTGTGTTTAATTTTGGCTTTCTTAACTAGTCAGTCAAGACTACCCTTCTTCTTTATATATATATATACTTTTGCGCTTTTTTAGATTTTGAGCCAAAATTATAATTAAATTTTGGCAAAAATACATTCTATTCCTGTGTAGAATGATTATATATTTAATTAAAAAAAATAATAATAAAGCAAAATTTATAAAATTTAAGAATTTGTCAATAAAGTTACTTCCTCCAACCGATGGGGCCTTAAAGAAACACGCAGAAAGGGTCTACCTCCAATGCCAAACCTGGTTAGGAAATTCTCTCGAACCCTGTGAATTCGGTTGGAAAAAAATGATAATTTAATCCCTGAATTTTCTCCGATGACCCATTGATTCCAGATGAACTTCCCAAAAAATTGCATTGTGGTTGTAAATTTCTTTGTACCAAGAGATGCGCTTGTAGAAAATTGGGATTGAAGTGTAATAAATTTTGTAAAGTATGTAAAAATAATGCTGTATCTAGTTCTAGCGAAGATGGATTCTTTTTATCGGAAAGAGCAAGATTTTGTAATTAATCTAATATTTTCAATGTAAAGATTATGAGTATTATTATTTTTATTATTAGCATTATTATTAAGATTATTATAGATTACCAATGATTTTGTTATAATATATTTTTTTTAAAATTGCGTTTCATTTAATGGAAAGTATATACCATGTGTCCAAAAAGTCTGGAAACGGTCAAATATCGCGAGAAATACACATCGGATTTAAAAAATAAAAACATCTCCTTAATAATTTTAAAGGCGCTATCCAATGGTACCAAACGGGACTCCCCATCTCCATCTCTTGGGGTGGGGCGGGGGGCAATTTTAAAATCTTAAATGGGTACCCCTATTTTTTAATGCAGAATCGGATTCTACGGCAAAAATTACGTCATATTTGTCTGAAACGTTTTTTTCGATTCATGACAAATGGCGCTGTAATCGCAAAAATATTATTTTTCTTAATTTATAAGAAATTCTACGAAAGAATGAAAAATGATAAATTACGAGTTCATTTTCTTGAAAGCCATTCAGTGGTGTTAAATTTAATACCCCCCCCCCCCATAACCACCATGAGGGGAGAAGTGGTGGGCAATCTTAAAATATTAAATGGAACCCCATATTTTTTATTGCGGATATAGTGTCTGGTGAACAAACAATTCAATTTCATTCAAAACCTTGTTTTCGATTCTTGACGGATGACGATTAAATTTAACACCATTTAATGGCTGTCTTTATGTAAATTAACTCGTACTTTATTATTTTTCATTCTTCCGTAGAATTTCTTAGAAATTACCAAAAAAGATATTGACAAACTTGACATAATTTTTGCCGTAGAGTCCGGTTCTGCAATAAAAAATAGGAGTACCCATTTAAGATTTTAAATTTAGTCCCTGCTCCGCCCCAAAGGGTGGGGGTGGGGATCGCGTTTGGTATAATTGGATAGCGCTTTTAAAATTATTAAGGACGTGTTTTTTCTTTTTTGGATCCAATATGTCAATCAGATCAGATTTGGAAAATAAATGGCTATTTACGAATTTTAACTAATAAGGTAAACTTTTCTATATTGCAATTAGAAATGTGGTACCAATATACAAACTTTAAAAATATATTTTTCCTAAACAAAATGAAAGCTGCAATAATATACGAGTATCGCCATCTGTTGATGGGTGACTTAAGTACACGACCGGATTCCTTTTCTAGGTAGTTTTCTATGCACAATTGAATTAGTGTCAAGTATAGAATCGATAAAAGGAATCTTTAAAAATCATTCAGATATGTTTGACAACAACTATGATTACAAATATAACATAACCAAGTAATTACTATGGATTGACGAAATAAGTAAAATTCTAACAACTGTATTGTGATACATACATTGCATTATATAAGATACACTATATAACAGGTGAGAATAAAATGAGGTAAGAAAATAACTACATGTAAAAAGTAAACAAAATAAGAAAATTAAACTTAAATGAATATAAATCCTTTGCAGTCATGGTATCGACAATAGGATATCTGTAGTGCTGTAACAGATATATGTATTACGTAAATTAGTGTTAAAAATGCATGACTGGCTTCCTAAGATACAAAAATAACTGTATATACAATGTGAAGATATTTAGCAGTGATACCCATAATTCTACTAGGTTGAAGTAGTCTCACTTACAAAAAGTAAATCAAAGTGCTACCAGATCATGCTAAACATGAACAAATAAATATCAGCTGCTTTAACAAAGTTGTTAAATGGACATAGGCCACGTAACAGTACGTGACAACGTAATATACAATGAGACATATTTTTTTTCATGATTTTTATCGTCTATTACGTTCCCGTAGAAAATATATGTCTGACAATACGATACAAGCTTTTTATCGATATGGATTCGAAAAAATATTTTACACTTTACCGAAAATATATTTATCCAACTTATATTTTGTTAGCTATTCAAACCATAAAGATATAATTTTTGTCGTATTTTCATCATAGCGTCAACTGTTACATTTAGGACTGGTTTATCAATACAGGATTAACTCTTAACTAGAGGATAAATGTCAAATGGAACAATAAGTATCTATTGTTTTATTTGACATTTATCCTTTAGTTACGAATTAACCCATTGATAAACTGTACCTAAAAGGATTGCATTTTCTGTATTAGATGGGATTCTCGTATAGTGCATTAAACCTGTTTCTAAATAAATTGTCTATACAGTATCGTGATTGTATATACAGAATAATTCTACAAATATAAAAGTATTGCACATTGATTTTAAGACTTTACTAGTAGTCGAGATTCTAAAGGTCCGAATTCGATATGGGATATGAACTCGTAGGTATAAAATTAAAAAAATATGGATATTATCCAGAATTTTATGCCGAATCCGATTCCAGAGGGCGCGATGTCGGCCAAGATTGCGAAATTCCAAAAAAGAATAATAATTTTTAAAAAATTTTGGAACTTAAATATTGCATTTTCTTTCGTTTACATTGTATTTACGAGCTTATTTATAACGATTTTTAATAATTCTTATATCAATTGAAAGCTTAGTGTTTGTAGTTTCATATAAATGTAATAGAGAGACATTATTTTCATTATAAACAACACTATAAATTGTTTAAACGATTAGTGTTCGGAAAGTGTAGTGTAATTTTCCAAGTACTTTTGTTATTATCGCAGACAGATGTGTAGTTATACGAGACGAAATACGTAGAATAGACCAATTAACATTTTTTATTAAAATAATTTTTTGAATCGCTGAATAATTTAATAACAACAAAGCTTGTTTATTGAAGTATATTTCCGAAAAATTCTACACAGATCATAGTAATCTACCTACTAACGTTTCTGTTATGACGACAGGGATGGCCGAAGATAATGCCAGTACAACGATTTCCTCCATGGAGCAAAGTAAAATTGTAACAGACTTACACTTTTCAAATCACAGCGAAGCAGACAGTAGAATAGTTGTAAGAGTTCAATACCTATCAAATTTGAATTAGGAGCAAGCGTAGGTGCGTCTTTACTATGTACATACTTTGATATGCGATGTAAAACAACGTTAGGCGCGGTTAGTAGTTGGATGGGTGAGCGTTCCATAGAAGACCGCGTCCTCGCCTCACACATCTTCAGTGTATGCGCGGAAGCTATACAATCTTAGGCGAGGGTTGTATAGGGGATATACCATCCTTCGGAGAGGATGTAAAGCCGTCGGTTCGTTGTCTATTAAATGTTAGGCAAATAAAAGATCCCTACTCTTCTTAAGGGGAGAGGTTCCGCAAACTTCCTGGTTGGGGGTAGCTCGCCTACAGGCGTCGGCGTTAGGCCTCAGTAGCGGAAATAGGTCGACGTTAAATAAGTGTATATATATAGCTACTGACACGAACATTTTTGTGATGGCACTATACTATGCTACTAGAATAAACATAAATGGGTTGTGGATACATAGATTTGATATGTGTATATACTTATTCATAGCATAATACAAAAACTGTCGGCTACATAGAATATATCAGAAATTAATTTCGGCAATTTTTTTCTATGTACCTACGTCTTAAGTGGTTGCGATGTCAGTTTTCCTTTCAGAAAAGGAAAACTTACGTATTCAAAACATACCTCAAATATGCCAATGATCCTAAGTTACAGTCAATATTGAATTTCTCACTCGTCAATTCATTTGATACTGCTGAATTTGAAAACTCTGCACCATATTTCTTTAAAGTCTTATATGGTAGACCGTTTTTCATTGGTAATTTGGGTAATTTGCAAGCCCATTTATTTCACACTTGTATATCGGATATTCGAAATTTGCCACCAACTATTTGGAAGACAGCAAGTTGCGTCAATCCAGTGCTTCCTAACTCCAAAAAATTTGGTTGGGTTTCGAAGGACAATATATTAGTACCTAGACTTATGACAAAAATTGTCCGTCCAAATGTAATGGCTGGAAACATATTTTGTAAATGCAAACAATTCCAAAATTACATTAGAAACTGCAGTTGTGCTAAGGCCGGTTTGGCGTATATAATAGGTTGTTTTTGTGAAGGCCGATGTCAAAGGTATTAGTTTAACCTTAACTTATACTATAGGATTATTACATCAATACACTTAATTATAGCATTATAACATCAATCATATGTATATCGACTTACCTATAATACTCCAATTTTAGTTATATCATATGTATTATGTACACATAATTTACAATGCATAAAACCATTATTTTGTCAAGACGAAAAATATTTTAATTTCATTGTAGTTGTTCTTAAATTAAATACAGATAATTTGTTCCGTTTGTAAGCATTATTTATGATCTGAACGAATTTTCATACGAAAGAGGTTACAAGAATGTTGCTTATACCTTATGAAAAAATTAATAAAATAATGTACACTGCCCGTCACAATAATCTTGCCAACCTACATTTTTCGAAATTCTCTACATTTCCTTCTGGTCTATATTATTAGATTTTTTTTTTTATTTTGTTAATTCTCCTCTGCTGTATAAGAAGAAAATGTCAATTGTGTTGTGGTAAAGGATGGCGGATTTATATAACTTATAAATCAAGTAAAACTTACCATATGTGGCAAAATTATTGTAGCGAGCACTCTACGTAATAATAAATACTTTTATCATAATAGCAGTGCCTCGAAATCATGTGTAAATAGCCTACAGAGACAAGACCGCGCGCGCGGTAGACCAAAACAATGCGCTGCATTTTAAAAAAATCATATTTCCTAAATTATTCAGCGAATTAAAAAATTGTTTTAATAAAAAATGTTCGTTGGTCTATTTTATGTATTTCGTCTTGAATAACTATACATCTATCTGCAATAATAACAAAAGTACCTCGATGCCGAAAATCACACTACACTTTCCGAACACTTATTGTTTAAACAATGTAGAGTGTTGTTTATAATGAAAATAATGTACCTCTATTACACTTGTATAAAACTTAACGGGAACAAGGTTTAACAAATTAATTCGCTGTTTGTGTATTGCTTTTAATTAAGAAGGTTTATTTGGCAATTATGTAGATAAGGGATGCACTACAATGACACAACCACCAAATGTTCATTATTATGATACAGGATGTATTTTATACTTGTGCAAATTCAGGACATTTCAAAAAGAATTTTCTCAATTTTTTAAAATGGAACACTGCGTATATTATTGTATTTTTGAATTGGCACGTTAATTCTCTACGATTTTTGTGAATAATATCCTATACCTAAAATCGATATTTCCAGAGATATTTTTACGTTATCATTAAAAACTGTTAAATTATAATATTTTTCATTTCGAACTGATCTAGTAGCCATGATTTCCACAGAAAGTGAGAATAATTGAAAGTTATCTTATTTAATATAATAATTATTAACTATTATTAACTATTGTGACAAAGTATTTACACTTATTTTTCGAAGAAATGGTCGATATGGTTTATGTTTGGGGTGCGAGCGATAAAAATTACTTGTTAATCAAGTCAAATCTATAAGAAGCGGTACCCGGAAAGAAGACAGCCCTCTAAAAAATCATTTGAGAAAAAGGAACGAACGAAAAATGTAGTTAATGAAGAAAATGAAACAGTCATAGTTTTGAGCGTGATTGAAGACAGATTGACAGATTTCTGTTTATTTCGAGGAGGAGGAAAAATTGATGTTAAATTGGGCACCGTCTATAGTGAAAATAAGTAGAATTGTCTCTTTTTCTCGAATAATCAGTCTACTATAGATCAGATTAAAATTGTTGGTAAGAGAAATAAAAAGATAGTTTAAAATAAATGATAAAATATATTACATGAATAGATAAAACGGTTAACAAAGACTAATTGATATTTAATATATATATATATATAACAAATTTATACCAGGATCCTAGATCCCGGGATTGGGTATTGTTGAGGTGACTGGTTCTGGAACAGCAATCGAGACCCACAATTGTCTTTTGCTGGAGTCTAAAGGTTTCCTTGGTAATTTAGTTTACGTCTCTTAATAAAATGGAGTTTGAAAATTGTAGGAAAATTAACCAACTATGTGGTTTTTGAAAAGTTAATGAATAAGCATAAAATGAGAAAGAAGTCAAAATTTTCAATATGAAGAAAATTTTGTTTATATGCAGAAAGATAAGCTATGCATAAGCTGTGCAAATGCCATGCAGAAATGTATAGAGAAATGTATAAATATATAAGTGTATTAGTATATAAATATATATGTCTGTGTATAAGTATATAAGCTGATTTCGTAAACTATAAATTGCCAAAGAATGAAAAAGAAAGAAAAAATATTTTAAAACCATGTGGTACATATAGTGTTTTAACTACTTACTGAATTAAAAAGAATTGAACTTGAATTTATATTTATTTTAAAAATAATTGAAATTACGTCAAAGACAAAAATTGAAAATGACTGAAATTTTAAATTACTAGTAAATTTAATTTACCTGGATGTTAAACACTTGTTAACGCGGATATAAAATTGTAATATCAATTACTGAAGTCGGCAGTTAAGTTTATATACGTTCGAATCAGTACAAAAGCTGCAAGCAAATGATTTCCTGGTGAGTTTTACTAATAAGGTAAACTTTATTTGTCCCACTTACTGCAAAATAATGCCACCAGATAAACTTGAAAAATCTATTTCCCCTAATTATATGGAAAGCTATAAAACGTAGAAATGGTACAGCTATGGCCATCCGTCAATTGTTGAGTTAAGCGCAACAACCTGCCTTATGTAGTTTCCTGTACTCAAACAAATTACAGAATCGATAAAAGGAATCTATAATACCACACACCACAGCTGACTTAGATTCCAACAATGTGTAATATCTATTCTATAGATGACCAAAAATATGAACTGCCGTAATAAGTAGTAAAATGTAAAACCGTCTTGTCTTATGTATCCTATGTATCTTATAGGATATACTATTTAACAGGATAATTAGAAAGTTAAAGATAAGAAAAATAACCATATGTACTTACATAGTGAATAAAAATATAAAAGTTGAAATATAGGTATATGAGTGTAAATAAATATTTTGTAGACAATCGACAATCGTTTCCTGAGATGCTGTAATAGAGCGGAAATACATAATAGTGTAAAAAAACATGACTGAGTTCCTAAGACATAAAAATATATACATAAAACAGTGTGAAATGATTTAGCAGTTATACAAGTAAAATTTTGCTAGTTGAAAACAGTTTCACTTACAAGAACTGAATCAAAATGCTATACAGATCGTGCTAAATATACTAGTTTTTATATAAAACCGTTAAATGAACATAGGCCATGTAACAATCCGCATGGCAGTATAAGAGAATTGGTAAGAGAAAACGATATAAGCCGATTGAATCCTACAAAAAAACAAATTTCATCGCTTAGTTGGCCTGCTACGCAGTAATTCGGAAACATTTCTTTTTACATTTTCGCTATTTCCGCTAAAAGCTATTTTATTAATATTTTTGCATGAAATGTTTAGAGTAGGTAGGTACCAATAAAAGCTACAATTTAAGTCCAAAAACAACTTCCTACGATAATTACAATATATTGTAATTATATGGCAAAGAATAGCCATATTTATCTGTTTTTAATTTTTTGTGCAAAAAGTTATTGACTGGTTTCAACTGTCAACTTTTTTTCGTCTTTTACGAGCTATTTCGTAGTATTTATTATATAAAAAAAAAAATTTCTTTCGCATCGAAAACGTTAAAAAAAAACTGTTTTCGGCACTTTCATGCCCTTTTTTCAACAGGTTCCAAATAAAATTTGCTTTCCAAAACATGTACATCTAATTCCTGTTATTTTTCTCCTAATTATCACGTTCACAAAATGCACTGAAGAATTTTTCGAAAATATGCATTCTCTTTTGCTATCTGACCTGGATTAATAAGATTTTAGAAGAACTTGGTGGCGATTCGGGAATAACATTTTAAGATTACTATATGCCCTCGTTAAGCATTTAATAACATGATTTTTAAAAAGCAAATCAGTCTCAAATTAGATTTCCAGCTACTTTCGTACAAGGCAACACATTGTCATTAATAGCAATTTTCAATAGATCTTGAATAGAGTGACCAAATTTACCAAAGATAGTAAAGTAGATTTAAACGGGTTGATGTGAAGTTGATGAGCACTAGATACAGCAACAAGACGCTTGAGTTCCTGATTAATAATGTCGTTGGTTAAGAGATAGTCACGATCGTCAATTTGAGTATCATCGGCATGTAAATAAGTCTTACCAAAACTTATAATATATTTGATAAAATCACATGTACGCAGAGAGAACATAACGGACCTAATATCATACCCAGCACCTAATTGGTTTTAAGGCAGAAGCATCAATACTAGTCACCACACACTACTTACGATTATGGAGATAATTTTCAAAAAGTTTTAAAGAATATTCAGAGCATCCTATGAAATGCGAGATTGATAGTAATATCTCATGATATCGAAATCTTTGGAGCAATATTAATGCCACCGTCCTGTTATTATCAATATCTCTGAATAAATCATCTGTAACTTCTAATAAAATTGTGGTACAACTACATCCTGGCCGAAAACCAGATTTCCTTGCCGGAAGAACATCGTATTCATAATATGCGAATAAATTTGAAATTTATTAACTTCCTCTTATTTTTTCGACGGAATTGGTAAAATTGAAAAGGGACGGAGTTCGCTTAAGCTAGTTATAGATTTTTTTAGGTAGAGACAAAATATTAGAAAGTTTCCATGAGTCAAGGAAAAACATCGTCAATAAGACAAGTACTAAAAATATGTTAAATAAAACGTAATATTTAAGGACAACGGAGAAGTAACACGTGAATATTAGTTTAGGTAGCTTCCGTACCAAGTACGACTTTGCATTATCTTGGAAAATATTGAGAAACTTTTAAATGTTGACGGAAATGGTCAGTCAGATTTTTCATAAGCTATGAAAGAGTATGTATCCATTTCCTCAAAAAAATATACTTATTCTTATTTGATATTTTTTTATACATAACTATAAACGTTCAGTATGTTTGTTTCATTAAATCATCTTTTAAACAAAAGAATAACCTCAGTCTTCTTTGGTTGGTATTTGAAATGATGGTAAAACATCACTTGTATTCCCTCAGTCTCAGAACATAGCTATGCCATTTTCGACTTCTCAAATAGATGAAGTAGTTTCTTTCGGATCTTGCCGTGATCGTCGAACTTGACCTGATGTTTCGCTGATCATCCTGCCAGCTTCTTCAGAAGGATTTTAACAACTGAATTTGTTGTGTTACACTCCTCGTTATGTACCTAGGCGCCGCTTCGCTTCACTGGTCATTGGTCGCGCTTGGTTCGCTTCGCTGCTCATTCATCGTGTTTGATTGACCGTGACTTACTACGGTGCTGGTACTTGGCAATACCAGTCTCCACGTGTTACTAAGTCGATACCCATCCTCTCAGTTAAAGTTGTTCACGTTTTTGATAATTTCCAGTGATTCGCGGATAATATTGCGTATTCCTGTCTAATATATTGACGTCCTCGTAGTCCATTTTAAGGTTCTCGTTATTAGGGACATGTTCTGCTATCACCGACCTGTCCGTGTATCCAAATCTGATATTTCTCTGGTGTTCTTTGATTCTGTACTGGATACTCCGTACTGGGTGTCCGATGTAGCTCTTACCACATTGGACAAAGTCCAACAACGGCCGTGTAAACCTGAATTCTACTATTGTCAAATAGATGGTGACTTATTATTTACCAGTAGTCCAGTAATGATCTGCTATCAGCACCAAATGCAAAACACAAAGCAAGACGCATTAATAATAAGAAACCTATGCTTCGTCGTAGATTGGCGCGTTTTCAAACGAAAAGGAAGGCAATTACGATTGTGTTAGTAGATATATTGTTTTAATAGAAAAAAATCTGATATACAGAATATTTTATTTTTATATTCCTATATTTTAATTTTCAATTAGGAAGTGGTATGTCGTCAAATTTCAAAATTTTAGCATTCGACTCTGGCACAAAAGCCGAACTAAATAAAATATTTCCCTTTTAGATTGCATAAGGTGGTGCTAATTCCATTTTCTTAAAAAAGGATAGGCATCCATAAGAATAGCACTCTTCAAACTGCTTATTCTTTCCTTCGATTGGTCATATATTACTTGCAATTTGTGAGGGGTTGGTTCGAGATATGATGCTTTGTCTTCTTTCAATTAAAACCGTTTTCTTTAATTCAATTCGTTTTTAAAATAGTTTTTTATGTATTAAATAATATATATTTTTTCTAAATAGTTAAATATATCCTAGCAAGTTCTCCCGTAAATTTATTGAATTTAGTTTTAAGCTTTTTATCGTCAGGGCATAAACATTCAAGATATACTACACGACTGGCGAATTCACTAACATTAAGATAGAAATCCAGCGAACTCTTTTTAACTATTGTAGAACATAAAAAAGTTAAAAAAATAAGGAGGGTTATTAAGAATCATAGATAATCCAACCGAAAGAAAGAATAAATACTGAACCGTCCAAAAAGTTTATTATTCAACCTAAAAGGAAAAAGAGGATCAAGGGCTGTATTTAACCATTAAAGTTACAAGATAGAGAAAACGATCCGAATTGTTTGTTCTGCAGCTGTCGATGTTTAAAGGATTTAGTAGTTGTATTGAGAGAACAGACACATACGCCTACAGCTTCACCGTTGTGCAGAGGGAGATTGGGATTAGGATTTGACAATGTCAATTGTATATGTTTCGTATTACTTTTTTAACGAATATAATGTTTTTGTAGAAAAAAATTTAATGCCTCAATTGTACACAGTGTTGTAGAAGTACAGAATAACAATTGTGCCTTTGTAAATCTTGTCAATATCTGGAAGTTACCCGAGGATAAGTAGCTTGAATAACTGCGGCTCATACTGTGATTTTGATTAAGTTTTGTCTGGGTATTGTTGCCTTTTTACATAACTGTTATTTTTATTAGGTTGAAAATTAAAAAAATTTAAAAAATAAAGGTCCTTTGCCTCGCAGACTCTATAGAGTAGCCTAATACAGGGTGGGTCATTGAAAACGAAACACGCCTGTTTTTGGACATTTGAGCAGTTTCTTGAAAAAGTGCTCGGGCAGGTCGATTATTGATTTTTGGGGGACAACTTTTGATGTCAAACTTGATATTGACAAATCAACCCCCTAGCCCCAACAACCCTTAACTCAAGAATTTAAATAGGGAAAGGGGGTCGAGCGACTTCTCATTTGAAGCGTCTTCCAATTAAAGTATTATATAATACTAGGAAAAAAGAACATACACGAAACATTAAACTAGCAAAGAGAAATTTCTATAATATAAAAATAAATCAAGCTCAAAACAAGACCAAGGAGAGCTGGAAAATCATTAATTTGAAATTAGGTAGAACAATTAACACAGATAATAAAATAACTCTTACATATGATGATGATTTGGTTACTAATCCAGTTGATATTTCCAATATATTTGCCAACCATTTCTCTTGTAAGTAGTGCGGAACTTGATATACTCAATCACTTTGGTCAAAACTTGGCGCTGCCTTGCACAACTGTTTCTAATATTAAGCTTACTCCTTTTCTTTCAGAACCTATCATGGATCGAGATATTATCGAAACTATAAGCCAAATGAAAAACAAGAAATCATCTGGGATAGATGGATTATCTCTCTCAACTATTTCAAGTATTTTAGATACTATAATGAAACCACTGGTCTATTTGTTTAATCAATCAATATATCAAAGCTGTTTCCCTGATATATTTAAAACCGCATTAGTTATCCCTCTATATAAGAAAGGTGATGTTCAAAATGTCGATAATTACAGGCAAATATCTTTGCTTAATACGCTATCTAAGTTACTGGAAAAAATAGTATCTAACCTCCTTTCGATGTATCTAGAAAGTAATTGTATACTTTCTAGTTCTCAACATGGATTTAGAACCAACAAGTCAATAGAGACAGCAGCCTGTGATTTGTTAAGTTATGTTTATCAACAATTAGATAATGTGAAATGTGCTTCTCTATTCTTTGATTTGTCTAAGGCTTTCGATTCGGTATGTACTGAATTCTTAATAAAAAAATTATTTAGCATTAATTTGCCGAAAAACATAATCAACTGGATTAAATCGTATCTGGAAGGACGAACCATGGTCACTAAAGTTAAGGGCATTACATCAGCACCACACGACGTTAAGCTTGGGGTTCCACAGGGATCGGTGCTGGGGCCACTGCTGTTCCTACTATTTATTAATGATCTTTCAGAACAGATCACTAGTAGTATCCTCACAATGTACGCGGATGATACCACAATAACTGTATCTTCAGAATCTCCTCGCGAACTTGAACTCGCGATAAAATGTACAATATGTGAATTTGACACTTGGTGTCAGCGTAATAGATTAATTCTAAATAGTGGTAAAACCAAATGCATACATTTTTTTATCCGAAAGGATATCTCGAGTGATATTCAACTGATGGATGGTATTGAATTTTCGGATTCAGTAGTGTTTCTAGGTACTCTCCTTGATAATCGACTTACCTGGGATGATCAGAGTGACAATATTAGTAAAAAATTAAATAAGGCCTACAACGCCATTTTGCAAATGAAAGACACCCTGGATATCTCGGGTCTTTTAAATATGTACTATGCTATGGCTTATTTACATATTTCGTTGAATATTATTAGCTGGGGTCATGGTAGAGACTTTACTAGAATTTTCGTAGCGCAAAAAAAAAATTAAGATTAATATTTAATATGAAAATTACTGAAAGTTGCCGACAAGTGTTTAAAAATAAGGATATCCTAACTGCACCTGCTATATATATTTATAAATGCTTAACTTTTGCAAAAAATAATCTACACTTGTTAGAAACAAATTCTGCTGTCCATGACCACAGTACAAGGAATGGCAAATCTTTTGCGTATCCCCCGGCACAATACCACCGCATTTAAACACTTTCCAATCTATAACTGTATAATATTTTATAATAAACTGCCAGCTAATTTAAGGAACACATCAAATTGTACGGTATTTAAGAGGAAAGCTAGAACATTACTGAGTAATGGATGCTATTATAGCTTTGGCGAGTTTTTAAGTGACGCAATTATTTAATGATTTTTTTTTTAAAACTATGCTTGTCATATATTTTCTTGTTTTCTCACTTAATTCATTATAGCTAAATATGCCTGATTTTTTAAGTGAGCATATATTTTATGACTTACTATATGTATGTTTGTATGTATGTATATGCGTCTATATACGTGTATGTGTATATATGGTTGTACATATATACACCTTTAATTAATATCTGACAATCGATTTTGTTAGTTAGCTATTATTATTGTATTTTACTTTGTTTTCTTGTTGCTATTGCATTACTGTTCTTATTTCTCTGTCTTTCTTTTATATATTATTATGTTTATATTTTTATATGACTTTTCATACCTGTATTACATACGGCTTATATATGAATAAATATTATTATTATTCTCTATGCGACAGCATGGTCGAAATTAGTTATTTCAATTTTTTTTCGTCCCCATGAAAACCACACTCTAGATTAATTAAGGTGTGACCTCTCATTTTAAAATAAATAAATAAATAAATACCACAGAAATTAGACAACCCTCAATTCCAGAAGCCAGGGACTTATGCGGAAGGGGGTTACACATTGAAAAAACGCGGACATACAGCCACTTCCTCCGACAGTGCCGGAGCCAGAATTCGATCCCGGTGGTGCGATACCCGTGTGATTAATCGCGATTGCCACCTCGCGCCTTAACCCACGTGGGTATCGACCAGACAGATTAAAGACCTTTTGATTCTCTATGGGAGTGCATTGTTGTTTTTAGGTTTGCTTCTGTTTTGTTTTAAACAACTGATAATATGCTTATTAATTTAAATTTTTAAAAAGTATGCAATACATTTTTATTTACCTTTAGTGTTTATAAAGATCTCCCAAGACCCAGATACAGTGATTTGAAAGCCCTTTCTGATCTGAATACTAAACGGTTAAAAATTTTCTAATTTATCGATTTGTCTTCGAGATTATTTACTTTGAAATTATGAACTCGTTCTTCGTTTGTCGTTAAAAAGAAATTCAATTGTTCAATCTGCAATAAATATAAAAATGTTTTTTAAAATAAGACATTCATTAGAGAAAAGGGTAATTTAAAATTTACAATATAAATACTTACGTTACACGAAAATTTGGTTAAAGTGAGCTTGGTTTGAAAATAAATATATTGGAGAGCGACGAAAAACTCAATATGTAATTGCGGAAACACATTATGTTCAGCTTAGTAATAAAGTCGAAGCAACTGATATTCTCAGTCCTACTGATAATCTGGAATTGTCTGAAAAGGAGGTTCTTCAAGAACTGCTTGATAGTGATCCAATTTGGAAACTTAAACTACCGTAAACTGATACTTTGCAGCTTTTTCATAATCTAATTAGAGTTAATATTTCTCGTCTAAGGCTTCCTGCTGGTTAAAGCACCGTTAACATGGCAATTGTATCTGAAGCTGAAGGTCAAGGAATTCTCCTTGACGAGAAGAGTAGTGAAGAAAATTTACCTAGAAACTGCTGAACAAGTTAAGATATAGCTTGTTTCATCTAGGGACATTTTCCTCATTGGGATTGAAAAATCATTGTTCTTGACCACGACAGTCTAACACTTCTCCCATATAGTATTACTGGTTATGAACAAAAAGACTTGCTTGGGGTATCGTCATCTCAGACGGAGGAAGTTTAGTACAAGCCATTGCCAGTTATACTTTGATATGCAACTGGAACCTTGGCCAAAAATCATTAGACTCAATACGGCACCACAAAATTCTCAATTTGATAAAGGATACTTGTGTGAATATTGAGAACATGCTGGTTAGAAAGTTACTTTAACATATATTGTCATATGTTTGAAATGATTCTGGGAGCATGACAACAAATAATGTTTGGAGAAACAATTGACCTCAGAATTTAAAGATCTTAAAGATTCTTGGAAAGCAATTGCTAACTGTAATATGGATTTAAAAATGCTTGTCATCCATAATTGGAAGTTATAATTCCATCGCAACCATGCCTTCAAATTTTCGAATGCTAGAACAAAAGGCAAACTGGCTTAAGATGGTCATGTGCCGCTGAACTGATGGTGATAATCTAGGCGAAACTTCACTCAATTTAATTGTCTCATAGTGGTAATTATTCTACTCCACAAAATGTATCCATTTAGCCTTGGATTCAGAAAAGGGAAAATTTTTTTTCCTATTATTTGGATTTTCTACCACATGTATTATTGTCCTCTTCAAAAACAAATCATTGAATCTACAAAATAATAGAATTATTGGAAAAAAGCCTCTGCGCCCGTGACGTTTACGTCAAAGGAACAGTCAGAGGTTATGTTTTGCAAATAATATAAATAGGAATTAACACAGAAATAATGTATTTTGGTGACGTTTCGGAAAGTAGTCTCTTTCCGTTTTCAAAGTTTTTTTTGGAAGAACTCTTATTTTGCTGTGTATGTCAAATACACAGCTTTAAGATTCTGTTTATGTTATTTTCATAGATACTTACTACTTAAGATTATTGCTTATTCTTTAATTTTCCTTTTTTTGAGATCTGCTTCTTTTGTTAAAATTTTTGTCGAGTCCCAGTTTATTCTATGTCCGTTTTCCCAAGCATGTCCACAAATCTTTGATTTCTGAATTTCATTTTTTGTAATGTAATTACACACTGAAAGGTCTGGATGACTCACCCACATAACATTTGTAACATTCGCACGGGATATTGTAAATACAGTTTTTGAATTCTGCTATCGGTTTATCGGTTTTGTTTTTGCTAAAGTAGATCTTAAGGTGTTCCCCATTTGAAATTTTGAACAACCGGTTTGTTTATACAAACATGTTTATACATGTTCAAAATTTCAAACGGGAACACTTTAAGATCTATTTTAAAAAAACAAAACCGATAAACAGGGAGCAGAATTCAAAAAACCGTATTTACAATATCCCTTGCGAATGTGATAAATATTATGTGGGTGAGTCATCCAGACCTTTCAGTGTGAGGTTGGATGAGCACAAGAATTACATTCGGAAGAATGAAATTCAAAAATCAAAGATTTGTTAACGTGCTTGGGAAAGCGGACATAGAATAAACTGGGACTCGGCAAAAATGTTAACAAAAGAAGCAGATCTCAAAAAAAGAAAAATTAAAGAATCAACAATAATCTTATTAAATGAAGATAAGTGCGTACCGAATTGTTCTGTAGATATTTGTACAACCTGGCTACCAATGTTAAAAGAAGAACTTAACAAACTCAAAACATTATCTAAAAGAAAATATCATCAGTTCTGTGTTATGTGTAAGTAGTAAGTATCTATGGAAATAACATAAACAGAATCTTAAAGCTGTGTATTTAACATACACAGCAAAATAAGACTTCTTTCAAAAAAAAGCTTTGAAGACGGAAAGAGGCTACTTTCCGAAACGTCAGCAAAATACATTATTTGTTTGTTTATTCCGATTTATATTATTTGCAAAACATAACCTATGAATATTCCTTGACGTAAACATCACGGGCGCAGAGGCTTTTTTCCAATAATTCTATTATTTTGTAGATTCGGTGATTTGTTTTTGGAGAGGATAATAATACATGTGGTGGAAAACCAAATTAATAGGAAAGAATATTCGTTGAATGCCACAAATAACTTTCAGACAATATTTAGGGGAAATATTTATAAAAAAATTACTAATTTCCAAATTGAAAGAAAAAATTAGTTCACGCCGTTTCCTTTTCGTACTGAAACAAAAAGATATACTTTCATTAGCCTTTCGAATAAAATAAAATTTGAGTTAAAACATTTTTTAGAAAGTAGAATAAAAACTTTTTTAGAGACTGCACCAAAAAATGGTTTCATGCTTCCAAAATAAACTTTCCGCACACAGTTATGTAGCACTGATTTACGCAAGGTATCTACTAGGAAGATGGCTTGTAGTTCTTAAAAATAGTTCCCGGAGGGAACATTGTCAAGAACGTAAAAAATTTCAAGATCAAAATTTTCAAAATCCACAGTCAATTTTGGCGGCGAATATTAAATGTTGTACAAGAAAAACAAAAAATATTGGTTGATGTTTAATCTATTTTTCAACATTTTTTCACATCTAATAGGGCAGAGAATAATTCTCAAAAAATTGGTTATCGTTTTCGATTTTAAATATTTTACCCAACTCTCTGTAAATATCAGCATCATCTTTAATTTCCATTTGTTTATGAAAGTTTTCTACATAACCGAAGCAATTTTTTTTTAAACAAATATTCAAACGAAACTCAAATTACTTAGCTTACTGCCAGTTTCGTGTCTATAATCATCAGTTCTCATCTCACCCCTGACGTGCCAACACTGGGCTTTGTCGGATAATTACAGCACCTTAATCAAAGAGGCCATGACAGTGGAGGCGAGTTCTTGTTATTTACTTTTGTCCTTTTGTCTGGCTTTTTAAGCATTTTTCCCGCTTCACACTTTGTTTCCAGCTTTTTTCATTGCTGATGACCTCCTTTTAAGCTTATTTTTAAAGGGATATACTTCAGTAAGACGAGCCGAACACAAAGAAACGTATTGTTTTCATGCCATATCTAAGGATTTTCTCCTTTGATTCCCTTCTGAAAACCAAACATTTTGTATGTGTTCCTTATCGTGTATGTTATAATTTATAATACTACAGGATAAGCTACTCTATGAACTTGTCATAATTAGCCAGTGTAATCTTCAAGCACTAACGTTTTTATTGTCGAGTAGCTTTTTGTATAAATGGAGTTGCTTTTTAAAAAAAACTTTTTTGTATTTAAAATTAATGCATTGAACGTATGTAGTCAACTGGGCGTAGACCATTTAAACTTTTACTATCTATGAAAGTGATTTGGTATAATTATATCGAGCAAATTTATATTACATAAGAAAATAATAGTTGCTTAGTTGCTTGATCTTATCAGCAGTCAGCGCTCTAGTTGAGAAGGTAATCCCTACCCTCCCAAAATTGAGGTCCATAGTACTGTCAGCTCTCAAAAGGTGATTTGGTGATATTTCACAACAAAATATAAACGAAACTATCGATAAAATTGTTCCAATTAGGACGAAATATATTAAAATGCCAATATGGTGATATTTGAAGCTTTTGAAAAAGAAAATCATTATTTACCGATGAACTTGCAAATATTTTGACACACTGAAATTATAACACATGAAAGGAATCAAGGGGAGGTGATTATAAAGAAGCTTTATTTAAAACGACGTGGGATGTAACAGCAAAGATTCTTCGAGAAAATATTTTAACCCACATACAGATTTGGAATTGAAAATGGCCATAGCCAACAAAACCTTAAACGAATCATGTCTCGTTGTAGGGGAAAAAAATCTCAGCGTAATCTATCCCTTATATTTGTTTGCATCATTTTGCACAAAGTCTTGCTTCATCTAGTTAAATTTCACCTGATAGTTTCCTTTTGTTCTTAAATATCCACAAATCAATATCAACGTGTGAGAAACATCTTCACAGACGGATTAAAAAAGAAAGATGGGGCAATATAAATAGGCTATGGATGGGAGAGCCAGCGTAGTACAGACAGAACTGGCGGGCATAACCATGGCCGCAAAGGAAAAGGAAGCATTTTTGAAACACAACACAAATAATTAAAGAGAACACCCACAATGAATTGAAGAAGCTGTAGGACGAAACAAACAGCTACCAGGGAACTACTAAAATACTCCAACAAGAGTACAGTAATGGACTACCTGGCAATGTCCAAAAGAAACCTACGTTTTATAATGGGAATCCAAACTGGATACTGTCCATTAAGGAAACATCTACATAACATGGGATTAAGCGAAACACCTCTCTGTAGAGGTTGGGAACAAGAAGATGAGGCGGTTCAACATTTGTGACTGTTCTGTCGTCTCATCAATCAGAGAATCCATTTTGGGAGAACGTTGGCCTTCTTTGATCGATTTAAAGGAGACGCCCGTAGGCAAGATTAGATTGGTTGGAAGCCTAGGCGAGGATCTACCTATAGGGAGGATGTACAAAGGGTCCAATGGGGCCTAAGAGCTGTCTTTCTATAATTTTCATTGACCACCCTTCCAACCAATTCCAGAATTCCAGAAATCAATGTCATTTTAGGCTTAGGTAAATATGTAAACTTCCAAACGTCGGCGTCGTTCGCTTCCAGTGGTCGCAATTTTTCATTAATTTCTTGTCTCCACTCTTTTGCTTCATACCATCATCGTAACTATGAGGAAGATTATCTAAATCGACAAAATTGAATCCAAACCTTTTCATTGTTTTAATATTTTCCCTAGGATGTAAACAATAATGATTTCCTTCTTCAGAATTCACATCAACTTCTGGAATAATTTTTACTTTCTCTTGTGTCTCAGCATTCTCATTTCCAGTTTCTTGCTCTGCTGTATTTTCATTTCCTTGCACATTTTCTTCATGAATTTGCTCCACCATCATTATTTATCACTCCATCTAACATTGCTCGTGCAGTATACTGCCTTTCAGCTTTGGGAGATTAATTCTCATTGAAGATCACATGTTGAGAAATTGTTGTTGTTGAATAAAATAATCTATAGTTGGTTGGATTTTTACGATAACAGTCGAATATCAATTTATTATATTTTGCATCAAATTTCTCAGGGATTATTACATAAGAAGAATTTCCAAATATTCTTACATAATTCAATATTCAAATAAAGTTGTATCTTCAACTGGTGTATTTATTTATCTTTGGATTTAGTAAACAGCAGTATTTACAGCTTCTGCCCATAAATATTTTGGGACGTCTTTACCATAAAGCATTAATCTTGGGCTTTTCGTAATAGTTCTAGATCTATTATTATCTTTTGGTAAAGTCAACAAAACTATTTATATTTTAATATATATAAAATTATTATACCGGGCGTTAGAAAAATATGGGAACGGTGGAAAATCTCGAACAGTTTGCATCAAGTCGAAAAATAAAAAAATACATGTAAAAATTTTTTCAAAAAACTGTATACTGATACCAAAATGACCCCCCACCCACCTCCCTGTGGGTGGGGCGAGGGGCAACTTTAAAATTTCAAATGGAAACCCCTATTTTTTATTGCGGAATCGAATTCTACGGCAAAAAATACGTAAATTTTATTCCGGACATTTTTTTCGATTCTTACATGGTGTCACTGTAATCGCTGTGCTTATAAAAAAACGTCCAATTCAAAAACTGAAAAACACGTATTTGTTATTTTTACGAAATCTATCCAATGACATTGGATTCGACTCTCCCACCTCTAACCCAATGGGTGGGGCGGGGGCAACTTTGAAATTTGTAATGAAAATCCCTATTTTTTATAGCAGATTCGGATTCTACGGTCAAAAATACGTGAATTTTATATCGGGCATTTTTTTTCGATTCTCGCAAGGTGTCGCTGCAATCACACAAAATAAACGTTAAGCGTCCATAAGTTTCATAACATTCAGTTTAAAAAACAATATCTGTGATATCTTGGTTTTTATAAATGTTTTTTTTAAAGTGTTCTTAATAACAGTATTTGTTTTGTGAAATTTCTACGAGAACGTTCAGTTCTTTCCAACTTATGTAGAGGCAGGAGCACATTTTTGTCCGGAAAAAGTTATTTAATTTTTCATTAGTTCTCGCGTTTTTTTCTGCATAATGGCTACTTTAACAGAGGAAGAGAAGTTTCTCTTTTAATGATGCGAGGGTGGGGCGATAAAGAAAGGTCCTATGATGAAGTTGTGATTTTATTCAACGAAACTTTCCATGTAGATTAAGTGGGAATTTCGAAATCTACTGTGTCCCGTACTCTCAAACGATTCCTAGACACAAGGACAAATAAAAATCGCCCAAAATCTGGGAAACCAAAATCTGAAACATCGGAAGCTCGACAAATGGAAGTGGCCCAGGCATTTGTTGAAAATCGAAGGTTATCAATCAGAAAAGCCAGTCAACAGCTTGATATGAGTGCACTTTCAGTTCATAAGAATTTGAAACTTTTGAAATTTCATCCTTACAAAATTCACCTTCACCAAGAGTTAAATGAACATGATTTTGATCGGCGACTTGAATTTAGTGAATTAATGATGGAAAGGAGTAACCAAAACCCAAATTTTTTGTCATCTCTACTTGACTTCTCAGAGGAAGCAACTTTCGAACTCAGTGGAAAAGTTAATCGCCATAATTTCAGATATTGAAGTGACGAAAACCCTCACTGGATGCTTGAAACACACACGCAGTATCCATAAAAATTAAATGTTTGGGCAGGAGTTTTCAGGGATCGAATCATAGGACCGTTTTTCATAGATGGAAATTTGAATGGAGAAAAATGCCTGGAAATGTTGACAAATCAAATAGTTCCCGCAATACAAGAGATTGCTGGTGATGAGTTCGATAATGTTTGGTTCCAGCAAGATGGGGCTCCTCCACACTACCTGTATATTGTTAGGGACTATTTGAATGGTACTTTCGAAAATCGATGGATAGATCGAAGAGGAACTATTGAATGGCCAGCAAAATCTCCCGACCTCGCGCCACTTGATTATTTTGTTTGGGGCTACGTGAAGGGTAAGGTTTATTTCACTAAACCTCGTGATTTGGAAGAGCTAAGGCAACGCGAATAAACATTTTTGCAGAAATACCACCTCAAATGATAAGAAGTACTATTGAAAATTTTTACGTTCGTCTCGGACAATGCCAAGAAGCCAATGGGCACAATTTTGAACACCTGCTATAATATTGAAATCAAAACCTGCTAGTGTAGCAGTTAAGCTGTAAACTAATGGCCTCAACTGGCCGAAATCCTCACCTTGCCTTAAATGGCTGAGTTACTTCCTTGCCTTCACTGGCTGGGATCAAGAGCTTGCCTGAAGTGGCTGAATTAAGAGGTAAAACCACTGTTAGTTTTCTTAAATCGACTTTTTTATTGCCCTGTAAAAAATATAAATTGAAAATTACTAGCTGCTAATAAAGTTACAGAATGTTAATAGTTGTTGTAATTTCCGCACGACCGTGTAAAATCACTGTTCTCAAAACAGCTCGGGAAATCATTCACTCTGAGATCAGTAATTTTACTCTTCGTATTTTTTTAAGTATGCGTTCAAAACTTCCATGTTTCCACTCAGTTTTTTGCGATTGCAGCGACACTTTGCGAGAATCGAAAAAAATTCCCGATATAAAATTCACGTATTTTTGACCGTAGAATCCGAATCCGCTATAAAAATAGGGATTTTCATTACAAATTTCAAAGTTGCCCCCGCCCCACCCACTCGGTTAGGGGTGGGAGAGTCGAATCCAATGTCATTGGATAGATTTCGTAAAAATAACAAATACCTGTTTTTCAGTTTTTGAATTGGACGTTTTTTTATGGGCACAAGACGCTACTCTTGAAACAGTAATGTTTTCTTTTCATTTTTTGCGATTACAGCGACACCATGCAAGAATCTAAAAAAATATCTGGAATAAAATTTACGTATTTTTTGCCGTAGAATCCGATTCCGCAATAAGAAATAGGAGTTTCTATTTGAAATTTTAAAGTTTCCCCTCACCCCACCCACAGAGTGGTGGATGGGGAGGTCATTTTGGTATCAGTAGATAGTTTTTTGAAAAATTTTTGACACGAATTTTTTTATTTTTCAATTTAAAGCAAACTGCTCGAAATTTTTCACCGTTCCCATACTTTTCTAACGCCCGGTATATGAGACCTTTATATATATGTGTACCTTCAAGGTATACTCAACGTAAATATCAGTTGAAAAATATGTGCTATATATTTTCATTGCAAACGTGAATCCTCTCATCACATCAGCCCATCTAACTCTATTTGTATATTTCTGCGAACTTTACATAGTATGTTCTTTACAATATTTATCCTGTAACATTTCTGGGGCACGTATGAAGCGTCTACTCAGCTTATTATAGAATATTTAAATGTAACATTTATTTTAGGTTCTTTTGAATTACATTCATATATTTCACCGAGGAAGGCAAATATAGAGTAAGCAATTAAACATGAATAATTAAACATGATGGTTGTTCAAATACGGGACAGTCTCTGTAGTTTGAAGGTATAAACAATTCATTTTCACCTTTTAGTTTACTTAGTACTACATATGTACTATTATGTGCTAACCTAGTTTTATCTAGCCGTCGAGCTAATTACACACTGTTTCTTTACGTACAATTAACCCACATAACATTTACCAAAAACAATTAAATCCGAAACATGGCATTAGTAATGTGGTTTTATGTATGGGTTTGTGTTCTGTTTCCTATTTTTCACTTTTGTTTTCATGTTAGTTAAGCACTTTTTAACGGCACTGGGTTTATTTTAATATCTGATGTTTATGATGTATCTATTTTCTATTGTATTATTAATTATAGTAATTTGCAAATGTGCAATTTAGGGGAACATTAAAATTGGCTGCGTCTAATGGCATACTTTAGTTTACATGTGTTTTTATAGGCTGATATTAAATGATTGTTGTTTAGGTTCTTCTTAGGTTTAATATTTGATTGCTCAAAAGTCATTATTATTTCCTTCTTGTCTGGTCGATAGCCGGGTGGGTTAAGGCGCGAGGTGGCATTCGCGATTAATCATACGGACATCGCACCGCCAGCTTCGAATCCTGGCTTCGGCACCGGCACTGTCGGAGGAAATGGTTGTATGTCCGCGTTTTTTCAATGTGTAACCCCCTTCCGCACAAGCCCTAGCTTCTGGAATTGGGGGTTGTCTAATTTCTGTGGTGTTTATTTATCATTTCTTTCAGTAACCAACTACCATATATTTTAATACAATGCATTTAAATTTAAATGTATTACACCACTCTTCAAGAAAATTAATTTGAGTTGTAGAGATATGCAATAATTTTTGCTGTTAAATTTTCAAATCGTATGCAAATAGAAGCTTATGAGAATCAATAACTTTTGTAAGATCATGAATGAATAATAAAAATAATATCGGTCCAAGATTGGATCCTTGAGGAACACCTGATGTCCGATCTAAATGCATTATATTATGCCACATATTATGCTTTATTATTTAGAAAGGAAATAAGTAAATCGGTGAAATTGCTGAATAATCCGAAATCAACGAGTTCTAATATTATAATAGTGAACTGATGGTAACAGTGGCCTTCGAAAACTCAGTATACACCACTTCTTTTCGTCCCTGTATCTATGGTTTCAGATTTGTATTATGTTATTGAAGCTGAATTATTTACAGCTGATACTTTTTCCATAAAACTATGCTTATACACAGATAGATGCGATTATATAAAGATCTATAATACCTTTACGAAATCAGTCAAGATTGTAATGGTATTATTTATATCATCGTTTTCTAGTAATAATAATAATAATAATTTATTTATATTCAGAGATAGACAAATGTATAAATAAAAATAATGGTAACATTAACTTATTAATTTAATGATAACGATAACAGTTTGCATATAATACATAATAATATAATATCAACATACACATAATAACAATACTAAATATGCAATTGATAGCAAATCAAATATTTAAATGAAATCACATGAATATAAATATGAGAAAAGTCGCGTAAGATATACATATTTGCTACATCACACATATCCACGAAATGTGGAAACATGATAAATTGCATTAATAGATAAATTTAGTATAAAATTATGTATATTCTTATTTGAACTACTATATAATTACCTAATAATATAATCGTGTGGTATTTCAACACCATTTATTGTGTCTAATATAAGTAAGCACATCTGTCTGAACACACAAGTATTTATTTGGCTTAATTAGAAGTTACTTAGAACAGGTAATCGTGATTTTTGTTTTCAACCAATCCCTTAGTTGCTTCTTAAAATTTTTTATATGTAACGTATCTCTGATATCCCTATCTAACTTATTGTATAATTTGGTTCCTGTATATTCGAATTGTTTTTGTCTTATACTTTAATTTTTTTTTACAATTTAAAATTTTCTTTTTTTTTACATATGTTGGCTTTCTTTCTTTACAGTTTTATATTTATATAGTAAGGCATTATAGCAATATAATTGTCGTCATCTAGGGTGCACACGACTATGGCTATAAAGGCCAATTCGGGAGAGCACATGTCGACCGCAGTCAGGACAAACATAGACCTGGTTAGGTCTTGGATTCGGCCTTCTTGCAGCAACATTTCCTTGATAGCTGGCCACAACCCCTCGCCATTCGGTTCTGTCCGCTGTAAGTTGTTCCCATTGCTCGTCTGCAATACCGCAGGATTTTAGATTTTCATGGAGAGCGTCTTTGAACCTCTTTCGTTGACCGCCACGCCTTCTTCTACCGCTTAGCAATTCACCATAAAGTGTACATTTAGGAAGGCGGTTATCATGCATACGATGAACGTGACCTGCCCATCTTAGGCGTGCTCTTGAAATAAGCACCTCAATTGGAAGGCTGTTTGCTCTCCTGAGTACTTCCATGTTTGATATGTGATGGAACCAACGGATTTTCATCATACTTCTGAGGTGTCTTTGCTGAAAACGTTCTAATTCTTTCACATGACGACGGTAAGTAACCCAGCTTTCACATCCATATAGCAGTGTTGGAATAACAACTGCTCTGTAGACAGCCATTTTCGTTGACAAAGCAAGGTCGTGGTTGTCAAATACTCTCTCTCTAAGTCCCCAGAGTGCTCTAGATGCAGCGTTAATTCTATTGCGAATCTCGCTGTCCATGTTTGCTTTGTCATTAACAACGTTGCCTAAGTAATTGAACTGATCCACCACTTCAAGAGAATTTCCGTTAAGTGTAATGTCTATTTGGTTCACTTGATGAGGAGTTGACATAATCTTAGTCTTTCCAATGTTGATTTTAAGTCCCAAGGAATCATAGCTCTGGGCATACACATCTAAAAGTTCTTGAAGCTCTTCCGGCGTAGAGGCTAAAAGTGCACAGTCATCCGCATACTGGAGATCACAAATGAATCGTGTGCGTGTCTTCGTGAAAGCTCTAAAGCGCCCTATGTTAAAGAGACCGCCATCAAAACGGTATCTGAGACCTATTCCTCTGACTGTCAGTTTGTTGTCAACAATAATTGTTAGAGCAGTGGTAAACAAATTAAAGAGTAGGGGTGCCAGGACACATCCCTGCCTAACTCCAGTGAGGGTTTGGAAAGGTTCGGTTGCCTCATTATTATACATAACCTGGGCGTTGTTGTTTGTATGTAGACTGCGACATACTTCCACAAATTTTCTAGGGATACCTAAACGGAGCATAATTTTCCAGAGCACTTCCCTGTCCACCGAGTCAAACGCCTTGGTTAAATCAATGAAGGCCATGTGAATTTCTCCTTGATGTTCGAGTGCTTTTTCTTGAAGCTGTTTAAGTGTGAAGATTAAATCCGATGTGCCTCGGTTTGGTCTAAAGCCACTCTGTGTTTCAGGAAGGAACTTTTCCATAACAGGCGTTAGCCTATTTGCCATCGCTTTAGTGAGAATCTTCCCTCCAACAGCCAGTAGAGCTATACCCCTGTAATTTCCACAGTCCGCAGCGCTCCCTTTGTTTTTGAAGAGGTTGATTAAAAGTGTATCACGAAACTCCTGCGGAGCTTGACCACTTTCCCACACGACATCAAACAGTTTTTTGAGGTAGGGTATGAGCTCTGACGACACAGCTTTAAAGATCTCAGCTGGGAGTGAGTCGGCGCCGGGAGATTTGTTATTTTTTAGCTGACCAATGGCGGTTAAGATCTCTTCCGTTGTTAGTGGTTTATCTAAGTCTTAATAATAAGATTTATAATATCGTGATCGGCTTGACTTTGCTGGTTAAGAATGTTAGAGTAGTGTTCTTTCCATCGGGCTCTTATTTCCTGGTCTTCTTTGAGGAGATTTCCATTTAAATCTTTAATAGGGCACATATTGAAATAGTAAGACAGTAGGGTAAAGTATATTTTTGTTGAACATTATTTTAATTATTCTCTTTTGTAGAGTGAATAACAAACTTTCAACACGGCGGGAAATTCGCGCGGGATTGCCGCAAGGATCGTGACTGTCACCAAAGTTGTACAACCTGTATGTCTCCGATTGCCCAGAGTTCCCGAATACGAAACTGGCCAAGTATGTCAATGACACAGCCATGTATGCGCATTCACATTATGCCCAAGCAGCGAACACGCTACTCAAGGTGCACATGGCTCGTGCCATGGCTTATTACGACCAGTGGAAGATTCGGATAAACGCTGAGAAGTCGGAGACGATTATCTTCACGCGCCGTTTCACCGAAAACAAAATCATAACAGCAATCTCGATCCGGGGAAACAAAATTCCAATCAAGAGGCGTGTGAAGTGCTTGGGGGTCAGACTGGACCAGCGACTGACTTTTAACATGCACGTTAATGAGACAGTACAGACGGTCTGCTTCCTGTCCAGGAGTCTGTATCCGCTTATGGTCAGGAGTAGACTTAATAGACAAAATAAAAAATTGTTGTACACAATGGTGATAAGGTCGTTCATCAGATATGCGGCGCCGGTGCGGTGCTGCTGCACCGTCGGCTACCACAATGAGAAAATTAAAAGTTCTTGAACACAAACTTCTCTGCCTCATCTCTAATTCTACCTCCCTCAAAGATCTATACGCACTTTGCCACGACATAACCCCAATTGTGGACTACGTCCAGGACATCTCTCAAAAATTCTACTCTCACTCACCCAACGTGGTGTTTCCACGGTCGGTCCCCGGGTGGGTTCTGGGGAGGCTGATGTAAATTTTAATTATTAATAAAGTAGTATTGATTGATTGATAGGTGTTTGGTCTGCACTAAAGCACTCGTAACTCCGCGTTATGTCGGTAGATGTCGGCCGAAATCGCATATACCGGGCATGTAGACAGTAAATGCATGAGCGATTCCGGCGCCTGACGGCAGATCTTACAGTTGATATCTAGAGACCCTATAAAGTAGAGAATTTACACTCGAGTGGGATGCACTGATTGGTCCGTATGAAAAGTGAATGCATCATGGCGGCGGAGTTGCTTTTATTTTGACGAGCATAGTGACATAGACTCAATGTAATAGGTTTAAATTAAAATAACAGTCTGTTATGACTGATTTGGTCACGAAACAATCAATATAAACACCACAGAAATTAGACAACCCCCAGTTCCAGAAGCCAGGGCTTGTGTGGAAGTAGGTTACACATTGAAAAAACGCGGACATACAACCATTTCCTCCGACAATGCCAGTGCCGGAGCCAGGATTCGAACCCGGTGGTGCGATATCCGTGTGATAAATCGCGATTGCCACCTCGCGCCTTAACCCACTCGGCTATCGACCAGACAATGGTAACGTTATTACTTTATATTACGTTACATTTTTCCACTTTGTCAAAATAAATACTGCAATTTGCTTTGACACTTGCGTTGAATGGTCATCGAGTGTAGGAAGACGGGAACTTAAAACATACAAATATCTCTAACAATATAAAACCAATCACAGTTGTATTGGTACTAAATAATAAGCATATAATAATTATTCATTACAACCATAGTAGTTGGATTTTAAAGCTATATTTGTTTGTGTTTAACAGTTACAATAATAATGTATTAATCACAGAAACTTTAGAATCCAGTCCAGTTAGCAGGCTATGAATCACAGTTACATGACTATATTAATAGAGTTAGAGTAAATTTAATAATAAATCTATAGAAGTGAATGAAATATTTCCAATTATTTACATGATCATTGAACCAACGCAACGCCATGGCAAAAAGTAAATCATGGCATTCGTATAAACAAAAATAATCCAACCAATGCAATGTAGCCATTTTTGTGTACGCAAAATAGTATTCTCTCACTTTATTTATTAATGGCCATTCATCATTTCATAAATCATAAAACCTGATACATCGGGACAATTTAAATATATTTTATAGTCGGGACTTCTATACCTTTTAAAAGCTGTCAAAGGCAAAAATAAGAAGGTGATAAGTTGATCCGCTAGGAATAGTGGGTCTATAAAAAGGAGAAGTCACGTAACTATACAAAAACCAGATTTAGGTGAGAACAGTTTACTTTTTCTGATGTATAGGAGGCATAAAGCGTGGATGAGCGGGTATGAAGTGCGCCGGGACCACGTATCCAATATACTTTGTCTTCTTTGTTAACCTTCTCTGAACTTTAGTTGTGGAATTAAGAGTTAGATGATAAAACATATGTGTCGTATAATGAAATGATGCTCAAGTGTATTGCTCGGTTTTTTAAAAATATGGAATGATTCATAAAAAATATTAATTATTTTAGATACCTACATTGTTGTTAAGACTGGTTAGACCGGGGTCTGAAAGAAAGTGGATTTGCGAAATATCAGGATTGGATGCTGGTACCGTATATAAGTTGTGAATGTCCTAAAGTTTAATATTTTTGAAGTTGCCAGATAATTTAAGGGTGCATTATTTTTTACACCCCCTGTTTAGTTTAGCAAGAGGTGTAAAGTTTTGCAATGTTTATTTCTAGTGACAATATAAATTATTAAATAAGACAATAAATAATACCAGATAGAAAAACACATTGGTTCTTAATAGAGAATAAAGAGACAGGGCAGAAATAAGTAAATATATTTCCTTTTCGTATACATTTCTGCAATTACTGTCTATACATTTGAATGAATAAATACTAGTCAAACTAGATTTATTATAATGGCAAGCCATTGTTCGACAATTAGAGTTACATTTACAAGGGTTAATTAAAGATTCAGGCAAAAGTATTCTTGTCACTTGTTTAGGGTAGAAGATTGTAGTGTATTAGCCACCAGCTCACGTGCGTGTTGACGTTGTCAATAATTATCCTAAACCGTCAACTCTCAAGCAAATTCAGAGGTTTATAGGAATAATAAACTTCTATCACCGTTTTATGCCTAAACTCGAAGAAATTTTAGTTCCCTTGCACACCCTCGTAACTCGATTGATTCGCGATAAAATTAAAATCATTGATTTTTGGCCAACTGACTCTTCTAATAGTTTTTTACAAGCTAAGCAAGCTTTGGTAAATACGACAGTTTTATCTCACCCCAGTTATGCTGATGATGCGGCCCTATCGTTGACAGTAGATTGCTCGAACGTGTCTATGGGTGCGGTTTTAAAGCAGACAGTTGCAGAATCACCTACACCTTTAGCTTTCTTCTCGCGCAAGTTGAACGGTACCCAAAAGCGTTACGCTACTTTTAACAAGGAGCTGCTGTCTCTTTATATGTCAGTTAGACATTTCAGGCATTTGTTGGAGGACCGTAAGTTTATTTGTTTCACAGATCATAAACCGTTAACCACAGCCCTAGTTTCTCGTTCCGAAAAGACTCCTCGCCAAACTCGACATTTGGAATATATCGCACAACTCACGAACGACATTAAACATTAAAGGACGCACAAACGGTTGATTGTGAACTTTTACTTTTGTTATGCAAACAGACAGGTGATATTACTAAAACGAAATATTCTTTACAAGTTGGTATTCCAGGTTCAAAAGATGGGTATGGAGTGGTATTACTGTGTTCTACCTAATAAACTAGAAAGATATATTATTAAAAGGATCAATAGAATAATTATAAATATTCAAAAGAATAGTTACAATACACACTTGGTTTATTGTTTCATTAGTTTTTTTCAGATTTCTCTGACATATGTTTCGGCCTTGCAACCATTATCAAAGAGTCTTAAAAACTGACCTGAAAGCAGTGGTTCATAATATAGATCTTACAAATCCTCTAACTGCCTAGAGGGGGATAATAACTTGATTAGCTATTTCTTAAAATTTAACAATACAGGCCGGAACTACAATTAATTTTAATTTTATTACTGTATCTAGTACAGGATTGTTCATAAATTTTGTTTGTGTATTTGTAACGGTTTTTATGGTTTCTTAGGGCCTTCTTAATTTCTAAAATTTCTAGTATGTCTAGGATTTTTCCTTTGTTTGCATTATGCAAAAGTTTAACACTACTAATTGACTGTTTGTGTTCTCATAACCTCACATCTATGCTACGGCCACTCTGACCTATATATACGGCATCACAGTCGTCACGCTTTATTTCATATACCCCCGATTTTTTAATATCTTCTGTATTTTCTTTATTATTAATCAACAAGCGACCTAAATTATTTCTATTCGTTGATATTGTATTAATACCTAATTTATTTAATCTATTACATACTGAGTTGCTAACCTTATTGACATAATTTATACTATGCCACTTTTTGTTTTCTATATTTGGCGCGTTTTCTCTTTATTTTTTATTAATTTGTCAATAAGTAACTCATCATAGCCATTGTTTTTTGCTAGCGTTTTAAGAATTCTAACTTCTTTTTCAAAGTTAACCCTATTTAAGTTTAGAGATAATAGTCTGGGTACATAGCTATGAAACGGTGACATTTTTATCTTCCAAGATTGATTACAATTTGTATGTGTAACTGTCAGTAAAAGTTGGCTTTCTGTAAATATCAAGTTCTAGCCCATGTTCTTTACGTATCAACGTAATATGTAAAAAGTCTATTGACCGTTCTTTTTCCATTTCAACTGTAAACTGAATATTGTTGTTTAGGGAGTTATGGGTTTAGGGAGCTATGTGCACAGACTATTATCTCTAAACTTAAATAGGATCAACTTTGAAAAAGAAATTAGAATTCTTAAAACGCTAGCAAAAAACAATGGCTGTGATGAGTTACTTATTGACAAATTAATAAAAAATAAACAGAAAATTATTACAAAAACATTTTTATAACGCGCTAAATATAGAAAACAAAAAGTGGCATAGTATAAATTATGTCAATAAGGTTAGCAACTCAGTATGTAATAGATTAAATAAATTAGATATTAATACAATATCAACGAATAGAAATAATTTAGGTCGCTTGTTGATTAATAATAAAGAAAATACAGAAGATATTAAAAAATCGGGGGTATATGAAATAAATTGTGATGACTGTGATGCCGTATATATAGGTCAGAGGGGCCGTAGCATAGATGTGAGGTTAAGAGAACACAGTCTATTTTATATAATAAAAAATCAAGTGGTTTCGCCGAACACTGCATTGAGCAAAATCACGTTTTTAACGGTAGTAGTGTTAAACTTTTGCATAATGCAAAGAAAGGAAAAATCCTAGACATGCTTGAAATTTTAGAAATTAAGAAGACCCTAAGAAACCATAAAAACGTTACAAATACACAAACATAATTTATGAACAATCCTGTACTAGACACAGTAATAAAATTAAAATTAAGTTCGTAGTTCCGACCTGTATTGTTAAATTTTAAGAAATAACAAATCAAGTTATTATCCCCCTCTAGGTGGGTAGAGGATTTGTAAGATATATACTGTGAACAAGTACTTTCAAGTCAGTTTTTAAGACTCTTTGATAATGGTCGCAAGGCTGAAACATATGTCAGAGAAATTTGAAAAAACTAATGAAACAATAAACCAAGTGCGTATTGTAACTATTCTTTATAATATAGAATATTTATAATTATTCTATTGAATATGTTTCATCAAGAACCTACCACAGATTCCATCCAATTAAAAGGATCAACTAATATACCAACCATCGTTCAATAAAGCGGCAATGAACTGAATAAACCTGTTCAGAGATTAAATGTGTCTGAGGACTTTTTAGTAATTTATTTACACCTTGCCTCCTTGTTAGATGTAAATAATGAACATAGTTTTAATAACAATTCGCTAATATGTATATCGAAATTCAAAGAGGATGATGTGATAAAAGCAGTAAAAAAATTAAAAATAAAATGACCACCGGACCAGACGGCATACCAGCATTTCTATTAAGAGATTGTGCTTGCATTTTACTTCGGCTTTAGTGATATTTTTAACGTAATTTTAAAGAATGAAAATTTTCCGGATATGTGGAAGCGTTCAAAAGTCTGTCCAATTATTAAGAAAGCCGCCAAATTTGACATTACATACTTTATATGAAAGTTGCACATGTGGAACAGTTAGTTGCATAATATATAAGAAATATGGACGATTACTTAACGATATCCACTGCAGACAATATAAAGTTAAAAAATTCATAAAAATTGGATTATTGTCGTTAAATAAAACTAAATTAATGAGGATACTTTTATAACAAATGGCGTGGTTTCATTGCAAAACTCAAGGTATTGATCAACGGTAAACCCGCACTGAGTTATAAATTGTAAACGGGGCAATACTCCGAAAAAATAAATGTTTGGTGTGTTGATTGGACTATTTTTGTTTGATCATACTTTAAATAGTGTGAGATTCCTACATTTTTTAACACATGAATTTCGAGATGCCGTTCAAAATTTACCTTTAGCCGTACAATAAAACTTCTATTTCCAATTAGATAGGGCTTCCATTCATAATGCAGCAAAAGTTAAAAATTGGCTGAATAACGACTTTTCTATGCGTTGGATTGGAAGAAATAGTCCTTTAATTGCATGGCCACCTAGATCACCAGACGTCACTCCTAAGGATTTTTATTTTTGGGGTACAATAAAAAATAGTCTATACAAATAGGCCACGAAATAGCGCGGAACTATGTGGCAGAATTAGAGAAGCATATAATGAAGTAACAGTTGTTAAAGATAATAAAAAGGGAATTGAAAAATGTATCAGAATTGATGGAGGACTAGTAGAGAAAGATTATATTAATATTTACTTTTTTAAATTATATTTTTGTTTAAGTAATAATTTTAAGTGTTGTTTAAGTTACAATGACTTTACAAAAATAAAAGTTTAGTTATTGATAGTTAATGATATTTTCTTAAAATAAAAAATGTGTCCTAATGCTTAATTAGCGTCATTGTTACACGACTACCAAGTTATGCAAATATCCGACAATAAATAACTCGAATAGTAGGATGATTATTATTGAAATTTTAGATATGATCTTGTTTTGTAAAGGAATGAATATTTTTTAACTAAATTAGATGTACAGAGATTTTAGGACATGTCTAACAAGATACTGTAAAAACAAAAACAAGAATCTTATTTAATTTCGAAAAAAGAAATTTTTAAATAACTTTTTAATCACAATCTAAAACACAAGAAGAATACCAAATTTGATCTAAATCGATCAATAAATGGCCGAGATATTGGGGTGTATAGTAGTGGTGAAAAATGAGGCAGATAGATATTTATTTAACTATGTTACAAGAACATGTTTATAGCAAGTCACAGTAGAAATTACATTGTAAGGTAAATATTATTATTATTATAATATAGTTCAAGAAATATATTGTATTGTATAAAAATGACTAGTCCTTACATAGAATATTATAAATAAAAATACATATACAATGGTGTAAAATATGTCAACATATAGAAGTTAAAATCTCCAAAACAATTTAAAACAGAGGGTCACAAGACAAAAATTGTAAGTGCATTCCACCAGCAATAAAGGAGAGTAGTTTTTGTACCAATTATAGATGATAACATCAAATAGAACCAGAAAACAAAACATTAGTTATATTCTACAGAGGTATTCATATATTCATCTACCGAATAGAAACAATGTTCTTGAAAGTGGCGTTTCACTGAAATTTTAAATTTATTATAATCCAAGGCTTTAAGATTATCAGGAAGTTTGTTATACAGCTTTAAATCTAGCGAGTTTTTAGCCGATTTTGTCAGACAAAATCTCGTTGTCTTTAATAGGTGAGCAGACTAGTGTTATAGTCATGATCATTGGCATGTGTGGAGAATAAATTTTTTTTGCAATGAATTTGCAAGATACTGTAGTAAATAAATAGAGATGGAATTGTCATTATTTTAAATTTAATAAATAAAGATCTGCAATGCTCTAAAGGATGGACACCAGCAATTACTCTCATGCATCTTTTTTGCAACACAAATACCTTACTAGCGTCAGTAGAGTTACCCCAGAGGATTATGCTATAGCTCATGTGTGACTGAATGAGTGCGTGGTAGGCATTTAATAGTGTTTCGCCATCCACGAATCTTTTAAGTTGGCGTAAGAGAAATATACATCCTGATATTTTATTGCACAGCTGTTTGATATGAGAGGACCAATTCAGTGAATCATCTAAAACAACTCCAAGGATCTTTACACTATCACCTACAACTAAAGAATTATTTGAGGAAAAAAATCAGCTTCTGCGTCTTATCTTTATTGAGTTTAAGTACATTATTTTTATACCAATGTCCGGCAAGGTTATGTGTCTCGCTTATCATCATTTTTAAGTCATCTATGTTTTTGTTCTTGTTCATTAGCGTTGCATCGTCTGCATACATTACAACTTTGTTTGGGGAAAGATAATAAAATAAATCATTTACAAATATAATAAATAATAGAGGTCCCAAAACCGATCCTTGAGGTACTCCATGAATTAAGGTCTTAAAATCGGATTTATCATTGTTACTGATTACACATTATTGACGTGAGTTTAAATATGAATCCAATAGTTTTAGAGGAGTACCTCTAATACCATAGAAGTAAAGTTTTTCTATTAATAAGTTGTGAGAGACACAGTCAAATGCCTTGCTGAGGTCGACCAGCGTCACTGCTGTGTGGGCTCCTTCCTCAAAACTTTGGACAATGTCACTCACAATTTTATAGACGGCATCCGTAGTTGAGCATATTTTTCTAAAACCGAATTGGCACTTATGTAATAAAGAATGACTTTCAAAAAAATGCATAATCCTATTTTTTAATATGATTTCAATAATCTTGCCAAACACTGGTATAATGGAGATTGGCCGATAATTGTCAGGGATACTAGGATCTCCCTTTTTGAAAATCGGTACAATTCTGGTCATCTTAAAAACATCGGGGAAAATACCTTGATTAAAACATAAATTCATTATGTGTGTTAAAAAGTCAATAATAACTTCTAACGTGCCCTTTACTATGTTACCATTTAAATCATAAATGTCTAAGCTACTTGCGCTTTTAATATTTTGTACCACACTCAGTACTTCAGATGTAGTGACTGGTTCAAGAAAAAAAGAAATTTGCATAGATGGAGCATATTTTAAAAAATTTAATGCATTTTCGTTTAGAGCTGGTAGTTGTTTAATTATAGTCTCTGCAACTGTAGCAAAAAAATCAATAAAGGTTAGAGGTTATGGAATATTCAGCATTAATATTATTTGGACCAGTATTATTTTCGTAGTTTATTAATTTCCAGCTGTTCTTAGATTTATTAGTGGATCGTTGAATAAATGAAGCATACGCTGACTTTTTCGTGCAATCAAAAGCATTTACATATCCTTTACGCAAACAATTGTAAGTAATCTTATCAGTAGGATCTTTAGTTGTATTATAGATTTGCTTAATAGCAGTAAGCGTATCTTTCATGTTACGTAGATTATCATTGTACCAGTGCACCGGTTTTTCAACTGAGAAACATTTTATTAGAGGGCAGAAATTATGAACTAGCGATCGATACGTATCAACTAAAAAATTTGACAGAAAATCTACATCATTTGTAAGTAGATTTTCCCAATTAATTTGGTTTAATGACATTTTGATTTTTTCAATACTCTTTTTAATTATTTTCCGTCTCCATACAAATTTAGAGCTACTAGTTATAGATATATTAAGATTTATACAGGGTTACTGGCAATTCGATACATTCCTTTGGAGATGTGATGGGGCATGAGCTATGGAGTAAATCTAGCCCTAACATACATTATGCAAAACTCAATAGTTTTTGAGATATTTCAATTTTTTTGTTTTTCTCAAAAAAGTAGATCTTAATGTCTTAAAAGTTAATTTCCGAAAAATCTACTTGACATTTTTAAATTTTTTTTTACTGGATTACTTGTCCAATATTATAGATATCCGTTTGGAATGAAAAATATCCGGAAACATTTCGATCATGTGAACATTTAAAATAAAAAATTTTTTTTTTTTAAATTAGTTATGACATTTACCTGTTAGGTTTTTTCAAAAAAATATTAATGTAGCACGCGTACAAATTATTATAAAAACTTCCTTATTTCAATAGCTATCTAACTAGGTAGAAATGTTTAATGTACCCTTGATAGTTCTAATAAAAAATTAGTAAAGATAATGCTGGTGGCGGAATTTATTAAACGACTAATCGTTCATTTTCATTTAAGTCAGTCAGTCCTTGACTTTGACGTTTGTGCATATATGTCATTAACTGATATTCTTATCTCCGTGTCCCTTAAGTTTGTTGGTCTTGTTAAATTAGTTATCGAAGATTTTGATTTTGCTCGTAGTTGTTGTTATTAGTTGTTGTTATTGTATTTTCTGTGCCATGGCCGCGTATGCCAACGCAGAATACGCTGATATCTTGTTTGTCTATGGATACTGTGGCGGCAACGCTGCTGAAGCTCGCCGAGAATATGGTCTTTGGTACCCTAACCGCCGGTTACCAAATGTACGTGTATTCAGTACGGCATATCGAAATATCGCTGAAACTGGCTCCGTGAAATGTGGAAGAAGTGACACTGGTGCTCCTCCCGTTTATGAACCAGACGATGAGGAAGAAATATTGAGGTATTTCGAGGAAGACCCAACTATTTCAACTAATAAAGTCGCAAGATTAACCGGAGCGTCACAATGGAAAGTTTGGTCTACGATACGTAGAGTTGGATGTCATCCTTACCACTATACCCCTGTCCAAGGCTTGGAGGAAGGTGATCCTGGAAAGAGAGTGGAATTCTGCCGCTTTATGTTAAATTCAGATGCAGAAAGTGCAAATTTTTTAACAAGTATTTTATGGACGGACCGAGTCGAAATTTAATCGCGAGGGTATAACAAATTTCCACAACCTACATTATTGGGCAGAGGAAAATCCCAAGTTAACACGTGAAACTAGTTTCCAAATGAAGTTTTCTATTAATGTGTGGTTGGGAGTCATTGGCCACTATTTAATAGGACCACACTTTCTTCCTCAAAATTTAAACGGGGAAGTCTATGAAAATTTTTTAAGAAATGATCTGGCGGTGATTTTAGAAGATGTTCCTCTCGCCGTCAGACAGCGAATGATGTTTCAGAATGACGGTTGTCCAGCACATTATCGGCTGACAGTACGACAGTTACTTGATCAACGTTTCCCTAACCGTTGGATTGGAAGAGCGGGCCCAATACCTTGGCCAGCGCGAAGCCCTGACTTAACACCCCTTGATTATTACGTATGGGGCCATATGAAGGAGATGGTCTATGCCACACCAGTCAATACTATAGAAAACCTTAGACAAAGGATAGTCGATGCTGCCCAACACATAAGGCATAATCTGACAACCAGAGTAGCAAGAACGGAAATAAGAAGACGCTGCCGTGTCTGTATACGAAATAGGGGCTCCCATTTTGAGCAAGACATATGAAAAATAAAGTACAACTTTGAAATTAATGAAGAATTAAACTCTACTTTTAAAATGTTTTTTACTGTTTATCTAAAAATAAAATTCGTACTACTTGTGTTATTTTTACTAGTATTTTCTTAGAACTATTAAGGGTACATAGAACATTTGTACCTTGTTAGATAGCTATTGAAATAAGGCAGTTTTTATAATAATTTATACGCGTGTTACGTTAATATTTTTTTGAAAAAACCTAATAGGTAAATTTTATAGCTGATTTAAAAAAAAAAAATTTTAAAGTTTTTATTTCAGATGTTCACATGATCGAAATGTTTCCAGATATTTTTCATTCCAAACGGATATCTATAATGTTGGACAAGTAATCCAGTAAAAAAAATTTAAAAATGTCAAATAGATTTTTCGAAAATTAACTTTTAGGACATTAAGATCTACTTTTTCAGAAAAACAAAAAAAATTATATATATGTTAGGGCTAATTTACTTCTTAGATCATGCCCCATCACATCTCCAAAGGAATGTATCGAATTACCAGTAACCCTGTATATTGACCATAGTGTTCAGACAGACGAATTGCTCTCAATATTTGTTAGGATATTATCAATGCACCCTGTAGCTCTAGTGAAATCGGCAATTGTTATATCCTTTCCAAAAGAATTAATTAAATACAAAAAGTCATTTAACATAGTAGAGGAGCCTTCAAAATGAATATTAAAATCTCCCAAAATTATAATTTTTTTGTATATAGTAGCTAAATATATTAGTAGCTCCTCAACACACACACACTCTATATATCCAAAGTTTGTAGAATAAAGTAGATTGTACTGAACCGAACAAGTGTGATTCAAGTTAATAAGGGCTTCTATAAAATATTTTCCAGTACTATGTTTCTGAAAATAAACAATCGTATCCTTTATTTTCCTGAATATATTTTCCGGGAGGAAAACACATCCAAATGCCTCACCTAACTAAATAAACTGGCTTAATTCTAATTTAAATTAAATGAACATTTTCCACAATTTCATACTTTCATCCTCTCCGCGGGTATTTTACGTCCGAAGTTATTTAAAAGTTTCGAAAAGTTTTGATGTCATTATTTGACTGAATTTTCTCTTAATGCTGCTTTAATTTAATATCTGTTTTATATGGAATACAAATCCCTACCTAACGTTTTATGTTGTCAGGTTGCTAGCAGCAAAGTTTGACTAAGTAAATTCTTGTTTATTCTCGCCTCGAAGAGAAAAAATTTACAGGATTATACAGAAATAACGAGCATTTAAATTTTTAAATATTCCGGGACATTATTTTTAATGAGGAAAGTAGAGATTAATCTGGAGTAGAAAAAGGAAATGAATAAAATATGTAAAAGGGTATAATGTGAATACTGTATTCAGAGCCCTTTCATCAACTAACTTGATTTTATTAAAAGATTATTAGGATATAATATTTACCGATCAGTGATCACTTTACAATCTGCCCCTGTTGTTTTTTCTATTACCCTAAAATAGTATCTAAATTATTTCACTCAAATGAGGTAGATGAACCTACAGTTTAAGTTTTTAATTAGCGTATCTAGCTCTAACACTAACAAACCAGGATCATTTGTCGTTAATCAAATGTAGCCCAAGCGGTATTTGTTTTGGGTTGGGTGAATCGGGGCTTCTAAAAGTCTAGTTGGAAAACGTGGGCGTAATTTTTTATTAAACAAAATGTGAAAAAGTTCCTAAAAATTCCGTTTCTTTCTTCCTATTTTTTCATATATCTCAATAACTATTGCTTTTAGAGAAAAGTTACAGAAATGAGAAAGTTTTGTGATTATATTTTAAATAAGATGCAATGCAATTGGTTGTAAATTCAATAGTTCATTTTTACTATTGCAAAAGTAGTAAAAATTGCAAAAAAAAAAATTTAAATAGCAAATTATTTGTGGAATTTTTTTAAATACTTATATTATACGTAGGACCTTCAGACTTGGTTACAGAAAACTTTTTAATATAATAAATCTTCCCACCAAATTTCAACAAGGTCTGACTTTTAGTTTTTGCATAATAATTTTGCAATCTAAACTTCGCAGAAAATTTGCAAATTTTTTAAATGTTGCTGAGGCTAAAGTAAAGCATTTAGAAAGTTGAAATTTTTTTGACATATAAAAGGGCACTAAAATTTTCAAATCATTTTGAGATATTAAAATCCGTTAATTAGGAAAGATTAGGGAATTGTTTAAAAATTTAGCAAATTTTTTTGCTTATAAACAAATGCAATAATAAAATAAATCAATATACTTTGAAAGTATTCGAAAAGGCGCGATGATTCGTTTATAAGAACCGGTGTTATGATAGACCAAAGTTGAACTCAATTTACAATAAAACTATAAGGGTATATGTGCAATCGAAGCATTAGCGTTTTGATGGTAATATACAATTATTACACTTAACGCGACAGGCTTGTAACTTGTAATTCAGCGCTCGGCGGGGCACATGGCCCGGAGAGTAGCTGTTGGTTGTAGTCTGGTTACGTTTCTTATAGTAAAATAAGGATTTTATAGAGGAGTTTGCGACTAAAAATATTATGTTTTAATATTTCGCCCCCTAAAAGCATATTTGAACTATGCTAAGCCCAGTCAGGCTATTTATTTTTCGATTGCAACAGACACTGGACCGCTAGATGGCGCCTGTTGACTATTTTACATGTCGCTATCCCAAAGATACCGAAATGTACTAAATGAACAAGTGATCCTCGTGTCGGTCGTCACATGCCTACCTTGCACTGACAAGAGCCAACAGCTCGAAACTGCAGTCTGCAAGTGGTGTGTGACGACTAGCACGAGAGCTCCTTTAAGTAGGATCAGTCTTTCGGCTGGTGTTTTTTGCAATCGAAGCATTAGCGTTTTGATGGTAATATGCAATTATTACACTTAACGCGCCAGGCTTGTAACTTGTAATTCAGCGCTCGGACGGGCTCATAACCCGAAGAGTAGCTGTTGGTTGTAGTCTGGTTACGTTCCTTATAGTAAAATAAGGATTTTATAGAGGAGTTTGCGACTAAAAATTTGTTTTAATATAGGGGTATATATTTTTCGGCCAATAGCTTTATTTATCTAAGTACTTACTAGGTATAAATTTTCAATACTTGCTCTCATGGGCAACTTTACTAAATTGTTAAATAAAACAACTCATGCTTGCGCCAAATCCATGAAAATGCACGGGAGGCAGTTGTGGGGATAGAGCAGAGAGCGCGGTCTTCCGTCTCTAAATTGAAATCTTGAGTACAAACAATTTTATTTTTCTCAGCATCTAATTTTGATGTTTTTTTGATCGATGTCTCGCAAATTATTACGTTTATAAATTTTCAAACGCGTATAATTGTTTATTTTCGACCTTTTAACGTACTAATGTGTAAATGTGTACCAAAATTTTGAAAAACTAACAGAACTTTTCCACCTTGGTTTAACTATGAAATAAAATACAATGTTCGCATCACTAGCACGAGCACTAAGAAATTATAAGAAATATAATAATGATCCCCCGAGAGGCATCGACAATAAAATCTTACTTGATAATTTTAATATGATTTCCCTGTACGATCGAAGAATAGTTATTGCTATCTCATTTCTTTATAATTTATTAAATAATATAATTGATTGTCCAGCACTATTAAGCAGAGTAAACTTTTTAGTTCCTAGACCTACGTCACGTCACTCTCAAGCATTCTATTGTTCTTTTGCATGAACGAATGTAATGTATATATCACCAATCATTAATATGTACAGAATTTTTAATACTACAGACCGATGTGATATCAATTTTAACAGCTTAAAATTCATCACTGATATATACTATAGAAATGTGACTGACTGAATGCAAATTGTATGTAATAAATCATCTATGGATTAGTTAAATATTTTTTACCGATGTATTAGTACGCTAACTTACTATTAAATACTGTATATATTAATGCTTTATGTGTTAGTTTTTTTTTTTAAATTGTTATTGTTTATTTATTATATCGCTTTTCCTGTAATTGGGTTTTACACCTGTTGGAAATAAATGTCTATTATTATTATTATCACTAATAATTATTTATTTTGTAAATTACTTTGACAATTATTCCTTTTCAAGAGAATCTTTTGGGTAATCTAACTCTATGTCCGCTCTTAAATTATATCAATACTGTTACAAAATTGACCCTGACAGTTGGTACAATAATCAGAGCATTTTAAACCATCTGTCAAGACACCGGTTCTAATAAACGAATCATTGTTTTTTTTTTTTTTAAAGCGTCTTTCTGAGTATTTTTAAAATATATTTGCAAAATTATTATGCAAAAATTAAAGTACGATCTTATAAAATTTGGTGGGGAGATTTATTATATTAAAATTATCTCTAGGCAAGTATGAAGGTCCTACGTATAATATAAGTATTTGAAAAAAATTCCACAAATAACTTGCTATTTCAAAATTTTCTTTGCGATTTTTACTGTTTTTCCAATAGCAAAAATGAATTTTTGGATTCGCAACCAACTGCATCTTATTTCAAATTTAATTACAAATTTTTTTCATTTCCGTAACTTTTCTCTAAAAGTGATAGTTACTGAGATATATGAAAAGAAGGAAGAAAAAAACGGAATTTTAGGAATTTTTTCACATTTTGTTTAATAAAAAATTACGCCCACGTTTTCAAACTAACGCATAGTAAAATTATCATTTCTTATGATTTTTAGGAGCGGCTAAGGCAAAAATCTGCCATACTACCCGATTTACCCAAACATAGGCGAATTTAAGCAGATACCGCCTGGGCTAATGTACTTAAATGTTCTTCGCAAGTATGTTACGTTAAGATCAGAGAACACGAATAGCAACCGATTTTTCTTTAAATTCAACACTGAAAATGTTATAGACAGGTAGTAGAAATTTATTTACTTATTTATTTATTCAAAGGTACAACTGCCCAGACAGATAAAAATCCAATTAAAGGGCAGGAAGACCCAAGTAATATAAGAACAACATATATACAATCTCAAATACTAACATATTTACATATATACACAAAATATAGATACATATAAATACATACACACATTACTTAATTACCTAAAATGCATCTTCTGATGTTACAAATATTATAGTTAAAAATAGCCAAGTTAGCCTGATATTGATTATAATGTGAGCACATGAAATAAATAGGTGGAAATTTTAATAAATTTGTACGTGGAGTTGGTAAGTAGAATAGAGAATATGAGCGAGTTTGAAAATATGGTATATTGAAGTGAATATAGTTAAATAACTCGAAACAGTCAATTTTGTTAGTTAAAAGTTTATGTAAAAATAATACAGCAAAGTACACTCTTCGTAACGCCAAGTCATTTACGTTAAAGCTAACTAAAAGCTCAGATTGAAGGGTGCCAATAGCTGGATAGACACCATCAGATTTATAAGACACATATTTAAGATGCTTCCTCTGAACATTTTGTAAGTTGGAAATATGAGTTTCATAGTTCGGACTCCAGACAACTGAAGCATATTCTAACTTAGGTCTGACAAAAGCACTAAATAGTAGAGTGATAGTTGAAACATTTTTGAAGTGTCTCGAATTTCTCATAATGAAACCCAATTTTTTATTGGAATTAGCTATAATACAATTAATATGAGGAACAAAAGTTAGTTTAGAATCAAAAATAACTCCTAAGTTCTTAAATCCAGAACATCTGTTAACTGTTTCAGTACCTATATTATACAGAAAAGTTATTGAATTAGTTTTCCTTGTAAATGACATAGCGTTGCATTTCGATATGTTTAGCGGTAATTTTTACGAGATTTTATCTATTACAATCTCTTACAGAGTTAATCGAGGTAAATAGCTTGAGGTCGTCGGCATACATATGAGCATTGCTTGTCTCAATTTTCTGACAGATATCATTAATTAACAGTACAAAAAGTAGGGGTCCAAGAACTGAGCCCTCCGGTACCCCTGAAGTTGCTGAACCTTGAATAGATGTGAAACAATGATAATGCACGTTTAATAGCCTATTAGACAGATATGTACAAAAGAAATTAATAAAGTGCGAGGTTAGCCCAAACGTTGCTAATAATACCATGATCAAGCCTATCAAAAGCCTTCGAGAGGTCAATATAAATTACATCTACCTGACCACCCCGATCCATTGATGTGGTGAGAAAATTAGTAATACTTATGAGATTTCTGGTTGTTGATCTACCAGCTAAGAAACCATGTTGAAAAACTAAAATTTGAGATTTAACATGGAATGATAAAATATGTAAAATTACTTCAAATGAGCTTGCCAAAGTTACAGAGGATCGTCGAGAAGCGAGTCCAGCAGCTTGACTACAAGAGATGACTCCTCAGTTGCTGCAGCCGCAAAATCAATCCTACAAATTTAGCAATATGCGTTACCATATCATCGGTAAAATCTTTATTAAAGCTGAAAAATTCTGCTTGTACAGTGTTTGCAGCTTGTTTATTTTGTTGCTCATAAACACTATACAACTTCAGCCACATTTCTCTTGCTTTGCCGCATGTTACTAGCAACGCCATTACCTTTGACCCAAAGGATTTCACAATAATTTGACTTGCCGCTCGATCTGCCTTATTCCACGCTTTCGACTGAGCCTCGAAAGTCACTTGTAGCGCACCCGTTGCATCCGCTTTCAGCACATTCTTGATGGCGAACTTCCAAAGGCACCAATTTTTAGTACCTCTTAACTTTTCTATCCCATGAAACTCCATTTCTACCGTTTTATTGTCTCGAAAAAATGCAATGAACAAAACTTAGTCGACCGCGCTTAATTTTTCGCCGCTGAACCAGTCACTAGACAACACCTTCAGTTTTTAAATTAACCGCGCTCTGTTACCATATCAGAGTAATTGAACGTACACAATTACGGTATATCTGACATTTATTAAAATTCAACAATTAGATTAAAATATACATCATCATTAGACAGAACAGCAAAAAGCCATAAATTTGAATATTATCTTTAACACAACTAAGCATGGTTAATCAAAAATGTCAAAGATCTATCAGAATATCCGCATTACATTTGAATTTATATTTCTGCTTTATGTGTAAAGAATATGTTTTCATGCTAAGTACGTATTCAGTATATCTTGTTATTTTGTTTTACTTCATTTAATTTCCAGCACTCTAATGAGCTCCACTTACTTCTTTTATAAAACATCTCATAATGTTTAAATATTAACGTTCCTTATACAACCCTCAGTCAAGTTTTAAAATGCATATCTATACATTAGCTCTTCGTTTACGAGACATCGCAATAAACAAACTTTTCCCTGAACTACTCTCTTAATACAAAACCACTGTAGACGAGCTGTAAACCTCGAAATATTCCTTAGAATCCACCCTATTCCGTACCGACTACACTCTAATTTAAATCAGAATCATGGTACGCGATAATTTAATTCCAATTTTAATATCTGCTCAGTCCATTTCCTTTCTATAATGGAAGTTGAATGGGGCCCCGCTGCGTTGGGGCCAAATTTATTCATTTGACATTAAAAAGAATTTCTTTTCTCATTTCTCCAATTTAAAAACCGGAAAAGAGCCAGAATTATTCGATATTTGCGATTTTATCGAGTAACGAATTGTTTATTTGTACAGTCTGCTGAATAAATAACGGCGAACTTACTTACCTCTTACCTAGGTCCATTACATGCATCTCTTTCTAACGGAATATACCACACAAGTCTGTCTATTTTCAATCTAACGCGTTATTATACGTAATTTATATTCAAATCGAAAGATGGATGATTCCATTACCTGAACAAAATTATTTTTAGGTAAATTATGGAGATATGCGAAATGTTGACTTAAATAATTTGTTTTGAACTAAAAAACCTCATCCATCAAGTGTAAACTAGTTCTGTCATGTTGATATAATGACAGCCGATTGATAATGTCACCACAAGCGCATGGTTTCACCAGAACAACGTGAAAAATTAAACATAATATTTTTAGTCCTCCTCTATAAATCCTTATTTTACACACCACTTGCAGACTGCAGTTTCGAGCTGTTGGCTCTCGTCAGTGCAAGGTAGGTATGCGACGACCGACATGAGAATCCTTTGACTATAGTACATCCCGGTATTTTTACAATAGCGACATGTAAAACAGCCAGCAGGCGCCATCCAGCGGTCCAGTGTCTGTTGCAATCGAAAAATAATTAGCCTGACTTGGCTTAGCATAGTTCAAATGTGCTTTTAGAGGGCGGAACATTAAACATAATATTTTTAGTTGCAAACTCCTCTATAAATCCTTATTTTACACACCACTTGCAGACTGCAGTTTCGAGCTGTTGGCTCTCGTCAGTGCAAGGTAGGTATGCGACGACCGACATGAGAATCCTTTGACTATAGTACATCCCGGTATTTTTACAATAGCGACATGTAAAACAGCCAGCAGGCGCCATCCAGCGGTCCAGTGTCTGTTGCAATCGAAAAATAAATAGCCTGACTTGGCTTAGCATAGTTCAAATGTGCTTTTAGAGGGCGGAACATTAAACATAATATTTTTAGTCGCAAACTCCTCTATAAATCCTTATTTTACTATAAGGAACCTAACCAGACTGCAACCAACAGCTACTCTCCGGGCTATGTGCCCCGCCGAGCGCTGAATTACAAGTTACAAGCCTGGCGCGTTAAGTGTAATAATTGCATATTACCATCAAAACGCTAATGCTTCGATTGCAACAAACACCAGCCGAAAGACTGATCCTACTTAAACAGACACTGGACCGCTGGATGGCGCCTGCTGGCTGTTTTACATGTCGCTATTGTAAAAATACCGGGATGTACTATAGTCAAAGGATTCTCATGTCGGTCGTCGCATACCTACCTTGCACTGACGAGAGCCAACAGCTCGAAACTGCAGTCTGCAAGTGGTGTGTGACGACTGGCAAGGGAGCTCCTTTAAGTAGGATCAGTCTTTCGGCTGGTGTTTGTTGCAATCGAAGCATTAGCGTTTTGATGGTAATATGCAATTATTACACTTAACGCGCCAGGCTTGTAACTTGTAATTCAGCGCTCGGCGGGGCACATAGCCCGGAGAGTAGCTGTTGGTTGCAGTCTGGTTAGGTTCCTTATAGTAAAATAAGGATTTATAGAGGAGTTTGCGACTAAAAATATTATTCAAATGTGCTTTTAGAGGGCGGAATATTAAACATAATATTTTTAAACATAATATTTTTAGTCGGAAACTCCTCTATAAATCCTTATTTTACTATAAGGAAAATAACCAGACTGCAACCAAAGTTACAAGTCTGGCGCGTTAAGTGTAATAATTGCATATTACCATCAAAACGCTAAAGCTTCGATTGCAACAAACACCAGCCGAAAGACTGATCCCTACTTAAAGGAGCTCTCTTACCAGTCGTCACACACCACTTGCAGACTGCAGTTTCGAGCTGTTGGCTCTCGTCAGTGCAAGGTAGGCATGCGACGACCTGCACGAGAATCCTTTGACTACTTAGTACATCCCGCTATTTCTACAATAGCGACATGTAAAATAGCCAGCAGGCGCCATCTAGCGGTCCAGTGTCTCTTGCAATCGAAAAATAAATAGCCTGACTTGGCTTAGCATAGTTCAAATGTGCTTTTAGAGGGCGGAATATTAAACATAATATTTTTAGTCGCAAACTCCTCTATAAATCCTTATTTTACTATAAGGAAAATAACCAGACTGCAACCAAAGTTACAAGTCTGGCGCGTTAAGTGTAATAATTGCATATTACCATCAAAACGCTAAAGCTTCGATTGCAACAAACACCAGCCGAAAGACTGATCCCTACTTAAAGGAGCTCTCTTACCAGTCGTCACACACCACTTGCAGACTGCAGTTTCGAGCTGTTGGCTCTCGTCAGTGCAAGGTAGGCATGCGACGACCGGCACGAGAATCCTTTGACTACTTAGTACATCCCGCTATTTCTACAATAGCGACATGTAAAATAGCCAGCAGGCGCCATCTAGCGGTCCAGTGTCAGTGTGTTATTTTTCGATTGCAAGAGACACTGGACCGCTAGATGGCGCCTGCTGGCTATTTTACATGTCGCTATTGTAGAAATAGCGGGATGTACTAAGTAGTCAAAGGATTCTCGTGCCGGTCGTCGCATGCCTACCTTGCACTGACGAGAGCCAACAGCTCGAAACTGCAGTCTGCAAGTGGTGTGTGACGACTGGTAAGAGAGCTCCTTTAAGTAGGGATCAGTCTTTCGGCTGGTGTTTGTTGCAATCGAAGCTTTAGCGTTTTGATGGTAATATGCAATTATTACACTTAACGCGCCAGACTTGTAACTTTGGTTGCAGTCTGGTTATTTTCCTTATAGTAAAATAAGGATTTATAGAGGAGTTTCCGACTAAAAATATTATGTTTAAAAATATTATGTTTAATATTCCGCCCTCTAAAAGCACATTTGAACATGAAAAGTATAAGTTTTTCGTCATTTGTTCTGTTTCTTAAAATTCGAAGGACTTTTTTCTTAAATATGTTATTTTTCCCTAGCAATACGATGAGAAACTTAGTTGCTTGTTTGTTTTTTTTATTTAGAATTTGTTATTTTTTTTTTTATTTTCTCATAGACCTTAGTTGCAAAATGCAATCAATAACTTCTTTGATTTTTAACATACAGATGACTTTTTTTTAATATCATGTTATTTTTTCCTCGCAATGTGACAATCAACTTAGTTTTTTGTTAATAATCAAAATGGCTATTTCTTATTTCCAAATTCATATGTCACATGTAACAACGATTGCTGTATAAATCTGTATAAAAAATTGTTTTTAGTATTCTTCTATATAAACATGAATACTTAGATTAAATTTATGTTGTCTTCTAAATATAATGTTTTAAGTTTTATTTAAAAAAGAAAATATTGTAATATAAATATTTGTTAGAAAAAGTTTTAAAGGATAGGATTAATAAATGTACAAAATCGTAATGGAATGGAATGGAACTGGTGGAGAATAAGAAAGAGAAAGAAAATGTAAAAATGTATCCTCATTTATAAGCAACTATTCGCTCCGCAGGTATAGTCCAAGTAAGGACTTCCCGAGACATAAAAAACGCAACAAAATCTTTACGATCTCATTAAAATACCATTACTCTTTATGCTGTCTCGACCGTAATTGGCTCGCTTACCTTTATAGGTTTTTAATGCGCATCGGGTCGTTTGATGCAGCATGCCGCCATGGGTCGCGGCGATAGTAATTATGTCGTAAAGTTTTTGTTGCGTTTTTTATGTATCGGGAACTTATTATTTGAACTATACAGTGTATACGAACATAATTGAAACAATCGGCATCTCTTTATTGAACATGGGCGGAGGTAAATAGAAATGCTTGTCATAAGAAAATGTTAAACTTTTTTGAAAATAGTATTCATTTTTATTATTGTTTGTTTATTAGATACCTATATTTGTTTATTTCGCCAATAACATATTTTAAAGGTGTTATATCAGTTTTAGATATAAAGTCTAAATATTTAAATTTATTATATGTTATAATAGGTATTTATGCACTGCACTGGAAAACTAATAAAACACACTGACAGCACGTCTCACAAGTCCACGATGACTGATAGTCGATGTAGTTAGTTAGTAAGTTATTGCATTTTGCAACTAAGCTCTATGAAATTTTTTTAAAAATAATAACAAATTTTAAATAAATTAAAAAAAGTTAAGTTTCTCATCGTATTACTAGGGAAAAAATAACATTTAAAAAAAAAGTACTCCGAATGTTAAGAAACTAAATCACTTTTTAGCTCAATTAACAATACTTACATTATAATGCTTATAAATGAGTGTCTAAAAGACTTTTTTTTTTAATTTATCACATGAAATGAATAGGTTTCAAAATACAGTTCAAATCCTAGCTCAAAATATGCATTTGTTAATTAATAATTGGCCAAAATGCAAAAAGTTAAATATCTCGAGTTCACGTTAACAAAAATGAACTTTCTTTTTTTTAAATTAAACGTCCCAAAATTCTCTACCAGATCTGATAAAAAAAATTAATTTTTTAATAGTCGAAGAAATGCAATTGTTATTATTTGAGTTATAAGAAAATGTAAAAAATTAACCAAAATTTTTAAAATTGCTTTCGAAAGCTGGCATGGAGATTTATATTTTGAAAAAATAATTTTTGATTTTGGACTTAATGGCATAAAATGGCGGGCATTTCAAATTTTAGGTAACAAATGCAATTTTGGCTTTTCAGGGTCTTTTTATTACATCAAAAAGTATATTTTTTGAAAGTTTGATGCAAATTGGTCTAGTTGACGGTCTTGGCAACTAAAATGAAGAAAATACTGTGTTTTTCTCGTTTTTTCAGTTTTGTAGGTTATGTACGTACTTCAGAGACTTAAAACCAACGAAGATTTATTGGCAATTTTATTACGAAGAGACTGGTTTTTTCGTATGCCTCCATCCCACTTATAGAACTGGAGTTATTCACATTTTAAGCTCGAAAAACGCGGTAATTTTTTTTTTATTGTTTATAAAAGAAGGTAGCACAAGGTTTTCGAGGTCAAAAATTAAGGAATATACTCTGAGTGATACCCAAAACAGAATAAAATCATAAATCTTGCTGTATCCAGACTATACGTATCTCTTCATTTTTTGCCCCTTTTTACTGCACTGAAAAAAAAAATACAAAATTCTTGCATAGGTTCATCCTATTTAGAAAAAGTCCGTATGTTTGTTGCGCCAGCATTTTTAATACACTTCCTATTGACATAAAGAACCAACAGAACTTTTCTGCTTTTAAAAATAAATTAAGAAAATATCTAATAAATAAATGTTTTTATTCCTTGCAAGAGGTTTTTAGTAATGAAGTAACGATTAAGTTATATATTACAGACATAGTTTTATTCAATGTATATTTTAAAGTTTTAATAGTGTGCAGTGTTTTGCATTTTATTAATTTAACTGTCTACAGTGTATTATTTGTAATTTTACTAATTCTTTTATTATTTATTTACGTGTGTTCTAAATTGACTTGTCACATCTATACAAATGTATAGCAAAAGTAAATAAAGAATTTATTATTATTATTCTTATTATTATACTAAAGTCTACAATAATTTATGTCAAAGTATAAATCAACAATAGAACAATTAAATTCAAATTGGTTCTACGTTTTTTTATATAAATATACAGATGATCAGCACCAAGCAGATATAAAAACACACAAGAATAGAATGTTTGTATTGTGAATTTCATGTTAACTTGATTACTAAGTTGATTAATTATTATTTAATTATTGCGACTACTAATTAAACAAATTAAAAAAATAATAAATACAGATAAGAAGACAAACGATAATTATATATCATAATAAATGGAACAATGAGAGAAACAATGAGGTTTTAAGACAATAACATACAGCATTACATAAAAACAAAATAGGGGGCGAGCGTGGGTGCGTCTTTACTATGTACATACTTCGATATGCGATGTAAAGCAACTTTAGGCGTGGTTAGTAGTTGGATTGGTGACCGTTCCAACGAAGACCACGTCCTCGCCTCACCCATCTTCCAGCGGCTTGTATATCAGTGTATGCGCGGAAGCTATACAACCTTAGGCGAGGGTTGCATAGGAGATATACCATCCTTCGGAGGGGATGTAAAGCCGTCGGTCCCTTGTCTATTAAATGTTAGGCAAGTAAAAGATCCCTACTCTTCTTAAGGGAAGAGGTTCGGCAAAATTCCTGGTTGGGGGTAGCTCGTCTACAGGCGTCGGTGTTAGGCCTCAGTAGCGGAAATAGGCCGACGTTAAATAAATGTATAAAAAAAAAAAAAAAAAAAAAACAAAATGTTAACTACTCGAATAGATGAGAAATAAGGAGATGATTTTTAGCATAATATTGATTGTAAGTAAAATAAGAAAAACTACATTTTTATTTCCGGCAAAACCGGATGTGATGGAAATTTATAGTTTGTAACAGTTTTTTTTTTTTATACATTTATTTAACGTCGGCCTATTTCCGCTACTGAGGCCTAACACCGACGCCTGTAGACGAGCTACCCCCAACCAGGAATTTTGCCGAACCTCTTCCCTTAAGAAGAGTAGGGACCTTTTACTTGCCTAACATTTAATAGACAAGGGACCGACGGCTTTACATCCCCTCCGAAGGATGGTATATCTCCTATACAACCCTCGCCTAAGGTTGTATAGCTTCCGCGCATACACTGATATACAAGCCGCTGGAAGATGGGTGAGGCGAGGACGTGGTCTTCGTTGGAACGCTCACCAATCCAACTACTAACCACGCCTAACGTTGCTTTACATCGCATATCGAAGTATGTACATAGTAAAGACGCACCCACGCTCGCCCCTGTTTGTAACAGTTAATATTTTTATATTGTGAAAATTCTTGCAGTGTAACGTTAGTGAGAAACATATTGCGTTAAATAAATTTATTCCGCTTTATTCGGTTTAAAAAGAAATTAAAATAACATGTAAAATACAAACGTAACGTAACCAAACGTATTTCTAACCGACTTCAATATAATATCAATAAGTTTTTTGGGTGTTTTCTAATAAATGGCGAAGGAGCTGGGATAATTGGATCTGATCCCTCTCAAAGCAGATATTTATTTCATAGGAAACCACATTTAAATTTTACTAGTAGTGTTGGACTTATGAGACCACACATACGTATTACGTGCATATATGGGCGCGTGAGCACACGTACGAAAAATACGCAACCGGAGTAAGAATTTTTGCTTCATTTTTTTTTTACAATTTTGATAATAATTATTATTTCATTATTTTATGACATCGATTATTTCATTTTATTACAACGATTATTTAATCCCAAGTTGTCTGAAATCCAGCCACAGTCACATGTCAAAAAATTCCATTACGTAAGAGATTTCTTAACTATGCTAATGAAGGTAAGTACTCACCTATTTATCAGTCTTTTTTTTTTAATACATTTATTTAACGTCGGCCTATTTCCGCAGCTAAGACCTATTACCATCGTCTGAAGACGAGCTAGCCCCACCAGGAATTTTATCGAACCTATTCTCTGTCGAAGACTAGGGACCTTTTACTTGCCTAACATTTAATACACAAGGAACCGAAAGCTTTACATCCCCTTCGAAGGATGCTCTATCTACTATGCAATCCTCGACTAAGATTGCGCAGTTTCTGGTTATACTCCATATACATTAATATCCAATCCGGTATGTGATGGGTCGATGATATTATATTTCCTCGAAACGAGGGACTCCTCTAAGTACCAACCCCGCCTAGCGAAATATGGACTGAATTGAAAACAACTTTATTAATGTGAAGTTAATTTAAAAATTCAGTTTTCACAAACAATTATAAAGTGTCATATAAAAATCAACCTTTTATGAAAGTTTTTGATCACAGTTATTTTTTTCCACACTCGATTACGAAATGCGTCTACGTTCCGAATGAAATTTCATCTTTAAATGATGATGAAAAAGATGATCTGCCTCTTGATATATCTCTACAAATCAGTTAATAATAATAGTTTAATTTTCATATTGACAATATTAACGGCATCGGGTAAATACTAAGCAACAAGCAGTTATGTAGGAATAGTCAAGTTACATAAAAAAGAATAAAATAGAAATAAAATACATACCTTAAAAAACTAGGCAAAGAATCACATACAGAATAAAAACATTTTAATAACAAAAACAGTTTTAACTTAATTGTATAATCTAGTAAATTTCTAGCAATTTTAGAGTCTGCAATGATTAAATAATTTTAAATCCATGTAATTTGAGGAATTACGAGTTATATCGAGTCTTACAAATGGTACTCGAAAGTCCTCCTTACGCGTATTTACGATATGAATATTTTCACAATAAATAAGTTTTTGTTTTGGTAAACATAAACATACATTTCAAAAATGTATAAAGATGGCATGGTTAAAATCTTATACTCTTTAAACATTTATTTGCAAGAATGGGTACTAGAGACACTCGCTATACAGCGGCGCAATATACGTTTTTGAGCAATAAAAACGTTCTGTGATAGACTAGACTTTCCCCAAAAACTAACACCATACCTCACTCTAGAATCCACACGGATATAATATAATTAGTTAGTAATAGTAATTAATTGATCCTAGTAAGTACTAGTTTAATATTGTTCAACTGTGCTTTTAGAGGGCGTAATATTAAAACATAATATTTTAGTCGCAAACTCCTCTATAAAATCCTTATTTTATTATAAGGAACGTAACCAGACTGCAACCAATAGCTACTCTCTGGGCTATGTGCCCCGCCGAGCGCTGAATTACAAGTTACAAGCCTGGCGCGTTAAGTATAATAATTGCACATTACCATCAAAACGCTAATGCTTCGATTGCAACAAACACCAGCCGAAAGACTGATCCTACTTAAAGGAGCTCTCGTGCCAGTCGTCACAAACCACTTGCAGACTGCAGTTTCGAGCTGTTGGCTCTCGTCAGTGCAAGGTAGGCATGTGACGACCGACACGAGGATCACTTGACCATTTAATACATTTCGGTATCTTTGTGATAGCGACATGTAAAATAGTCAGCAGGCGTCATCTAGCGGACCAGTGTCTATTGCAATCGAAAAATAAATAGCCTGACTGGGCTTAGCATAGTTCAAATTTGCTTTAGAGGGCGGAATATTAAAACATAATATTTTTAGTCGCAAACTCCTCTATAAAATCCTTATTTTACTATAAGGAACGTAACCAGACTGCAACCAACAGCTACTCTCTGGGCTATGTGCCCCGCCTAGCACTGAATTACAAGTTACAAGCCTGGCGCGTTAAGTGTAATAATTGCATATTATCATCAAAACGCTAGATCCTACTTAAAGGAGCTCTCCACTTGCAGACAGCAGTTTCGAGCTGTTGGCTCTCGTCAGTGCAAGGTAGGCATGTGACGACCGACACGAGGATCACTTGACCATTTATTGCATTTCCGTATCTTTGGGCTAGCGACATGTAAAATAGTCAGCAGGCGCCATCTAGCGGTCCAGTGTCTGCTGACTATTTTACGTGTCGCTATCCCAAAGATACCGAAATGTACTAAATTGTCAAGTGATCCTCGTGTCGGTCGTCACATGCCTACCTTGCACTGACGAGAGCCAACAGCTCGAAACTGCAGTCTGCAAGTAGTTTGTGACGACTGGCACGAGAGCTCCTTTAAGTAAGATCAGTATTTCGGCTGGTGTTTGGTGCAATCGAAGCATTAGCGTTTTAAAGGTAATATGCAATTATTACACTTAACGCGCCAGGCTTGTAACTTGTAATTCAGCGCTCGGCGGGGCACATAGCCCGGACAGTAGTTGTTGGTTGTGGTCTGGTTACGTTCCTTATAGTAAAATAAGGATTTTATAGAGGAGTATGCGATTAAAATATTATGTTTTAATAGTTTAATATTGTAAATAGAAATGAAATTGATGCAAGCTTGGAAATTATATATTCACAATGCGATTTCTAGTTTAAACACTTGTCAATATGTAAACCCAAAAATTATATACTATTATGAGTACCTGTTACAAGAGAGTTATTGACTTTAAGAGAAATAGACTCGCAGTTTTCTGTTTATTATGGAACTGAGTTAACTGAGTTTTGTTAGTATAGAAATACAGCTGATGTTGATGGAAAAATGTAGATACTTTTTCAATAACATTACATTTAGTTTTAACGCATTATGCATAGAAACTGAAACAATCATGGAAATATTATCGGCATACACTGAAAAGAATCATTACATAGAATTAAATAAAGCTCATTAATATACAATAAAAATGACACAGGGCCCAATATGGCCCTGTGGAACTCCCATCCAAAATTGACCATGCATGTTTTACTTTCACTTGCATATTGTATAATTCATACTGTTGGCGATTGACTAGGAATGATTTGATAAAGTTTAGTGGATGTCCTCTATTATCATAATCGTTTAATAAACTTAACAGTTTCGTATGATTGATGCAGTCAAATGCCCTGCTGAAATAAAAAAATATTCAAACAGGGCATTTCCCTCCTCAATACAGTGAATGTACTATTATAGAATGTTGTTACGGCCGTTATAATGGACTTTCCAAAGCAAAAACCATGTTGTTTATCAGACATAATTTGATAATCCACTAAAAAATTTGATAAGCGGTCTAAATAACAATACTCAAAATATAGTTTAGAAAAACTGAATGGTATTATTACAGGTCTATAATACTCCAAGAAATGTGAATCGTTTTTCTTATGTATGGGTACTACTTTACCTATTTTTAGTGTTTCTGGAAACGTCTCAGTATTAAAAGCCAGATTTATGAGATAAGTTAGTGGAGTTATCAATAATTTTAAAACTTTCTTAATTAAAAACCAGACACATCGTCTGGTCCAGATGATCTTTTATTTTTTAGTATACTACTTAATAGGGAAAACATTTCGTCTTATATAAGCGGCCTCAAAAACAATGTACTGCGATGCTTTTTGATACTTTGTTAGTAAAAGCCGTCGGTCCCTTGTCTATTAAATGTTAGGCAAGTAAAAGATCCCTACTCTTCTTAAGGGAAGAGGTTCGGCAAAATTCCTGGTTGGGGGTAGCTCGTCTACAGGCGTCGGTGTTAGGCCTCAGTAGCGGAAATAGGCCGACGTTAAATAAATGTATAAAAAAAAAAAAAAAAAAAAAACAAAATGTTAACTACTCGAATAGATGAGAAATAAGGAGATGATTTTTAGCATAATATTGATTGTAAGTAAAATAAGAAAAACTACATTTTTATTTCCGGCAAAACCGGATGTGATGGAAATTTATAGTTTGTAACAGTTTTTTTTTTTTATACATTTATTTAACGTCGGCCTATTTCCGCTACTGAGGCCTAACACCGACGCCTGTAGACGAGCTACCCCCAACCAGGAATTTTGCCGAACCTCTTCCCTTAAGAAGAGTAGGGACCTTTTACTTGCCTAACATTTAATAGACAAGGGACCGACGGCTTTACATCCCCTCCGAAGGATGGTATATCTCCTATACAACCCTCGCCTAAGGTTGTATAGCTTCCGCGCATACACTGATATACAAGCCGCTGGAAGATGGGTGAGGCGAGGACGTGGTCTTCGTTGGAACGCTCACCAATCCAACTACTAACCACGCCTAACGTTGCTTTACATCGCATATCGAAGTATGTACATAGTAAAGACGCACCCACGCTCGCCCCTGTTTGTAACAGTTAATATTTTTATATTGTGAAAATTCTTGCAGTGTAACGTTAGTGAGAAACATATTGCGTTAAATAAATTTATTCCGCTTTATTCGGTTTAAAAAGAAATTAAAATAACATGTAAAATACAAACGTAACGTAACCAAACGTATTTCTAACCGACTTCAATATAATATCAATAAGTTTTTTGGGTGTTTTCTAATAAATGGCGAAGGAGCTGGGATAATTGGATCTGATCCCTCTCAAAGCAGATATTTATTTCATAGGAAACCACATTTAAATTTTACTAGTAGTGTTGGACTTATGAGACCACACATACGTATTACGTGCATATATGGGCGCGTGAGCACACGTACGAAAAATACGCAACCGGAGTAAGAATTTTTGCTTCATTTTTTTTTTACAATTTTGATAATAATTATTATTTCATTATTTTATGACATCGATTATTTCATTTTATTACAACGGTTATTTAATCCCAAGTTGTCTGAAATCCAGCCACAGTCACATGTCAAAAAATTCCATTACGTAAGAGATTTCTTAACTATGCTAATGAAGGTAAGTACTCACCTATTTATCAGTCTTTTTTTTTTAATACATTTATTTAACGTCGGCCTATTTCCGCAGCTAAGACCTATTACCATCGTCTGAAGACGAGCTAGCCCCACCAGGAATTTTATCGAACCTATTCTCTGTCGAAGACTAGGGACCTTTTACTTGCCTAACATTTAATACACAAGGAACCGAAAGCTTTACATCCCCTTCGAAGGATGCTCTATCTACTATGCAATCCTCGACTAAGATTGCGCAGTTTCTGGTTATACTCCATATACATTAATATCCAATCCGGTATGTGATGGGTCGATGATATTATATTTCCTCGAAACGAGGGACTCCTCTAAGTACCAACCCCGCCTAGCGAAATATGGACTGAATTGAAAACAACTTTATTAATGTGAAGTTAATTTAAAAATTCAGTTTTCACAAACAATTATAAAGTGTCATATAAAAATCAACCTTTTATGAAAGTTTTTGATCACAGTTATTTTTTTCCACACTCGATTACGAAATGCGTCTACGTTCCGAATGAAATTTCATCTTTAAATGATGATGAAAAAGATGATCTGCCTCTTGATATATCTCTACAAATCAGTTAATAATAATAGTTTAATTTTCATATTGACAATATTAACGGCATCGGGTAAATACTAAGCAACAAGCAGTTATGTAGGAATAGTCAAGTTACATAAAAAAGAATAAAATAGAAATAAAATACATACCTTAAAAAACTAGGCAAAGAATCACATACAGAATAAAAACATTTTAATAACAAAAACAGTTTTAACTTAATTGTATAATCTAGTAAATTTCTAGCAATTTTAGAGTCTGCAATGATTAAATAATTTTAAATCCATGTAATTTGAGGAATTACGAGTTATATCGAGTCTTACAAATGGTACTCGAAAGTCCTCCTTACGCGTATTTACGATATGAATATTTTCACAATAAATAAGTTTTTGTTTTGGTAAACATAAACATACATTTCAAAAATGTATAAAGATGGCATGGTTAAAATCTTATACTCTTTAAACATTTATTTGCAAGAATGGGTACTAGAGACACTCGCTATACAGCGGCGCAATATACGTTTTTGAGCAATAAAAACGTTCTGTGATAGACTAGACTTTCCCCAAAAACTAACACCATACCTCACTCTAGAATCCACACGGATATAATATAATTAGTTAGTAATAGTAATTAATTGATCCTAGTAAGTACTAGTTTAATATTGTTCAACTGTGCTTTTAGAGGGCGTAATATTAAAACATAATATTTTAGTCGCAAACTCCTCTATAAAATCCTTATTTTATTATAAGGAACGTAACCAGACTGCAACCAATAGCTACTCTCTGGGCTATGTGCCCCGCCGAGCGCTGAATTACAAGTTACAAGCCTGGCGCGTTAAGTATAATAATTGCACATTACCATCAAAACGCTAATGCTTCGATTGCAACAAACACCAGCCGAAAGACTGATCCTACTTAAAGGAGCTCTCGTGCCAGTCGTCACAAACCACTTGCAGACTGCAGTTTCGAGCTGTTGGCTCTCGTCAGTGCAAGGTAGGCATGTGACGACCGACACGAGGATCACTTGACCATTTAATACATTTCGGTATCTTTGTGATAGCGACATGTAAAATAGTCAGCAGGCGTCATCTAGTGGACCAGTGTCTATTGCAATCGAAAAATAAATAGCCTGACTGGGCTTAGCATAGTTCAAATTTGCTTTAGAGGGCGGAATATTAAAACATAATATTTTTAGTCGCAAACTCCTCTATAAAATCCTTATTTTACTATAAGGAACGTAACCAGACTGCAACCAACAGCTACTCTCTGGGCTATGTGCCCCGCCTAGCACTGAATTACAAGTTACAAGCCTGGCGCGTTAAGTGTAATAATTGCATATTATCATCAAAACGCTAGATCCTACTTAAAGGAGCTCTCCACTTGCAGACAGCAGTTTCGAGCTGTTGGCTCTCGTCAGTGCAAGGTAGGCATGTGACGACCGACACGAGGATCACTTGACCATTTATTGCATTTCCGTATCTTTGGGCTAGCGACATGTAAAATAGTCAGCAGGCGCCATCTAGCGGTCCAGTGTCTGCTGACTATTTTACGTGTCGCTATCCCAAAGATACCGAAATGTACTAAATTGTCAAGTGATCCTCGTGTCGGTCGTCACATGCCTACCTTGCACTGACGAGAGCCAACAGCTCGAAACTGCAGTCTGCAAGTAGTTTGTGACGACTGGCACGAGAGCTCCTTTAAGTAAGATCAGTATTTCGGCTGGTGTTTGGTGCAATCGAAGCATTAGCGTTTTAAAGGTAATATGCAATTATTACACTTAACGCGCCAGGCTTGTAACTTGTAATTCAGCGCTCGGCGGGGCACATAGCCCGGACAGTAGTTGTTGGTTGTGGTCTGGTTACGTTCCTTATAGTAAAATAAGGATTTTATAGAGGAGTATGCGATTAAAATATTATGTTTTAATAGTTTAATATTGTAAATAGAAATGAAATTGATGCAAGCTTGGAAATTATATATTCACAATGCGATTTCTAGTTTAAACACTTGTCAATATGTAAACCCAAAAATTATATACTATTATGAGTACCTGTTACAAGAGAGTTATTGACTTTAAGAGAAATAGACTCGCAGTTTTCTGTTTATTATGGAACTGAGTTAACTGAGTTTTGTTAGTATAGAAATACAGCTGATGTTGATGGAAAAATGTAGATACTTTTTCAATAACATTACATTTAGTTTTAACGCATTATGCATAGAAACTGAAACAATCATGGAAATATTATCGGCATACACTGAAAAGAATCATTACATAGAATTAAATAAAGCTCATTAATATACAATAAAAATGACACAGGGCCCAATATGGCCCTGTGGAACTCCCATCCAAAATTGACCATGCATGTTTTACTTTCACTTGCATATTGTATAATTCATACTGTTGGCGATTGACTAGGAATGATTTGATAAAGTTTAGTGGATGTCCTCTATTATCATAATCGTTTAATAAACTTAACAGTTTCGTATGATTGATGCAGTCAAATGCCCTGCTGAAATAAAAAAATATTCAAACAGGGCATTTCCCTCCTCAATACAGTGAATGTACTATTATAGAATGTTGTTACGGCCGTTATAATGGACTTTCCAAAGCAAAAACCATGTTGTTTATCAGACATAATTTGATAATCCACTAAAAAATTTGATAAGCGGTCTAAATAACAATACTCAAAATATAGTTTAGAAAAACTGAATGGTATTATTACAGGTCTATAATACTCCAAGAAATGTGAATCGTTTTTCTTATGTATGGGTACTACTTTACCTATTTTTAGTGTTTCTGGAAACGTCTCAGTATTAAAAGCCAGATTTATGAGATAAGTTAGTGGAGTTATCAATAATTTTAAAACTTTCTTAATTAAAAACCAGACACATCGTCTGGTCCAGATGATCTTTTATTTTTTAGTATACTACTTAATAGGGAAAACATTTCGTCTTATATAAGCGGCCTCAAAAACAATGTACTGCGATGCTTTTTGATACTTTGTTAGTAAAAGAGTTATTAAGTGTATTCGGTATTTGATTTATAATATTGATTGGTGTATTTACAGAGAACTTCTTTAAACAATGACACAACCACTTGTAGATCTTCAATGGTACTTTCGTGATGGTTTATCTGAAAATAATTATGTTTTAGAGATCAAATGCTGAATTAAGGTCTTCTGTATTATAAATTAAATGCCAATTTTCATTTCGAAGTGCTTATTCAAATTTTGTAACAGCACTATCATTAAAACTCCTTTTAATGTATGATATATTTTGACAATTAGGTTTTTCAGAACATAATTCTAATAGGACCGTTCTATGACCCAAGATGGTATTGTCTAGAACTAAGCAAATTCCGTATTTTTTACAATTAATGAAATTGTGATTTAGAGGTAGTGGTGATATCAGTAACACGGGTTGGCCACTCTATCACAGATATTAAGTTAGTTTTAGTTTAATTTAGTTTAGTTTTTTATTTCCCAATAATCATATACAATCTTATACAATTTAGTATTTTCTACATTTTTGTGAGGCAATATTTAATTGAGAGAGTATATGAGCGAAGCTCTGGAGCGTTTGAGAAAAGGCAGGAGTTCGTCATTTCATTTTACATGTGATTTAGCCTATAATATATAAAATATAAAATATGCTTACATTAATCAAAAGTATACAATAGCGATAAAGGTTTTAGATTAACCTAAGGTATGTTTCATTTAACAACAAATATACATATTCATCGCACGATATGTGATAGTAAACTAAAATACATAATCAACAAGAGGTGGAAAATTTGAATCTGCTAATCAAGTACTCTTTGAAAAAATTCATTTATACTATAGAAAACATTAGTTTGTAGCAATTTTTTCAATTTGTTTTTGAAAACTTTAATGTTATTAATTTCCTTAAGCCTGTTCGGTAGATGGTTTATAACCTTTGTTCCCATGTACGCTGGTCCTTTCCTATTTACAAAGTAATTATATGGAGGTAATAAAAATTGGTCTTTATGCCGTGTATTGAATTCATGTATATTGGAAGGTGTTTGCATTGATGGTCTATTTGAAAATGTCATAATAGCCCTAGACCCAGTACATATGAAGTCAAAATATTTAATATTATACATGCCATAATTAATATCCCCACATAAAATAAAATCATTATTTAGTTTAAACAAATAATTCAACACATCAACAATTTTAGTTAAAAAGATATCTTCACCTCCGTAAGGAAATCTATAACAATTTAAAATAATTTTCGTGGTACGTTTTGTTTAAAAGAAGCAGCACAAATTTCAAAATGTTGATCAATACAATAACCATCTGGATTAATTATTTATTATGTTTATATCCAAATTCAAATCAATAATTTTTCCGGCATTTTCGATTTTCGGTATGCAGAATACAGTAAGTACATCAGCATACTTCAGAATTTTCTCATTATTTCCATTATAACGTCCGTCGCATATCCTTACATTTTTTCCTCTATGCTGACAATTAATTTTCAATATAAGAGCAAAATTGTTATGCCTTCTATTATTACCAGATTGGAACACATTTTTATATCGAACTTTTTGGTAACTTAATCTCGGTTTCTCTCAACTCAAACGTTTGGGTGATATTCTCAGCATTTTTTAAAGAAACCTTATGTATGTCATTGTAATAGATAAACCGTATCTTTACAACGCCGGGAAAAGAAACAAATAAATGTCAATCCACTCGCCCTACAAACAGGCCACCCACTGCGTCATTGCTCCTTAATCCCGAAACAAGACACAATTACTTAAACATTAAGTTTCAAGTTTTCTTAACGTTTCAATTAATTCTTAAACGAAAACCATCTGAAGTTGTCAGAGACAACTGTTCTAAACAGGAGACCGATGTTGATTTTTTTTCTTACGCTTGTCGACTCCATATAAATTAGTCACCAGGGAGAGAGAAAACACGAACCCTAATTATGGAAGATAGTGGACTAGTTCTGCTCTTCCACAAGCCGGATTTATCAATTTGTCTGGTTCTCAGAGGTGACCCATTTTCATGTCACTTTGTGAGACGATCGATTAATGGTATTACTTATAACAACCTGTCCTTCTAGTAGCTAGACTGAAATAGTTTTGGTGCGGGAGATTCAACAATGTGTGGTGCATAATTTTCACGGTTTAGAACTTTCGACTGCATTATAAAATGTGACCTGCGCCGGGGAAATTTAACGAGTTAAATTAACGGATACATACATAATCTAAAATTATTGTTCAGTTTCTGTGGAACAACTTTTTTAAATTTCCAAAGAGGGATGTCACCAGACCCGGCAAAGGCTTATAGATTTCAGTGTTTATGAGATAACTTGAAAGTTGGAACATATACCCTCTGTCAATTTTATGAGGGCTACACCAAATATCTCACTTAATATCTATTGTAGAAGAAAAAAGTTTTAGAAACACTATCCCATTTTTTGTGTACTATATTTCAGTAAAAAGAAATTTGAAATTCATAGCCTACTTTTTACTATACTATAGATACTATAGATATATTACAAAAACCTGAAAAATAGGAAAACCATAAACGGTTACAGCTTCCTTATTTGAGGAGATACAAAAAAGTTAAAGGGATGAAAGTTGACGGCAAAGACACTAAGAATAATAATGTGTATAAAAAAATCGAAAAACGCAGTTGGCTTTGACATGCGCTCTTGTGCAAAAATGAAAATAACAAATCTCAAAGTAGGCCATGACTCCATTAATTCGGTTTATTTTTTCTCTTTTCAACGATACAAAATATGTCACAACAATTTTAATGATAGTGTCAATATTTAATATTTTACGAAAGTAGTGTGCTTATACCGGACCTCACTCCTCCCCCTACCACTTTTCTGTGACGTCACAGGGGGCGTGGCCGGGGGCGGGGTGCGGGGGGCGGCGCGCGGGTAATTAGGGTGGTGGGGGGTAATTAGGGTGGTGGGGGGGTAATTAGTGTGGTGGGGGTAATTAGTGTGGTGGGGGTAATTAGTGTGGTGGGAGGTAATTATGGTGGTGGGGGGCAATTAGGGTGGTGGGAGGTAATTAGTGTGGTGGGAGGTAATTATTGTGGTGGGAGGTAATTAGAATGTTGTGATGTAATTGTAGTGGTGGGGGGTAACTAGAGTGGCCTGATGTAATTGTAGTGGTGGGGGGCAATTAGTGGAATGATGGGTAATTAGAGTAATTGCATGATGGATAATTATTGTGGTGGGAGGTAATTAGAATGGTGTGATGTAATTGTAGTGGTGGGGGGTAACTAGAGTGGCCTGATGTAATTGTAGTGGTGGGGGGCAATTAGTGGAATGATGGGTAATTAGAGTAATTGCATGATGGATAATTATTGTGGTGGGAGGTAATTAGAATGGTGTGATGTAATTGTAGTGGTGGGGGGTAACTAGAGTGGCCTGATGTAATTGTAGTGGTGGGGGGCAATTAGTGGAATGATGGGTAATTAGAGTAATTGCATGATGGATAATTATTGTGGTGGGAGGTAATTAAAATGTTGTGATGTAATTGTAGTGGTGGGAGGTAATTGTAATGGTGTGATGTAATTGTAGTGGTGGGAGGTAATTAGAGTGATGTGATGTAATTGTAGTAGTGAGAAGTAATTAAAGTGGCGTGATGTAATTGTGGTGGTGGGGGGCAATTAGATTAGTAAGAAGTAATTAAAGTGGTGTGATGTAATTGTAGTGGTGGGAGGTAATTAGGGTGATATGATGTAATTGTAGTGGTGGGAGGTAATTAGAATGGTGTGATGTAATTGTAGTGGTGGGGGGCAATTAGTGGAATGATGGGTAATTAGAGTAATTGCATGATGGATAATTATTGTGGTGGGAGGTAATTAAAATGTTGTGATGTAATTGTAGTGGTGGGAGGTAATTGTAGTGGTGTGATGTAATTGTAGTGGTGGGAGGTAATTAGAGTGATGTGATGTAATTGTGGTGTGATGTAATTGTAGTAGTGAGAAGTAATTAAAGTGGCGTGATGTAATTGTGGTGGTGGGGGGCAATTAGATTAGTAAGAAGTAATTAAAGTGGTGTGATGTAATTGTAGTGGTGGGAGGTAATTAGGGTGATATGATGTAATTGTAGTGGTGGGAGGTAATTAGAATGGTGTGATGTAATTGTAGTGGTGGGGGGCAATTAGTGGAATGATGGGTAATTAGAGTAATTGCATGATGGATAATTATTGTGGTGGGGGTGACTCAATTAAGGTGGTGTGATGTAATTGTAGTGGTGGGGGGTAATTGGAGTGGTGTGGTAATTAGAGTGATGGGATGCAATTAGAGTGGTGGGAGGTAATTAAAGTACTGTGGTAATTAGAGGACAATTACAGGTAATTTAAGTAAAAATAAAGGTATTGCAGTAAAAATAATGGTGATTAAAGCAATTATGGTCAATCCATCCGTCTAGTCGTTCGTATGCAGACAGTTAAATAATTCTCTATTATGTTGTATTGTCTTATTGCACTTTGTATTTTTTTTACGATGAGATAACAAACATTCATTCTTTATTTACCTGCCTTATCCTTATGCTGATAAACAATTGCGACCTATTTACATTATCTTTATACCGATCAACAATTATTTTACCTGTCTTATCTTTAGGGACATCTGTCTTATCCTATGCTGATTTATGAGATGTACATTTACTACCTGCCTGTCTTATCCACCGAGATTTTATCAGTGAATTTGTGAAAGGGAACATTTACATTGTTATTTCAGTACCTGCAGCGTACCCTCTTTATGGCTTTTGTGTACTTAACATCTTGACATCACAAGTGAGGAGAACGTGTTGCTGTTTATTTTAGTTTTTATTTTTTGAATTGAAACACATGATTTACATTTTCTTATATTATTTATTACCTATTCTGTCACATTACTATTTTCATACTATTTATTACCTATTCTACTACATTACTAACTAATTGTCTTTTTATTTTATCTTGCACCAAAAAATCCACCTTGAACTGATCCATCCAATGCATTATAGGTCAAGTAGGCATCGTGAAGTATAAGTGCATATACACGAGTTTGTTCAGGGAACTTTGTCTTTCGTGTTTCAAACTCTATTTTTATGTCAACCGTAGATGTCTTCAATGCCTCGGATTGGTGGCTACAGTCTATGACAAACAATGGATTTTTTCTGAATTCTTCAAGATCCATCATAGGTTCCCCCATGTCTCTACCATAATAACCTCGTTGAAAGCTCTCGTATGCATAATATACTGCGGAGTCCAGCTTTTTATCGAAATTTAAATTCCAACGCTCATATGGATATACTTCAGCATTTAGAAATAGTCGAATATTATTTATGTCTGCATGAATAAACTTTGTGGCATCTTTGGATCTATTATTGGAATTGGCATTGTTTTGAAAACCAATAATGATGTAACGAGGTCTCTCAAGACTGCTGGTGGTTTTAACAGCCCATACATCGGAAGAAGTATCACGCAGAATTGGTAGTTCATAAAGGTCCCACATACGGTAAACCATCTTAATTCTGGCATTATTACCGCCTGAATCAATTTTCTTCAACAGCTTAATTTTTTGTCTATCTTCAGGTACAATATGTCTAATCTTCCACTCAATTTTACTAATTTCTAGCTCTGCATCAACTTCACCAATATAAGAGTCTTTAAACGAGCGGGCTATGATTAAAATTAGTTCCTGCTTTGAATTTAAAACACCTTTTGTATAATCTTCCGCAAAACCCATGAGATATTTGAGAGGTAGTCTACCACTGAATACATGACTGGTAGTATCTAAAATACACTGCTTTTCTTCGGTGAGACCCCAAGCTGCAGTTAGTAGTGCTCTCGTATGTGTCTGCCCATATGATACCATAGTTTTCATTGTTGTAGTGATTCCAGGCTTTCTAACGACGGCCACTGACTCGCCACCCATTTCATATCTTATCTCATCGAATAGAAAGGCTAGTGCATTATTGGATAAATAACACCGCTTGGTGAGGTCACTAGGAGTAAACTTGCCTTCAATATATATGTAACTCTCTGCAATGTCAAGTATTAGGTCTTGGAAATTAATAGGAATGCGTACTGTATCAGAGTTTTTATAATATTGCGAACCATATGGCTTATACGTATGTTCATGTAAGCTAACAATTGACTGGTCAAAAACAGGTTCGTCGAACACTTCAAGTTTTTCACTAGACGTAATAAGCACCATTGTTAATTTTCTTGGACTTCTAATCCAACGGACTGAAGAAATGCACGATCCTTAGCTGACAATCTACGTCTGAACTGATCAAGATGCTCACGCTGAATGATTCGCTTTGCACGATTACGCTCCTTTTTATCATTGATTGCATTATATTGGAGACGGGATCTTTGTTGATTGTATTGAAAACCTCCCATATTAAAACTGTTTCAATTCTAGTTTTACAATAATTTTTTCACCTCGAAAATTGACTAAATGTCCGTTGTCATCCAATATTCGCAGCGTAATGTTATCGATAAACTGACGTCCTTCAGGTCCAACAGGCAAATATATGATGTTGGCGGGTTCCCTGGTGAGCTTGTAGCCGGGCTCGACGTCTATATCAAATTCGAATATGGTATGGGATTTAAGAGCATTTAAATAGGCTCCAGAAATAATGTTACAATCCACCCGTATCATTCGTACTTTCATAATATCAACAGGGAGCGTTGATTCATGTCTTTTGTTCGGATGTAAATATATCGATTCAAATCCCAATAGACTTCCAATAGAATTTGGCTGTGTAAAATCAATTCCATATTTTGACCAAATTTCACACTTCAGCGTATTATTGTTGGCTCGCAGTTGGAATAATTTTTCTTTTTCTTCTTCTCTTTTATCATTCGGCATTGCTTTTAGTATTGTGCGATATATTTCATCAATTTCATATGCACCGAATGGTATATGGAGAGCTGTGAGAGCCATTTTCGATCCAGTTTTATAACAAAATCGATTATTCGTCTCGTCCACATTGAATATGGAGTTGTAGGAATAAAATCCTGTTAATCCCAATCCATATCGACTACCAGTATTTAATTCAATGGGTGGATAAAATTCTGCACTAAGCACACTTGTGTGACTCGACAGAGTAAAAGTGTACGACATAACTGATGAATTTGAGCACTGACCTATGAATTTATTGTGATTTACAGCAATCATCGTGGATTAACTTTCTCATCTTGTTGGGTGACGGTGTCTCATTATTTGATACTACATTTATATCACGTACTTTACAGTAACAGCAGAATACTTTTCGAGGCGATGGTCCATCATTAACATCAACGTCACTTGCGTTCTCATTAGAATAATGCTCTTGACAGTATTGGTATTTTAAAATATCGATATCACTCTGGAGATGTCTGGGTAGTTTATCCCATACTAATGCAATTTCATGTGCGGCACAACCAATCATTACTTCTTTAGGCATATCTGCGAGTTGTTGTTGACTCATCTTCAACAAGCTGTGTACTCTAGAGAATGCGATTAATGAATGACCCATTCGCTTAATGCTTTCTTGATCCATAGCAGGAGTCATAGATGTCATTTCCATCGCGACTTATGTCTGCTTTGTAGAAAGAAACTTTAAACACAAATGACCACACCAGACTGTGTTGAAATTTTGCTGACGATCATAATTATAGTAGATTTTGTTGGTAGAATTTGAGCCTTTGCTCAAGTACAGTATTAGTTCCTTAGGTGGAGGTAAATCACCAAAGCTATCAAAATATGTGACTGTATTGCCAAGTTTTTTAAATGCCACCCAATGTGTACCAGGACCATCTATACTATCCAAATTTATGATTACATATTCATTATGTCGCGGTCCTGAATTTGGTAGATTGTTGCGCATAAATATACCTCGAAAATATGGTACTTTCAGCTTCTCAGCATAATATTTCAGATCTATATCGGTGAGAGGTTTTCGAGGTAGGGTGTCTAGTAGTTTTTTGAACTGTGTGGTCTTAGATAAAGTCCTAATCCTTTGCGATACGGTTTTAAGTATAACCCTTTACCAGTTTTTCCTATTGCAATCGCTTCCATTTGTCTATTATGTCGATTTTTTTCGGCCAATTCTTCTCTGCTCGTTTTAACATCATTTACAGCCTTAGCTATACCCGCCGCAGTGCCAGCCAAACTACCTAATGCAGATAATCCAGCAAAAATAGGTATTAAAGGTAGAATTCCACCAACTTTCGGGATTGGTATGATCCTAGGCGTACGAATATTGCGTTTTCCTCCAGCAGCCCTCAGGTGACGTCGCGCTGCTTGAAGTGCAATGTACGTCATTTTTCTTGGGTCCTTAGCTATAGACCGTTTGTCATCAACTTTTCGTAAGTCATCGCGCACTTTACGAACTATTCCTGCACCAAATGCTATCTTTTTAGGGTTCTTCTTTTTAATATTTTTTCTTTTTTTAGAATGAGGTACAATTGAGTCACATCCCATACCAAGACGCTGTTTTCCCTTCATTATAGATGTAACTAGCCAAGCAGCGGCTTTTTCTTTTAAATTGGCGTCTTTTGATTTAACTCGTTTCCACGCAGTTTGTTCAAGTTGATAGTCTGCTTTGTGGCGGGCTGCTAAATCACTCCTGTTTCGATCGTATGCAATGTCGTGTTCCTTACATGCAGCGTCAAGTTTGTTTATGCCCGAATCACCTCGCGCTAATCTTTCTTGTAATTTGGTGCCTGGACCACAATACTGGTAACCACCTGGTAAATGTAGTTCAAATGGAAGCTTATTTATAAGGGAATTTACTACCCCCCTGCCAGCCTTTAAATGACGGCGATTTTTACTTGTGCACTGCTTGACTGACAACATTTAAATAACGATTGTATGATGTGCATTCATTTATATAGTCCTCAACCGTGCTACAATGCGCATCGTGAAGCAGAGACAGAAGTTTTCTATAGACAATTTAGATGAAAAAGTTGGAAGTGGGTTACAAGCCGAACCGCGCCATGGTCCGTTACTTCCCTCAACTATTCGCGGACTATTAATCGGTCCAAGTGCGTGCGGCAAAACAAATTTACTTATATCTCTACTTACTCACCTCCTCGGATTACGTTTTGCAAATATATACTTATATTCAAAGTCTCTTCATCAGCCCAAGTATGAATATTTACGCAAGATATTAGAACCTATTAAGGGACTAGAATTTTACACCTTTAGTAATAATGCAGAAATAGTGCAACCGTCCGACGCTGAACCTGATTCTGTATTTATATTTGATGATGTTATATGTGAAAAACAAGATGTAATTCGTGCATTTTTCTCAATGGGACGTCACAAACATGTAGATTGTTTTTATCTAGCACAAACATATTCCCGCGTGCCAAAACAACTGGTAAGAGACAACAGCAATTTCATAGCAATCTTCAAACAGGACAATATGAATTTACATCACATTTTCTCTGATCATGTCTCGCCAGACGTATCTTTTAAACAATTTCAAGATATGTGTGCAGAGTGTTGGAAAGACAAATATGGGTTTCTTGTGATTGACAAAGACAGAGAGGTGAATGAAGGCAGATACAGGAAAGGACTTGATAGTTTCATATATACATAAAGCACCATAATTAGAACATTAGTCGATCTATAGACAGCGCCGAGATTACATCAGTGAAATTAAATATTGGCAATGAAGGACGCCAGTGAAATAAATTTGAAACGTCAACTAGTTGAAGCTACTGATTCTATACGTAAAAAATTTAACTCGTTGAAAAGTAAGAATGTAAATACTCGGTTATCTCTCGAGAAATTGTATGAGCCCATAACAAAACCTTTAAAAGTTATATCATCCGCTTCAGAGGTAAAATTACACAATCAGCCAACTACAGAGATACAAAAACCTACACAACCGCAAGAGGGTGTAAAAGCGGCATCTGAAACTAGTGACGAAGAAAGTGCAATTCAAACATATTTTATGGACACACCGCCGAGATCATCGTTAGATTCAGAAAATTTCCTTTGCAGTGAAGAAAAAGAATGTGATGTAATCAAGCAACACCTAGAAAATCTAAAGTCTGGTGATCATAAATATGATACTGTGTATGGTGTACGCCTAGATCCTCAAACAGCCAAGTTACAAATGGGTGATGCCGAGATACACTTTTCTAGTGGAAATATCACATTGTCGCGTAGTAACAAGGAGCTGGGGACGTATCCCGGTAGTACTAAGTTGTATGATATAATATTTATGAAGTATCCATCATTTCTGCGCCGTGATCAAGTCACTATTGATGACGAAGAGTGTCACATATATAGAGATATATTAAAAAAGACAAAGGCGGCATATAAGGATTTTAATTTCAAGCAGGGTTTAAATAAAAACAAATGGAAAAAGTTTAATGAACTCATAATGCCACTAATGTCTTCTACTGTAAATACGAGATCCAGAACTGGTTTGGGTTTTCCACACATACCTCTTCAAAAATTATATAATAGTAGAGGCGTGGATTATGTCTATTGGAATAAACCGAAAGAACTGGTGGATCGTTTGCGACTGCTGTATAGTTCAAAAATGGCAGGTAACAACAATGTCGACAACGAAATAGTTAGTTTAGTCCAGGAACTTCGGGAAGAAGAAATAATATATTAGCAAAATGACTTCCTCCATAACTAGTATATAAAGCACCGAAATGTTGAAATTATCTCAAATGCAAAGAGAAATGGTAGGTGTAAACACAATTGACAAGTTCGGGAGACGAAGAAGTGCCTTAAATAAGTCAATGATTGTACGTGGACCACCAGGCGTTGGTTTTATTGTAACCGTAGACAATCACTTTGATATTCAAAATAAACGTTTAAAAAATATTGGAGAGCCAGTGGATAATCGTGATGGTGTAACTCGTAATTATGTAGAAAAATGCATGAAAGAGTTACATAGTGCCTTTTTCGAGAACCAACAGACTTTTGTACACAACAAAATTACCGAGATGATTAATGAAGTGCGACAGTATATCAACACAGAAATTTCAGATGTTAAGAAATTAGTTGAAGACAATACCAATGCAATAGAGAAGGTATTCAGCACTATTCAAGAATCCCGTCTGATAAGCGCACCTTCACAAACCAAATCACTTGATGTTAAGATGGTGGGAGTTGATAAACAGCAGATGATGGATGAAATTGCTGACACCGCTGCTGCATTGGGACATATTAAAAATAAAAAAGGATTAACTATAAACAAAGTCCATTAGTATATTAGAAGAATTGACTTATTAGAAATTAGTTTACTTGTGAACACCTACCAGTCAGGTACTTTATTATGGAGTCCAGTATTATAAAAAGAGCAGTCGTTGAGGAGCTACACAAACCAGTTCGTAAAAATTTCCGTAGAAGGAGAACAATAATAAAAGGGTATGGCGATTTATGGCAGATGGACTTGATTGAGATGCGACCATATGCTCATGATAATAAAGGATGTCACTATATTCTTGTCGTGATAGATTGCTACTCCAAATATGTGTGGACTAGACCTGTAAAAAATAAAACTGGTATTGAAATTACAAAGGGCATGAGAGATGTATTGGAAGAATCAAACTACTCACCTAAAAATCTCCAAAGTGACCAGGGTACAGAATTTTATAATAAAACATTTTCCACCCTAATGAAAAAATACAATATAAACCATTACTCCACATATAGTACAAAAAAAGCAGCAATCGCTGAGAGAGTAATAAGGACACTAAAAAATTGGCTTTATAAAGAATTCTCAGCTAGAGGCAAATATAAATGGGTTGACATTCTGCCTAACATTACAATAATGTACAATAATAAAGTACATCGCACAATTGGTATGAAGCCTGCTGATGTGAAACCAACCACACACATAAAAGCTTATGATCACATTAAGATTTCTTTAAAACCTAAATTTCATGTTGGCGACATAGTTCGAATAAGCAAATACAAAGGTATATTTGATAAAGGATATACACCTAACTTTTCAACTGAGCTGTTCAAAGTCTTTAAAGTAAATGTAACCTACCCCAGGACTTATTTAATCGAAGATATGCAGGGTCAACCGATAAAGGGAGGCTTTTATGAAATGGAATTGCAAAAAGCTAAGTATCCGGATGTGTATCTGGTGGAGAAGGTTTTAAAAAAGAGAGGAAAGAAGATTTTTGTGAAATGGCTCGGACTCCCAAATAGCCATAATACTTGGATCGATAAAACTTCTATAATATAATATTTTCATGAATTTGTGTAATTTTTTATAACTTTAAATGTTTATGAGTAGTATGATGAAATAAATAATAAAAACACAAATGACTGGTTTTAATCTTATATTCTCTAAAATAATACATAATATACGTTTAGAAATATAAAGTCCTCTAAAAATAATGCAATAATATACTTCATCTATTGTTAATACAATTGTAGAGGAGGCGTGGCTTAGTTACTATGATAAAGATATGCGTGAACCTATGATGGATCTTAGCGAATTCAGAAAAAATCCATTGTTTGTTATTGATTGCTCTCGTCAACCGGACGCAATTAAATCATCCACTGTCGACATAAAAATAGAATTTGAAACACGAAAAACGAAGTTCCCCGAGCAAACTCGAGTATATGCTCTTATACTTCACGATGCTTATTTAACGTACAGCGCATTGGATGGTTCAGTCCAGAACGGCTTTATTGGTGCTAAGTAGAAGACTATAATATGGTGCATTTAAGTAGTACATTTCCTACTTTGATCATTGACTTACAAAGTTTTCAATATAATGACAATGAGTTTATAGTGAAAGAATTGGCTGCTGTCTGCTGTAACACTAAACAACAAGCACATTATATTTTCAAACCACCATATACATTCTCATTTAGCACGTGGTGAAAAGGTGCAATACCAGTGGTTGGAAACAAATTTCCATGGTTTAAAATGGAGTCATGGATATATTCAACTGGAAAAATTGCCACTAATCTTTGAACGACTTTGTCAGAATGCTGTTAACAACTATCGACATAATTTACAATTAAACAATGTAATAATACTATGCAAAGGTGTGACGAAGAAGAATTTCCTACTACAATATCTGCGGTGGAATAAAATTTTAGTTCTTAATGACTATTCACCGCCTCTACCTAACCTTAAATCATTGACTATACCAGAATGTCTGGAACATTATCATTATAATAATTGTCATTGTGCTCTCGCAAATGTTCACTTTCTTTACAAATGTATTGTAGATTTAAATATAAAATTGGAATAAAAACTCTTTAGGTTTATTAAGGTATATCTTTTAGTTATGTAATCAAGAATAGGTAATAAAATACACGTATTATTTTAATATTTGTTTTATTTCTAATCTCATCGTAGTACGAAAATACAAAGAAAAATTTTAAGATACTATAATTGTATATTGCATAATAAAATAATACAATAATTGTTTATATCTAATAATAAATACAACACATAGAATTATTTAACTGCTTGTATCATCATCAGACTGGTCCAGTTGATATTTTTCAATAAGTTCCTTAGGCAGGTACTTCACTATGTCATATAGAAGGTGTCTTAGTTCTATTCTAACCATATGCTTACAAAATTCGTCCAAATTTAAAAAGCCTCTTGAATATTTGTAACATAGATTTGCACCAGCAGCATACATCCTGCAATCTTTTTCAACGCGTCTTGTTTCTTCAACATCGTAGAAGACATTTGTATCATAAACTAATGAATGCTGCGAATCCTTGATTAAGTCACTTAGTTCACAAGACAACCTTTCAATGGCAGATTTAATGTCTTCTGCCCGTACCCACCGTTGAGCTGAATATTGCATCCACATTGTGCCAGTTGGACTAAACTAAAAAAATAAAAAACAAACATATTAATCATACATATTCAGAAAGGATAATTTTTTTATCAACTTACACAAAATGTGATGATGAAAATATATTGTAGAAGTCCATTTGTTATTATTTACTATATAACAATTATTTCATATATTTGCAAGTGAATCAACAATATTACTCCCAGCATACTTTCAACTGTATTCCATTTACTAATATAAAATTAAAATTAATAACTAACGCAACCATGCTCTTTACTAATATAAAATTAAAAATTAATAACTAACGCAACTATACAATATCTCAACTAACAGCCAAAACGTAACATTACACTGGGTTTTGCACCGTTATACACCGGAGAACTCTGACCTAGATATGTCAGTGTGTATTTACCAGATAAATTGATTTTACTCATAAGATCCTCACTCACAATTTCAACAACTCGTTTTGGTAGAAATGATTTGAAAGATGTAATTGTGCTTTCCTCAAATAAATGTACTACTATTGATTTTCCAAATCGCGTATTGACAGCAGAAATTTTCTTAATGATATATGGTTTATGTAAAATTAATGATGAAATAGACTTTTGTTCTAAGACCTCTGTAGATTCATTGATCATTGCATTAAGTGCAAATAAGTCGTAATCAGAAATTGCCATAATTAAATCGAATGTATACAGTGAAAGAATTACAGAAAGTAATATAAAATATTGCTCACTTGAAATAATTCGGATAGTTGCACAACACTCACTTGCTAGCTCTTGACTTATCGGCGATAGGTTTTAATTGTGCGATGCAGAAGCATTGCATTCTATTTATATTAGTAGAGTCATCCCCACCACTACGATTACATTAGGCCACTCTAGTTACCCCCCACCACTACAATTACATCACACCACTTTAATTACTTCTTACTAATCTAATTGCCCCCCACCACCACAATTACATCACGCCACTTTAATTACTTCTCACTACTACAATTACATCACACCACAATTACATCACATCACTCTAATTACCTCCCACCACTACAATTACATCACACCACTACAATTACCTCCCACCACTACAATTACATCACAACATTTTAATTACCTCCCACCACAATAATTATCCATCATGCAATTACTCTAATTACCCATCATTCCACTAATTGCCCCCCACCACTACAATTACATCAGGCCACTCTAGTTACCCCCCACCACTACAATTACATCACACCATTCTAATTACCTCCCACCACAATAATTGTCCATCATGCAATTACTCTAATTACCCATCATTCCACTAATTGCCCCCCACCACTACAATTACATCAGGCCACTCTAGTTACCCCCCACCACGACAATTACATCATATCACCCTAATTACCTCCCACCACTACAATTACATCACACCACTTTAATTACTTCTTACTAATCTAATTGCCCCCCACCACCACAATTACATCACGCCACTTTAATTACTTCTCACTACTACAATTACATCACACCACAATTACATCACATCACTCTAATTACCTCCCACCACTACAATTACATCACACCACTACAATTACCTCCCACCACTACAATTACATCACAACATTTTAATTACCTCCCACCACAATAATTATCCATCATGCAATTACTCTAATTACCCATCATTCCACTAATTGCCCCCCACCACTACAATTACATCAGGCCACTCTAGTTACCCCCCACCACTACAATTACATCACACCATTCTAATTACCTCCCACCACAATAATTATCCATCATGCAATTACTCTAATTACCCATCATTCCACTAATTGCCCCCCACCACTACAATTACATCAGGCCACTCTAGTTACCCCCCACCACTACAATTACATCACAACATTCTAATTACCTCCCACCACAATAATTACCTCCCACCACACTAATTACCTCCCACCACCCTAATTACCCGCGCCCCGCCCCCCGCACCCCGCCCCCGGCCACGCCCCCTGTGACGTCACAGAAAAGTGGTAGGGGGAGGAGTGAGGTCCGGTATAAGCACACTACTTACGAAAACCACAATTCATATCATTGAATCATAAAAATCAGATATGCCATAATAGTAAAAATTCACTTTACAATAATTATAATTCAGTAATTATGTATTACAATTTAATAAAAACAAACAAATATGTCATAAATAAAATACAAAGTACAAAATGAACATCCAAAAAACGAAAAACTGTGTATTATTAAACTATGTATACTATGTAATTTATCTTGTTCCTAAACCCCTCTATATTTATATAGTATATTTACCACCGTCTTTGAATTTCAATGCTCACGATTCTTTGTTTGATTACTTTGAAACACTTATTTATGCAACAGATAACACATTTTTAATATTGGGAGATTTTAATATTGTTAACAATGTTAATACTTTAAATAGATTTCAAAACGTTTGTGAATTAGCGAATTGTGAACAATATAATAATGTACCTAATAGCAATCAGAGATATTTAGATTATGTTTTATCAAATCAACTTTGTAACGTCGTAAAGGATAATCCCTTTGTGAATGAAGATCCCTATCACCCTAGTTTAAATGTTCAATTGGAAATTGTTCACAAATTCAGTAATTGTAAATTTAATACAAAAAGTTATTTTAATTTCAAAAGAGCAGATTTTCTTGGAATGTACAATTTATTAAGAAATTATTATTATTAGCCGTTACTCGAGTCCGAGTATAAAAATGTTACAGTCGATAAATTGTGTACAATAAAAAACAAGTAAAAGGTGTAGCCTATTGTAATTCCCATTCATCTACGGTGCACACGACTATGGCTATAGAGGCCAATTCGGGAGAGCACATGTCGACCGCAGTCAGGACAAACATAGACCTGGTTAGGTCTTGGATTCGGCCTTCTTGCAGCAACATTTCCTTGATAGCTGGCCACAACCTCTCGCCATTCGGTTCTGTCCGCTGCAAGTTGTTCCCATTGCTCGTCTGCAATACCGCAGGATTTTAGATTTTCATGGAGAGCGTCTTTGAACCTCTTTCGTTGACCGCCACGCCTTCTTCTACCGCTTAGCAATTCACCATAAAGTGTACATTTAGGAAGGCGGTTATCATGCATACGATGAACGTGACCTGCCCATCTTAGGCGTGCTCTTGAAATAAGCACCTCAATTGGAAGGCTGTTTGCTCTCCTGAGTACTTCCACGTTTGATATGTGATGGAACCAATGGATTTTCATCATACTTCTGAGGTGTCTTTGCTGAAAACGTTCTAATTCTTTCACATGACGACGGTAAGTGACCCAGCTTTCACATCCATATAGCAGTGTTGGAATGACAACTGCTCTGTAGACAGTCATTTTCGTTGACAAAGCAAGGTCGTGGTTGTCAGATACTCTCTCTCTAAGTCCCCAGAGTGCTCTAGATGCAGCGTTAATTCTATTGCGAATCTCGCTGTCCATATTTGCTTTGTCATTAACAACGTTGCCTAAGTAATTGAACTGATCCACCACTTCAAGAGAATTTCCGTTAAGTGTAATGTCTATTTGGTTCACTTGATGAGGAGTTGACATAATCTTAGTCTTCAGTATCAGTATCTGAGACCTATTCCTCTGACTGTCAGTTTGTTGTCAACAATAATTGTTAGAGTAGTAGTAAACAAATTAAAGAGTAGGGGTGCCAGGACACATCCCTGCCTAACTCCAGTGAGGGTTTGGAAAGGTTCGGTTGCCTCATTATTATACATAACCTGGGCGTTGTTGTTTGTATGTAGACTGCGACATACTTCCACAAATTTTTTAGGGATACCTAAGCGGAACATAATTTTCCAGAGCACTTCCCTGTCCACCGAGTCAAACGCCTTGGTTAAATCAATGAAGGCCATGTGAATTTCTCCTTGATGTTCGAGTACTTTTTCTTGAAGCTGTTTAAGTGTGAAGATTAAATCCGATGTGCCTCGGTTTGGTCTAAAGCCACTCTGTGTTTCAGGAAGTAGCTTTTCCATAACAGGTGTTAGCCTATTTGCCATCGCTTTAGTGAGTATCTTCCCTCCAACAGCCAGGAGAGTTATACCCCTGTAATTTCCACAGTCCGCAGCGCTCCCTTTGTTTTTGAAGAGGTTGATTAAAAGTGTATCACGAAACTCCTGCGGAGCTTGACCACTTTCCCACACGACATCAAACAGTTTTTTGAGGTAGGGTATGAGCTCTGATGACACAGCTTTAAAGATCTCAGCTGGGAGTGAGTCGGCGCCGGGAGATTTGTTATTTTTTAGCTGCCCAATGGCGGTTAAGATCTCTTCCGTTGTTAGTGGTTTATCTAAGTCTTCGAACGTGTCATATTGAGGGATAAGATTTATAATATCGTGATCGGCTTGACTTTGCTGGTTAAGAATGTCCGAGTAGTGTTCTTTCCATCGGGCTCTTATTTCCTGGTCTTCTTTGAGGAGATTTCCATTTAAATCTTTAATAGGGCACATATTTTTCCGACTGGGGCCGTACACTGCTTCTACTCCTTGAAAGAAATTCCTGTAGTCGTGTGAATCGGCGTACCTTTGAATTTCTCTGGCCTTGCTTGCCCACCACTCGTTCTTTATTCTTCTGATTTCGCGTTGCGTTTCATACTTAGATTGGGTAAAAGCTTCTGCTTTTGATAAGTCGTTGGGGTGGTTTATAGTGTTTTGGAAGGCAATATATTTGCGGTCAAGAAGTTCTTGTATAAAAGCTTCATTATCATTGAACCAGTCCTCCTGCTTTTTACTTGCTGCAGTGCCAAGAATTTCCTCACTCGCACTTTTTAAACTGTCTTTAATTTGTGTCCAGGTAGCAGCGACATCTACAGAATTGGTTTCTTCTAGTGCACTCAAATTCTCTTGAACTTTTTGCTTTAGCTGGTCGACGGTTTGTTGGTCACGCAATTTACTAATACAGAGACGGAGTCTACGTTTTACTTGAGATCTTCGGTGTTTGGGTCTCATAACAATTTTCATTTTAGAGACAACAGGACGATGATCGGTCCAACATTCGCTATCAATGCGCGTCTTTGTAATTTGGACGTCCTTGAGGTGCTTCCTACGTACGATAACATAGTCCAGTAGATGCCAGTGACCTGATCTGGGGTGATGCCAGGTGCCTTTAAATTTATCCTTTTGTCGGAAAATGGTGTTTGTTATAATTAGATCATGTTCGGCGCATTTAGTTAGGAGTAGTTGACCGTTAGCATTCATGTTGCCCAAACCGTTCTTGCCTATAATGCCTGGCCAGGTGTCTGCATCTCTCCCTACTCTAGCGTTAAAATCGCCAAGAATAACGAGTCGTTCCGTTTTAGGTATTCTACAGAGGGTTTCTTCCAGCTGTTGATAGAAGCTTTCCTTGGTTTCGTGACTGGCATCCAGAGTGGGAGCGTAGGCGCTTATTAGATTTACCGCGTTGCCATCTGATACCTCATAGCGTAGCACCATTAGACGCTCGGATAGGCCTTGTGGTACTTGTGTTAAGTTGGATATAAGTTGATTCCGAACGGCAAATCCTACTCCATGTTGTCTTCTTGAATTGGTGGGAAGACCTTTCCAATAGAAGGTGTAGTACTTTTCTGTGAGAGAGCCTTCCTCCAAAAATCGAGTTTCGCTGAGAGCTGCAACGTCAACATTGAGTCGGTGAAGTTCTCTATCTATTAGAGCAGTTCTTCTTTCAGGCCGATTGGTGCGAGTGCTGTCGTTCAAAGTACGAACATTCCAAGCGCCGTAGATGAAAGAATTAGTTTTGTTGGATTTAACTTGCCAGTGTTTTTTCGACATTCGATGAGGTGTCCCTGTGGGCACCCTCCCCCGGAGATCCGATCGGGAGGGTATTTTACCTCCGGATGATTTTGTCCCACTTGAACGCTCCATCATTTTTTTAAAGCCTTAATCGACTGAAAACGAAGCTGCATTTGAAGTTTTAGCTGGAGCAGGTATGCAACTGACCAGCTCGGTTGCGGAAGGCGAGTGGTGTGGTCCCATGGCACAGAAGGAGACTGCGACGATGGGGTAACCAAACGATTCCAAAAGCAACCTTTGTGTGCGGTGGGTTATTTTTACCGCACTCTTCGTGAGAAGGTAAGAAATATAGATTGGGGAATTGTCAATTCATAAGTAGATGTGAACCTTGCGGTGGACAAATTTTATGACATTGTTAACGATATTTTTATCGTTTGTGTTCCTAAAACTAAGCCAAAAAATAAAAAATATCCACCATGGTTCACGAATGAAATTATTTGTGACATAAAATTTAAAGAAAGGAATTTAAAACTCTTTAATAAAACGCACCTGGAACAGTGCCGTACGGATTATAGTTTTTTAAAGTCTAAAATAAAAAAAGACATTAAAGTAGCATATAATAATTACGTGAGGTCAGTTGAGAATAGTATTCAACAGAATATTAAAGAATTCTGGAACTTCGTACACAGTAAAAAAAGTAATAAAAATAATATACCCTCTGAAATGTTATATAATGGTAACGAAATTAGAGGAGGGGTAGCTATTGCACAAACATTTGCTGAACATTTTGAATCAGTCTATCAAATATCTGAAGAAACTGAATTTGTAAACAATGATTTAATTAACGATTTTGACGTTTTGAATATTAGTAACATAACACAAGAGAGAATAATTAAAGCTATAGATAAACTTAAACCTAAGAAATCAATGGGATCTGATAATATACCGAGTTATGTTATTAAAGGTTGCAAATACATATTAGCGGAACCCCTACAAATAATTTTTAATCTTTCATTAAAAAATAAGCAGTTCCCTAAAAAATTTAAAATCGCGCGTATTACTCCAGTATTTAAAACCGGTAATCGTCGAGATATTACGAATTATCGTCCCATTGCAATTCTTTCAAATGTATCTAAGGTGTTTGAACTTGTGTTATATGACTACATTTATGCTCATGTAGAGAATAAATTGTCCAATTTTCAGCATGGCTTTAGGAAAAAAAGATCAACTTGTGGCAATCTAATAAGTTTTGTTGACTTCATAACTAATGCCTTGGCGAATAATAGCCAAGTTGACGTTACCTATACAGATTATGCCAAGACATTTGACAAAGTCGACCATTATGTGGTCATAAATAAATTGAGACAGTTTGCATTTTCCGATGGGTTGCTGCAATTTATTTTTTCATACATATCCAATCGAGTTCAGTTTGTTAGGGTCAATAATTATGAATCAAATAATTATTTTGCAAATTCTGGCGACCCTCAAGGGTCTCACTTGGGACCCTTAATATTTTTATTGTTTATAAATGATATTATCTATTCCGTAAAAAATTGTAAAATGTTACTTTTTGCGGATGATTTAAAGATGTACAAAACTATTCACAATGATGATGATTCTACATCAATGCAGCTTGATATTAATAATATATTCAAATGGTCAATAGATAACCGCTTACCTTTTAATACTCAAAAATGTAAAATCATGACCTCCTCTCGTAATAAACAAACTATAGACTTCCCATATTCGATGGACAATTCATTTCTAGAAAAAGTGGAATTAAAAACCGATTTAGGCATCAAATTTGATTGTAAGTTATCATTTAATGAACATGTTCTCCATGTTGCTAATCTTGCTTACAGAAACCTTGGTTTTATAATACGCAATTCTAAATCTTTTAAAAATATGGGAACATTATTAACACTGTACTCAAGTTTTGTTCGATCCAGGCTTGAATATTGTTCTATAATTTGGTGTCCTTTTTATACAAAATATATACAGGCTTTAGAGAATATACAAAAAAAAATTATTAAACACTCAAATTTCATTTTGAATGGAGTGTACGGTAGAAGCTCTGAGTATTTGCTTAATTTAACGCGTTATAATCTAATGGCACTTCATAACAGGCGGGTTTATTATAGTATCGTTTATCTTTACAAGATAGTTAACAATTTATCTTACGACTCTGACACACTAGAAAAGATTAGTATTGGTGTTCCGAATTTACAAACGGGGTTCAATAGGACATTCCATTTACCTCTATTAAGAAAGAATTATGTAATGAGATCACCTATCTATACTATGATGAGTAACTATAATAACTTTCAACAATATTGTGACATTTTTGGGGATGTTTTTCAATCATTTGCAAAGAAAATTAAAAACAGGTTGTACGAAGTTTCAAATAATATTGATATTTATCATTAAGTCATGTGGATTGTACTCGTTGTACTATGCTAGGTGTAATATTTGTATAAAGTGTTGAATATTATTTTTTTCTTCCTCTTTTTTGCTTCATTGTTCGCCTTGCTTTTCTTCTTTTTTTTGTACTCTATATGTATTTATGCTCATTATATGTGTATATATGTATTTATGCTTACACTGTACTTATGTTTATTTAATTCTGTAGCACACATATGTTTAGTTTAATTTTCGAAGTTACTTATTCTTAGTTTAAATTCATTGTACCTAATCAACTATCTGTATATGGGATTTTCATCTTGTAGACATGTTTATCAATTAAATAAATAACAGTACTACCTACCACCATACTGAAAAGAAAATGTGTGTATTTATTTTTCTAACTCCAAATGCTCAAATTGTGCACCATGCATTCTAATACACAAACATGCTCTATGAGACACCTCACGCATTACATTTTGGAGCATTTCAGGAGTAATTGCCTCACATGCTTTTCTAATTCTGGGTTTGATGTCCTCAATGTTTTCAGGGGTAGTTTGAAATACCTTGTCTTTAATGTAACCCCAGACGAAAAAATCCAAGGGAGTAATATCTGGTGATCGAGCTAGCACTAGAATGAATCCGTAGGTGCTTATCCATCTATCTGGCATAACTTTATTTAAATAATTTGTACATATTACAGCAGTGTGAGATGGAGCCCCATGTTATTGAAAATATGAATAATTTAATCTTTCTGCCACTATTAATTCATAAAGAAAATTTTGAAATTCGTTTTTCGGGGAATTAAAGTATCTACGAGCGGTTAATTTGCCATCAGAAAAATAAGGTCCAATTACTTTAGTCCCTAAGAGACCCACCCAAAAATTCGTAGAAAATCTTTCTTGGAAAGCAGACTCTTTGCACCAATGTGTATTTTTTCGTGTCCACTTATATTGCATATTTCTATTGAAAAATTCAATATTAGAAAAAATTTATTCGTCTGACCAAACAATTTTGCTACATATCAATGGGTCATTCCTTTTTTTATTTAACAACCATCTACAAAATTTTACTCTCCTCGGCTTATCTCCCTCATATAAATGTTGAGCTTTCCTCATTTTGTAGCATCGAAACTCGTTTTTTTTTTAAATATTTTTCTTGCGCTGTCTTTTTTTATGCGACAGTTTCTCTAAATTTGTCTCAAAGAGGTTTCTTCATTTTGGTTGACATAATACCATACTCTATTCACTTTTCTTACTTTATCCGCAACATGCCCTCGTCTTACTGCTTTTTTGAAAACGAACCGCGCTTCTTTAGATTTTGAACTAACTTCCTAAACATAATTCGATTTGGCTGCGGAGCATCTGAAAATCTATCTCCGTAAATTTACATGTAAAGTTAGAAAAAATCAGTTTTTCGGACATAACTCGCTTAGTTTGATTCGGATCGAAAAATGTGTAAAAGGATGAAATGAAGAATGTGCGTAAACTGAATTTTCATTCGTCGAAATCATTCATTTCATTCGTCCAGCCGTTCTTCAGATATTGCGATTTGGAAGTACAGATTTGTACACGGAGAACTTTTTTCTTTCTTCCCCCGATAGACACTCAGGACCTAAGTACTGTGTCCAAATTTCAAGTTACTTGGTTGATTAGGGAGAGGGGGGGTGTAAGGAAAAATGAGAATGAAATTAAAACTGCTGTAACCTCCGCAAATCGCGCAGCAAACGTGAGGTTACGTACTAATGTGCCTACTTTTTTATTTGGGGGGTAATTGTACTAAAATATTCAACGCGGTACTAACGTACTGCATTGCTTTTCAAGGTACTACAAATAGTACAATTGTACTGACCATCGGAACACTGCCTCCGAGCGAAGCTAGACGTGTATTAGTGAGAGAGTAGGAAGAGTGGTGGGAGCGCTAGGCTCCTCCCCCGGTACCTTCACTGCACGACTGATGAACAGCCGCTATCGTTTTTATAAATGTATCACGCGCCCGTGTAGGCCCTAATGCAGTTAAAGCTTCGGGGTAAAAAAAATCTGAAAGGGAATTGACTGCTGTTGAAAATGAATCCAGCGCGAAGTCCCTGCCTCCTAATCATCAGATCGCAATCGGGCCGAGCTCAAATCAAAGAGAAGAAAAATGCGCATCCGATGGCGAAAAAATCATTTCCTCCACTTCTTTCCTTCCTAGAGGAAAATTACGTAAAAAAAAACAAAAAAAATCGTTTTTTTTCTCCGATATTTTGTTATCTATGGCGAAGATTTAAAAAAAATAACGACATGTCAAAGTAGGCACATTAGTACGTAACCTCACGCTTGCTGCCCGATTTACGGAGAAATTGAGGAAGTTAGAGCAGTTTTAATTTCATTCACGTTTTTCCCTACCCCTCTCTCCCTAATCAATCTAGTAACTTGAAATATGGACACAGTACTTGGATCCTGACTGTCTATCGAGGTGAGGGAAAAAAAAGTCGCCAAGTCGCTTTCTACCCCGAAAAAAACTCGGCTCTCGGCACGTTCCCGCCGCATCGAAAAATCAGTGTACATATCCATACCTTCAAATCACAATATCTGGAGAACTGCTGGACCGGTTTCGATGAATCAAAATTCAATTTACGCACATTCGCGAGCTCTTCATTTTAATCCTTTACACATTTTTCGATCCGAATCAAACTAATCGAGTTATGTCCTAAAAACTGATTTTTCCTAACTTTACATGTAAATTTCCCCCCCTACACAGCCCCCCTCGAGCTTACAAACATGACCAGATGATAGAGGGAGTCCGACTACATAACATACATACCAAAAAAAATGGAAAGAAACACTGTCGTTTCGAAACCCAGATCGATCCCACTATTAAACAAGATATTTGGTGTGGCCCTCATAAAATAGACATATAATCTAGGTACAATACAATAGGTTGTCGTACATAGATACAAAAGCACTGAAAAGAAAATTTTGGTATATATTCTTATTGTTGCTATAATTCTGGCATACTGGTTAGTTAATAACAAATTAAAAATTTATTTATTCACGTGGCACAAATAATAGAAAAATACCTGTATAACTTATATCCAGAGGAACCATATATGTTAGCTAAGTAACCAAGATTAAAATTCCTGCAGAATTCAGGCCAATTAATTTACTTCCAGTTGTCGATAGAATCATTGAGATAATCGTACGTGAATAGCTAAGGAAATATTTTGAGGTTAATCAGTTCTTATTTGCTGTGCAATCTAGGTTTAAAACTATCCTTGTGAATCAGCCCTGCAATATATGTGTTCAACATGGAGAAGGGACATGAGTGAAGAGAAAGTGGTGCTTAGTGTATTTGTAGACATGCAAAGGGTATTTGAAACAGTTGATCGTGACATCCTTATTAAACATTTGCAGTTGTATGGTGTAAATAGTAGTACTTTAGACTGGATTGAGTATTATTTAATGAAAAGGCAGCAAATGACGTATCAGGTAAAATTGAAATTATCTGGGGTGTTTCTCTGATGAGTGTCCTCGGTCCTCTTTAGTTTGTCACTTATGTGAATGACATTTATATAGCTTTAAAAAAATCGTTTGTCAATCTATTTGCGGACGATACCCTAATTTGTGTTGCAGGAAAACATTTCATAGAAATTAGCGATACTCTGAACGATGAACTTCGAATTTTGTATGGCTGGCATTGCCAAAATAAATCAAAATTAAATACATCAAAAACAAACAAAGTGTATGGTGATAGGCCCAAAGGTTAAGAAAAATCATGGAATTAGATTTAGGCATCGATATAAATGGCTTTGTGATTGACTATGTGTCAGATATTAAATACTAGGGTGCCTACTTGGACCTCCGAAAAAAATTTCCTGAAGTGAAGGCAAGCTGAAATGATTTCAGTTAAAAAATTGTTATTTAAGAATACTTCAAATCGTATATACTAGAGGTCCAATGGTATATATCCATTGTAAATAATAATGTATTGAAAACAACCTATTTAGGCACAATTAGAAAAAGTACGTTCTAATTTGTCTGATTTTGACATAAAGTAACTCTTGGTAAAATATACAAAATTAAACATGTCAAAGGGTAGACAATGGAAAGCAAAATTAAATGTAGAAATGATTTAGATTCAAATTTGAAATTATGGAAGTTATAGTTGGCCCAATTGGGATATTTCCTAATAACTACAACAATTGATATCCGTATAAACCAAAATGCAATTAATATCACAAGTAGCACATAAAGTTAGAGGAACTGGCATCAGTGGTATCGGAACCGTAATATAGTAAGAGTTACACATTGTCACTAAATTTATGACTTTTGTGTAAAATTCACCTTATGATATGCCTGTCAAGTAACAATTATGTAGATGCTCCTGAATATTGGCACTGCAAGTTGTTACAGTTTGAAGTAAGTGCTGCAGTATGTGCCACATCGCCGAGACTACTCGCAATTACTTTGAAGCCTCCTCAATAATTTTAAGGTGAAGATTGGTAGTAATGCCGACTGCACCACATTACCAAAGAATCACATTTTAGTAATGATAACTGCAAATGTTCCATTTAAAGTTTCTGTGGCGTTCTTGGGACATTTTCTGGATCCTTAAAGTTTTGTAGCTTATTTGTGACATTTTGAGTAAACATAATGTTAACTCTACTAACAATGAGACTGTAAAATGACTCGAATTAAAATCACAATTTTTCTGATATTGAATAAAGACACTATATTGACATATAGTGGAGCAGATCTGGCTTTGGAATAAGAAAACGTCCGATTGTGATTTTTTCTTTTGCCAATAAGTAAAGTTGGGTCCTCTAATATTCCGACACATTTGTGCTGAGGAAGTCAAAGGGGGAAGGGGGAAATGACATGTTAAATATATGGGAAAGTGGTTTTTCAAAGATAACTCGACGGCTTTTGATCTGACGAAAAAAATCTTCAGAGCAAAAATGAAGAGCTCACGAAAATAAGCAAATTTTGTTCCCAACCTCATCGAGGTCAGACCATTGATTTGCGAGATATCGCGAATCCAAGGTGCAGAAATTAAAAAAAATTAATTCATATTTTATCCTGAAGGAGTGGAGTTAAGGACTCTCATGTTCTTAAATTGAAGGGTATTGGCATATACTTTGTTGGGCCGGGGCTGGACACGGTGAAATGATTAGACGGGGAGGGAGAGGAGGAAAACGAAAATATTTGACATACTGATAACACCCCGTGTAATTCGTGGTCAGACCGACGTACATTTTTTATTTTTTTATGTGCTATAAGATAGCACTCGCATAAAATGATTTTTTTCTCAAACAAACGCTTGGTGCGCGAAATAAAAATTTTTTTTATTAACGTTAAATTCCCGCCAGACCAGAACGCGATAAAATGATTAGGAAGGGAGCTAGAGGACATCAAAAAATTGTTTGAAAAAACGTGCAATTTTTATTTCGCTCACTAAGCGTTTGTCTGCGAAAAAAATTATTTTATGCGAGTGCTACCTTGTAACAAATAAAAAATCTACATCGGTCTGACCACGATAGGCCAATTACATAGGGAGTTAGCAGTATATCAAATATTTTCGCGTCCCCCCCTCTCCCTCCCCTCGTAATCACCTCACCGCCCCCATCTCCCCCCGATGGTAGCCACTACGTAGAGAATATTTTAAGTGCTGCTTGGAATAAACCATTTTACGGGAAAGTGACCCTTAACAGCGTCTCGCAATAATGCAATAGCATTTCTAGCATCTTAACTTTACTTGTATGAAAATTACTTTGCTTCAACACGACACGTTTATAAAGAAACGAAGTCGTACTGGCAGATTTTCACCTGGTGTAGATTGCATAATATTATCAACCGAATTGCAGAAAGATTCAAGCATTATTTATTTATGAGGAAAGTCAACAGTCACTGAAATTTTGTTAATGCCGACTTCATGTAAAGCAAACAAAATAGAAGCATGTAGAATAAATAATATGGTTGGCATTTCTATTTTTGGATTATGCCTTATGGATTTCCGATACAAACGATATTGTTTAGGTCAAATGCCTCTCACTTAATATTCCACACAGATTCGTATGATATTTTCGATTACCTCTATTAACTAGGTAAACAAATAGTGTATGCGAAATATAAGTAAAAAATGTATACGGAATATTAAAATAGGTGAATTATGCAGTATAAAATCATGTAGAATACAAATGTTTTAGCAAAGAAAAACGTTTACTCTTAAATGTTTTAGGGATAATATTCATTCGCTACACGTTGTTGGTTTGTTGATATTATTTCCAGTATCTAAAATACTATAAAATAGTGATTTTTGCTTGCATCGGAGGTGGATAATCTTATAAATTGCTTGATATTTATGGTGGTTTTTAGAATATATAGGATTTCCCAAATCAAAATGGACATAGTGAAATGGAAGATATAGAATACTTTCCCGAGTCCAAAACACCCCCGCACTTACATTTAAACATTTAAAAAATAATGGTTCAGTGTGTAAAATAGTGTCATAAAATTTGATGGTACATTTACGGTTATTCTTCAACAAATATTCGATATTGTCGAGCCATAAAATTTGTAACACCCTGCAAATTAAAATTCATATCGTACTCTAGCCTCATCTTTTCTCAACATTCTCTTATTTTATTCACTCTATAATAATTATAATCTATTTTCGGAAAATAAAAATTATCAGATATTATTTGTACTGTTACATAAACTGCTTACACAAAACGAATCGGATAAATTTACAGTGAGTTTAGAACTTGTTTGTAAATTATTAGCAATTTCAGAACCTACATATACAATATACCTAGGTATATTATTTTTGCTACATTTTGCAAATAGTCTAAGACTTGTGTATAAATTTACATAAGGTAATTCGCAAAAGGCTCTGAAATAACCATTAACATATGTAATTAACAGTGAGCAATACGATATGAAATAAGCGCGACAAAGCGAATTATTCAATTTTTTTTGCGGTTTATATATTTTTACATCTATTAATCGATGTATGTCTAGTCTTGGAATGCTTGTAATCCAAGATTTTATTCTTTTTTTGAACACGCTGTAAGAATTTACTATTTTTATTTCCATTCGCAATTTATTATAAAGTTTAAGTTCTATGTATGTATGGCATCTTTGTGCAATTGTTATTTAGGTCTAGGTAGTTGATTAGGGGCATTTATCATGAAACGGGTGCTATAGGCATGGTTACAGTTTTCCAACTCATTTTTATTTTTATACTGCCTTAGTAAATGGTTGTAACAGAAGAGTTGCCGCATATCAATGATCATTGTTTCTAGGTACAGACTTTCAGTTGAGTAGGTTCAATTTTTAACCTCATCACAATAAAATTGTGAGAGGTTACTAAAATTGGTTCAAAAACGAAACATCAAATCTTTACGTTTTGAGGTCCTGGTTTTTGAAAAATGTCTGTGTGTGTGTATGTGTGTTAGCACGATAGCGCCGAAACTACTGAACGGATTTGAATGAAACTTTGCATGTGCATTTCTTTAGTGCCCCAGAAGATCTGAAAAGGTTTTGGTTGAGATCGGATTAGGTTTAGTGTCATTTTTTAAATATATACAGAGAGAAATCGAAGAATTACACTACAAATATTGCTCTAAAATCCAGTAAAATTACTGAAATGCAAGCTAACTAATGTTTATTTAACAAAGAGTCATGAGCGATCGGTTTGCAATGAGCAAATTTTGTCGATTGTCGTTTGATCCCCGCGCTATGTTTTAGTAGTTTGTCATCCGATACGTTGGTGTCATGTCACATATAAGATTTCGGCATATTTGTAACTTTTAACTTTATAGGTATTTGTACAACAGCAATATCATATGCTTTTATTATAGATTATTACTTTACCAATTTTCAATTTGTTACTTTAAGAATCTGTAATGTTTATGGTACCTAACTAGACTTTCTTAGTTGTTCAAGTGATGTTAAACTTATTAATACGATAATAGTATATTATTCAACGAGCGATAATGTAGCAAACTGAATACTATATTTTATCTATGATTATAACAATTAATATTAAATTGCAAGTATACAGAAACATTATTTACAAAATAATGTCAACAGTTAAACGTCAAACTAATCAAACATGTCCAATCACCTTCCATTTCTCAATAAAAATAATGGACCATTTCATTTCACCGTATGGGAAAGTTGATTGGCTGTATCTAGTGAATTATGCAACTCCAGCTTATAATCCACGCTATTTGTTTATGGATACTATTACTTGTTCAAAAGCAGTTGATTAGTGAATATAATGAAATAGGTAAAGATATAAACATAACAGTTTCAAATAGATTATAACCATATTAGAAACTAAATCAGTTATTAACTTCTGGATGTGTGTTAAAGTTAAAGCACAGCCGACTTGTTGAAGTATTTCCATCCATTTCTTTGTAGTTATAATACGTTTAGGTATTCCATGAAAAAGTTGCAAAAAAGGATTAAAACCAACGTTAAAACGCAAAGGTTCTGCGAGAGGCATGAAACCCCCCCCCCCCCCCGTTTTTGAAGGCGTTGAAAACGATGGTGATTTTATAAAAAAATTGGTTTTGTCAAACTTTTATTTTTAATGTATATATTTTAAACTGCTGTGATATTTGCTCCACATTTGATATATTGTTTGTTTTGAGACACTCTAGTTTTATTTCTCGGTTTGTGAGTCTGAAATTTGAGAGTTTAAACCACCAATTATATTCAAATTATTATAATCTTAATTTGTTGAATTTAGCAGTTAAATTCGCAACTAATATTTATATTGTTGCGGGACGTCCAACACTATCTAATATTATAGCGTTATTTTTGTGTTAACTGCAATTTTTTAGGTCAAATTGCTCACTAAAGTGTCCTGTTGGCATATAGTAAGTCATGAACCAATTTGTTTCGATTTGTTAATTTTTAAAATCTATACTTACTTACACCCACCGTGTAAACCGGAGCAGCCGACAGGCATTAGTACAAATCTATTGTTCTAACTATGGTTACATCCATATGTGTAGGTTACGTGTCATAAAAGGGAACTTTACGTCCTAGAACGCTAAAATTTTACTCTAGTGGCCTAGCACTGTAAAGTTCAATTTTTTCTTCGCACCATAAATAGTCCAAAAAATTCAACTTTATGAACCAGAATCAAATAGTGTGTGCGTGTGTACGTGTGTGTGTATGTGTGTTACCACGATAGCGCCAAAACTACTGAACGGATTTGGATAAAAATTTGCATGAGTTTAATGCTCCAGAAGATCTGAGAAGGTTTTGGTTGAGATCGGATTATGTTTAGTGCCATTTTGGCACACAATTTAATGCTCTTTTCGGCTTCCAAGATCCTGGAGGTTCCAGCCGCTTCCAGTAGCTGCCCATTTTTTTGCTTATAATTTTTTATTTTAATTTTTGCGTAGCTTAAAGGACCTTATATGACTATTTTTAGTACCTCCCAATGCTACAATGCCATACGTAAGGTGAGTTTCCACTAAAGCATGGTAAAGTATTTTCATATGAACAATTTTAAGAACTTTAGAAAAGTATTTATATGTATATAAAACAGTTCTTGATTTTTTTAATATAAAGTTTATGTGTATTTTAAAATTCTTATCTATATAAATTCCCACATTCTTGATGTTATCTGTAGATGAGCTCTCTATATTTGTGCTGCAGAAATTTACACATGATTTTCTATAAGTTGGCGGATATTTCGAATAGGAGGTAAAGTTTTACTAAAGTTTACTATTAATAATTTATTACTGAACCAGTCAAAGAGACTAGTTAGATCAGCTTCTATTTTATCTTTTAATAAATCCTAATTTTCATCTTTATAAAAAAAGCTGTAGTATCAACAAAACTTACTTCACCCTTAGTTTCTACATTAAATAGATCTTGTAAGTATATATTAAATAGTACTAGCCTTGAGGCACCTCATATTCTACAGTCTTTACATTACTTAGGTACTTGTATCTTTATTATTATCAGAAAAATACAATTTTATAGCATAACATGTTTTTATTGATCTCAATTTAGAAAAGCGTAAATAAGTAGCATTCTATGGAAAACAGAAGAAACGTATAGGTAAATGTCAATAATCATTAAAATATAATGAAATATATTCATTCACCATAAATCATATTACATGAACATTTTCGGTTTTGCCATGATAATATATGAAACAAGAAAATCTGCAGAAAGTGTATGGTGAAGTGAAATATAAAAAAATTCATTTTATTGTAAAAAGCGTGGGGTGGCTTTTTAATATATTTTTATAATTCTACTTTTATCAATAGCTACCAATAAAATATTTATAACAATTGATATCAACGACCGCACGCTTTTATATGATAATATGAATTTTTTAATCATTATTTACTTTTTAGTTCGGTTTGCTATTAAAGCGTGTTTTTTTAGTTTTTTTAAACTATAATTTTTTTTTCATATAAAATAATAAAATATATTGACATGTTTTCACCCAACACAAAAACAAAACCAATGTGCAATTGTAAATTAAATAAAAACATTTCATCTTTGCCACTAGCACTTAGTAGTAGAAAAGATGTTAGGCTGATGTCTGCCTGAGGGGCATTGACTTGGGGTAGGCAGCAAAAAGGGGGAAAATACTTGGCACTACCACACGTATGAGCCCCAAAATAGAGCGTGTGGCTAGCTCTGAAGGACCTCAGGGTGTAGGTGCGACCAGCGTACTGCCTAGAGCAAATACAAAAGAATGTCCAATATATTACAGTTTATTAGATACAGAGCAGGTATTACAAGAGATATATATTTTTTCGGGTGCTTAGACCTTTCACTCCTCACGCAGGAGCCGATACAGCAGTGCAGATAATATTATTATCAGTGAAATTCAGGCTACATTAAATACTAAGTAACGGTATTAAATTTACCACTCAGCGGCAATAAAAGATGTCATATACTTACAACTTTCTCAGGTGTAGCTACAGGTGGGTTACATCTTGAAAAAGGTATTTATTTTATAAGGTAAAATATGTTAGATTTGAAGTTAAATAAGTTAAATCACGAAATGGGGCAAAAGATTAAACTAAATGAAACGGTTAACATAAATAGCTGAAGGCCCATCTGCTTGCGTTCCAGGGCTTACGCTCCAAGGGTTTACCAATTGAAGTGGTGTTACATAAAAGTTCATCCGGAACCGGATCTTCAGTTCTTGGCCCAAGACAAGAAATCAAGAGTTCTAGGCCCAAAAGACGAAATCCAGAGTGGGATTTCCAATTCTTAACCCAAAAGAAGAAATCCAGAGTTGGATCTACTGTTCTTAGCCCAAAAGAATATATATTATAATATTTCTGAGCGTTATATAGGACATACGTCTGGGAATTTACACAGCTCAGCTTGTGCTTAAAGTCAGCAACAACAATTAACCTTAAGAAAACTTCATAATTTTAAACAATTTGTAATAGTTTATAAATATCTGGATAAAATATACCAATACAATTATTACAAACTTGTCAGGACATTTAAGATGATAAAAAGTGCTTAATTTAACTCATATACAGGTCAAAAATCCATACTATGCTCACATATGGCTGCAGGAGGTCGGTCGTCCATTTTCAGGTTTCGGAGTAGCGAGAAACCTACAAAATATAAGAAATTTTATACATACGTAGCATGCACTGCAGCACATATTATTAAAGAATACTCATTTATAGTCTAAATGGAGTAATCTTTGTCAATATAACATTTAAATTAACTTTTGTGCAATAAAATATATTTAAAAATTTTGACATTTCAAGTTTACGAATAAACTTTAGAGCATAACTTTAATAAAACAAGTTAAAATAAAACTTTATTCATGCAGACACTTGGGTACATACCTCATGTTACTCCTGTTCACTGCAGCTCCGGGATTTCAGTCTCATGGGGCTCTACAGAGACACTTTTAGACCAGATACCTCACAGGTACGGTAAATTCAGTGCTAGCAAAAACCCAAGAGGTTATTGAACTGCGATTGTGTATAATGTCCATAGCCACAGTACTGGACAAGCTTTTCAAACCATTTTCAGATAACATTTTTGTACGTGGACACTTTTAAGTGTGAATTTTGATGGTGGCGTACCCTGAAAAGTTCAGATTGTATTAGATGTGAGTAAAAGCCATTGTTCGGCGAAATATTAGTATAAGTATGTCTAATTTATAATAAATAGTTTTCATTGGTATTTGGGGTGTTTAAAGGTTAATTTTAAGAAATAAGTTGAAAAAGTTTCAAAATTTTTTAATTTGTTATTATCCACCCTAAAGTTCTCAGAGTGGTATCAAAATAACCGGCATGAGATATATATAAAGAAAATCACAGGATATTTTAGACAATTTATTAGAAAAGGCATTAAAAATCCACATTTAGTTTTTGACATATAATATTTTAAAAATTGAGGAGGCGAAATTTGCAAATTTCAGTCATTTCCATAGTTACAACGTCAAAGGAGAGAAAAATTTGAATTATAAGAGTCCGCATGTAAAGTTTTTCCTCGCCAAATAACCTAAAATGTCTAAGTTGGAATATTTTTCAAGTTACGACACGTCAAATCGACGGAAAGGAAATAAGAATTTATGAAAATTCAATAATTGTCTTCACACGCGAATCTCAAATATTAAAATTTTGAAACTCATCGAGTAACTAATTCAATACAATCATTTATTAAAAGGGGGCATGTAAACCCGAAAATAATTTTGTACTTACTGTTTATTGTTATTAGTCCACCTTAAAAATATAAATTTGTGCTTCGATTTAAAACAAAATGTTCGTCACATCGAATTTCTGCAAGAACTTCACAAGATTTTGAAAATAGTAACACACTGGAAACCACATTGGAGGCAAACAGCCGATTGGAAGGAAACCGCTACGTCTGTGCACAGGTAGACACTTCATAATTCATTCAAAATAAAGAGCTCTCTATACCAAACGGTATAATATATTTATTTTGATCGATTGATCAATCGATATCTCCGATAAAATTTGTATTGTTAGTTTTAAGGATTGGGCATTTTTGTAATGATTTTTCACACTAAATACCAAAATAAAAAGTATTAATTGTTGTTGTCATCCCACATATCCAACCGCAGAGCTCGCTACTGAGGTTAAGTTTCTCTACTCAGCTGGCTGAGCTGAGTTTTACTAGGTGGCGCCCAGGCACCTAAATAACTTCATTCAAAATTTCTTTCTTATTATATTAAATTTCAATCTTTCAAGTTTTCAAATATATTTATTACAAATTCATACTTGCGCTAAAACCATATTACAAATTCAATTTCATTTTCCAAATTTAGATTTCACATACTTTCAAAACATAATATTTTGTCTCACCAACGTGAGGCTCTTCTCAAATTTCAACACATTTCAAAGCATAACAATTTGGGATCACCAATTTCACATTATTTTCTCTTATAATACACAAAAATAATATATATTAAAATATTAATAACAGTGGCGCCTCTGGTAAAATTTCGACAATAGATTAGTCATTTTTTAAATTATTTTATCCTGATGAGGACATTAGGACAAAGTTATCAAATCATTTTATTATCCTCGGTCCTTGATAAGTGTGTAAACAAACATACAGGCGAAGCTAATATAAAGCGTGTAAAAAATAAAAGAGCTAGTACATTATATATGTGCTATAATAAAAAGTGTATAGAGTGTATAAAACAGACAATATTACAAATAATATCTATAAAAACAAACTAACAGATATATTTACACGAAAAAGTATTCCGAGAGGTAAGTATTATACATGACTAGTTGGAATGACACTTAGGTATCTTGAAACTATTTTCCATTACCTATTAAAAAATTCGGTCATGTTATAGAAGCAATTTTCTGTTAAAAATATTTTCAATTTGCTTCTAAACAACCTAAAAAAAAATTATGACCTTATTTCCGCAGGAAGTTTATTACATATATAACTACCTGCGCAGTGGGGTGATTTTCTATACCTGCTAAGATTCTTAATGTGGATTCCTTGCGAAATTCTGGTGTGTTAACTGTGGATATCATTATTCGTCTTGAATTTAAGTTTCTGTGCATAAAACAAGAAATTTTAATATATAAATGGTAACTGTCATTATCTTTTTTGTTTTAAATGTATTTCTACACGATTATCTATAATTTAAATCAAATGGTATTCGTATAATCTCCTTTTGCATTACAAAGACTCTGTCTCAGTCGATTGATCCCATAATCTCCAATGTTCTGTCATCTACATTAATAATTGCCGAGGATAATCCTGCACGAACATCAGGAACATAGAAGAAATAAACAGTTACGATGACGAAAACATTCGGATGGAACATAAAATGCATGGGAAAACTTAGGAAGAACAAGTTTCAGACGAGGAAAGCGAAGAGTTGGAAGTTGAAGAACGAGTAGAGCAAGCTTCAATATCAAAACGAAAAAGATGCATTGAAATGGATTCAGTGGACCAGGTCTAAAAGGGACACATAAAAATAGGAAGACATTAATATTTAATGATAAATTAGACGCTAATATCTGCTACCTATTAAATTCAAGAATTATGCATAATATTAATTAAAACACGATATATCAGAGGTAGAAACCCTTTTCTTCGTAGTCACGCACACCGAACTTGACGCGCCTGTATCTCCGAAACGGCTTATTGTAGGTAAAAATTGCTAAGCAACTTTTCTGTACAGAATTTAATACTGAATAGTATTATTAATAACTGCCTTCCTCAAAAAGTCAACGATTCTGGAGATACAAGCGAAAAACTTAATTTTACCGCCATGCTGGCAATATGGCGGCTAAAGCAGATCTCGCGCGAGGAGTAAACTTACTTACAGCTTTCTGAGAATTATTTCCATGTATTATTGCTCTGGCGTCTGGCCTAATACATTTAACCATTTTATTTTCAAGTGTACAAGGCACCTCGAGAGGACGACATGTTACGCAACTTTACTTTTTCGAATGAAACACCTTGTATATATTTTTATTATTCCCGAACAAATTTTATTAACTGATCACTTTATAGAACCTATAAAATTTTAACAATAGTAATTATTAATAATAATTCACAACAACTAATCTGTAATTCATTCACATTAAAAAAACATAGGTATTGATATACATGCAAAAAGCCAAAAAGTTCTTTGGCCCGTTGCCTGGAATATCGATGAGTGTTTGACGCTCAAACTGCTGAAAGTAGTTCTTTCAAGCGCACTCTAGAAAACTGATGCAATTTTGTCGTATTTGCACATTTCTATCATCAAAGCAGCATTTCTATAGAGAAATACATTATTTAGGAACGGTTCAAACAAAACTCACACTAACAAGAAGTTACTTAGTTGCTTATATTTATATTGACGCTGCATTTATAAGCATACTAATAGAAAAATAGTTAAAAAAGAATTTACAGAAACGCGTATAATAAGAAATTACCCAACTTTCCTTATATTTAAATAGATGTAAATATAAAGCATTGCGCAAAGAATTATGTACAAATGATTTGAAATGCAAATTAGAATTTATTAAAGCAATTACCACTTTCCAACTAATAATAGAAAAAATTAGACACAGTGTGTTGCAATTAAGAATATAACATCCTTATAACTTTTTATCATTTTTCTAATTTAAGTCTAATTTTACCCCAATATAGAACATACTAGGATCTAGTTGTGGCCAAAAACTCTCGCCCCCATATAAATACAAAAATAAAGGGGGAGAATGAAGAAAATATGTTAGGCATTTTTTATCGGTAAATTTTATTAATGAAAATTGTTCAGAATTGCCCAAAAAGCAACTCCAAAGTTTTGTTAAAATTAAAAATATTGAAAGTTATTTTTCAAAAAAAGTTTAAGTCCGAAAATATAATTTCAAAGAGTTACTTGACAAAACAAAAGCTTCTATGTTACTTGAAAAACAGACTCGATATCCACCACAACAGATTTTTGTTAGTGACATTTGCTGGCAATATATCGTGCTCCACATAGCGCAGTATCAACTGATAATTTCAGATATTTCTCTTTTGTAAAATCTACAAAATTGAATAATGTAAAATTATCAACGTTTCCTCCGACATCTAGTGCTGCACAACAACATTGATCCGCGTGGACTATCAAGTACTAAAATCACTTGGGAATGAACTCAGTTGGGATGACTGTGAGTACAACTTTGGAACCGAATAAAAATGAACGGGTTATTAAAAATTCGCGATGGAAAATAATCCCTTCGTACTCATTCACTGCCTAATTTTATAATTTAAATTTTCTAGGGCTTTTCCTAAACCAATTCTAAGGTTTATTCCATCTTTGAAATTCTAATTGTATTTCTTAGAGTGATGGTAGCTCAGGCTCTGGGTTTGAGGTTTGCGTAATTTATATTGATTTCGAATTTTGAATTGTAAAATTATTTAGAATTGTTAACCAATAATAATATAAGATGCTTAAAGCTTATAAATATGTTTTATTCTTTTTTTGATACATCATTAGGTTTTTAAAGTTGATGACCATAGTAATAGTTTTCGGAAAGTTCTTATTGAAGTTATACCTTGTGATCATTACGTCCGTGGGCATGCCTAGAATGGGATCTGCCTTCATCTCTAAGCATAATTTCTGGTACCCTGTCCCGTGCTGCTGTCTATTTGGCGTTTGGCTTTGTATTAACCTGTGCACCACTGACCGAACTTCGCCTTGTATGAATATGGTAAGTCCAAAAGAACCTGAAATGCTGCTGTAGAAGCAGTATTACGGCCCCCGTGACGCACAGACAAGCAAACCTTTCCACGCCACTTAAACAGCCTTATTGCTTCCGACTGCAGCGTCTTAGGTCACCATACTACTGATCCATAGGTTATCACAGGCCTTACTACCCGGCTGTATAACCACAGGCTCATTTTGGAATTTAATCCCAGTTTTTTCCACACATTTGCCTACACCTTCCGGGGGCAATTGTTGCTTTCTCTATGACTTTTTTGGATGTAGGAATTCCATGTTAGTTTTTGGTCAAAGCTGACTCCTAAAAATTTTGCTTCGCGGAATTTCCACTCCGTCTTTAAGCCTTTCAGTGTTCTGCTCCATGTAAAAGTGACGACTGTGGTCCTTTGGGAATTTGTACAGAGTTCCTCCTTACAACACCGTTTATCGACAACATTTAGGGCTCTTTGCGAACGCTCCTTTATCGTATTGGAAAATTGCCTTTTGACTACTATTGCTAGATCATCCGCATATCCTAGGCAATAGACGCCTTCTGTGAACGATTTCTGGACGACTTCGTCAACCAGGGTTGCCCACAGTAGTGGAGTACCCCTCCTTGGGGGTAGCCTGTGCTCACCTTAGCCTCAATGGGGGCCTCGCCTAGATTGGATATTATAATCCTGTTGTCTAGGCTATCTTTAATCTATTTGCAGATCACTGTTGGGACTCTGTTTGATAGTGCCCTCGTTAGTGATTGCGTTGCCGCGTTATTAAATGCTCCTTCTATGTCTGAAAATGTTACTACTGCCATTTCGTTGTCATCCAAGGACTTTGCTAGTAGTCTATTTAATTCATCCAGCGCAAGGTTGGTCGGCCTCACTGGCTGGTATGCATATTGATGCTCACTAAATGGGTTCTCCCTTAGTAATCCGTCTCTAATGTATCTACAGTCTTCCCACCGTTTTAAGTAGGAAAAAGTATAGGCTTATAGGTCTATATGACTTGGACGTTTGGTCCGATAATTTACTTATTTTTGGTAGGTAGATGACCCTCACCTTCCGCTATATGGTTGGTATATATATCCAGGCTAAACAAACCCTGAATATTTTACATAAGTATAAGTAAGGTATTAGTACCTCTATCAACAAACTTAATTATGCGGTTAGCCAAATGACTACGAAGTTGTGCTGGAGAAAATAAGTTCAATCAATATTAACGCATTTCAATACTTCACTGATGCATTGTGGTGCATTGTGGTGTGGTTGGGTGTGGTAGTATGGAAGAAAACAAGAAGTTCAAAAACCTGTTGAAGAAAAGTTATCAGACATTTAAGGTGAAGGAGGTCAAAGGTCTTAATCCTAGAGTGAGAGTTGCGGGAATTTCTGAAGAAATGTCTGAAGATACACTTTTAGAGTATGTAATGAAAATGAATAAAATTATTTTATTCCCCGATTCGGAAGTAAAATTACTCAAATTCGGTCCCACAAAGAAAAATAAACGAATTTATAATGCAGTTTTAGAAGTGGATAAGAGTTCATACGGTAAAATTATGAAATCAGGGTATGTAGGTTATGATTACTGTACAGTATATAATGCTATAGAAACTCGCAGATGTTTCAATTGCAACGAGTTTCATCACACTTCAAACAAATGCACTAAAGATAGCCCTGTATGTCCCCGATTCAGTAAAAACCATAAATTATCAGACTGTAAAGGAACAATTTTGGTTTGTAGTAATTGTGTAAATTTAAGGAACGACCAAAATGTGGATATTAATCATGCTGTGTAGGATGCAAAATGTCCTACGCTTTTGGATTCACGTGAGAATCTGAAAAATAATATACTCGCTATATAATAACTTCATTTACTCGCGCCCAATGATCAACTTTCCATATACTATCAAAATACTCGTGGGTTAAATAGCAAAACGCATGATCTCCTAAATGTTGTCACCTCCTGCAATTATGAAATTATAGCATTCACAGAAACTTTGCTTAACTCCAGTGTTTTTAATGCTGAATTATTTACAAGTAGATATAATGTTTTTAGAACTGATAGAGACTTTAATAACTTGAATTGTAGTAGAGGTGGGGGTGTTCTCATTGCTGTGGAAAATACTATTAACCCAGAAGCGATTCAGATTAATTTAAATGACTTAATTTCTATAGATCTAGTTGCCGTTAAACTTTATATCCGCGGCAAAATATTATATATATTTGTGATATACATTCCACCCAATACGTCGATTGCTCTATATCAAAGTTTATTTGAATTCTTTTTATCTATTAAATATATTTATAACACCGACGTCTTGATTCTGGGTGATTTTAATATTCCAAATTTTTCTACTACAAAATTTCTTAAACTTCTTTGACTTGAAACAATTTAACTTGGTGAAAAATCAAAGTAATCGAATCCTGGACATGGTTATTGCAAAAAATGATTGTGAAGTAGGAAAGGCAATTGACCTCTTACTTAAGAAAGACTTACATCACCCTGCGTTAAGAATAGTTAAACAAAATATTAAAAGCGTTGGTAATAAAAAACAATTAAATACTAAGCCTAGATATAATTTTCGTAAGGCAAATTTTGCAACTCTCTATGAGCAGTTATCATTAATTAACTGGGATTTCTTAGGCGAATAGAAAGATGTGAACGAAGCGTGTGGTGCATTTTATAATAAATTATGGCAAACTTTCAATTATTGCGTACCCAAAACGGTTAGCAGAAAGCATGATTATCCGTCTTGGTACACGGCAGATATAATAATTAAAATTAAATATAAATCGAAATTATTAAAATTGTATGAAACAACAAAAAACACAGAGTATTTGACTGAATTTAAAATACTTAGGAAAAACATAAAAAACGATATAAAAAGCTCATAAGAATGATGTTGAATCCAATATTTGCAGCGAATCTAATAAATTTGTTCACATAAGAGTGATCGATGTATGCCCAATTATGTTACATACAAAAATGAAAATTTTTATGAATCAGCTGAAATATAGTCTAGTATACTTTAGCTTGGCATCTGTATGTATGAGTTCATATTTCCGTACGATTTCATTTTCTCTTGTACACAAAGATCCAGAAATATTGTCCACGTAGACAATGTTTCTGGACTATTGCTTTAACCTTGTGTACAATATGGGAGAAAATGAAATCGTAGGGAAATATTAACTCATACATACACACGCCAAGTTAAAGTATACTAGACTATATCAAATGCATTCGCTGATTACTTTCAAGAATCTTATACCAAACTAACTAATCTTAATATCACTAATGACACTCCAGTAACAATATCCTCACAGTAAAAGAATTCAAAAAATGACAGCCGGTCCAGATTTAATACCAGTTTTTATTTTAAGAGACTGTTCACATATTTTCGTAGTCCCACTTACTATTATATTTAATCTACCTGTCAGTACCAGTTGTTTTCCGAACGTTTGGTAGAACTCTAAAATATGTCCCGTTTTTAAAAAAGGAAGCAAATTTGATATTACCAACTACAGACCCATTACAATAATATGCAACTTTGCAAAGGTATTCGAGTATTTATTACATGACAATATATATAATCATGTAAAACCAAACATAGTAACACAGCAGCATGGCTTTATGAAAAGTAGATCTACCACAACAAATGTATTTTACATAACCCAATTTTTATCGCAATCATTAGATGAGGGGGTCCAAACAGACTTCATTTATATAGACTTTTCTAAAGCATTTAATCGATTGGATCACGAAACCTTACTGCACAAACTTGATCTAAATGGCCTCTCTAATGGACTGCTTCTGTTATTTAAGTCATATCTAAGCGGTAGAACATAATTTGTACACTATAATGGCCATAAATTTCATGAAATAATAGTCGAATCTGGAGTTCCACAAGGATCAGTCCTGGGACCTCTGTTCTTCAATATATTTGTTAATTACATCAATAAAAACCTTAATCGTGATCCCTACTCTATGCCGATGACATGAAACTATTTACAAACCTTCAAAACTCTAATGACTGTCTAAATTTGCAAAGTAACCTCAGCAGATTAAATACATGGTGGTAAACAATAACTTACACCTTAATGAGCTAAAATGTATTATTCTTACTTTCAGTAAAAGTCCGAAAAAAATTATATTCGATTATAAAATTGACGATATATCTCTCAGCAGACCTGACACGTTTAAAGATCTAGGTGTTGTCTTTGATAGTGAATTATCTCTTGCCCCTTACTTGAATCATACGCAGAACTGGTCGTAGTTTTACAAATATCGATACTATAGGAATGCTATTCAATACGTTCGTAAGATATAAATTAGAATACGCCTATATAATTTGGAGTCCAGGATATGAGACTCATGTGAAAAATTTGGAAAATATTCAAAGACGATTAATGACATTTCTTAGTTTTAAAATTGATGGTTTTTATCTGGATATCGGAACACCGCAGGACCAACTACTAGAAATATAGTCATTTAAATCTTTGAACCATCGAAGAATTTATTGCATGTGCATGTTTCTCTTTAATATTGTAAATAGCAAAATAGACTGTCCAGAAATTCTCGACCAAATTAATTTCAGAGTTCTATCTGTATCGACACGTAACCGCGCAACTTTTTATTCACAAAATGCCCGTACTAATGCTATGAACTTTTCGCCATTATCTAAAATATGTGTATAAATTTTCTTTCTCTACCTCTATGATTTATATTATATTGATATTATGTATGTTGTTATATATGTTATATGTAGTATTTATGTACGTCATTTATAATTTTGCGGGACTACTTCCTGCTCTGTAATTGGATTGTTGTAATCTGTAGAGCTGTGTAATAATTTTTTCAGAAAAATCAATATTTTGTTAGATATTTTAAAAAGAACCTTTCCCCTTACCCACTTTTAACCCTTGTAAAAAATTTTGCATAGGTGGTGTCGATGAGGACTTTTGAGAAATTTTTAAAAAGACAATATTTATCGTATAGAAAAATCTAGCTAGATGGGGCTTTTTCCGCACTTTAATAGAAAAAAATGCCATTTCAATCAAAAATAGATTAACGTAAATTGTAGGTAATTTCTTGTTAGTGTAGTGCTAAGTATTTCTTAAATAAGTTTTATATAACGCATTTCTTTATAATTATTTATCAGCATTGGTAGTTGAAATAGGTTTTTATGATGATTGTCTCATTAACTTTCCAAGACTTAACTAATTACGACTTATTTCCTTCTGACTATTTCCCAGTAAACGGTAAACGTATACCTCGGCACATTATCCAAGTCTTAAGATAAGCAGCGATTCCTGACACCACGTCTAACGTGAACAAAGTATTCGCAACAAACACAATAGAACTACTAATCAGCGTGACCACTACAAAGGCTCAAGTTTACGGCGGACTGTTGTTCATTGTCCTCGCCGACCCGGCCGTATTTCGCGCTTTTCAACTTGTTCCTTATCAGGGGCAGCAGACTTTATTAGGGCGATCTGGGTGTCGTGGCCTAGACTTTTAGACTCGACCACAATCTGTTCTATTTATAGGCCCATACAGCTGTCGCCTTGTGTCAATTTTCCCTTACATTTCGTGTCTGTGTTTTATTACAAATTAATAATAAAATTGACAGTTATATAAAAATTTGCGGCATTAATCATGGATTTATTTACAACCGTTATCAAACAATGTAATAATTACTAAATTCTTAAAATTGATAGAATTCACAAAATTTAAATTAATAATAATATAATAAATAATTTATTTGCAATTTATCAGAACATAGACATCTAAACAATCACAAGTCTAAGTAATAAATTTTCAAAGAGAAAAAAAATCTGAGAATTACAAAGTAAATATAGTCAGTCAATCTTTAAAGTTGTGTCGTCAGAGCTCATACCCTACCTCAAAAAACTGTTTGATGTCGTGTGGGAAAGTGGTCAAGCTCCGCAGGAGTTTCGTGATACACTTTTAATCAACCTCTTCAAAAACAAAGGAAGCGCTGCGGACTGTGGAAATTACAGGGGTATAGCTCTCCTGGCTGTTGGAGGGAAGATACTCACTAAAGCGATGGCAAATAGGCTAACACCTGTTATGGAAAAGTTACTTCCTGAAACACAGAGTGGCTTTAGACCAAACCGAGGCACATCGGATTTAATCTTCACACTTAAACAGCTTCAAGAAAAAGCACTCGAACATCAAGGAGAAATTCACATGGCCTTCATTGATTTAACCAAGGCGTTTGACTCGGTGGATAGGGAAGTGCTCTGGAAAATTATGTTCCGCTTAGGTATCCCTAGAAAATTTGTGGAAGTATGTCGCAGTCTACATACAAACAACAACGCCCAGGTTATGTATAATAATGAGGCAACCGAACCTTTCCAAACCCTCACTGGAGTTAGGCAGGGATGTGTCCTGGCACCCCTACTCTTTAATTTGTTTACCACTGCTCTAACAATTATTGTTGACAACAAACTGACAGTCAGAGGAATAGGTCTCAGATACCGTTTTGATGGCGGTCTCTTTAACATAGGGCGCTTTAGAGCTTTCACGAAGACACGCACACGATTCATTTGTGATCTCCAGTATGCGGATGACTGTGCACTTTTAGCCTCTACGCCGGAAGAGCTTCAAGAACTTTTAGATGTGTATGCCCAGAGCTATGATTCCTTGGGACTTAAAATCAACATTGGAAAGACTAAGATTATGTCAACTCCTCATCAAGTGAACCAAATAGACATTACACTTAACGGAAATTCTCTTGAAGTGGTGGATCAGTTCAATTACTTAGGCAACGTTGTTAATGACAAAGCAAACATGGACAGCGAGATTCGCAATAGAATTAACGCTGCATCTAGAGCACTCTGGGGAATTAGAGAGAGAGTATTTGACAACCACGACCTTGCTTTGTCAACGAAAATGGCTGTCTACAGAGCAGTTGTCATTCCAATACTGCTATATGGATGTGAAAGCTGGGTCACTTACCGTCGTCATGTGAAAGAATTAGAACGTTTTCAGCAAAGACACCTCAGAAGTATGATGAAAATCCGTTGGTTCCATCACATATCAAACGTGGAAGTACTCAGGAGAGCAAACAGCCTTCCAATTGAGGTGCTTATTTCAAGAGCACGCCTAAGATGGGCAGGTCACGTTCATCGTATGCGTGATAACCGCCTTCCTAAATGTGCACTTTATGGTGAATTGCTAAGCGGTAGAAGAAGGCGTGGCGGTCAACGAAAGAGGTTCAAAGACGCTCTCCATGAAAATCTAAAGTCCCGCGGTATTGCAGACGAGCAATGGGAACAACTTGCAGCGGACAGAACCGAATGGCGAGGGGTTGTGGCCAGCTATCAAGGAAATGTTGCTGCAAGAAGGCCGAATCCAAGACCTAACCAGGTCTATGTTTGTCCTGACTGCGGTCGACATGTGCTCTCCCGAATTGGCCTCTATAGCCATAGTCGTGTGCACCGTAGATGAATGGGAATTACAATAGACTACACCTTTTACTTGTTTTTTTATTGTACACAATCTATCGACTGTAACATTTTTATACTCGGACTCGACTAACGGCTAATAATAATAATAATAATAGTCAGGCGAGGTAATTGTAAAAACGGGGTAATTGAAAACGCCTTTGTAACTTCTTTACGTTCGCTAACATAAGCTTTATAACTGATGGGAATTCGAGTTTATGGTTCCTGGACATATTCTCTACCGCGCAAAATCCAATAGTTTAGCATATGATACATTCTGTTTGTGCTTGTGTAGCAAACAGTTGAAATAGATCACTGTTTACAATTGCCCCTGTAATTGTGAACTATCCATTTTTACACGTCTGAAAGACTTTTATTATACTTGCTAAAATGGATATTAAATCTTCACAAATAACGGTTCAAAACGCCTGTTTCAGAAGGAGAATAATACAAAATCTATACTTACAGTTCGTTTTTGCTTAACTGCCTCACTGATCGTACCAATTGGACGTCGTAACACTATAAATCTAACATAGCAAATACTAAAACTTTCTTAAATTAAACCTGAAAAGGAATTTTGAAACACAAGAAAGAGACAATATAAAGTTCAAAAATATATATTAAATCTTTCAAAAAATTATGTTTTTACAAAACGTTCAAGAAAAATGTATTGACAAACTATAGTCTGGCCCGTGTACAACACATAGTGAGGAACGGAACGACTCATAATGTACCAATTACCATCCAATGTTTAGTGTTTAGCGAACGATTACACAAAAAGATTCAGTAAAAAGTTCAATGTTTATAATTTTTTGGTGGGCTTTTGCTTGCCCGTCTATTGACGTATTTTCAGTTCCAGATCATGCAGTTATAGATTCATACATTCAGGCAAGGTGGTCCCATGCACGTTCTGAGTACATGGTAACTATACTTTTTTGATTCCAAATCACTGAGGAACTGGTTTAAGGCAAATTCCTTTAAAACCCATCATTTTCCCGTCAAAATCGGCTGCTAGAAAATGATAGGGCACCCTCGACGGTAAGGGCTATGTTCGCTAAAAGTCTCTAAATACTTTAATTAGAAAATTAGTATACTTTCTAAAATTCCACTCCTTGATGAGTTTCTGATATTTTTGCATAAAAAATTCTCCGTAGAGCGAAAATGTGATTGAATATTTGAAAATCTCTTCCAACGGCATTTTTACGTGAAGCACGCTTTTCGAGTCGGATTTTGTTACAGTTTCGAAAAGTTCATCGAGGGTTTTGGTGTGTTCTTTAACATAATAACTGCTCATGAGGTAATTGTGAACAATTTTTAGGGCAATAGTAAACACTGATTATAATTAAACCTTCATTTCTACAATATAGATACATTTTTTATTTTAAATGCGTAAAATTCAACCCAAACTTTTATGTTGAAAATATATTTACAATTTCCTAATCGGGACCAACTATGAAAGCATAGGACAAGAGTGACATGTTCCCAATTGCCTCAAAAATTTGATTTTAATGTATTTTGCTTGGGAAATTGTAAACAGCAAATAACATTTATAACACATTGCATAATAAAATATTTATAATAAAACACTGCTTAAAGTACCTACACCAGCATTCAAGTTAGAAATGAGTAACACGTCAATAATAAACACGGGATCGCAAAATAGAAAAAAAAAGTATTGAAGTAAATCTTTCATACAACCATTTCTTATAATGGAGTAAAAGTATGACCTTCTAAATATAGCAGTTCGAGTGACTTCAATCCACGAAATCGAACATTGACATTATGAATGTCGCTTTTATAAGTAACTTTCTGAAAGAAATATGGAGGGATTTCGTACCAGATGATATGGTGGAGAGTGGCCGAATACAATTGCCATCGAGATTTCATATCTAGTCAGTTGGCGTCTTTTAATTTATGTGAAATTCATCGCAAAAGTTAAAATGACTTAGGACTAATGTGTCTGATAATAATATAAAATTATAAAATATAGGAATTATAATATTAATAATAAATTTTACCATATAATTTTTACCATATAAAATTTTACCATATAATTCAACGCTCGTAAGGGCGAATAGCTGTTTTGGTTTAATTTGTTGAGTCCTTATTTATATAACGCATTTGCAGATAGATTGGAATATTATAATTCCTATATTTTATATTTTTATAAAATTTCCTTCTGCTATAAAATTACTTATTCAGTGATGATTATCAATTTTATTTTCGATTTGGATTATTTCGAGACTACTGAGAGATGGCGCTAGTTACGCTCTACTTCAGTGGAACTTAACAGTGTCTATGACATGAGAACTCCGGGTATTGAAGGTATCACTTGCACTGCACTGACGAGACCCAAAACTAGGTCGAAACCGATCTGCAGTTAGTGACATCCTGCAATATGAAGGGAATCTCGCATCTTCCTCGTAGCATTCGAGCATTCCAAGTCATTGTATTTTTAGTGCTAACTGTGTTTAGACAAAATACGTAAATTTTACCGTATAATTCAGCGTTAGTAAGGGGGAGTAGCTGTTTTGATTTAATTTATTGGTTGACACTTGCAGATAGGTTGGAACATTATAATTCCTATATTATATATTTTTATAAAATTTCCTTCTGCTATAAAATTGCTTATTTAATGATGATTATCTGATAATTATATTTTAAAAGAACGTGGAATAATGCTGGCGATAAGATTTAAGATTAGTATATGCCCTTTTTCAGCGTTTAATAACACTTTTAAATTGCAAATCAGTATCAAACTCTAGATCTAGACTTCTTGCTTCTTACTTACATTATACATTTGATAAAATCGCATGTGTACAGAAAGAACAAAACGAGACCTAATATCGAACCCTGAGGTACCCACACCTAATTTTTTAAGGCAGAAATACCATTACTAGTCATCACACACTGCTTACGATTAAGAATATAACTTTCAAAAAGTTTTTAAAGAAGATTCATAGCATCTCATGAAATGCAAAATTGACAGTAATATATCATGATAAATAGTATCGAAGGCTGTTGAGTAATCTAGTAATATTAATGCCGCAGTCTTGCTATTATCAATATGAATAAATCATTTGTAAGCTCTGATAAAATTGCGGTACAGCTATGTATTGGCCTAAAACCAGATTGCCTTGTCGGAAGAACATCGCATTCATTAATATGCGAGCAAATTTGAAATTTCATAACTTTCTCTAATACTTTTGACAGAATTGGCAAAATTGAAATGGGATGGCGTTCGGTAGAGGCAAAATATTAGAAACTTTTCAGGAGTCAGAGAAAATACCATCAATAAGACAAATATTAACAATATGTTAAATAAAAGGTAATATGTAAGGACAACAGAGAAGTAACATGTGAATATTAATTTCATCGGTAGCATTAGATTTTATTCCAACAATTATTTATAAACAACAGTTTCATCAATGGCAGTGGAAGAAAAAAAGAGTTAAAATTTCATTAAGATTATTGTTATAAAAGCTAATCAAATTTGCACCCGTCCCAGTAACGTTAGAAGAGGGCAGGCGAAAATGATCATTTATTAAATTTAGATTAGATTGTCAGACATGAAAATAGAGGGTGGTTTATTATAAATGTTAAGTTCATTTAATTTTCACAAGACAACTTTACCATTACTACCATAATGTTGGAGGCAGTACTTTAAATATCCGTTTTTCTCACTTCTTACTTCATTAGTAGTGATATTTTTAAAATTTTTGCAGTAATCCCAGTGGTGTGTATTTTCAGTTTTTTTAAATTCGGTAAATGCTTTATGGCGGAGCTTTATTATCAATCTGATATTATCAGTGAGCCATGGAGGTCTATATTTTTTTGCTTGAATGTTACGAATGGGAGCTAATACATCAAAGATATGCAAAATCATTGTATTAAAATAGTCCACTTCTTCATTTAAGTCATCGATAAGCATTATATTTTCAAATGCGGACATCAGAAGAAAATTATGAAGAACGTGTTTATCGATGTTTTTTAAACTCCTAAATTCAAAATGTCTGCATGATTCTTTTCCTGCTTTTAGGTAGACTTTACAAAAGGTCAAATGGTGATCAGATACATTAAGAACTTCAGCTGCACCACTAGTAAGAGACTTAATCTCATCAAAAATTAATGTAACATCTAAAAGTGTAACAGTATTTTTTGTAGTTATTGTGGGTGAAGTAATAATTTGTCCCATACCAAATAAATCAACAATCTTATAAACATTGATTGCATTAAAACACACAGCAACCATGAAGTCGATGTTGATATCACCTCCACGTATGATTTTGTTATTTTGTAGAATGAAGTTTGCTAGATTTTCATCAATATTTTCCAAAAAAACTAGAAATGTTTTTACTGGGGTGTTTATAAAGCTCCCCAGAAATAAATGAAATTTTGTTAATGTTTACTTTGATCTAAAATTGGTCTAACAAATCAGAGAAACTTAAGTTCAACAGGTCAAAGTCAATGGACGGTTTCAGATAGATCCCAACTCCACCTCCTCGTGCACCACTATCCTTCCTAATGAAGTTATATTGAATCATTATCAATATCTTCGTTTAGCTATGTCTCGCTTACTTCTACTAAATCATAATTTTCCTATAAAACGAAAGGCTTGAGTTTAGAGAATTTATTAACTAAAGACATTACATTATTAAAAACACAATTTCGATTTTACTAAAAAAAACATTCAACGATGAAAAACGCCAAAATATTTGAATATTACACACGAACAGACTTCTTGCGTCTTTCGCTAACTATGTCGACATCGTTGGGAGACGTTCTTCGTTGAAAATCAGTCGAAAGACTGATTTTCAGTTTTCCTGAATTAGTTAGTTTTGATTAACATATAGCGTAACATAAAAAGTTATCACGATATCCCCATACAATAAAATCATCCATAATAAGGATATTACTTTTCTGAATGTCAAGTTGACTTGTTAGTCATAAAATAATTTGTATATTCTATCGTTAGCGTTTAGGGAATGTAGATTTAAAAAATAGAAGCACTCGTAGAAATAATATCCCTAGTTCCAATAATGTCTAGAATAATATAAATTTATATAAATTCTCTACTTTTACAAGTTTCCAGTAGCATTAGTTCTCATTGTACCCTGTTCGGGCCCTATGCGAATAAAGAAATTCGTCTCAAGTAATCCCTAACTTCATGGAAGTAATATCGAGGTAGGAAATAAATTTAACTGAATTTCAATATTCGACAAGTAACTCTTTGATCGCATATAAGTAAGTAAATTTTCCTGTGGAAATCAGTATTCTACATATCATTCGTTGAAAACCGTGGAGCATACATCGCCAAATATTTGCTCTGCTAGTAACTTATCTGAAAATTGATTTTTCTTAAGGCTGTTCGTGCATTCAGTTCGGTTTCCTCGTGTACCAACTGATACGTTAAATAAATGGAATGTAATTCTTTGAGCAGTTTTTTGATTTTCGAATGCCGCTTATGTCAGATGCTCATTCAGGGAATATCATTATATTTACAAACATACAGGGTAAAAAAATGCTTGATTATTTAAATCAAACTAATATTAATTTGTTTGAAGAACATGCCCCTTACTTACTTATTTTATTTATTTATTAATGCAACAAACTTAAATTAACAAAGTGGTTTAACCCAGTCTACAATCGGAAAAAGACAACACCTGTGAAGTTCTCGTATTGTGTCGAGCAGTATTTACATTCTCATTAATAATACTATGTTTACTTACCGTAAGAATAAAAATACAAAATAGTAGTTATATCTTCTTACAAACAAACATGGAAAGAAAGCACAGAAGGTTCGGTGGGACCTTGAATGTGACTATTACAAGAGGTAAAAAAGACAACATACAAATCAAACAGACATATATACAAATTAACACTAACATGCAGGGAGTACTACAAAAGTTTTGTAATTTTATTTTTGAATTATTAATAATATATTATAAGTATGGAGGTTGAGCGTAGGTGCGTCTTTACTATGTACATATTTCGATATGCGATGTAAAGCAACGTTAGGCGCAGTTAGTAGTTGGATGGGTGATGTTATAGTACTTCTTTACTTTCAGTACTATAAAAAATACAAAAATTTCCAAAATTATGAAAATAAATCAAAAGTTAAAGTTACGATACTTGAAATAACAAAAATAGGCAAATTCTCTGAAATAATTCCGATAATTCTCAATTAACCTATTTTCATCATCGAACAACAGAAGAAACCCAAATTCGCTCTTTCGGAACAAAAACTCATCAAAAAACCGACATTAAAAATATCCGCCCTGTATAATCTTAAACTTGGCCAAAATCACCATCCTAACCCAACTTTTCATCGTCTCATTTCGATACGTTAATTTTTTATAAACAATTTTCTTTTCAAAAATCTCAACACTTTCCGACCACCCCCCCGTATACCTCAACTTACTCTCCGTGCTTCTCAATACCTCACTACCATCGAATTCGACAAAACAATACTACCCGCTTCTACTTTAAATTTTCTTACTTTTCAGTCACCCCTCGTATACCGCATTCCATATCGGCATTATCTTCGACCCATATATTATCTCATTTCCAGGCACAGCCCGCCTATCGCACTTTTTTAATTAACTTTCCAGCTCGTAAAAATCGGACCTTCGTTACGACTTTACGGGGTCAATCCGAAAACGCTTAATTCCACATCAATCAAACCTCGATAACTTCTAAAGTAATGTCGATATCAAAATTCTTTTTATACCACAAAATTCCCCTTTTCAAGGCGGATTTTTCCACATAACTCTCGTTTCAAAATTTTAAACTTTAATAAGAGGTTGCGCAATGTTGTGCAATCTTACGCAATCGAGCCGATCCAGACTACATGGTGCCGTATCCAGCTCTTTTAAAACGGGATGCTGGACTGCATGGGGCGCGCCAAACGCAACATTTCCGAATGGTATAAATACCCGAGCTCCATGAGCTCTCAGCAAGTTAGTTTCTTCCGTGTTACTCGCGAATTTGAATACAGTGCCCGCGCTACTTCCAAGGTTAATCCTTGTAAAAATATTACTTTAATTTTTAATTTTAAATAAAAATAAACCGGCCTTCGCGCTAATTTAACTATATAAATTTTTTCAGAATTAAATTAAATAATTCACAAAATGTCGAACAGTTACCTTCATAAAATATTATTGTAAAAAATAAAATAAAGTACTTCGAAAACTTTGTTCACGTACATAAATAAAATTTGTAAATCGTTTTAAAACCAAGTGTCGTTATTTCTATACACATGGTGTAGTCTTAAACCCTGGCCACCAGCCTTCGAGGAACCCCCCCCGAACTTCAAAATTTCAATAAATAAAGTGCACACACTGCCTCAGGAGTCTCAGCTTCGATTTTCTCTGAAACAAATTTAATTTTCCCACAACCTGAGAGGCGAGTGCGTGTTCAGTGACCGTCCCAATGAAGACCGCGTCCTCGCCTCACACATCTTCCAGCGGCTTGTATATCAGTGTATGTGCGGAAGCTATACTACTTTAGGCGAGGGTTGTATAGGGGATATACCATCCTCTGGAGGAGATGTAAAGCCGTCGGTCCCTTGTCTATTAAAATGTTAGGCAAGTAAAAGATCCCTACTCATCTTAAGTGGAGAGGTTCGGCAAAATTCCTGGTTGGGGGTAGCTCGTCTACAGGCGTCGGTGTTAGGCCTCAGTAGCGGAAATAGGCCGACGTTAAATAAATGTATAAAAAAAAATATAATTATTATTTTATTTTCATTATAAAGCCGACCGGAACGGGAGTAACTTGGACCCTCATGGTTGGACTGAACTTCCGACAATTATCGATGATATTACACTAGCCAAGTTTTACCTTAGTCTTCTACGATCTTAATTACTTCCTGATGTTGGCTTCGGGCACGTCTGCTGTTGTTGAATGGTAGGAACGGAATGATACACTCACTGGCTTTTCAGGTCTTCTTCTGAAATGAAACGACGTGCCAGACGAATGCGCGGTTGGTCGATAACGTACTACAAACTCTGCTGCTCGGAATGATATATGACACGAATGGTACCTGGGTTCGGTTCTCGGAGTAGATACGTCTGCTGTCGATGAGTCACTCTGACTGACTGCCAACATGAGACGAAATTAATTCTTTCCTTCGAATACATACAAGAGGCAGTAATAGATGCGCGATGGTTCGACGTGACGTCAAACGGGCTATTATATTTCGAAATATTTTCAACTTGGTAAAAATAATTCAATCACCGGAATTTTTGAACTTGGAATATAGGAATAGATGGAGAGGATGGAGAGCTCCGCACATGTAACGCTGGCAACGGCCACTCGTGAACTGAATGTTGAATATTTTTAATTATTTTCTTGTACCGAAAAGATGACGTCAAATGAGTGACATCAGATCGGCTTAGACCATATTTTCATTACCTTACTTTGACACATAGAATATTTCGCGGTTAGTTTATTCAAGACAGAAGGTACTAACATCTAATTCGCGTGATGGCTGGATATGTACTACTATATGTGCTACTGGATTCGCGCGACTACACAATCTCCTCTCGTCGCTCTCCCTTTACCCGTATTCATCTGTATTTACAATTGGTAGCGAAATTGGTGCATCTATAAACGAAAAACACTTTGTTACAATGTACTTGCAATATAATTTTGCTGGAGAATAAAATTTAGTTACTTACTCTTATACAACCATATGTATAATTTTTTTTTATTAATAGCTGCAAATTTACATTACATCGGCAGTTGATCGGACATACGCCAATATCACTAGATTTCTAAGTACCATTTATTTCAGCTTCCCTTTATGAGTTCTTTAAGTCTAATTCTTCATGTATTTTACTTCTGAGAGTATCTGATATAAATTTTTAACACGTTTCCTAAATATTTTTCGATTTAATTAACATTTTGATGTTTCAGGTATAAAGGTGCCAAACATATATAGGATCGCCTTATATATTTGTTTAGTATGTATTAGGTTACTTTTATGTCTATTATAATAATCATGTTGTACACTTTTCTTACTTTCCGAGTATTGCATAACTGACAGGGTCATAATTGATGTGTCCTTGTATAAAGAATCAGTAGGATAGGTAGGTTTTTTATTGTAGATTATTTTAATTATCCTTTTTCAGTTAATCCTAATTTGGTTAAGTGTACATTCATTACACCTCCCCACCTTATTATGCTATACCTGTATGTGGCTCTACAAAGGTCATATATTATTTTTAAATAAAAAAAATATGTCACTCTCATAGAAAAAGGCGGTGTTATCAGCAAAACTAATGATAGTACCTTCTGTGTTAATTTCGAACAGATTGTTTAAGTAGGTGATAAACAAAATTGGACCTAGTATGGTTCCTTGTGATACACCATATTCAATTGTTACAGAACTATTTCTACAAACTGTTTTGTATTTGTTTGGTATCTATGTATTAGTTTAAGTGCTGTGCCTCTAATCCCGATATTTAAATTTTGTAGTAATATCATATGACTTATTGTATCGATAGCCCTAGCTAATTCTAAAAATAAACAAAGCGAAAGTTTCGAGTCATCAACAGCTTCATAAACTTTTTTAATAAGTAATTGCATGTTCTGTCGATCTTCCCTCCCTAAACCCAAATTGTTTTGCTTATTTACGAATTTTACCTAAAGTATCTAAACCTAATGCCTATGCTAACTCAATAATAATTAAAATGGGTATAAATGTGGTATACGAGTAAGTCGTTAAATCGTTTGAAATGGTGCAGTGCAGGATAAATATACAGAGACGAAACGAATGTATATATATATATATATATATATATATATATATATGAGAAATACGAAGTTGTCGGCTCCCGTTTTTGGAGCCATTTTCAAGAAAAAAAAGGGGGTCAAGCAAAAATTGTTAAAGAATGCTAGGAGTTAGTGGAACTGCTCCGATTCCGGGGTCTCAATCTGTATACTCCCCAGATCTCACCACGATCCGTCTCTAAGGCCTCAATCTGCCTACTCCTTAGAGCGAACTCGCTGGCAGTATCTGACGAAGTGTTATTTATACGAAAGCTGTCTGTGGGTGGGAGAGTGGTGGAGGGTTGAGGGTCTGTTGATGGAGGCATCAGAGCAGAACGGCTGCTATCAGGATTATGAGGTGTGGATGAAGATTGTGGGGCCAGCCTGGAGATCAATGATTTCCAAGCGACTGGAAGACGATGACCGTCATCCCTTTTGTTTAGACAATTGGGACGTTTTTCAATCTCAATTGCTGCGCGGATGATTCGCAGTTTCTGGAAAAATGAGGGCGCTATGGTTTTGGTGTTATCGAAGTCTATAATATGGCCTGTTAGGAGGCGGTGTTGGGCAAGTGATGATGTGGAATTGGATTTTCTAATTGCAAGACGATGTTCATATGTTCTGTTAATCCGTCTACTGGTTTGTCTAATGTAGGTTTGGGGACAGTTTGAGCAAGGTATTTCGTATACACCATGGGAATCATTCGATATTTGGAAATTGTTTGGTGTGTTGTGAATATGGTTTTTTATCGAATTTCAGGAGTTTTGAAATTTTGTCTGTGACACCTTTGATGTAGGGTAGGAAGGCTTTTTGCTACGGAGGAATTTCTGTCTGTTGAACTTGGGAAGGATTTTGTGATTTGGTTATAGATCGCGTTATATGTCCTGTATCGTAACCGTTTTGTAGAAGTGCTTCTTCTAATATTTGTAGTTCGGATTGTCTGTTGCGTTTGTCTGTTAGTCTGAGGGATCTGGTTGCAAGAGTGTTGACAACGGAATTTATTTGTGATGGATGGTGGTGTGATTTTGAATTAAGATAACGGTTGGTGTGGGTTGGTTTTCTATACACAGAGTAGGAGAATTGATTGTTGTTTTGTTTTGTAATAAGGACGTCTAGGAAAAGGAGGGAACAATTGTTTTCAATTTCAATAGTGAACTGGATCTGAGGGTGTATATGAGAGAGATAGGAAGTTGTTTAGAGAATCTCTACCATGTGGCCATGTAAATGTTGGCTATGACGGGGGACAGAGGTGATTCCATTGGAGCTCCTCTCACTTGTTTGTAGTAGTTGCCTTGAAAGAGAAAATAGGTGTTGGACAAACAATGTTCTAGATGGGTCAGAGTGCTGGGAGAAATATTGTGTTTAGTTTTGAGAACGTTTAGAGCTTCAGTGAGTGGAATATTGGTGAATACTGACACAATATCGAAATTGACTAGAATGTCATTCTGGGAAATAGAGTAATTTTGAAGAAGATCAATGAAATGAGTGACATTTTTGACATAAGAATGGGCTTGTTCAGCAATGGGTTGTAGAGTATGGACTAGATGTCTCGCTAATTTGTGAGTTGGGGAACTGGCATAAGAGCTCCTTTAAGTAGGAATTAGTATTCCGGTCGGTGTTTGTTGCAATCGAAACTTCTGTCATGATTATTACGCCTAACGAGCCAGGTTTGCATATATTTGGATTCATATACAGATTCGGCAAACGGAGTTTTATATATCCTGAAGTAAACGAGTGCGAGAAAGAAACCAAAAATGAGGAACAAGAATTCGGATATACTAATCCCAGCACGCTTCACACTTCGTGAAATCTTATTTTTATCACCTTGTCGTGTATCAACGCAAGGCATCGATATTGTCGCTGCAGACTATATAACGGAACATATTTATCATGTACCCTTTATGGCTTAATTAGTATTTTAAATTACTTTCCATGCAATGTTAATTATTATTTAGTACCCTCTGACCTTTTAAATAGGCTATTAAAGAAGCACAAATTTCCAAGATCTTAGAAAAGGGCGAAGTTACACTACTTTGGAAATCCGGCAGACCTAGGGCAGCCCAACGTCCTTCAGACCTATTTACCTCATAGATGTGATGAGCAAGCTCTACGAGGCCATGATAAGAAACCGGTTGCTGACAGAAATAGACAATGGAACGGGATTTTCCGAAAATCAATTTGGATTCCGAAAAAACAGATCAACCATCCTAGTAGTGGAAAAAGTCCTACGCACGAAGAAAAATACAACGGACAAATATTGCCTCCTCGTAGCTCTTGATATAAGAAATGCTTTCAACACGGCCACCTGGAGAATGATTTTGAAGGAGCTAGAGGAAAGGCAAGTCTGTGGCTATCTGATCAATCTGATAAGTAGTTACTTCCAAGACAGAAGAATTCACTTAGACAAGATAAACAATATCATAACAACAGGGGTACCGCTAGGCTCGGTGTTAGGGCCAACGTTATGGAATGTGATGTACGATGGAGTACTTAAAATTGATCTGCCCCAAAACACTACCACGGTGGCTTTCGCAGACGATCTAGCTGTGATATTCACAGGACAAGACTTGAAAACCCTGGAGGCCAGAGAAAACGAAGGGCTCAGAAGAATTGATGCCTGGCTGAGGGCACACAATCTGGACATCGCACTAGAGAAGACAGAGGCTGTATTCCTTAAGTGCCCGAAGAACATTAGGCTACAACTTAATCTGGAAATGAGAGGGATACAAATAGAACCGAAAAGGAAAATAAAGTACCTCGGGGTGATCATAGACTGACGAGGAAGCTTTGGAGAGCACATAAGATATGTGTGTAAGAAAGAAAATGACCGGGTGGCAGCTCTAAATAGGATTATGCCAAACATCGGAGGCCCATCGAGTAACAAAAGGATACTACTAACGGCGGTGGTACATTCAGTGATTTTGTGGGCAGCACCCATATGGGGCGGAGGGTCGCATGTAAATACATATTCTAAGATGCTTGTGAGCATACAGAGAAAGGCTCTACTGAGGGAAATTAGCGCTTACAAAAAGTATCGGCGGCAGCGGCACAGACCATAGCTGAAACCTCCCGATACACTTGTTGGTAGAGGAGCGGGAATACATATATCAGAAGAAAAGGGAGAGAAACATAGAGGCGGTTAAGGAAGCACGGAAAATAACTATAGAAAAGTGGCAGAGGGAATGGTTCCAAAACACATCATTGGCCCAGTGGACAAAAAAACTAATTTCGAATATGGCGGACTGAGTAAACTGCAGACATAGGAAAATAGATTATTATTTAACTCAGATACTATCAAACCATGGAGCATTTACAAGTTATCTGCAAAGAATCGGGAAAAGAGACACAGACATTTGCGACCACTGTCAGGGGAGCGACACGGCGGAGCATATACTCTTCCACTGTCCGAGATGGGAAGCCCAAAGAACAGCGATACAAAACAGTTTGGGGACACGGTTATCTACAGACAATTTAACCGCACAAATGATGGAAGACGCAGCTCTGACCTGCTCAAAAATGTAACAAAGTCAAGTAGTCTAATAAATCTTACCCCATCTACAATTGAAATCACGAATGTTGTCGTTCACGTCATTATTGTTTAATTTCAGAATCAAATCAACTCAAGGTCACACAGAATTGCACGAATGAGCGTATCGACGTTTACGTTTGCAAAAGACAAATATCTTATAGTGAAAGTATATGGAGAATAATCGTCGTAGCCTCAGCGGACGTGACTTTCTGATATTCACATCCTGTGCGCTTTGTATTTACAAAGACAGAAAAATCACATGTCGTTGATAAGTACATAAATTGATAACGTGAACAACATTCGTGATTTCAACTATATCTACCGTGCTATATTACGTATCTATGTTTTAAGTAACGGCGACACAGATAGCTCTTTTTCTTAAAAAAGTAAAAATTAATGCGTTCAAAATTACTTGTTCTTAGTAAATTTAAATGCAAATAACACAAATTTGTTAAAATGAATTTAAACCATAAAGATAAATTGACCATTCTTGCAAAGTACTAAAAAATATGCCCCTTTAAAATAGATCTATGCATAAAATACGCATGAAACATTTAACTTGTAGATACAAATCACGCTTCTTTCACCAAATATTTGCAGCAGTAAAATATTTGAAGGGGTTATAACAAAATATTTGTATTTGATTTCGTGAACTTTCACCCCTGTTTCATGAAAAGATTGAATAGACGAACCTCACGTTATACTACCCTTTAGATTCGCAATACACAAAGTGCCCACGTTTGTATTCTAATAGATATAGGGTGATAAGCAATAACACCACTCAACATCTGCAGTTGTCAAGAACTTTTTACACAAATCAATTTGAATGGTAAATTTTCCTGTCAAAATTGGGACACTTGAGTTATTAATATTACGCATCACAATGAATAGTATAGGAAACAGTAATGAATATTTTTTCAGTTTGGTTGTGCAGCGCACAATATTGTTTCTTTGGTTATTATTTACAACCATTCAACAAATTAAAATTCATATTTATATGAAAGAATGCACATGTATATGTATAATAACACAATATTATACCGGCACGGTATCAGTCGGCTTACACCACGTTATGTGGCAAATTCGATTTGGTCTGACTCTGCTATGTTCTGGGTTCGATCCTCGGGACCGACACTAGCAATATTGCTGGGTAATGAATGCTGTCTGTGTTTCTTCAAACGTGTAACCAACTTCCGGATAGGCTTTGGCTTTGATTTTGGGAGTGGTTACTTACATATGTCGTGTGTTTATTTTTTTGTTAATACATTCACAATTAAGTTTAATCCAAAATATATTAGAGGTACTTTGTTTAATGTGCACTAATGTGTAAAAATTGTTTATATCAACTTTTAATAACGAATATTGTTTACAGGGGAAGTTCAGACGATTCAGAGAGGTTTGATGTAAAGAAGTCAGCCTCTCTTTTCAATCCTAGTTGTTGCTGAGAACCTTTGGAGAGTTTCGCCAAACAGTTATTGAGGTGGATTTCATCCCGTTAGAAAAGTATCTATTTGCTTGTTTGTTTGTTTGTTCTGGTATACTAATGCAGGAAGTGTGAAGTTCTAGGTGTAGTTTTTGGTACGTGCATGTCAAATGTCGTGTAGAGTTTATCATAGAATATATCACATGCACTATCAACTTCATCAACTAGATACAGGTCGCTCCAATCGACCTCCGATAACGCATGATATAATTCATGTAATTTAACCTTTCGAAAGTTGTATCGAGGACAACTTGTATTATTTTCAAACAAGTCATTATTGTAAGATGAGAACTTCAAAGTGACGTGCAGCCTCGGATGGTGAGGATCTTCATCAACTAAAATATATTCGTCTGTTATTACAGAGCAACCAAGGTCTTCTGAGGTAACAATTAGATCTAGGAGCCTGTTATTACCATTTTTTACATGGTTATGTTGTACGATATGACAGATACTTAGAAAACTGTCGAGTACATTGCACAACACAGAATTATTATTAGTTTCATAGTATGATTGGAGCTCAGGAATATTAACGTATCCACTGACAATTACTGGACACCGCAGCTGGCAATGTTGTTCAAACAGGTCAAGAATGACTTCATAAGTTATGAGTGGTTGAGATGGTGGTATATATCAGCTTATGAGGGTCAATGCTGTATTATTATCATAGATCCTTACAGCCACTAAATCTACTTCAGGGAGATGTGATTTTACAGCAAGTTCTTCAGACTTACTTGGAATCTACGGTTATCAAAACACCACCACCTTTATTTTTGTAGTTTTCCCTATCACATCTGTACACATTATACTTATCACCAAAAATTTCAGTGGAGTTGGTGTTAGATTTTAGACCAGTTTCAGTAAGTAAGATAACAGTAGAGTCACATGCTAAAACATTGGGATAAAAAACATGCACCTTACTGTTTAAACTATTGACATTTTGGTAAGTTACTGATATGCAACATTCGCAGTCGGGAGTATCGCCAAGATGCTGTTCGCTTTTCACAAAAAAAAATGTTGTAATGTTGACTGACTTCCTCTGTCAGTCCTCGGCACGTTTCTATTTATATTCTTAGCCTATTCAGTTCCCTGTTCTGCCATGATGTTGCATGTTTTGCTTTAGCTTCTTTTATAGAGCAAGAATTTTAATAGCTTGAAATGAGGGACTGCCATAACTTACCGACGTTGCAGTCAATGTTCTGTGTTGTTTTTATATTATTTGCATTGAGAAACTCCAGGCAAAAAATGAAGTTCTTCTAACCTCGAGTTACTTGTCTGCTCTGCTTAAGGTAGAAACTCGCTTCCAAAGTTCTAACTTCATTAGGGCCTGCACGCGCGCGTGATACAGTTATAAAAACGACCGGGAGAAGTGGGCCGTTTATTTGTGAGAGAGAAGGGAGAGAAGTGGGAGCACGGCTGCTGAATTGCCGCACTCATTTTTATAAATGTATCACACGCTCGTGCAGGCCCTAATGAAGTTAGAGCTCCGGGGTAAAAAAGTCTTGAAAGAATTGATTGTCCTTGCAAATGAGGAAATGAGCCCGGCTCGAAGTCCCTGACTCTTTCCATTACCCTTATACAGGGCAAAAATTTTGCTGCCCCCCTCGCCTCCCTATCCATCCGATCGCAGTCTCGTCGGGTTTTAACCAAAGAGAAAAAATTCCATATTCGATGCCGTAAAAAACCCCCCCACCCCGTTCCTTCCTGGCGAAAAATGACTTTTTATAAAAAGAAGAACAACAATAAATTGGCTATTTCACAACCATTTGTTTATTTACGCCGAAAATTGAAAATCCATGAGTGGAAGTTAAAGTAGGCACATTAGTACACAATGTCACGTTTGCTGCATGAAATACGGAAAGAATTGAGGAAGTTACAGCAGTTTTAATTTCATTTACGTTTACCATTCCCCTCCCCACTTAATCAACCTAGCGACTTGAAATTTGGACACAGTCTTAGGTTGTTGTATGGTATTTCACCTACAAGCGAAAAAATAAAATCAAAAAATTTCAAAATTAACAAAAAAACACATCGATACACTCACCATGGCAAACTATAAAAAAAAGTCATCCAGGCACTGAAATCATCAAAAAACCACATTCACAGATCAATACACCTGTAACCTCCTTAATTCTTAAAACATAGTTTCCGTTCACTTCATTCAGTCTGCAGCCATCGGTACGCAAATTGTATCAACTTTAATAGTGCGTGCGTGGCTTTAACGCTACAGTACAGGGTACGATATGTTCCCAATTTCTCGATATCAAAAACCGCCTATAACTTTTTAATCCGAATCGATTCAAACATAAACATTATATCAAAAAATTTGTCTTTTTAAGCACACCACGATCATATAGGTTTCTTTTTGAAATTACAACTTTTTTCAGTATTATACAATATTGCGCAATATTTCGCAATCAATGAGTCATCCTCGCCCGCACGGAGCGATATCCAGCCTTTTCCAGATCTTAAAACGGGAGTCCAAAAAACTGATTTTCCCTGTCCTTGCATGAAAAGGACGATTGGAAAATTTTCCGGATGATAGAGGGTGTCCGACTCAGTTTCAAGCCATTTTTAATGCCAGAGCGACCCCACTATTAAATTTGCAATTAGGCAATTAATATCTAAGGAGACAAAAGCTTTAGTCATATCCAGTAATGCCAAAGAGGTGACTTTCATGTTGTCTATGGCTCAAAATTTCGTCAGTTATATTACTTAGTAGTGTAGAAGTACTGAAGCCTTTTCGAAATCCGAACTGGTTAGAAGGAATTATTGAATTTTGAAAAACATATTCTGAAAGTTGTTCATATATAGCTTACTCTTACATTTTTTGTGGAACAGAAAGCATGCTGATAGGACGTAGATCCCTAAATTGTTCAGGATTTCTTTTCTTAGGTATAGGCTTGATACAGGGCGTTTTCCATTGAGGAGGAAGAACACCTATTTCTAATGATATATTAGAACCACTGCGCCAGTGGTGCAGATATCCACTGTAGTGCAAGTTGTAACATATTTGCTGATATTCCATCTAAGCCAATAGTGTGGGATTTTTGTTTATTAATGATATCTGTAATTTTTTGAACAGTAACCGGTTTGAATCCATGAAATAATTGTTAATATCATCAGCATTACAAAGATCTCCAGGAAGACTTGGTAAAATGTTATCCTTTACTACTCCCCATGAATTTAAGTTAGTCCACATTTTTTTATGATTATTCCCAGTTTTATTAATATGAAAATTGTAAAATGCAGTTCTTTCTTGAACAACGGCATTGTTGTAATAATTACGAATTTCACAAAAATATTGCCCGTGGGCAACACTTCCACTTTTTTATATCTTAACCAAGCTGTTTTTTATTTTTTATTAAGTTCATATAAAGTCTCTGTAAACCATGGTTCTGGACGCTTGTTAGATTTAATTTTGTCGATGTTTTTAAGATTATTACGAAACAACTAAAACTTTCAGTGAGGCCTTGATATTCTCAGTGGGCCACGCCCGACTGTAACTCTTACTTATTATTGTATATTACCACGTGGCATGCGAAAAAATGTCATTATTTAATATTGCCAGGAAATGAAATTAAAGGCACAAAAAGCTGCAGAGATGTAAACGTGAGACAGCATAAAAGCTTTTTACTTAATTAGTTACAGCTATGGTTTCGTCAAAAGACATTTGGGTTATATTTCTTTTATATGGCGAGATGTAGAAAAGTAGTGGCTAGAAAAACAGTGTAAAAGGGAGTAGTAATGAAGTTTATTTATCGATTTACCAAGTACAACTGCGAGACATTTTGAGAATTTTTATGTCTTCGTGACAAAACTTGTTAATGCTGAAATGAGATAGTAATGCCGAAATCTCAAATAGCAGATGCAAATATAGATAAGTTTTATAATATATAAATATAGTGTGGTCGAAGTGAGTGGATGTGCCCAATAACGCTCGTATAAAAATTGTAAAAACAAAGGGGAGAAACTTAAATAAACGTGACGGGACTAAACTGGTGCATACCTAAAAGAAAATTACGCTAAATTTTGTACATATCAACAAATCCGAAGTAAATAAACAAACAAAAATTGACAATTATTTCTAAATGCTTAAAGATCTAGTGTATCCTAAAGTCATAATTCCTAAACAAGTGGTCAGTGAACGCGAGAAAAATACTAGAGATCTATCGTAAAACCCAAGCAGGTACCGTAACTAAGATGTAACAAATAACATATGTTAACCAGGCGCCTGTTAATATTGATATCGACGGATAAAGAAACAAATGAGATAGCCATCCACTAAAAAGTGATAGAAGGATATGAGTGCAGAAAATGAGAAACTATTTCAACGAATACTTAAAATAATTAAAGACGAAAATGAAAAGCAAACAGAGATATTGAAAAGGGAATTTAGGACTAAGATTGCGGAAATCAAATCAGAATTGACACAAGTAAAAGCTGCCATACAGGAGGAATCAAAAAGGGCCAAAAAGGAAAATCCATTGCATTAGAAACAAAGTGTTTACAAATAGAAAAAATACTAAATAAGAATAACATAATAATTTTTGGATTAGAACAAAAACATGAAAATTTATTTAGTTGACTTCACAATACAACAACTAAATAAATACCTAGGACTAAATTTAATCATCAGTCACATAAATAATATATATGCCCTCGGCAAACCACAAAAGATTAGATCCATCATTGTCCAGTTTGTATCATTTCTTACTAAAGTGGAAGTTTTAAAACAATGCAAGAGACTTAAAGGAACTAAAATCAGTATATCTGATGATTTAACCAAGGAAGATATAGAAATATGGAGATACCTCCTTAAGCACCAGAACGAGGCACGAAGAAAATTTTTTAGATCCTATATACGAGGCAATAACCTAATTATAAATGACATTTTCAGTGTAGCGGATCTTGAAGCTAAAGAAAAATCTAATACTGGTAACGATGAAAACCAAGAAGATCTAGAAATAAAAGTAAGCAAGAAAAATATAGTAACTCAAAATACTCCTAAAACCTTATTGAATCCAGATAACGATAACGATAATATAAGCATTGGAACAAAATATTTAGATAAGGGTGTAAAAAGCAACACAACCGAAAAAAAGAGTGAGAACAACAAAACAGACGCTCAAATTAAAAGACCAGTTACCAGAAAATTTTTAGAGACCGACAAAATTCAGTATTAAAAAATATTGAAAATTCGCCATCAACAAGTAAAATAAAAAAGTATAGTTAATTTCTAAATTGGTAAAATTAGAAGGTATGTAAAATTATCGTATCATCATATTATTATTATTTAACTAAATCTACACGCAAGTAATTTTAGCTAAAATTGTGATTGATTTATTTAGGTTAATAAATGAACAAGATGAAGTTAAAACAGTAGTACACGGTAGTATTAAAGATGGATTTATTGATATGGTAAATGGGTGTAACTTGGGAGTATTACATTTAAATATAAGAAGTATTAAGAAACATTTTGATGAGTTTTTAATATACGTAGAAACAATGAAAGAGAGTATAGATATTATTGTCCTTTCAGAAACATGGAATGTAACGGCAGTAAGTGATTTAATAACCCAAATTTTACTATTTATTATAAAGAATCTAAATATAACCAAAATGATGGAGTTATTTTATATATTAAGAACAACATTTCTGCAAGTGTTGCTAATATTGCTTTGTCTGAGACGAACTTACTAAGATTCTCAATAGAAATAAATAAAGTTAGCATAGGATTTGTTGCTTCGTACAGGCCTCCATCTATAAATATGAGCAATTATATAACTGAATTAGGACAAGTTATTACCGATTTACATAAAAACCAAATTGAAATATTTCTAGGAGACATAAATATTAATTTGCTCGACACAAATTCAATAGAGGTGAACAATTACGTAAATATGTTAGCAGAGAATGGTTACATATCATTTATAAATTCTTGCACGAGAGTAACTGAAACTTCAGAAAGTATTATAGACCACAATATTATTAAACAAAGCAAACCTCCAGATTCCTGCACAAAGGTCAAACCTATGATTATTGAAACGGATATTACCGATCATTACATTACTTCACTTATTCAGGGAAAAAGGTATATACCAAAATAATAATATAACTGATGTTAAAAATTTGAATCATTTATTAGAGCAAGAAACCTGGGCAGAAGTAATAAATTGTACTCAAGTTCAAGATAGTTACAACATATTTATCGATAAAATTCACACATTCATCAAAATGCATCAATATTAAAAACAAATTCTACAAATTAAAACCATGGATCACCGATGGATTAATAAACTCCATAAGGCATCGAGACTACTTGAAAAAAAAATATTGAAAAACTACTCACCTGAACTTAAAAAACAATACACAGAATATATAAACATGCTTGATAAACTAATAAGAGATGTCAAAAATCATTACTACAAAAATAAACTCGCAGAAGCACAGGGTAACGTTAAAAATGTCTGGATGGTAGTAAATAATGCTTCAAATTCAACAACACATAAACAAATTAAAAATATTAATATAATAAATAACGAAGAACTAGAAGTGACGGATAACACGTTTTTAATGAATACTTTATAAATATTGGCACAAAAATGTCCCAAAAAATAAAATTGAGAAATGATCTAATAACGTCCTAGAAAATCATTCAATACAATTGTCAATATTTCTTAAACCTATAACAAAAAATGAAATTATTGAAATAATAGGCAGCTTATAAACAAGTCCCCTGACGGAATATCAGTCAAACTAGCAAAATCCATGCATTTATGTATCATTAAACCATTACTGCATATAATAAACTTAACACTTAAAACAAATATAATACCGTATCAACGGAAGGAATCGAGTGTAACCCCAGTACATAAATATGGCGATTATAAAAATTTGAACAACTACAGACTTATCTCAGTTATCAGTGATTTTGCAAAAAATTTTGAAAAATGTCTTAAAAACAAACTGGTGGAATTTTTAACTCAAATACAAGACTTAACTCGACATTGAAAAACTAGCTGTAAACGTCTGAAAGTCGATTTTATTTACTTAGAAATTAACTCGCGCGAAATAATAAAAGAACAATTTTTAGGGAAAAGAAAATTTAAACAAAACTCGAGACACAGATTAATTAAAGGTTTTAGAAGGAAAATTCTTAACTTTCGACATAAGAAAATTTTAAAAAATGAAAGCAGCCAACAGGATTTGGAATCGGATGTATTTCATTGCTAACTCAATTCAATAGTTCAATTAAAATTAAAATTTACAACTACCTCCCCAGAACCAACCCGGGGTTCGCGATGGCGCATTACATGGACGAATGGAACGGGACTGGTTCGACTAGGAGACAATTAAAACAACTAAACACCTTCCATCGCAGATGGATAAATCAAGGTAATAAAACGTATTTAATAATACTTTTACCTACGCATTATTTAAAACTCGCGCACTAAACGAGTATTTTTTCATCACACTGAGCTATGTGAGGACAACAGTTATACTATAAAATACGTAATATGTAAATAGCAGAAAGTTGTAATATGTTCAGTGGTTTGACAATGTACGTTTGTCAGATGAATGTCTACTATTTAGCATTGAAAATAACTTACATATTTCATGTAAAGTTGAATTTAATTCTAATATGAGACGATTTTTAACCCAAACAAATAACAGTTCATAATTACAAATCTTTAGAATTTGAGAATCGCTGAACTTATAGATAACGATATATTGTTTATATCTTTCCATTGAGTGTATATTTCATATTTCCGTCTCTCTTTAGATAAGAGAGAAGACTGGTAGACATACGTGAACAATGTGTCTAAGCTATTGCTTTAACTTTGCTTTAACGAAGTCGTACGCATAGTGCCAGTTCATACGTACGCCAAGATGCAGTTTACTAGACTTTAATAAAAACAATCCGATTGTTATGACCATGTAGTACATTTTTAATTCACATTTTAATATAAAATAGCTTCATGATTATCCAAACTGCGGCAAAACTCACATTAAATAAATATTAGAATAGATAAGCAATATTTCATTCCCGCTAGGGAAATTCATGTTGTCCTTCCGGTGGCCCAGGAGACATACTGAAATATTTGTTTTTTAATAACACCTCCAGGAAAAAACTTGTATTCATAATAAAACAACAAATATTTCCCGACAGCGATGTTTTCGTTCCATGAATAATGGCCGCCAAAGAAAGTTATCTCTGTGAGTAAGAAGTTTTCATATCCTCGAGGTCTCAATTTTTCGTTGCAAATGATATGTGTCAAACAGTAAACGAACATTTGTCTTATCAATAGATATATTTTATTGCGAGAAATGAAGTAAAATTTTAAGTTCACAGGAATCTATGGTATGAATAGTTTCATGAATAAATAGTATGGGTCCTGTAAACTCAATAATTCACAGAGATATACAAAAATCGTTTAAATAACTTGATAAAAATTAACCAAAAATGAATACTATAAAAATAAAATTAAAGGTGCCAAAAAGAACTACAAAAAAATTTGGCAAGTTATAAATGAAGCTTCAAATAATGAAAATAAAATTAATAAAGAAAATTTTAATATAGAAGATCAGCAAGATGGGCTTCTAGAAAGTGACATTAGTAAAGCAAATTATTTTAACAATTTTTTTCATCAATATTGAAGGATCAAAATGTGCCACAAACATTTACTAAAACGTTTGTTGCATATTATTAACATCGCCATCGCTTCTGATTATGTCCCTGATGAGTTTAAGGGATCTTTTACAATTCCAGTTTATAAATAGGGTAATAAAAAAGATGCAACTAACTATAGACCTACAACTATTATTAATAACTTCGCCAAATTGCTTGATTAACCAATTTGGTTTTTAAAAAAATATTGTTACTGAGACAGTTATTCAGGAGCTAATTACAAATATCATAAGTAATAATAGTGAAAACAAAAACGCCTTTCAGTATTTCTCGATTTAGCAAAGGCGTTTGACACTGTCATTCACAATATACTGTTAAAACGTTTATAGGGCAGTGGCGTCCGCGGTTCTGCTTTGCATATTTTCAGGAACTACTTAACCAACTGATCCCAAGTCGTAAAAATTAATACGGCTTAAGAGACACTTTAAAAATATCCATGGGTGTCCCTCGGGGGACAGTGTTAGGTCCCATTCTGTTTTTAATTTATATCAATTTATTAGATAAGCTCGATATTAAAGGTAAAATTATGTTACGCAGAGGATACCGTAATAAACTTTGTTGGGGACTCCTGAAATGAAGTATATATAAATGCAGAGTTTGGCATGCAAAAAATTCAAAACCGGTTAAATTTTAGTCTTCTAAGTTTAAACCTATCAAAGATAAAATTTTTAACTTTCTTTACTAATTCTGCAGATCAAGCACAAAATGCTACTCTCAAAATACACAATTCTAGAGCGACAACTCCCCAATTGTAACTGTTCACTTATTGGCAGAGTTAATTCATTAAAATATTTTGGGATTGTGGTAGATTGTCATTTGAAATGGAATAAACATATAGAATTTTATTACTAAGAAACTTAGAAGACTAATACACAAATTTTATCAGTTGAGAGATATTCTAAATAAAAAAAATTTGATTACTGTATTGGGGTTGAATCCATATTAAGATATTGTATCATTGCGTGGGGTGGTCTGTATATACATTCACTAAATAACCTAGAACTTATACAAAATACAACATTAAAAATCATTTTAAAAAAACATCATCGATTTTCTGCTAGTTATTATACCAGGAAGCTGGATTATTTAATATTAGACAGATTTATACTTACCAATGAACCCTATGGATGCCTAAAAATATTAATATTAATGGAAATAATTGTAAACATCATACCATTGTTACTCCATTGTGTGAAAAAACCGATACTCAAAGATTTATGTTTATTTAGGTTCTAAATTATTTAACTTATTATTACCTGAAATTAAAAGTATAGTAAACTATAATAAGTTTTAAAACGCAGTAAATAAATGGGTTTATGTGACAGCATGGTCAAAATTAGTTTTTTTATTTTTTTTTCGCCCCCATGAAAACCACCCTCTAGATTAACTAAGGTGGGAGTGTTGTTTGGGAAATATCACCTTTTATCTTTTGAACGGCACATTTTGATATCAAATTTGACTTTGTCAGGTCAACCCCCTAGCCCCAACAACCCTCAACAAAAATTACGGTAAGGTGGTCGAGTGACCCTTCATTTTAAAGATCTTTTGATTCTCCATGGGAGTGCATGATTGTTTTTAGGTTTATAAAAATGGGAAAAGTGTAGAAACAAATTAAAACATCAAAATTCAACGTCAGAAGAAATTTTCATTAGTTCAACAAATGCTCAAATTGTACAACAATACAAATTCTGCTCGAAACGTTTCCTTACATTTTGGAGGATCTGTGGCGTAATTTGGCCGCATTCTTCAACAATATTTTTCAGATGAGCCCGCAAAAAAAAATCCAGAGGACTTAAATCTGGTGAGCGGTCCGGCTGTTCCAGAGCACCTCTTTGTCCAATCCAATGTCCCGGGGACACTCTGTCCAGATATTTCCGAACGGCAAGCGCATAATGAGGTGGAGCTCCATCTTGTTGGAAAGTCAAGTGGTCTTCTAGATAACGATCATTTTCGATGATATCTAAAAGCGATGGTTGGAAAAGATCTTCCAACACTTCGAGGTAACGTTGGCCCGTCAGATTGCCATCAAGAAAATGGGACCATTCATGCGGTCTCCAAAAATACCGTCCCAAACATTTAGTTTTAGTGGATGTTGAGTATGCAATTCGTGGAAAATTCTTGGATTCACGTCCGACCAACACCGACAGTTATGGCGACTTACAGTAGACTTTAAGAAACATGTACACTCGTCAGAAAAACAAATGTTGAAAAGAAAATTCGCATCCGCAATACTCTCTGTCAGAACTTCGCCAAACTGCTGTCGTCTATCGAAATCATTCTCATTCAGCTCATGTACTAAATGAATTTTGTACGGATGAAATTTATGCTGCTTAAGGATTTGTCGAATAGTAGTTCTAGGGATGTTGGTTACAGTGGCTAACTTCCTCGTACTTAGAGTTGGGTCTACAGCCACTTGCCCCAAAAGTCCAGCCACAGTAGCCTCATTTTTTACCGGAAGTTCATGTTGAGGGTCTCGGTTTTTATTGGCTACGGAACTTGTTTCTTTAAACTTCGTGACCAATTCCAACACGTATTTTCTTTCTACGTGTTTATCGGGATTCTCTTGATTAAATAAATTTGCCGCAGCACTCACCATTTTTGAAAAGCAAAGCGATCATTTCGACCCTCTCCGCAATAGAGTAAACCGTTTTTGCACAACCAGTATTTATTTTGAATCACAATGACAATGACAATTCACAAACCAGCTTAAACTGAAAACAAATGGGATATGTTAGGTGGTATATGTGGCTAATAAAGAGTAGAATAAAAAATTATCTGCGTATTTCGATAACAGAACGAAACCTACTTCTTAAGAAAAACATATGTACTGCAGGCTTCTTAAAAAGAAACAATTTGAGCATTTGTTGAACTAATAAAAAATTTTTTTTTCGTTAAATTTTGATGTTTCAATATATTTTCAACACTTTTCCTATGTTCGTAAGGGCAGATTGAACAATTGAATTTCCTTTTAACGACAAATGAAGAATGAGTTCATAATTTGAAATTAAATAATCCCGAAGACGAATCGATAAATTTAAAAAATTTTAATCGTTTAGTATTCAGGGTAGAAAGGGCTTTCAAATCACTGTATCTGAGTCTTGGGAGGCACACCTAAGGTAAATAAAAATATATTGCATACTTTCTTAAAATTTAAATTAATAAGCATATTATCAGTTGTTTAAAACAAAACACGAGCAAACCTAAACACAATCATGCACTCGCATAGAGCATTAAAAGGCCTTTAAAATGAGGGGTCACTCGACCACCCTATCGTAATTTTTGTTTCTGTTGGGGGTTATTGGGGCTAGGGGGTTGACCTGAAAAATTCAAATTTGACATCAAAATGTGGCGTTCAAAAGATAAAAGGTGACGTGTTTCAGGACTTTTCCCAAACAACACCCTTCCTTGGTTAATCTAGAGGGTGATTTTCATGAGAACGAAAAAAATTTAAAAAACCAATTTCGACCATACTGTCGCATAGAGAATTGAAAGACGCTTCAAATGAGTGGTCGCTCGATCCCCTTTCCCTATTTAAATTCTTGAGTTAGGGGTTGCTGGTGCTAGGGGCTGATGTGTCAATGCCAAGTTTGATATCAAAACTTGTCCCCCAAAAATCAAATCGACCTGCCCGAGCGTTTTTTCAAGAAATTAGTCTTAGTGTCTCAAAACAGGCGTGTTTCGTTTTCAATGGCCCATATTTATGGCTGTTTTTTTTAAGTTTTCCAGAAATAAATTGATTTTATTTGAGGTTCCAGCAGGTTTATCTCGTTTTAAGTATAACTATTTCATGTCAGATCACTGTAAATTATTTTGATTTAAAATTTAGTTAGTAATGTTAGTATTGAGGTCATCTCCTTGTACAAGTCATATATTTTGTGCAGTTTCTGTGAATAAATTTGATGAATATTTTACATATTTATGATTTAATTTTACCTAAAATAACGTTTGATAAGTAATTGTTAGATAGAAATATTAGAATTGAGAGAGAAAGAAAATCTACTGATGAATGTTTGCGGTGTCGATGTGAAGATGTGAATCAGCTAATGATTTTATTGTTGAAGACCAGTATCGCTCATATACTGTGTCATTTGACATGTCAACTCGTATGTTAACTAAGCTTTCCGAAGTAAATTGTGTTATAAGTGTGTCTACTAAATCCGGGCATTGAAGTTCCCGCCTTTTCTCCAGTTTTCCCGATTTTCCCAGTTTTTTTCTAAGATTCAATGATAGAGTCATACAAATAATATTGAAATAGTAATCAAGAAAATTCAGATTTCTCTAGTTAAAAATATCAATACTGCTTCTAATATTAAGAGACAAAGTGTTATCTTTCGAATTGACTTTTGCTCTTCAATGTCTCCAACTTCTTTTTGCGATTCATAAATAATTTATCTCATATTGCTTTCATGCTCCTTAACCATTAGTTGATCTTTAAGTTCTTCTGCAGCTACCTTCTGTTTTGTCGTGAGTCGAGGTTTTCGGTCGACAAGGACCTGCTTCCATCTACTCTTGGCATTCCGCATAGAGATAAGCATTTGTTTCATTACATCAAGAGCAAAAATACCACCAATGGGTATTACTGAGTCATAGACAAGATGGCTGGGCCACGATCGATTCCTATATAAGTATTCTACAACAACGTCACCATTGAACGAAAACGTGGGTTGTGTTATTGTGAGACAACGTAAGAATAATTTGACAACTTTTCTAAAATTGTCAGTATTTAATTTTTTACTAAAAAAAAACTTCCAGAAATCATCCATTCTTCCTTGGAGTAAATCATCGGCTCGCTTATAATTTCTCCCTATGAACAAATTAGCATTCAATAGAATTTCAAGGACTGTAGGTGAGGAATGAGAGAGATTCGGTTCGGAGCTGGAGCCGGAGCAGTGTTCAGTTTAGTGGTGGGGGGTAATTAGAGCGATGGGATGTAAGTATGATGGTGGGAGGTAAATAGACTGATATGATGTAATTAGAGTGGTGGGAGGTAATTAAGGGGCGGGGCTTAGGGGATGGGACGTGAAGGGCAGGGCCTATGAAAGGTGGTAGTGGGGGGTAATTAGGGTGGTGTGATGTAATTGTAGTGGTGGGGGGCAATTAGTGGAATGATGGGTAATTAGAGTAGTTGGATGATGGGTAATTATTGTGGTGGGGATGACTCAATTAAGGTGGTGGGAGATAATTAGAATGGTGTGATGTAATTGTAGTGGTGGGGGGCAATTAGATTAGTAAGAAGTAATTAAAGTGGTGGGTGGCAATTGTAGTGGTGGGAGGTAATTAGAGTGGTGTGATGTAATTGTAGTGTCTTTTGAATATGCCACCTTGTCAAGATAAAACCTAAGAGCCAAAAGCTGGACGCCGGTTCGACATTCTTGACGGAGCACCAGCACATACTTTTTCTTGAATCCTCAGTCAGCTTTACAACATTACACATTTTCTTCAAAATTTTTTTTCGTGCCTTTTTAATCCCTGTTATGTCGCTGGGTGAATAGTATTACAAAACAATCTACTACATTTCAAGGGAAAAACGTTTAGATAAACAGACTATGCACCGCGCAGTATATATAAATCTAATTTGTGCTTAAAAAACTAGAACAATAAGACAACAAATGAACAATACCCTTTATCGTCTACATAAAACCTCAGAAAAACATATACATGCACAAAAAAACTAAAGAACACCTTGATAAAGCTATATATTTTTTAAATATAAATGGAACAGGCAGAATTCTGCAGTGAAGCGCAGTTATTTTCATTATTTAACGGATCATTCCTTTGCATTCAAACCGTTCTGCGGTCATTTCAAAATGTTCCGTAAAATTAAATCGCCTCATATTTGCGGTATTGCAAATAAACCCCAATCAAACCAAATTGAAAACAATATTCCTATGCGTTTCACCCAATCGCCAGTTTTATTTTTAATTAAAACCAATAATCCACCTAAATAGTGTAAAATAATCAGCATTATATTAGTTTCTGTATGTAGCTTAACCTCTTCGGTTATTTTCCGATTCATTAATTTTAACTGCAGGTTGCACTCAGTGGACATTTAGACTGGTGCATTTCGTGAATTCGAATGACTTTGCAGGAAGAGTCAAACATAAAAATTATAAAATCAGTTTGCTGTAGTTTTATGTTACATGACGTGAAATGAGTTGCGTGTATTTGGAAGATGCGTTCAAACTGTAATATGATGTAACTAGGCTATTATTTTTCTTATATGTCGTTGTAAAACAAATAGTATACTACATTCCATGAACTGTAAGTGATAATTCTCTGATCGAGAATGCAGTTTGAAAAGTGGAGGCCCATAGGACAGAAGTTTCGCAGCTAGTAAACCATTTTATGTTATATCTGTTAAAAAAAAAAGTAATAATACCAAACCCAAATTAGAATTTTAATGTGAATTGTCTGAGTTCATGGTCCAGTTTTGCAGTTTTACCGAGGTAGGCGAAAATTTCTTAGAATGTTTTTTTCATCAGTTTTTTTAAATATCTCGGGATTTAAGTTTAAAATTAAACATTGCAAAATTAGGCTTTTTTAAACAAATTATTAATCCTTGAAGAAAATGGGCAAATTACAATGAACCTTAGGAAAAATGTAGGTCTTACAAAGTACAATTTTTAATTTTTGGTCTATAGATATATCAGCGACATCAGATGTTCCCCAAGGTTCTGTGCTTGGGCCTTTGCTATTTAACATGTTTATAAATGACATCGTCATTGGCTTACACTGTAATACCTTCGTTTATGCCGATGACCTAAACGTTTTTACATCTGTCACTAATGTAGAAGACTACACCGATTTGCAAGACAACCTTGTACGGCTATGGTCTTGGTGTAGCGTAAACTTTACAGTTAAATTTCTCAAAGTGTAGCTTTATGACATACTTTCGGGCGCAATATAAAAAAAAATATCTATACTATTGATAAAGAAGAACTAAAGAACTGTAGTCAACTCAAAGATCCAGGAGTTACTTATATTCAACCCAAAGTTACATTTTGTTAACCATATTAATCAAATCATCGCTAACTCCTTCAAAAATTTAGGCTACATTATCCGAAATTGTAAAAAATTTAACGAAAATACACTAAAATTTTTTTAAAATTCATTTGTGATGTCAAGACTTGAATATGCTTCAATAGATGGAGTCCTGGTTATGAAAATTATAAACATAGCATTAAATACCTTCGGTTCAAAAGCTCTAGAAATTATCCAGAGAGAGAGGTTTTCCACATTGTGACTTATTACAGAGATTCAACATAAGTAATCTTCAACTTCGTCACCCGACGTAGTTGGGTATTGTATTCCTTTTTAAGATTTTAAATGGCACTGTTGATTGCCCTGAAATTCTTAGTTGCATGTACCGTATGTGTTCCAACTATGATTCAGTATATAATAATATAGATGTTTTAAATACTAGTATATCCAAAATGAGAAATGTTGTTTTCAATTCTGCACAATAACTGTAGCTTCTAAAATATTAGATTAGTTTTGAGGATTATACTAATCACATATTTATTTTGTTAATTTATATTATAATTTAATTATTTCCTTTAGTTAAGTTTTAGTGTTTCACACAGAGAAATGTGTGTGATAGTTCAAACTCTAGCATTTTAAGAGTACTTTAAGCTAACAGAGAAAATAGATTATTCCGATTTTTGACCATTTCTTTCATACCAAAAAATCTGGTTATAAACAAATTAAATTTTGACATGCAAAGAGATTTCAAGTATAAAATATTCTTATATGATTCAAAATTATAACCTCTACGTCCTGACGGCTATTTATCCAGTAGAATCATTCCCGTAGTTTGGCCAAGGTCTTATTTTTATCAAAATGCTCTCCGGATAATTCCTCGTGCACATCCCGAAGTACTTCTGGTACCCGGCACCTGGGTATTACCAGCCGCATAATAACTTCCTTCCCATCGGGACTCTTCCACGCTCTCCAAAATAGTCCATCTTCAAGCCTTAGGAAATTCCATTGCGCCTATAAAGCCTTCAGTTCAACACTTTTCCTAGAAACTTTCTTCCATTCCGGGCGGATTCCTTTTTCTTTCGTCTTCAGTGTTGGTCCAATTTCATCTTCGTTCAGTCGTTCCCTTCTTATGATTTCCTTTGTTCAGTCCTTCGAAACCTCTTTCTTAGCCATCTCCACTTTTGCTGCATATTGCTGTTGCTTTACAACCTCTGCATTTACTTTCTTAGGCTCTCTCTGGCGACAGCACCTCTTGCCATGCGTCAATTTGCCATAATTATAATAGCGGAATCCTTTTGTTAGCCTTTCATCGCTTCGTTGTTGCTTCCGTTTCTGCTTCGGTGGCTGCGCTTCATGTTCCGTCTCCAGTCGCGAACTTAATTCGTTCAGTATTTACGCAACTATTTTCTATATATCCGTTAGCATAACAATCAGTCTCGTCTCATCGGAGTGAATTTCCTCTTTCCTTGTAACGTTTCCTTCTCCATAGTTTCATTATTGATAATCTCGCATGATATGCCCTGGTTTGGTGCACCAGTATTACCGGATCCGATAGGCTTTACGCTTCCCTGTGTAGGGAAACTTATCTTGGTCAATAATTCGGCAAGCATCTTGGATATGTTGTTTGTTTTGGTGTCCAAACTCATTTCATCTGATTGGGCTTCTCCCATAGAGACAGCTCGTATTCTGTGCCATGCGGAGTCCCTATAGGCAGCCTCTACCTCAAGTGTATGGATTCATGCTTCGCTGCTAGTCTTATGCCGAGATAGTCTAAGGAACCGCCTGATCTCCTCGTCTATTATACCATCAATGAAAGTACCAACTGTTTATTCCTGCTGGAATTCATTGGCCGCATCCGACTAAGCCAGATATGTCGCTCAACAGCGGCCTCAAGATCTTGTAAACTTTCCCCATTGTTCTATTCTTTTTTGAATTTAGATATCAAAATATGGTTTCCTGACCAAAATTACACAAAAGAAAATAATCTCACCATGTGCGTAGTCAACGAGGTTCAAACTTTGTATACAAGACAACTAGCACACGAGATACCTTGTGGAGTTCATTTTTATGCGGGGATCATTTTTCGCTTCTTTACTATTGTTACTTACGTGTTGATTTTTATGAAGTATTCGATGGATGATGCTCTATGCCAAGCTACTTTTTTAAATATCCAGAATCCTATTCCACCCCGACTGTTTCCGGAGAAGAATTCCACATTTCCTGTCGTAGATCTAAAATGTTCCAAGTTCCTCTGATGTATCTCGGAATAAACTGCTATTTAGTGTTTGACTCTGTAAGCACTTCTATCAGTAGACAAAGTTTTCCTGACTGCAAAGAGTTCTGTGGAAAGGCACTGTAAGAAAAAATAGGTACCACTTAATACTATCACATCTGTCAACTATTTTAATGAATCACTATTTTAAAAGTCAACCGATAATGCGGCATAAACGGGTAAGAACGGGCAGATGTATGGCCAGAAAAATATGCATCGAAGTAGCACAATAATAAAGACATTCGAGCTCCGCCGAATTAATCATTAAAAGGGATGCAGTTGTGGTAATTAATTTTAAGTAGGTCAGGTATAAATTAGAGAACAATAACTATGTTATTTAATGAAAGATATTTTAGAACTTATATCGTCCGCGTTTATTGAGATTGTAAACTTCAGAGCTGCATCCTCCAATCGCAATTCCAATTTGGTTGTTAATAATAATGTAATATGCTATTTGATAGTTTGCTAACTAACTAGCGTCTAAAGAACGTTATCATTAAGCATTAAGACTATAACTATCATTTGCTTTAAAAGCATTATATTGAACATTACATTAAAGCCAGTGCGCTACGCTAGAGAAGTCGTAACTATATAACAGATATTTTTATTGTTGATACAACAATAATTCTACAACGTGGGTTTTGCAACAGTTCTGGTTGAGCCAAAGAATATCGAAATTAGCATAATGCAATATATAATTTTAATATAATCTTATTTTTATAATGATAATAGTAATAACATTAATTTAAAAATATGTATTGGTGGTATATCACAAGGGATTGTCTTAAATAGCATACTTATACAATATACATACAGCAAGTAAATATATACATTAAAAATTGGATAGGTGAATGAAAATAGAGTGAAATTGTAGAAGCAATATAAAATACAATTGTCTAAATATAATTTGATGGGTAGAAGTGAATCGAACATATCTATCTAAGAATCTCCCCAAACTTATAACAATAATTATTATTGTCCAGGTCTGGTATATTTCTTCCAATTTTGTGTGATTGCAGCTCTAATAATCGGCTGAATTTAATATACAGACTTCCAATAAAAAAAACATATAAATATATTTTTTATGCATCACTTTTTGCATAATTTTCAAACTGTTTGTTATTTATGTACTTAATTTTTGTATGTGTTTCTTAAACATGTGTACAATCGCCTCTATATTACTGCGACCAATATTTTTATAGGGATGAGATAAATATCAAATTAAGCCATTTATATTCTATTTGCTTGTGACGTCGCAAATAAAATTCAGCTTTCAAAACTACACATCATTTGATGGGTTGGTATGGGCCAAAAAAGGCTAATTTAATTCCAACTTTAGTATCAGATCCTGCCCTAACCATATAGCACAACAGATTTTTCTTATTTGATTTATCTCGTGTTAAGTCAAGTGGAATAGCTTTCGAAGCATCTAATTGGCCGAACTTCAAACTTTTTTTAACTTTCAGCCCTGTTTTATTTAACTTTCTTTGTGTCTACAGGAATGTGAGAAGAGCAAATAATGTAATAATGAAAGGGGGTAGTGTAGATTAAAAACACTAGAATGAATAACCTGAAAGTGCCGAAAAGATAAAGGTGGAAAGTTTATTGGTAAAAAATTGTTAACGGTTTTTTTTAAAGTAAAATATAATTTAATGAAAATGAAATATTTAAATGAATAGAATAAGGCATGTATTAATAAAAACAGGTATAAGAATAATAACACCTAATAATAATAATCTCCTTTATTCATAAGAAACAATGTTAATTACAATTACAAAGAAAAATATTCTGTATATTCTGCCAAACTGTGGAGAAGTCTAGCTATATAGTTATTCCACTTAGCCATATAAGGCAGAACGCGAGAACAAATCACTAAAACAAAAGAAGAAAACTGTAACTATATTAAAAACACATAGATAGATACACACATTCACAATAAAGGCACACGCAGATTATATAGGATAACTAAGAGTATTTATTGCACATAATCGTGATTCTACTTATTTAATAAAAAAAATTAAATTTACGCTTACATTGATTAAGAGATAACATGATTAAATCATCGGGTAGAGAGTTGTAAAGCTTCGCCTTTTAAACAAAACAGTTCCGTGATGAGGCATAGTAAATTTATTTTTATTGTTACGTGTTTACAATCTCCAGTAAACACTCTGTATGTAGGTTCAATAAACTGCAACAAGTACTCTCATAAACCACTGATTTATTAATCACTTTTATACACACTAGTACACACTAATTACAAGTTCCATCTATAATCCACTACTTGATACTATTTCCTATTTCATTTTATCACTTGTTTGTCTAATATCAAACTGTCCCCCTCGCGTTTAGTTCCACTGTATATATACCCGCGTCGAACATACTCGATCATTCTAGAATCATCGCGGCGCCTTCGGCACTTTCTCGAACGTTCCATGAAGCGGTGGCGTAGGCATGCAACACTGCCCCCTCCTTAAGCCTGAACGTCCCGGTCAGGCAATTCAGAGTCCCCAACATATTTCGCCTATCTGTCCAGGTATACGACTTTTATCTTGGACTTCTTACTTCGTCGAATTCGATAAACAACGTCATTAATAGGGGTGATGGCAGAATGCGGCCCTTTTCAAGGTGAGTGAGGCTTCGAGAATCCTTCTTCACGCCGCTGTGGGTTATACAGCCAAACCAAGTCCCCCACTTTGAATCCTGCGGAACTGCGGTCAAATCGAGCCTTCGTTCGGTCACCACTCCCCGTAGGCAATCCCTTGGCAGCCACACCCGCACAAACCTTGCAACTGCGACATCAAGCCTCTACATCCTGACGGCTATTTATCCAGTAGAATCGTTCCCGTATCTTAGCCAAGATTTTATTACTGCCAAAATGCTCTCCGGACTTCCTTCTTCGTACACTTCCCGAAGTACTTTTGGTACTCGGCACCTGGGTATCAGCAACCGCATGGTAACTTCTTTCCCATCCGGGCTCTCCCATGCTCTCCATAATAGTCCGTCTTCAAGCCTTAGCCAATGCCATTGCGCCCACAAAGCCTTCAACTCGACACATCCTTCCATTTTGGTAGTGCGCCTATTCTTTTGCCTTCAGTATAGGTCCAATTCCGTCATCGCACAGTTGTGCCTTCCTTACAACTTCCTTTGTCCACCCCGTTGGAACCTCAATCTTAACCGCCTTCACTTCTGCTACATCCTTCTGTTTCTTTACATCATCGGAATTCACTTCTTTAAGGTGCCTGTGACAACAATACTTCTTGATATGCCCTAATTTTCCACAATTGTGAGAGCGGATTCCCTTCGTAAGCCTTTCACTGCTTCTTTGCTGCTTAGACTCCTGTTTTCGGCGGTTGCGGTCCCTCTTCCGGCTCCGGTTGCGAAGTCATTTCGTTCAATACTTGTGCTGCTATTTTCTGTATGTCGTATAACATAGCCATCACTTTTGCCCTTTCCTTGCAGTGTTTACTTCCCCAAGGCTCCATTGTCGACAATCTAGCATCATATGTCCTGGTTTGTTACAACGGTAACATCGAATACCTCCTCTAGGCTTTACACCTCCTTATCGGTTTTCCTGTTTTCCTGGAAAACTTGTCTTGGTCACTAGTAAACATCTTATGTATGTCCTTTAATTTGGTGTCCAAATACATTTCCTCTGATTGGGCTTCTTCCACAGAGACAGCTCGTAGTCTGTGCCCTGAGGATTTCGTGTAGGCGGCCTCTACCTCAAGTGCATGGATCAATGCTTCGCTTCAATGTCTAATAAGGACCCGCCTGATCTCCTCGTCTTTTACGCCATCAATGAACGCGTCAAAATTGCCTTTTGTAGGTTGACCAAGAAATCAAAGGAGGGAGGCTGTAATCGAGCACTTGATGACATTACCAATTGGCCAATTGTGGTTTAAGCCGATCTACTTCTTCTTCGATCATATTTACCTTCCCTTTTTCTTTGACTTAATTAACTTCAGCCTCTACAATGCCTATATCCTTTTTGATATCACTTTTGAGGTCTGGTCGCTATTACAAGTTCCATCTACTATAGTCTCATTACTATAATTCACAACTTATTACTGTTTCTTATTTCATCCTCTCACTTGTTCATCTCATATCAAACTGCCCCCTCGCGCTTAGATCCACTAGATACATACCCGCGTCGAACCTACTCGATCATTCTAGAATCATCGCGGCACCTTCGACCTTTTCTCGCACGTTTCATGAAGCAGTGGCGTAGGCATGCAAACATTATGTTTTATATTTAGAGGGTGCATATTAATTCGAGGCACTAGTGTGTTTCATATGGTCACTGAAGAGGCGTTATGCATAATATTCAGTACAAAGTTACCAAGATGATGCACCCTACGCTCCTCCATAGGTAACTAGTTCAATTTGCTCAATTATGTGAAACATGGTTAAATTTTCTTATAATAATAATAATCATTTATTAATTCCAATAGGTCATAAACATGACATAGAACAAGTCAGAATACATTTTGGCAGACACATTAAGTAAAGTAGAAGTATTTAACAAGACCAATTTAAATATCTATATTAATTGCGAATGCAGAAATTCATCTACGGAATAAAATGCATTGGCAATCAATAAAGATTTAACAGAGGAAAGAAATTTGTTAATGCTGGGTAAATTTTTTATGTTGTTACTTAATCTATTATACAGGGTGTTGCATCATGAGAGGGACATAGCTTAATAGGAGGTAGAGAACATCAGTGGTAACCGGAACCTCCCATAGAAATGTCTCATTGGGCCTTTATTACGAAGTTACAGGGTGTTAAATAATTTTTGGCCAAACCTGTTTTTTGTCATAACTTTGACAGGGAATGAAATAACGGATTCATATTTGGTACGGCTAATGTACTAACGAGCCCCAAGAGGTACATGTATAAAAAAAAATATATCCAGGTCCGGACTCACTATAATTTATGTTTCTTCTTTGCACCAATAAAACATCACCCTGTATATATTTTTTTGAAATTTCGATACGATATTAAAAAACAAACAAAATGGCCTATTTCATTTTTTTGTTACACCTTCGTGGCTATTTAAATACGTTGTTAAATGTGCAAGAAAATGGATTACAGAACCCTATTAAATGAGAGGCATGTGAAATAAATAGTTTTATAACTAAAATTTGCAAAAATTCTATTGAGCCTAGGTGGTCTGGGTGAATCCTAATTCCGGCACGTTTTAAAGGTCCATTTTGGTAAAAAACTGTGGTCCTAATAAGTAATCGGGTATGAAATAACAAAATTTTTAATCAATCACAGTAGGCTTGTTCAAAGTGACAGATAATAAAAAGAAATCTCCTAAACAGTTGAATAATTGTTTGTTAGTAATTTAATGTGTCAATAATCCGCATTTAGTTAGTGAAAACTTGTGAAAATATTTTAAGTATGCCAGTAAAATTTACAAACGTGGAATATGCTGACATAATATTCATCTATGGTTTCTGTAATGGAAATGGTAGGTCGGCGGAAAGAGAATATCGGCTGCGTTTTCCTGGTCGTCGATGCCCTAATCATAAAACCTTTAGTACGGTGTTCCAGTATGCAAGACAACACGGAAAGTTTCCTACTTCTGCAGTTGTGGAGCGTGTTTTACAACAAGGTGTGTAGGAACAAAACAATATTATAAACGTAGTCCAAGAAAACCCAAATATGAGCACTAGACGAATCAGTTTGGCAACTGGTATTCCTCATTGGCGAGTATGGAGAACCCTAAAAAGAGAACGTTACAGCGTTTACAGCGTCTTCAACAAGGCGACGATATCCCCCGCCTGGCATTTTATCATTGGTTGTCTAACCATCGCCCAGTCATTTACAGAACCTTATTTACGGATGAGGCACAATTTACAAGGGATGGAGTAAACAATTCACGAAATAATCATAAATGGGCACAGGAAAACCCACATGCGGTACGCCAACGCCGTTCGCAACACAGGTTTTCTGTAAATGTTTGGGTCAGACTTGTGCATAGACATTTGATAGGGCCACATTTTTTTGAAGAAAGATTGAATGGTGAAATTTACTTTGATTTTCTTCAAAACATTTTACCGAATATGTTAGAAAATATCGGTATAAGAGGCATGTTGTTTCAGCATGATGGGGCCCCACCACATTTTAACCTTCAAGTAAGAGAACACTTAAACAATGTGTATCCTAATAGATGGATTGGACGCGGGGGTCCACATGAATGGCCACCAAGATCTCCTGATTGTAACCCTTGTGATTACTTTTTATGGGACCACTTAAAAGACGAGGTTTATAGCATTGAAATTGAAAATAAATAACATTTAATCCAGCGCATCGTTACAACCTGCGACGAAATACGGAATAATCCAGAAATGATACGTCGAGCAATTGGTGACCTTTCTAAACGCGCAAGAAAATGCACAGAATGTGGGGGAGGACATTTTGAAAATTTACTTTAGTGTCAATTACGTTTTATTTTTAAACACATTTAGTTATTGTTTTGTTATTTATTGTTAATTGAATGGAAAATATTTTATTTATTTAGATTTTAGTTTGTTCTCTTTTCCAATTTTTATTAAGTATAAAATGTTGATGATTTTCTTGATCAAAGTAACTGGTTGCTTAGGCCTAAATGGTTTAAATTATCTGTCACTTTTGTTCTTTGAACAAGCCTACTGTGATTGATTAAAAATTTTGTTATTTCATACCCGATTACTTATTAGGACCACAGTTTTTTACCAAAATGGACCTTTAAAACGTGCCGGAATTAGGATTCACCCAGACCACCTAGGCTCAATAGAATTTTTGCAAATTTTAGTTATAAAACTATTTATTTCACGTGCCTCTCATTTAATAGGGTTCTGTAATCCATATTCTTGCACATTTAACAACGTATTTAAATTGCCACGAAGGTGTAACAAAAAAATGAAATAGGCCATTTTGTTTGTTTTTTCTTGCTCTTTTCGAATATCGTATCGAAATTTCAAAAAAATATATACAGGGTGATGTTTTATTGATGCAAAGAAGAAACATAAATTATAGTGAGTCCGGACCTGGATATATTTTTTTTCATACATGTACCTCTTGGGGCTCGTTAGTACATTAGCCGTACCAAATACGAATCCGTTATTTCATTCCCTGTCAAAGTTATCACAAAAAACAGGTTTGGCCAAAAATTATTTAACACCCTGTAACTTCGTAATGAAGGCCCAATGAGACATTTCTATGGGAGATTCCGGTTACCACTGACGTTCTCTACCTCCTATTAAGCTATGTCCCTCTCATGATGCAACACCCTGTAGAGAATAGTACCTACATAATATGGATTAGGTTCAAATAATTAAAACCTATGGATTTCCTGCTGTAAATTATATCCATGATGGGTGGGATAATTTTGTTTTTATATACATTTATTTAACGTCGGCCTATTTCCGCTACTGAGGCCTAACACCGACGCCTGTAGACGAGCTACCCCCCACCAAGAATTTTGCCGAACCTCTTCCCTTAAGAAGAGTAGGGATCTTTACTTGCCTAACAGCTTTTTGCTGTTAAAATATTCAGTTACTGATTGAATGTTAATTTTGAGCTGCTCTAGTGCGACTTCAGAATTGTCACCAAGACGAAATAAAGTTATCCAAGTCATTAACATACAAAATATATAAAAGTGGACCTAGCACACTACCTTGTGGTACACCTATATCAACCAGGAGTTCATTGGATCTATGACTAAAACAATCCACAAATTGTTTCCTATCACTTAAATATGACCTAAGTAAGTCATTACATTTGCCACGTATACCATAAGACTCAATAGTTCGCCTTAGAGAGATCGATAAAACTGGCAGGGACTTTCTTGTTTTGATCTAAATTTTTGTAAACTTCATTAAGTATAGTTAGGAGTGCAGTGATCGTAGATTTATGTTCTCTGAAACCGTGTTGATTTGGTGATAATATTTGCTTTGATTCCAAGAATTTAATTATGCGTATTGCTAAGAGTTTTTCGAGTATTTTTGAGAATACCAAGAGGATTGCTATTGGTCGATAATTACTGAGAAGTTCGTGATCACCTTTTTTAACAAGTGGCAGAATATTGGATACTTTTAGCATGTCAGGGTATGTGCCATCTTGAAAACATTTACGTGTTATATGACATAATGGCTCAGCTAATTGATGAGCGCATTTTTTAATAATTTTAATCGATATATCATCCGGACCTACAGAGTTAGATTGTTTTAGCATATTTACAATATTGATAATTTCAGTGGTTGTAACAGGATTTAAATAAATAGATTCATTTAGTGTAGTTAACAATAGTTGACTGATTAGCTTTGGGTGGTTTAAGGAATCGCGGAGAGATTTGGGTAAACTAATGAAATAAGAATTAAACTCGTTTGAAATTACTGAATTATCCGATGTTATATTGCCATTTATTTCAATTTCAAGCTTATTTGTCTTAGCGTTATTTTTAAATGAGTTATTAATTTTTTGTAGATTTTCTTGTATGTTATATAGTATCGTGTGTTTACCCTTCCTGTTTTTTGCAATGAGAATAATTCTTTTAGCCTGGATGTTGAGACTTTGATTGTTGTGGTTATCCAACTGTTGTCATTTTGAAGATTATTTTTTGTGACTAACTGAAAAGATGAGTTGTAATGGTAGCTTATAATAGTATTAAAGGCCTTATATTTGGTGTCAACATTATCTTTATCATAAATATTTTCCCAGGACTCAGAGTTTAATGCTTCAATAAATTTAGTTATATATTTTTTAGAAAAGGATCTGAATTTATAAGGCTGTTCTTTTTGGAGAATCTGGACATTAAAAATAATATTCTGTCCAGAGTGATCAGATATACCAGTGTTTAGGATATTGCTGTTTATTATTTTATCAGGGAAATTTGTCATCACATAGTCAATCGCTGACTGGGTATTATTTTGTATTCGAGTTGGCTCATCAAAAATTGTAGTGACACGACATACCGTATATTAAACGAATGCAAGAATTTTCAACTTTTTGAATACTATGTTTATCAAAAGAATCTAGGCAAGGCCCGTAGAGAAAATCGCAATAGTTAAAATTAGATAATACAAGTGAATCACACAATGTTTTTTTAAGTTGAAAATTCAGAAATAATTTTAAAGATGCAAAAGATTTTCAAAGTAGTCCCCTACCATGATCTTTAAATCTGAAGGCGCTGTCCAAAATAATGCCTAAGTTTTTTATTGAATTAATAATAGGTACAAGAGTATTCTCAATAGTTGTTGTGTTAAGTTTTTCTTAAGGGTGTGAATATGATTTTTATTTTCAAATAACATGACACGAGATTTAGAGGGGTTCAGTTTCAAATTATGCTCAAAATTAAGCTGATTCATCATCATATGCTTGTACTTTACATGTCTTTAAGGATGTTAATACATCGGAAGTATAAATCAGAAATAACAAAGATCCGGGGACCGAACCCTGAGGAATACCTGAACAAATTTGAGTATTTGGTGAATACATATTGTTTGCAATGGGTTTCAGATCTCTAAAATAAGTAATGCTCTTCCTGAAAACATGAAGTAAAATTGAAACATAATTAACTTGGAACAGATCTTAAACAAAAATTACGGATTTTTAAATAAGAATCTTATGGATTAGGCAAATGATTTGAAGAGGGGTCGTCGCTTAAATCCTCAAATGGATTCATAGGCAGGAAATTGTCTTCCATGATCGGCTTCTGCCAAAACTTCTGCCTGTTCCAAGGCGCCGATGGCAGCTAAAGGTACTAAGTCATCTAACGCTGCCACTTTCCATTTTCACTCACCAAAATTTGTTCAAATAAGTCTACTTTAAAGTGCCTAAATAATAAACAAACCACAGAAAAAACCTAAACTTGAGACATTGAGCGATGCGGTACGAAATAAAACAAGCCAAAACGATCACTTTGAATATATTCGCACACAAAATTGTTTTATCGTGTATTAAACCCCCATCCGTTGCATATCGTTAGAAATCAGTAGCATGCGGAAAGTTCGTATATGAATTCATATTGCTCGAAAATACGAAACGTATATTTTCATGCGACAATCTCACATTTTCGTGCACGACATCGCCTTGGTCAAATTCGAAAATACGGCACCTGGCTCGTCAATCAATCAAAACAACTTCATATTATTACACAAATATTTAAGCAGATATCTACCTCGCATTTGACCCTGTGACCAACGTATATTGTTTGTCACGTTGGTGGTAACAGGGTCCAGCAAAGCAGTGGCAGAGCTCGTCGAGAATCACAAGACATAAAAAAAAAATTAAAACAGGACTGTTTGTGGATTAGGCTTATTGATGATAACACTTAAATAACACGATCAGTGCTCTTGTGAACGATCTATCTTTTCGCGTCTGAAGGACTTTTATTATATTTTTCAAAAATGAATATTAAACGTTCACAATGAAGAGTTCAAAATGACTGTTTTAGATGGGGAATAATACAAAATCTATACTTACTGTTCGTTTATGCTTAACTGCTTCACTGATGGTGCCAATTGGACGCCGTAACACTATAAATCTAATACAGTAAATACTAACACTTTCTTAAATTTAAACCTGAAAAGGAATTTTGAAAACACAAGAAAAAGACAATATAAAGTGTGCCGTGCCATCTTCCGCCGGTGTCCGTAAGATCATAAGTATATAAATTCATCAAAATTACCTATAGTAGAAATTACCTTTAGCGATAAATGTCACCACGCTAAATATTGGGTGCAAATTACCACTTAAGCTTTTCTCCAATAGATGGCTCTTCGTAGAGAATATATGAGGTTATTAAATAATGGAGTATTATTGTGTATATTTTAGGGCAATTTACAATATAGATTTTTTATAATAATTAGCGTGTAAAAGTTGTTTACAAAGTAATAGAGTAAGGATGGTTAATGATCGAAAGTCCATAAAAATCGATTCAGTCTTTTACATTTCACAAGTTGGTACCCTGACTGTCGAACTGTCAGCTGTTGTCATTTCCTTTTGTTTTTGTGAGTGACCAAAGGCTATAAATCTCTAAAATTGCCTAAAACTTCCTCTTTTTAAATCAAGAATTTGAACTGAAAACTTCGCTAAGGATTTATTTAGTTAAAAGTCACGTGATTGCTAATCGGTTTAATACCGGATTAATAACTAGATTTAACCTAATATTTCAATTTATATTTTGTTTTGATAAATTGAATTTTCGAATTATTCGGATAATTAAGCAAGTTATCGTCTAGAAGTAATATTCTAGGTAAGTTTGAATTTCTTTGATTTATTAAAGACACGTGCTCTCGTTAGAAGTTAATCTTGAGAATAATTTTGTAATTTAATTGTAGACGATTTGGGATAGGCCAGATTTTGACCACAGAACTTGCCTACTGTTCTGTTATTTTCGTATTGTTGGATTTTTGGACTTTGGATCATTGCTATTCTTTGGTACACGAATTTTGGTATACGATTGGCCCTGCATTTTGATTTTACATTTCGATTAAGAGAAACACCTAACTAATGTGAAGATTGGTAAAACCAGCAAATTGTGTTGTAAAGACTTCTCCTCGAGCAACCTTCAAGTCTGGAGCGCCAGGAAAATTCTCAAATTTTCTGTGTAAAAGTTAAGTAACCATTATATCTCATTCTTATTGTCAATTGTTTCAATTTATTAATCATTTTTTTTCCATAGCGTTAACCTTAAACCCTAGACTTGTCTGTATTATTTTATCGTAATATTTTATCGTTAGTACTATCTTACTGATTTTTATAATAAATTGTATTTGTTTTTACTTGTTCTTTTATTTTGTCACTCTCACTACAAGGATTAGTAAGATCTGGGACCTCGTATACTTATCCCGACTATAGGTCGTAATAAAAGTTCAAAAAATGTATATTAAATCTCTTTAAAAAATCATGTTTTACAAAAAAGTTCAAGAAAAATGTATTGACAAACTATAGTCTGGCCCATGTACAACACATCGTGAGTAACGGAACGACTCATAATGTACCAAGTACCACCCAATCTGCGGTTTATAGCTAACGATTACACAAAAAGATTCAAGAAAAGTTCAATGTTGATAAATTCTTGGTGAGCTTTTGCTTGCCTGTCTATTTACGTATTATCAGTTCAATAATAATTTGGTTCGCTCCTCGGAGCTTAAAAATGCTTGAATCGCAACGACTTTGAATTATTTTGTGGCAATTATGTATTCATACGTTCAGGCAAGGCGGTCCCATGCACATCTGAGTACATGGTAAAGTAATCACTGAGGATTCGGTTTAGGGCAAATCCCGTTAAAACCCATCATTTTCCCGTCAAAATCGACTGCTAGAAAATGATAGGGCACCCTCTACGCTAAGGGCTATTTTCGCTGAAATACTTTGACTAGAGACTAGATTAACTTGTCCTCATGTTTAACACAATGCATGAGTTGCAGTGCTGCACAACGTGGATTCGTAAAAGGGTTCTGAATTTTGAAATTTCCGAAATTATTAAGTCGATTTTTTGTTACACTTTCAATTTCGGTGGTCGGGGCGACATTACGTCCCTGTGCAGCGACATTTACTACACTTTCTAAAATTACACTCTTTGATGAGTTTTCAAGATTTTGGCATAAAAAACACTCCGTAGAGCGAAAATGTGATTTAAAATATAAAAACTTCTTCCAACGGCACGCTTTTCATGAGAAATGTTTCCTCGAATTTTGTTACAGTTTCGAAAAGCTTATCGAAGGTTTTGGCGTGTTCTTTAACACTCTCTCTACCTTATAAGTGGTTGGAAAACGAGTCACGAAAATAATACAGTATTTAGAAATTAAGAGATAATTGGTAATATACAGAAACTAGTCGGTCGATACATGAAATAATTTCGAATAAAATGGAGCTGTGTTGTATACTATTCATCTGATGAAAAGACATGTGATTGAGGGTAACAAGTCTACAATTTTTTATTAGGATGTGCAAGTATAGACTTATTTGAGAAAAAAATATTTAGGGCGATTTTTCTTAGACGGCGACGCGGATGGCCCCCTTCGAAGTCTCACACTTTGAACTTTAATTAAAGCACTTAATTATACAATTCTACCGGTTTCATTTCTCCCCGACTTTTGGTAAGCAATGATGTACTTATTGAGTTAGAATTCACACAATCAGGATCTTTCTTCAGAAACCAAAATAAACCATCCTTATATTGATGATGTGATGAATGGACTAAAAGATAAACTTTCTGAAATACAAAAGGGCGAGCATCTCTTTTGAAAGACTATCATATATTTGTGCCTACATGTACATATAGAATAATATTTCCGTGAAAATTACGACCTGGTGATGGAAGCAGAGACAACTTCATGAGATTTTACAATTTCATTGCGATATTCAAGTATTCACAACAATTTCTCCTTCGCGAGTCGTAAATAACAAGTAAATAAATTTCACCGAATCTGTTCAAAAGCACATTATGGAAAACTCCGCAGTGTGTGTCTTTAAAACAAAAATAATAAAATGCACTATGAGTGGTGCTTCCTTGAGGCTGTGTATTTTCTTTTGTTTTATGTGACAAATAGACCCGGGCTTATATATTTTCTTTGGGACAGGTAAACTACTTATATTCCCCGCTTCCGACCCTTTTGCAGTGAAATATATTTATTTTATTCAGTTTTACTTCTGTTTCTTTAAATTGTATTGCTTGAATTGTTATCTTTACGATTGGATGCGGGTTCGGACGGTGTGATATTTCCGTTTCGACTAGTCTGCAGTACAAGCTAAAAGAGATTAGCATAGTATGATGTGACATAAATTTTCTACAAGATTTGTTACCGATTGCTTAATTCTGGATGCATAACTGCCGTATTATGTAAAGTTATAGGTAATTTTAGAAAGCTGTTAAGACTCTTTTAGCGATAAAACTTTTAAAAATTTATAAAATATAAAATACGTAACTAGCGCCATCTTCCTTCTGCTTTAAAATTGCTTATTCAGTGATGATTATCAATTTTATTTTAGATTTGAATTATTTCGAGACTACTGAGATATGGCGCTAGTTACGCTCTACTGCGGTGGAACTTAACAGTGTCTATGAGGTGCGAACTCCGGGTATCGAAGGTATGTTTGCTCACTTGCACTACACAGACGAGACCCAAAAATAGGTCGAAACCGGTCTGCAGTTAGTGACATCCTGGGATGAAGGAGGCCTCGCATCTTCCTCGTAGCATTCGAGCATTCCAAGTCATCGTATTTTAGTGTTGACTGTGTTTAGACAAAATATGGCAAACTGTACCATATAATTCAGCACTCGAAGGGGAACAGCTGTTTTGTTTTAATTTGTTTAGTCCTTATTTATATAAGGCACTTACTGGTAGGTTGGAATATTATAATTCCTATATTTTATTTTTTATAAAATTTCCTTCTGTTTTAAAATTGCTTATTCAGTGATGATTATTAATTTTATTTTCGATTTGGATTGTTTCGAGACTACTGAGAGATGGCGCTAGTTACGCTCTACTGCGGTGGAACTTAACAGTATCTATGAGATGCGAACTCCGGGTATCGAAGGTATGCTTGCTCACTTGCACTGCACTGATGAGACCCAAAAATATGTCGAAACCGGTCTGCAGTTAGTGACATCCTGAGATGAAGGAGGCCTCGCATCTTCCTCGTAGCATTCGAGCATTCCAAGTCATTGCATTTTAGTGTTAACTGTGTTTGGATAAAGTACGGCAAATTTTACGATATAATTCAGCGCTCGTAAGGGGGAGCTGTTTTGGCTTAATTTGTTGAGTTCTCAATTATATAAGGTACTTGCAAATAGGTTGAATATTATAATTCCTATATTTTATATTTTATAAAATTTCCTTCTGCTTTAAAATTGCTTATTCAGTGATGATTTTAAATTTTAAAATTGCTTATTCAGTGATGATTTTAAATGTTTATTGTGTTGCAAATGTAGTTAAATATTTGCAGATTTCTACGGATTTTGTAATGTAAAGTAGAAACGTACACGCATAAAATAAGTTCCATAGATTTTTTATACCAACAACACAAAAACCATGACTCTTGTAAATGAGGGACCCTACTCAAAACTAAACAAAGATCCAACAAAATCAATAGAGAACAAATTTTACAGAACTTTGATTAAATACAGACATGAATTTAATGATTTTGAACGAAGAAACCTTAGACCACATCATATAAGCCTCCTCATTTTTATGGCTTACCAAAGACACATAAACAAAATATATTCCTTTAAGACCAATTGTTAGTTCTATTAATTCACCATTTCATAATTTGGCAAAATTATTGATCGATTATCTAGAAATACAGATTCATATATATTAAAAATAATAAACATTTTATAGAAAAAATTTATGAAAACGATATTCATGAATCACACCTGATGGTTAGTTTTGATGTAGTTAGTCTTTTTACCAATGTTTTGGTAGATGAAACCTTAAAAATAGTTAAAGACAGGTTGCTAAATGATAATAATTTGGAAACTAGAACTAAATTAAGTGTAAGTAGCATAATGGAACAATGTGTATAAAAACAACCTATTTTCAATTGGACAATGAGTTCTATCAGTAGGATTTTGGTATGGCTATGGGGTCTGCATTATCACCAATTTTAGGCAACATATTTATGGAGAACTTTGAGAACACACATGTTCAAAATTGCATAAATAAACCGGTTGTCTGGTGGAGATATGTTGACGACATCTTTGCAATTTGGCCTCATGGTGTCGATTTACTAGATAGTTTTTTGGAAAATATAAATAGTAAGGATACGTCTATTAAATTCGCATTAGAAGTAGAAAGTGGGAATGAACTACCGTTTTTAGATGTTTTAATTAGAAGGGTAAATAATACAATTGAAACAAGCGTTTATAGAAAACCAACACATACTAATAGATATCTAAATTTCAACTCAAATCAGTCAATAAATGTTAAAAGGGGTGTTGTAAAATGTTTATACGATAGGGCCAAAACAATTTCATCTAATAATGAAATATTAAATAACGAGAAAAAATTTGCCAAAGAGGTTCTAGTACAAAATCAATATCCGGAAGCCTTTGTTGATAGAGTTTTCATAAATGTTGAAAATAGGGACAATCAGGTGCGACAAAAACCTGAACGTCATTATACAGCAATAATTCCTTATGTACACGGACTATCGGAAAAGCTACGCCGTATAGGTGACAAATTTGATGTTAGGACGATATTTCAAACAGGGAACACTTTAAGATCTATTTTAACAAAAACAAAACCGATAAACAGGGAGCAGAATTCAAAAAACTGTATTTACAATATCCCGGGCGAATGTGATAAATGTTATGTGGGTGAGCCATCCAGGCCTTTCAGTGTGAGGTTGGATGAGCACAAGAATTACATTAGAAAGAATGAAATTCAGAAATCAAAGATTTGTGAACTTGCTTGGGAAAACGGATAAACTGGGACTCAGCAAAAATTTTAACAAAAGAAGCAGATATCAAAAAAAGAAGAATTAAAGATTCAGCAATAATCTTATTAAATGAAGATAAGTGCGTATCGAATTGTTCTGTAGATATTTGTACAACCTGGCTACCAATGTTAAAAAATGAACTTAACAAACTCAACATTATCTAAAATAAAATATCATCAGTTCTGTGTTCTGTGTAAGTAGTAAGTATCTATGGAAATAACATAAACAGAATCTTAAAGCTGTGTATTTGACAAACACAGCAATATAATAGTTCTTCCAAAAAAAAGCTTTGGAAACAGAAAGAGATTACTTTCCGAAACGTCAGCAAAATACATTATTTCTGTGTTTATTCCGATTTATATTATTTGGAAAACACAATCTCTGACTATTCCTTTGGCGTAAACGTCACGGGCGCAGAGGCTTTTTTCCAATAATTCTATTATTTTGTAGATTCGGTGATTTGTTTATGAAGAGGATAATAATACATGTTGTAGAAAACCCAAATAATAAGAAAAAATATTCGTAGAATGCCACAAATAACTTTCAGACAATATAAGTCTCTTTTGTTCTATAATCTGTCTCTTAAAACCTCATATCTTTAAATGTTTCCTGCCCCTCTCTTCATTTCTGTTTGTCTCCCTTTGTAGTTTTTGTCTATTGTAAATTGTTCTTCCTAACCTAACAAAATTATAACTTCTTTGGATTTTAACATCAGGAAATACAATATTCGACTACTGGGATGGCTCGCTGGGGTAGTTATCTCGAACGGGTTTTTCGTTTAGTCTTTCCCGTGTTAGTTATTTAAGTATCCGCCTCTCTTTAATACCTTAAGCGATAAGTGATTAAGCCACTTTTGTGTATTTTAAATTAGGTTACTGTTTTTAATTTGCCTCCCCGGCAGAAGAAGTTACAGTTTTTATTTATACACCTTGTTTACATATACATTGTGTTCCCTGCTTTTTAAGCTGAACCGGACCTGCTTCGCGAAACCTCTCAATTTTGTCTATTAAAGGTTTGTCTAACTCCAGTCCAGGTTTCATGGCAGTATTGTTGTATTCGTTGAATTATTAATAAAGTTGTTTTGATTTGATTAATTGATTGGATTTGACTATCACTCCGAAAATTTGGGTTCAAATTCTATCCCGTGATATTTCTTTACTTCCCCTTTTCATTGTTAATTAATTGTTTGTGTGTGCTTCTATGTAAATTATTCATTCTGATTAGAGCTAATGACTATCGTAGTCGATGTCCTTTAAAGTATAGAAAAAAAATGGTTTTGTCATTTCAAAATGAGACTTTCCATATGTCGAATTTTTACTCGTTAGAGCATTTAAAAAATATATGTATTTAAATCTTTATATTACGAATTAAAGCTAGAATAAAATAATTATAAAAAAATATTAGATAAACTTCTCAAGAAAGCAAAAGCAACATATTATAAACAACAAATTGATCTAAATAAACAATATTTATGGAATACTGTGAATCAAATAAAGAAAGACCGCAACATCAGCACCATAATAAATAAGGAAGACAAAATTTTAAATACCAGTCATGATATACCAAATGAATTTTATGACACTTTTATAGAAATGGGGGAGCAACTCGCAAATGATATATCTATAGACAAGAGCTTTAAGCCTAATGAAAGAGTCCTAATGAATTCTTTTTACATGCTTCCTATAAATAAAGACGAAATTTGCACAGTAATAAAATCTTTAAAAGACAAGAAGGCCACAGGTGTAGACAACATAAATACAAAAACAATCAAATTGCTAGCTATCTATATTCTTGAGGCGTTAATGTATCTATTTAATTTAATTATCAGTTCAAGTACTGTACCCAAAATATTTAAAACGTCGGTTATTAAGCCAATTTATAAAAAGGGTGACAAGTTAGTCTGCCAGAATTATAGACCAATTTCTATAATTACAATTTTCGCGAAAATGTTTGAAAAAATTCTAAAGTCGCGTCTAGAGAATTAAATAAGTAAATATAAAATAATTTCGGAGAAACAATATGGTTTTCAAAAGGGTATTTCCACTCAGGACGCGATTACTTATTTAACTGATAATATTTACCGTACTATCGATAAGGGACTACCATCTCTAGCTATTTTTCTAGACCTGGCCAAAGCCTTCGACACGGTCAGTTTTCCATTGTTATTGAAGGCATTAGAAAATATAGGAATTAGAGGAAACTCACTAAAATTGTTCAAAAGTTACATATATGATAGAGAGCAGTGTGTTGAGGTAGATGGAATCAAAAGCAACTTTAAAACTGTTAAATACGGGGTACCTCAAGGCACGGTCCTTGGACCTATACTTTTTATCATATATATAAACGACTTATTTATGGTAAAATCTTTAGGCAACATACTTACCTTTGCAGACGACACCGTAATTTATTACGTTGATAAATCGTGAAATAACTTAAAAAAGACTGTTGAAAGAGATTTTCTAAATTTGAAAAAATGGTTTGATAGTAAAATACTTACTATCAATCTCCAGAAAACATTTTTTATACCTTTTGCCTCTTGCAAATGTTCTTTGTCAAGCTTCGTCACCTTAACTATTACCGACAATGACGATATCCTAACTATAAACAGAGCTGATAATATTAAATATCTTGGTATTTATTTGGACAGCCACTTAAAATGGGACATACAAATAAATTATATAGTAAAGAAATTAAGACAATTATTTCCGATATTTAAACATCTAAAATCCTTTATTCCGTTAAATAAACTTCTAACTGTTGTGGTGGAACCACATTTAAATTACAGAATTCTTGCTCGGGGCGGAGTAAGCAAAACATTTTTAAGCTTCGCCAAAGTGTCACAGAAAAGGTTAATAAAAATTATACTTAACAAAGATCCTACTTTTTCAAGCAACGGACTATATAAAGAATCGGAATTATTTGATATGAGGCAACTTTTCTATTATGCGATATGTACATACCAATATAAAAATAAACATGATTTAATCAATCTCTCTCACAACTATGAGACTCGACAAAACAGTGAGCAATATAAAGTAGATTTCATGAAAAAGCTTTAGGACAACGGAACTACAAATATTTAAACCCAAAAATCTATTCTACACTACCCAGTTTGCTGAAAAACTCAAAAACACTCACTATTTTTTAAAAAAAATTGCAATTCATAGTCAAATTGACTTGAAAAATTGCTAATTTCTAATAAATAGGTAATTATCCATTTTATTTTTTTTTTTTATTTCTTTTACTCTATTTTTTATTCTTAGATTTGTTACTTAGATAAATCGATTAAGCCTACTAAATTTTGATCTTAATTAAAATTAGTTATATGTATTGTGTTATATTATATGTTTATATCTCTTCCTTTTATGCCACGCACAAGTATCTGCCGATATTTACTGTGGAGTATTTATGTTTATTTAAATTTGCGTTGTATAAATTGTATTTCTTACTTACACGTTTAATAAACATTATTATTATTATTATTATATGATATCCTCACAACTGAACCTTTTCTTTAAATTCACTTTACTGGTCGGTAACATCTTTTTCGGAGTGTAGGTTTTTAGTAAAAGTGCAGACCATTATATAAGATGCATCTGTATTTTAGATTCTAGTCATTAAGAGCGGATACATCCATGTAACTTGAAATTTCCACTATTAGCAAAGATTATCTTTTTGATTTCTGCGGTTTAACACTGTATCATAGCGTGCTAATATATAAATTTAATCTCGATACTTATTTCTATTTACTTTATATGATCGAAATCAGGATTTTCTTATTTATTCGACAATATTGAGAAATTTACTGAATTTCAATTATGTATTTGTTAACTTATAATAGTATTTGCATAAACTTGAATACCAAGCAAAATACAAAGGACTCGGTGGGAAGGAAATGTTTATTAGAACTTAATTTATGAGGCCAGGGGAAATAACCTATCCCAAATTCACATTCCAAAAGCGATTATAACACAGAGATCCATTGTAATTCACGCAATAAAACTATATTAGATTATAAGGTAATTGAATGAAATATGCTATACATAAAATAATGCTACGAGTTACTATAAAAATTTTAATAAATGAGGGGTCTAAATTATGTTATTTATTTATTTATTTTAATTACTATATCCAACAGGAGTAGTGCCCAATTACAGGATAAAGGTAACTAAATTACAATTAAATTAGATTATAAAAAATAAATAATGTTAAATATAAACAACATTATCCAAGCAATAGCTATATGAACTTAAATTATAATAGCACAGTATCTCTCACAAAAAAGATTTACAACTCACTAGACCAACAAATGCCTTCGTTAACTGTCTTTTTAGACTTAGCGAAAGCATTTGATATGGTAAATTTCTCACTACTCTGTGAATCCTTAGAAGATCTTGGTGTCCGAGGAGTCAGTATATTAGCCTAAATGGAATATGCAATAATCCAAAAACACTCAAATATGGTGTTCCTCAAGGCACTGTCTTGGGTAAATTGCTGTTTATCATATATTATGCTAATAATTTAGTTCTTCTTGAAACCGAAACGGAGATAATTACTTTTGGCGACGATACGGTCGTATATTACAAAGACACAGATTGGGTTAAATCAAAACAGAAGGTAGAGACAGAGTTATAAATAACTTACGATACATTTTCAAAAACTATGTTTCTCCCCTTTTCGTAATACAAAAACAAATTACCACTACATAACACCTTGGACATAAATGACGATGGTCAACTAACATATATTAATTCAATTAACAATGTTAAATATTTAGGCGTATTTATAGACTCCTATTTAAAATGGGATATCTATATGGATTACATGACAAAAAAACTTAGGTGCGTCATATATCTATTTCACAAAGTCCAGTATTTCTTAGACACAAAAAGTATAAAAATATTATACCATACATTGGTTCATCCGCACATAACTTACACAATATTAGTATGGGGAGGCGTATTGAGGAATCACTTAAAATCCGTTGAAATATTAAAAAAAATAAATTCTTTAAAATTATTTTAAATAAAAGCATCACGTATTCCTCAGATCAATTACTCGATGAAACGAAAATTTTTGACATTAGGCAGCATTATTTCTATGCAATCATTTATGTTTATACAAATAAACATCCATTACGATCACTAGAGCATGATTACAATACAAGTCAAAAAGCAGTTAAATTTGTCGTTGAATTCATGCAAAAAGCAATTGGACAGCGAAGCTTAAATTTTCTAGGACCTACAATTTTCAACTCATTATATTACCCCTTGAATTAACAGTTGTTAAGAGCTTAAATAAATTCAAAAAGAATATAAAAGATACATGCTACTAGAAAACCGAGGAAATAGCCACTCATTAAGTGATTCAAAAAACAAGTAAATCAAACTGTCCTTACAATTGACCATCAAACGATATAGAGAAAAGTACGCATCAGAAAATTTTGAAAATTTAGATAATTACTAATGTCGGTGTGGCCAATCCAACTAAAATAACTACAAGTAGCTGGCACTTCGGCTTATACCGGAAGTCGATACCAACTTGCTTATTTCAAATAGAACACTCTATATATTTTAGGGTTTTCGAAAAGAGCATAAAATTCTGAGTCAAAAATATGTAGCATATCCTATACCTAAACCTAGCCGTTTCAGAGATATTTGACATTTTATAGAAAATTTGACAGGTGGAACGGTTTGCAAGAACCGTTATAACTTTATTTATGTAAAAGATCCTCATTTGCTTCTTGTCACGTAAAAATAACACAAGGAGAACTACGTTCTACAACTGAAATAAATTCAATAATATCATACAAAGCGTTCCGTTTTTCGCGTTACATTTTGTCAACTTCAAACCGCGAAAACTTGTTTAGGTCAAATAGAACATCCTGTATTTTTTTACGTCAAGTTGTGTTAAATTGAATTCCCTTTTTTCTGATATTAGCATTGTGTGGTAAAGTTACAACTTTTTGAAATATTTGCGATTTTATTAGAAATTCATGAATTGTTGTAATCATTTCATCAAAATAGCCATGATTAGAATCAATCAGTCATTATCTTATGTCAAAAAATGCCCAGCATGCTTAAATTACACCAACGAAGACTTCTTAAATTTGTTTATTATTTATGGAGAATGTGACAAAGTAATATCAAGAACTTGCAGCACATTTGCTACTCGATTTCCAGAAAAACGGAAACCGTCTCCAAACACTGTAAAACGCATACTGGAACATTCTAAAAATTATGGCTCTGTCAAGGCAAAAATGCAAAGAAGAAAGCCTATTGTTGATGACGAAAACATTGAAATAGTCATTCTGGGATATTTTCATGCATTTCCAAGGATGTTATTAAGACAAGCTGCTCTGGAATCGGGACTATGCAGAGATTCAATTCACAGAATCTTATTAAAACATAAGTTTCACCAGTTTTCATTTCATATGGTTCAAGGATTAAAAGAAACAGTTTCCTAAGAAGACACAATGTTTGTCGAGTTTATTCTAATAAGGTCTGAGGGTCACGATTCTTATTTGGGAAATATTATATGGACAGATGAAGCAAAATTTACTAAAAATGGACTTTCTAATAGACACAATTCGCATTATTGGAGTGGCTCAAATTCTCATATGTTCAGAGAGCGAAACTTTCATCAAGAAAGTTGGCAGTTCAATGTTTACTGTGCCATAAGAAACGATAGAGTTGTGGCATTACAATTTTATCAGGAAAATTTTAACGGTAAATTAAATTTTCTCTTCTGTTAATACGTATGGGTAAATTTTTGTTTTTTTTTTCGGTGAAAGATATCTGAATCAAAATTTGAATAATAACTATTTAGAAAATTTACCTCTCCCAGAACATAAAAACATTTTTTATTAGCACGACGGTGCTCCCCCACATAACGCATATTTAATTAATAATTATTTACAAGAAACTTTTTATGATCAATGGATTGCCAATAATGGACCTTTCTTATGGCCTCCTCGCTCGCCCGATTTATCAGTTCTGGATTATTTTATTTGGGGAACTATTAAAAATAAAGTTTATGAGAGCCCGTTAACAACCATTGAAGATTGTATGTAAAGAGTAAGAAATGCATTTCAAAACATTTCACAGGATTCAATTAGAAGAGCTACCCATGAGGAACTAATCCGAAGGTGCGGAAAATGTGTCGAGGTTTGAGGGCGGAATTTTGAGCAATAATTAAATTAAAATGAAATCATATTTTAAATCTTATCTCTGCTATTTTAGTTCATGCCATATCTTCAATTCGATTAATACGCATGTTACAGTGTTAGTGTTATTTTCATTTTTGTAGATATCGAGTAGCAAATGTGTTGCAAGTTCTTGATATTACTTTATCACATTCTCCATAAATAATAAACAAATTTAAAAAGTTTTCGTTGGTATAATTTAAACGTGCTGGCATTTTTGACATAAGATAATGACTGATCGTTTCTAATCATGGCTATTTTGATGAAATGATTACAACAATACATGAATTTCTAATAAAATCGCAAATGTTTCAAAAAGTTGTAATATAAAAAAAAAGGAATTCAATTTTACACAACTTGAAGGGAAAAAATACAGGGTGTTCTATTTGACCTAAACAAGTTTTCGCGGTTTGAAATTGACAAAATGTAACGCGAAAAACGGAACGCTTTGTATGACATTATTGAATTTATTTCAGTTGTAGAACGTAGTTCTCCTTGTGTTATTTTTACGTGACAAGAAGCAAATGAGGATCTTTTACACGAAGAAAGTTATAACGGTTCTTGCAAACCGTTGCACAAATTGGTCAAATTTTCTATAAAATGTCAAATATCTCTGAAACGACTAGATTTAGATATAGGATATGCTACATATTTTCGACTCAAAATTTTATACTCTTTTCGATAATCCTAAAATATATAGGATGTTCCATTTGAAATAAGCAAGTTGGTATCGACTTCCGGTATAAGCGGAAGTGCCAGCTACTTGTAATTATTTTAGTTGGATTGGCCACACCGACGTTAGTAATTACATAAATTTTCAAAATATTCTGATGCGTACTTTTCTCTATATCGATCGATTCAGTTCCCGGTGAGACACCCGGTATACTATCATACTAATGGCACCATTTTTATCGTTATATCGATAATGTTACTATAAAAATATACTACTACTAGATTTACAGGCTAATCGTAGTTTTAATTATTAAAAAATCACTCAAAATTATAATTCTATTAGGCAACTATTATATACGATATCTATATATTTGTATATGTGTCTATATATAAGCATTTATGTGTACGTGCATATATTTATACTTACTTAGTACTAGTTAGTAATAATTATTATTAGTACTGTACCTACTTTCAGCTATTATTAAATCTATTATATTCTGCTATTGTACTATCCCACGCTCAAGTATCTCTGATATGTTGTGGAGTACTGTTTATTTATACATTATATTTATATTTCTTTCATGCGTAATTGAATTTCATTTACTAATTAAACATTATTATTCTGTATAAATGATAAGAAATATAAGGAAATAGCAACAATAGATTAACAATAAATTAGCAATATCATTAGATTAACAGAGGAACCGTTAACAAGGCATGAATAATAATCTTTACCAAGAGCAATCATTGGTTGGAAATATAATTCTTGAGCACTCTTAGAGCCTAATTTATCAAGTCGACTTTCCAAGTGTGTATAGTTAGTATACACTTGATATAGCGGTGATGATGTAAGGATACCTGTTCTGCCAGTGTAATATAAAAAAGTTGTTATTTCTAGAGCAAATTTTAGGTACTTTGTACGTGATTTGATTGGGGAGTCTGACGTAATCAATGGGATTATGTATAATTTTATGATAAAAATTACAGCGTCGGTTAATCTCCTTTTGTCTAGTTATAGTCTAGTTCATGTATTATCAATACTCAAAAAACGCAACAAAAAATTTACGACCTCATTATAATACCGGTACTCTCTATACTATTTGTTCGTAAATTGACTCGCTTACCTTTATAGGTTTTTAATTTGCGTCGGCTTGTTTGATGAGGGCATGCCGCCTGACCAAACGGCGATAATAATTATGTCGTAAAGTTTTTGTTGCGTTTTTGAATGCTGATAATAGACTATAGCATACATTCAAACGTTGAAGTAGTATTCCGTGGGGAACTCTATTTGCGGATAATAACAGTAAATTACGTAGGTTGCCGATTGAGAAACCTACATTTTATCATTAATTGGATAGAATCTGCGGTAGGTTCTTGATAAAACATATTCAATAGAATAATTATAAATATTCAAAAGAATAGTTACAATACCCACTTGGTTTATTGTTTCGTTAGTTTTGTTCAGATTTCTCTGACATATGTTTCGGCCTTGCGACCATTATCAAAGAGTCTTAAAAACTGATCAGTCAGTTACATAAGTTACGTTTCAAATCAACTGCAGTAGAATTTAAGCGTAGTTTCAAGAAAACCTGAGTGCATTCTGATGACAAAACAAAGATTTTTATTCCAGGAGGTCGGTATTGCTCGAAATATATAATTAAAAGTTGATGTTATGAAGAGGACCTCCACTCTATTGTGGCATACTCGAATTAAGCACATATGATGTGTAGCTAAAAATTTTTCACTAATTAATGATTCTTTCCCACCCCGTATATTAAAATTTACTCTACATGACATAGTTTCTTCGTGATGCAGAATAAATTCCAGGCATCTAGAAGTCAACATTAAACTAAGCAATATTAATATGAAAAGCAGTTAAGTTAATGTAATAAACATTTCGTATAAACTTACCTGAGTGCATTACGTACATTACTACAATAATTATGTTAACAGGCTGCAGACAAAAGTAATGGGTAAATAACGATTCTAATTTAAATTTATGATATTTGATGTAAATTTAACAGCGGTAATGTTTGACATTCATTTTAAAATGAACACGCTCTAGTTTGTCGTATATGCATGGTGCGGTATTTACTTGAAACAGCGATGTTTCTCAAGACTAATACATCTTAGAAAAAAAAACGCTTTAAATTAAAGTTGTCTGGTATCGAATAGGGAACAAAGTGATGATATTGGTTTTGACCTTGGCACGTTTTCAAGGTCTGTTTGGCGTCAATTGTGTTTTCTATACGCAAACCTATATTTTTTATTGCAATATTTTATTATTCAGAAAGAGAAGTAAATTTTGTCTGAAATTTTTTTATCCGACCTCAACCTTGTAAGATATTAGTTACATAACAAGATTCTTTGTTCCTTTTAGTTAGCCAAAACCATTAACTTTATAAAGGACTGCAATAGAGAAAAATATTATTTGGTCGCTATAAAGTTTGTAAATTCAGACCTGAACTTATTAGGCAATATTTTTTAGCATGACACGAAAAACTAGGCTTCTTTCTTTTCTTTTCGGGTGGACAAATAAACATTATAAATTTTCCACCAAATAAATAGGGTTTGTAATGCTTCACTGGGAAAATCAAACTGGAGAACTCTATCTTGCTGGCGCTATAATTTTTCTCTACCATATTAAGGGCTCGATTACCAAATGCAACAGATCTCCCTCGCCATTTGATAGTACAGTTTCAAATCCATGTATGGACGCATCATTCTTCATTTGAAAACAATTTCAAAATTTCGAAAATAAATCAAACTTCAGGTGCATCATGTCAAAAGCAATAAAAAAAGTAATTACAACACTCAAACTAGCCAAAATAATTCTGGAAAAATTCACGTATAACCGATAATTCTCGAAGAATATGAATTCATTGTCAAATACCACCAAACACTCGAATTCACCATTTTAGGACTCGAACCCATTCAAAAACCCATCTTGAAAATATCAAACCCAAATAATCTCAGATTATATCATACCTATTGTCACAACATTTTATCTCAATTCGTTACTTTTCCATAAACTGATTTTGCTTTTTAAATTTCACTACCTTTCAACCGCCCTACATATACGTCAAACTACTCTCCTTACTTCTAACAACGTTCAAACTCGATTCATCAAATTCTACCACCCGCTTCTCATTTCAGATTTTACTACTTTTCGATCACCCCTCGTATACCACATACCATGTCGGCATTCTCTTTGCAACCAATATCTTATTTTATTTTCGTTCCACGCGTATTGGGAACATTTTCATATCTTACTGTTATTTACCACGCAACTATCGGGAACATTCTCATAACTTATTAATATATTGCAACAGTCGGACCTTCGTTTCGACTTTACGGGTCTTTTCGAAATCATTTAATTTCCAGACAATAAAACCTTAATAACTTCTAAACCCGAATAGATCCAAATTGCATTTTTATATCAAAACTCCTCCTTTTCAATGCCGATTTTTCCATATAAATTTTATTTCGAAATTTCTTTTGCAAAAGTGTTGCGTAATGTTGTGCAATATTACGCAATTGTGTCGATCCAGACTACATCGTTCCAAATCCAGATCTAAATAGGGGGTAAAAACGTTTATGCCTGACTCACGGGGCACAAAAAACGCAACCGTGGTATAGCATAAAAAGTCGAGCTCGGCAAGCTCAAATGAAGTTGTATTAAATCGTTTCACGAGTTTTTTCTAAAAAGTGAAATTAATTAATTTGTGTGTAATTCACGTAGGAAGCATAATTTTGACAGTAGCTATCGATTGTCTAGTTCCCACTTATCGTTTTTCACGTCGCGAATTTTTATAACGGAACCCGGAAGCACTTTTCTGGCCGAAACCTGGTTAAAAAGAGTAATTTTAAGTAAATCGAATCTGCCCTCGCGCATTAGTGATTTTTTTCAGAAGCATAAACGCTTAAATAAAATTAATTAATTACACAAAAAAACTTTCCAAGTCGAAATTCAAATGTCGAAAAGTTACCTTAACAAAAAATATACAGTGTAAGTCATAAATAAATTTCGCTAAAATTTTAAACTCTGTTCAAGTGCATAAATAAATTTTGTACATTCGTTTTAAACAATGTGTCGTTATTTTAATATACAGGGTGTTACTCTCGATCCTTCCAGTGACCTTTAAAACACACAGGGTGTAGCTTTCGACCCTGTCCAGCAGTTTTAAGACGACCCCCCTGAACTTCAGATTCGAAACAAATAAAATGCATCAATACCCTCAGGAGTCTCAGCTTTTAATTTCCAAACAAAAATATAATAATTTTCCCACCGAAAGAGGAGTGTTGGTGTTCAAGGCCCATGACACAATACGTACTTCGTCTTTCTCATTGAGCAGCCAATTAAACGCGTTCCATTGATAGAAATCCCTATGCTCGGCAAAATATTAGGCTATTAAATATACATATGTGTATATGTTTAGAGCTTCAACTCTGTTAACGTGACTATGTTTTATTCTTCTGATAATTTTCTAGATAATTATAATTATCCAGTCTGCGATCATTTTTTAAAAATGGCATCCCAAGCCCTACTTTTCGTACGGCAAAATTCATATATTAAGCAGATTTATGTGAAAAAACTTTAGGTTTATTTTAGCCCTTACATTTTCCAGGCTAATTTTAAACAACCAATTGTACATAATTTTAGCTTTCTGTTTTCAAAGTCAGGTATCTTTATGGTGATGCATAATGTCAGCGACAGTAAAAGTGCGTAATTTCCTGTTTATTTTGATAAATTATTATTTTACTTAACAAAGACGTCCAAAGTGATCCACTTCAAACTCATATTTTGAAAACTAAGGCAGACTATTTAGTTTTATACTGATTCCTAATTTTTGCTTATGGAAAACAAAAATGACACAAAACACTAGAGTGGTAGGAAATAAATTATACAGATTCCATCGGCATTAACATGACCCACAACTGTCGACTCTACTAACCCGAAGATTATCATTTTTCAATATGATTGATGAAAAACGAACGAAAATTGAAATAAAGGGAAGGTTGAGCGCCATGTTCCATATGTTGCGTAAATGGTGCGATAGATTAACTGAAATATTGGTAACGACTTTTTTGTACATATGCAAAAATATTTGATTTAGTTGCCAGAAGAACAAAATTTTTTAATGAAGGTTAAAATATAATTTTATGCATTTGAACTAGGCTTAGCATGTTGAAATTACAAAATATGGCTTCAGTGACTTCACAGTCATTTGTGAACAACTATTTGTAATAACAGAGATACTGAAGTTTGTTTAAATGCACAATTGTATTAAAAATATCATATTAGAGGGTTTTCTGGAAATGTTAAGAACATTCATTAAGTGATCTGAATTAGAAACGTAACACATGTGGAAAGAAGAAATATTAAAGCCATGTCAATTAGAAATTTGAATAAAGCAAATTAATGTCTTTTAATTTCTTGATAGTTAACATTACCTGAAAATAAAACAATTTTACCTTCTGAGTTGAAAAATAAAATTAAAACTCTTACTATATCTTTGAGAAAAATGAAAATTTTGTAAAGTGACAGCAGAATTTGGCACTCAGATATACAGTGCGTTCAGCTTTAACAGTCAAACTCGATGATATTTCCGCCAAAACCAGAAATCGGCCATTTTAATTCTAAACGTAACTAATTTGAGAAATAAGTCTTATAGTGCAACGGAAACCGCGTTCTCGCCTCACACATCTTCCAGCGGCTTGTATATCAGTGTATGCGCGGAAGCTATACAACCTTAGGCGAGGGTTGTATAGGAGATATACCATCCTTCGGAGGGGATGTAAAGCCGTCGGTCCCTTGTCTATTAAATGTTAGGCAAGTAAAAGATCCCTACTCTTCTTAAGGGAAGAGGTTCGGCAAAATTCCTGGTTGGGGGTAGCTCGTCTACAGGCGTCGGTGTTAGGCCTCAGTAGCGGAAATAGGCCGACGTTAAATAAATGTATAAAAAAAAAAAAAGTCTTATAGTGGATGTGACAGGATCATGGTATACCCCCCCTTTTCTCCTTTTGAAGATAATTGATTGAAATTTAGGATATCTACATACATAATAAGCGACACTTTTTGACATTCAATTCATTTTTTTTCACTTCCAGTTTCGAAGTGATACTAACTTTCGATTTTTAAATGAAACACCCTGTATATTATTGCATTTTTGAATTCCATTTAAGTTTTCAATTTAAGTGTACCGTAACGGTTCCAATTTATTCTAAATCACCTGTGTAATGTAAATCCCGTTAATAACACTAAATTACATGATCTATGAGCAAATTCACCAAAATTGTTTTTGGGGTAAAACTCATTTTTTTCTAATGGAACTGTTACATGGCCTATGTCCATTTAACAGTTTTATTTAAAAACTAGTGTTTTGTGGATATTTAGCAGGATTCAGTTTTTGTAAGTGAAACTGTTTTCAACTAACAGAATTTTACATGTATAACTGCTAAACCATTTCAAACTGTTTATGTACTTAGTTTTATATCTTAGGAACTTAGTCCTCTTCTTCTATTAACACTATTATGTATCTCATTTCCGTTGTAACACAGCATCCCAGGAAACAATTAACAATTTGTCTACAAAATTTATTTACATCAGATATCTATTTTTCAATTTTTATATTTTTGTTTACTATGGAGTACATATGGTTATTTTCCTTACCTTTTCTCATTCTATATATAGTAAATCCTATAACATGTAATATATTTACTGTTATCAATACGTGTTACTATTTATTTACATCTGTTCATATTTGTGGTTATGCACAAAATAGAAATTGCAAAGGCAAATCAGCTGGTGTGGAAATAATAAAATAAATTGTAGATTCCTTTTATCGATTATATGCCACTATTTTAGTTGTGAGTAAAGGAAATTGTAAAGTTGCGACCTGCAAGTTGTTGCGCTTAACTCGGCCATTGACAGATGGCCATACCTGTACTATTTCTATATTTTTATGGCTTTCAATTTAATTAGGGAATTAAATTTGTCAGGTCAGTTTTTTTGGTAGCGTTGTTTTCCAGTAAACAGGACAAAAAGTTTACCTTATCAGTAAAATTCACCAGGAAGTCATTTCCTTGCAGCCTTTGTACTGATTCAAACCTATATAATTTTTAACTGTGGACTTCAGTAATTGAAATTACAATTTTTATATCCCAGTTACAAAGTGTTTAATATACAGGTAATTTAATTTTATTATACTCATTAAAAAAATTTAATTAATCTTCAAATTTTGCCTTTGATATAATTTCAATTATTTTTAAAATAAATTTGAATCCAAGGTCAATTCTTTTTAATTTAATAAGTAGTTAAAATACTATATGTACCACATGGTTTTAAAAATATTTTTCTCTTTCCTTTTCATTTGTTTGGCAATTTATAGTTTTTATGAAATCAGCTTTCGTGCAGCTAACTTAAAAAATATTTCGTGCAATTTAAATATATTTGTACAGTTAGCTTAAATATATTTTGTAGTTAACTCGCTTAAATTTGTACAGCTAAATTTTGTACATGCATACATGCTTAGATATTTAAATGCCTAGATGCTTATATTCTTAGATATTTAAATTCTGAGATACTTCTTCTACATTCCTGCATAGTTTTTGCACAGTTTATTATCTTTCATAGATAAAATTTCGTTATCTTTACATTAAACCACTTAGTTGGTTAATTTTCCTACAACTTTCACCCCATTTCATTGAGAGACGTAAATTGCCAAGGAAACTTTAGGATTCATTCTTGCAACAAGAGTCAATTGTGGGCCTGGATTGCTGTCCCAGAACCAGTCACCTCAACCATAATCCATCTAGGATACTGGTATAAATTTGTTTTATATATATATATATATATATATATTTATTAAATTTCAATTTGTCTTTCAAACCGATTTGTCTATTTTTCATGTAATATATTTTGTCATTCATTTTAAACTATCTTTTTATTTCTCTTACCAACAATTTCAGTCTGATCTATAGTAGACTGGTTATTCGAGAAAAAGAGACAATTTTACTTATTTTACTTTAGATGGTGCCCAATTTAACATCAGTTTTTCTTTGTCTCCTTTTCTCGAAATAAACAGAAATCTGTCGCTTATGCTGTACATGTCAGAAAGGGTAAGTTTCTCCACTCTTACGAATACTCTGGACCCACGGCTCTCTGCTCCGACTTAAACCAGCTAGTCGTCCGCATATGTTGCCGCAATTCTTTCTCAAAAATAAATAATAAGAGAAAGGAGGTAACAGAACCATATCGGTACCGTGGTACCATTTATTAGTACTATTAATAAAGACTTTATTCATATGCGGTATTAAAATGTGCGATAAATACAAATAAAATTACAGCTAAAATAAAATAAGAAAATCCAATTTTATTCTAATTACCTTGTTATACATAAGATGGTTTTGGAATACAAAAAATTAACACAAAACATTGCAACAGTTGTTCAAAATGCTGTCTCGTCAATGCACTTCTGAACTCGCATAGCTATTTCTCGAAGAACGTTCGTCAATTGCTGGGCCGTTATGCTATTAATTGCTCGTCTTAATCGTAGCTCCAGGTCTTCATGGGTTGTAATGGCGGTTTCATAGACAATATTTTTTAAATGACCCCAAACAAACAAATCAAGGGGCGTTAAATCAGGTGATCTTGGAGGCCACCTCACAGGACCATTCGTCGAAATTAAGTTTTCTCCGAATCTCCGTTGAAGGTAATCAGTTACTATTCTTGAATTATGGGAAGGACCGCCATCTTGTTGGAAATACATTCCCTGTTCTAAATCAAAATTTAACTCATCTAAAATGTCCTCAATCTCATTTCCCAGAAATTTCAAGTATGTGCCACCAGACAGAGGTCCTTCAAATATTATTGGACCAATGATTCTACTACCGATTATTCCAAGTCAAACATTGAAACCGAACCGCACTTGAAAGTTACCCTCCCGTAATAAGTTGTGATTTTCTTGTGACCAATATTTTGTATTTTGTCGGTTAAATAATCCTAAATTTGTAAGACTAGACTCGTCCGAAAGTATAATCAGTCAAATCAAATTCAAAATCCAATTGCAATATTCCATCCTACGTTCGTAATCACTTTCGTACAAATGCTGGTGCAATTGGTATTTAAAAGATTTATAGTGGTATTTGTGCAAAATTCGGCTTACTGTTTGGTAACTGATGCCCAATTCAAACCCAACTTGCCTTAAAGAAACAGTCTTATCAACTTCTATTCGAGCCAAAACATTAATTTCCGTTCCTTCGTCGATAATGAAGTTTTCTTCAGGATCATTGTTGAGCTCTCTTCGGAATTGGTTTTCAACACGTTTAAAATAATTTTTCGCTGGAAATTGTCTATCAGGCATTTCAAAACACCGTTAAACCAACAAATGTTTGACAAGCTCAATATTTCATTGTTTTCAGAGCTACCTTAGTAACTTCTTAACATTTAATTAGAACAAAATTGTATTTTCTTATTTTCTTTTAGCTGTAATTTTGCTTGTATTTATGGCACATTTCAATACGACATAATAATATGAATAAATTGTGTTTTGCCCCAAAAACAATTTTGGTGAATTTTATTTGCTCATAAATCACGTAATTTAGTGTTTTTACGGGATTTCGATTTTTGTGGCATTACACTTGTCATTTAGAATAAATCGGAACCGTCATGGCACACTTAAATGGAAAACTTTTTTTTTATACATTTATTTAATGTCGGCCTATTTCCGCTACTGAGGCCTAACACCGACGCCTGTAGACGAGCTACCCCCAACCAGGAATTTTGCCGAACCTCTTCCCTTAAGAAGAGTAGGGATCTTTTACTTGCCTAACATTTAATAGACAAGGGACCGACGGCTTTACATCCCCTCTGAAGGATGGTATATCTCCTATACAACCTTCGCCAAGGTTGTATAGCTTCCGCGCATACACTGATATACAAGCCGCTGGAAGATGTGTGAGGCGAGGACGCGGTTTCCGTTGGAATGGTCATCCATCCAAGTACTAACTGCGCCTGCCGTTGCTCTTTACATCGCATACCGAAGTATGTACATAGTAAAGACGCACCTACGCTCGCCCCTAAAATGGAAAACTAAAAATTATATTATAGAAAAAATTGATGTTTGATATGTAACTTATTTGGCATCGTTGGATCCAGAAAATTACGCAGAATCCAAAAATGCAATAATATGCAGGTATCCCATTTAAAAATCAAAAGTTAGTGTCACTTCCAGCGGAACCGAAAGTGAAAAAAAATCAATTGTATGGCAAAAAGTGTCGTATATTATGTATGTAGTATATCCTAAATTTCAATTAATCATCTTCAAAACTAAAGGAGAAAAGAGGATATACAATGATCCTGTTACACCCGGTATAAATGTTTATAAATGTCTCTTAACCGCCTTCCAGGCCACCTGCATGACCCTCTTAAGTATCTATATTTATCTGAATAAGGGAGACAGGGTCCTACAGTTTCTAGTGGGATCCGAACCACTTCTTGAAGATAATTTACATTTGAAAATTACTTCGCACTAGGTGGGGCTTCAACTCACTTCGCTAGGTATGCACAGAGAGAGAAAGCTAGATGTCTAACCGACTGAGCTATTGTCCTCCTTATGTTTCAAATATGAAAATAATTTTTCACTAACGCAGAAGCTATACGCCTGAGCCAGATCTTGTGGTCATCCGGTATATCCAATCAAATGAAGAAAAAGTAACAATAAGGAAATACGTCGGTGAATAGCGGGGAAACTGCTCAGCCAAAATTTTCAAACTCAATACCGTACTAAACCACTGAAAAGGCGATCATGCAGCACTAAACAGTCTTAAGCTTGGCGTATTTCCTCCAGAACCCCGATAAAGTTTTGATTGATTGGAAAATTTATTACAATCCGGTGAAGCAACGTAGAAATCTTAATTAATTCGAGTACGTATTCAAATTTATACAAGACATGTTACTAGCTATAAGAAGCGTTTAATATGCAAGAGGATCCTAATAGATACATCCTATTTTCTTGACAAAAATTACATATTATAAAAATTTCAGTTAATTATTTGTTAAGGTTTCCTGTTGTCCCCATTTGTAGAATATTCAAATTTTTGTAGTATGGTTATTTGTCAACACCGTTTCGTAAACACCCCAAGAGTGGATTGCATAATTCCAATACGAACAACTTTTTTACTTAATATATACATACCACATATAATAAACAACCCCAAAGCCAAATGGTGTTCGGAAGGGGGTGTTACACATCTGAAATAACGCAGACAATATCCATTACCCACCGAATTACCAGTATCGGTGCCCAGGATCGAACCCAGAGCGCAGTAGAGTATGCTCAATTGCGTTCACCAATCAACGCACACTAGCCGACTGAGCTACCGGACTGGTTAATTAATCAACGTACAATGACTAGTCCTTATAATTACAACACTTATTGCAACTTCTAACCAGTATATATTTGTCACTACACTTTTTATTAAGAGAGATCACTTTGTTCCTTTTCTTGATATGATCACTTCTCTATCCAAACTAGAACAGCTCTAGTGTGTCAGTTTCGCTTCTTTTGTGCAACGTGGCCCTTATTCAAGATTTTTCTCTTTTATTCTGGTTAATGATTGTGGAAAAAAAACATAAATTCTTGAAATTTATAGTCACGCAAGTGAGCCATCTCTGGGACAACTGACAAACTACCGTTTTATTGGTAGCTTTAATTGGTAACTAAGGTTAAATAGACTGCTTTCTACTCTCGTAAGTGGGACTAACTGTACAGAGACCTGTGCCAAAATATAACAAGTTGTGTCTTGTAATATAAAAAAGTCAAGAAAAAATTACATGAGTTAAATAAAAAGTAATTCATATCATTTATAAACAAAAAAAGCATTACAATTCATAATTAATCAAATTAAACCTTGGTCCTTCGACTCTGATAGAATCCGTAAGTATAAATCTAATTCGGTACGGATCGTCAATTCTCGAGATCTTCTCCGCTGTGTACCATCACAACAGTGTTAGCAGCAGAAGAGAGAAATGGAAGGTTAGATAGAAGTTAGTCTACCAGACAAGTGTAATAATCACTGACTTCAACTGAAATACAAGCAGGCAAGCCATATGTATTTCCTGTAAGTCCTTCCTGATTTAAAATTCAAAAACCAATTCATAAGATATATGGAACATATCTATTCGATTTGTGTTTTTAGGGTGTATGAAATATTAGAGCTTAGACCTTTAAAACAAAAAGACACAATTAAAGCCCAAATCACCAGATTTACTTTTATTAGCACATTTTCTTCCATATAACAACTATTTGTTAAAATGGGTAGTTATTAAAAAAAAAACTAAAAATGATTAACTCTTTTTCGACTTTCTAAAATATGTATTTTAATATCTTCTATTTGATCTATTTTTCCCTTAAGTAAACTAAGGCTTAAAAATTTCTTCGTTTAGAAAGCAACAATTTCTCGTTACTGCATTTCCAGTTGTTTAGTTTAACACCCTCGGTTTACATCTTACTTAATAGAAAAAAAAACATTAGTTATTTAATTTTATATTACAGAATTAAAATAATACATAAAATAGCAAATTTTCACATTGCATCATAAACCAAATTGAAATTATTGACAGTTCTAAAACTTAAAGCTGACGGTAACACCTCTGGAAGTCGCTACAAACTAAAAATAATATATTATTATTTAACGAGCGGTAATGTAGGTAATAACTCACGCAGATGAAGTTTGCTGTAATTCATCAAGTGAGTTATTACCACTACTGCAAGTTACTATACTTTCACTACGATTATAACATAAATATTAAATTGCAAACCACCCCTTTGAGGCAGAAAATGGTCGTAACTGGTTTGTTCGCGCTGTTCGAAGAGAATGTAACTAAGGAAAGGTCGAGGAGAATGAGGAAGACAAAATTCTATCACCCACCTCTCATCTCCAGTCAAGGGGGTGAAAACTACCCCCTACAGGGATTACGGCCATCTTCAATTTTTCTGTCGGTTTTCCAAAAGGATTTCGGTTGGGAGGTGGTGATCCCGGCAGGGGGTAATTTTCACACCCTTGACTGGAAATAAGGGGTGAATGAATGAATTTATTTACTTCATCTATTTTGACCACCTCCCAATCGAATTCCTTTTGGAAAACCGGCAGAAAAATTGAGGGGGGGCCGTGATCCCTGCAGCAGTTAGTTTTCACCCACTTGACTGGAAATAAGAGGTGGATGGTTGATTTTACCGCTCCCATTCTCCTCGATCTTGATTAGTTACATTCCCTCCGAATAGCGCTAAAAGATCAGTTACGATCATTTTTTGCTTCAAATGGATGGCTCTCACCCTCTTTGATTAACCTTCTCGGTGGCCCCGTATAAAAAATCATTTTTACAGGAAAAGTTTCTCAAATAAACTACGCCTTCACTTGCTACATCTCCTGGGGGCGGTTATTGGCCAATAGGGGATGAAGGCAGGTGTTTTTCATTCTCGGACCTATCGCAATCAATTTTCCGCTCCAAAAAACGGGGAGCAGAAATGTATTTTAGCCCTGGGGTAGTTTTCACCCTCTTGACTGGAAATAAGGGATAGGTGATTGATTTTAAGTTCCTCATCCCCTCGATATTTTTTTAGTTACATTCCCTCCAAAGAGCGGAAAAAAATCAGTTACGATCGTTTTTTGCTTTAAAGGGGTGGTTTTGACCCCCTTTGATCAACCGTCTCGGTGGCCCCGTATCAAAAATCATTTTTACAGAAAAATTCCGCACAAGAACTGTTCCTCCACTTTCTGCACTCTTTGGTTGTTGTTTCTGGCCAATATGGGGATGATGGCAGGTTTTTTTCATTCTCGCACCTATCGCAATCGATTCTGTTCTTTTTCCTACTTGAAAAAAGTACAAAACGTAAGGGAAAACAAAATCGTAATAACAGCGTAAACTCTTTCTCACTTTCTTATGAACTAATGTATTATTTTCATGGTATTGAGATAAATACATAAATCAAAAGACTGTCTAAAATAAGGATCTAATCTTATTAGAAACCCAAAAAATAACGTAAACATTGACTTAATGACATTATAAACGTTTTCCCCATTGCTGCAACTTAGAGTAATTGTTCGATATGGTCTCCACCTACTTCTATGCTTTTTCTAATTCAATCCATAAAAGATTTTCTTTCTTACATTAAAAAATACATTTTCCTGTCCTCTAATAAAATTCGCTGCGTTTTGTATTTTGTCCCACAGTTCTTCTCTTGAGTTGATAGTATTTGCATAGACTAAGGACTTCATATGTCCCCACACATAATAATTCAAAGGATTATAATCAGGACTCCTTAGTGGCCAAGCAAACTCTCTTTCTCTCGACCGATCCATCTGCGTGTGAAAGTCTCATCAAGATAATTCCTGACTTCAATGGAGAAATGATGGGGAGCTCCACGAACCACATTCTGTTCCGTATGTCTAGCAGGAAAGCATGTAATATTTAGAGTATTTTGAACGAAAAACAGCTAAGACTCTCCACTTAAATTTGGAGGAAAGACAAATGGTCCCAATAATTGATCGCCGATGATACCACCCAAACGTTAATCTTAAATTCTTGCTGAAAATGCATTTCTTTAACGACATGAGGATTTTTTACTCCCCAGTAAAAGTTGCTTTGTCGGTAAATAAAGTGTTCTTAACAAAATTTCGATCCCTGTTGTGTTCATGTAGAACAAATTGACAAAACTGTAGGCTTTGTGGAAGATCAGGAGTACAGGAGTGAATTTGTTTCGGTCGTCCTATATCGTTTTATGGTGAAATAAACCCGTTTCTCCCACACGATGAAACAGATCTTATGACCTGGCTGTATTCTATTTAGATATTGCAATAAGTATCTCCTTGGTGCAGCACGTCCGCTAAAATTATTTTGTGCGTAAATACATATAGTGCAGTAAATTTAGTAACAGACCCAAACATCCAAAAAGTATAGACAATTAATTATTTTCGCGGGTTGTTCATTATCCTCAGTACAACACGCCATGAAAAATCCCGAAGTTTATGGCGGTGGGTTTGGGAGGAGGGGGGGCTATCCTTTTTCCGCAGTTTTGCTCTAATATTTCCAAAACTATTCGGTTTGTCAAGGTCATGAACATAAACAAAGTTGTTGTACATAAAATTTCTGATAAAATTGGTCCTATTCATATTTTTTATCAACCTAATAGTTATCGAGGTATGGAGGGGTAAAATGTTAAAAATTGACAAACAAAGCCAGAAATTGCATTAAATCTGTCTGATTTGTGCTTAAATTGTTTGGATTGAAGTAGAGCATGAATAAGTAATAAAGTACGTCAATCATGGTACCAGGGGGACGGAAGCAAGGTTAGGGGAGGGGGGATGGAAAGACGGTTAATAGTAAGAGGCAGTAAAAGTTGAAATTTGAAACGTAAAAAAGACAAATCTTAAATTTATTCGATCTCATCATCATCATTGCTCTCTTCTTCACTGTCCTCTGAATAACAGTCCTCTCCCAGTAGAAGAACATCATCTGATACTAAAATTTGCTCAGCATTGAAGTCTTCAGGTTGATCTCTATTGGTGCAGTCAAGACCTACAAGCGTTATGCACATTCTTGAACATTGCAGACCATTCTTCCTGCACTCATAGTTTCGAGTGCAATCATCGGTGCAACAACAGGAAATAAGCTGCAGTAATTCATCTGGTGCAGCAGTCATTGATATAGTCACTGGGCGGAGTTGCCTTCCAATTTTCTTCCTACCCCACTGTAAAGGATCTTTTGCAACACCATGTCAGAGCTGCACTTGATGGTACACTCGTAAAGAGTATTTTTGTGCAGCATCCTCTGTCGGTGGAAGTGCCGCTAGTTTGAACTTGGCATGTACGGGTTGTTTACCAATTGTTGTCAAGTAACGTTTGTATCGTAAGGCATTCAAGTTTTCAGTCTCTTTTGCTCCATATAACACCTGATAATATATAACATAACATAACTAATAATACAGGGTGTTGCACCATGAGAGGGACATAGCTTAATAGGAGGTAGAGAACATCAGTGGTAACCGGAACCTCCCATAGAAATGTCTCATTGGGCCTTCACTACGAAGTTACAGGGCGTTTTATAATTTTTGGCCAAACCTGTTTTTTGTCATAACTTTGACAGGGAATGAAATAACGGATTCATATTTGGTACGGCTAATGTACTAGCGAGCCCCAAGAGGTACAAGTATAAAAAAAATATATATCCAGGTCCGGACTCACTATAATTTATGTTTCTTCTTTGCATCAATAAAACATCACCCTGTATATATTTTTTTGAAATTTCGATACGATATTCGAAAAGAGCAAGAAAAAACAAACAAAATGGCCTATTTCATTTTTTTGTTACACCTTCGTGGTTATTTAAATACGTTGTTAAATGTGCAAGAAAATGGATTACAGAACCCTATTAAATGAGAGGCACGTGAAATAAATAGTTTTATAACTAAAATTTGTAAAAATTCTATTGAGCCTAGGTGGTCTGGGTGAATCCTAATTCCGGCACGTTTTAAAGGTCCATTTTGGTAAAAAACTGTGGTCCTAATAAGTAATCGGGTATGAAATAACAAAATTTTTAATCAATCACAGTAGGCTTGTTCAAAGAATAAAAGTGACAGATAATTTAAACCATTTAGGCCTAAGCAACCAGTTACTTTGATCAAGAAAATCATCAACATTTTATACTTAATAAAAATTGGAAAAGAGAACAAACTAAAATCTAAATAAATAAAATATTTTCCATTCAATTAACAATAAATAACAAAACAATAACTAAATGTGTTTAAAAATAAAACGTAATTGACACTAAAGTAAATTTTCAAAATGTCCTCCCCCACATTCTGTGCATTTTCTTGCGCGTTTAGAAAGGTCACCAATTGCTCGACGTATCATTTCTGGATTATTCCGTATTTCGTCGCAAGTTGTAACGATGCGCTGGATTAAATGTTGTCTACTTTCAATTTCAATGCTATAAACCTCGTTTTTTAAGTGGCCCCATAAAAAGTAATCACAAGGGTTACAATCAGGAGATCTTGGTGGCCATTCATGTGGACCCCCGCGTCCAATCCATCTATTAGGATACACATTGTTTAAGTGTTCTCTTACTTGAAGGTTAAAATGTGGTGGGGCCCCATCATGCTGAAACAACATGCCTCTTATACCGATATTTTCTAACATATTCGGTAAAATGTTTTGAAGAAAATCAAAGTAAATTTCACCATTCAATCTTTCTTCAAAAAAATGTAGCCCTATCAAATGTCTATTCACAAGTCCGACCCAAACATTTACAGAAAACCTGTGTTGCGAACGGCGTTGGCGTACCGCATGTGGGTTTCCTGTGCCCATTTATGATTATTTCGTGAATTGTTTACTCCATCTCTTGTAAATTGTGCCTCATCCGTAAATAAGGTTCTGTAAATGACTGGGCGATGGTTAGACAACCAATGACAAAATGCCAGGCGGGGGATATCGTCGCCTTGTTGAAGACGCTGTACCTGCTGGATATGATATGGATGGTAACGTTCTCTTTTTAGGGTTCTCCATACTCGCCAATGAGGAATACCAGTTGCCAAACTGATTCGTCTAGTGCTCATATTTGGGTTTTCTTGAACTACGTTTATAATATTGTTTTGTTCCTGCACACCTTGTTGTAAAACACGCTCCACAACTGCAGAATTAGGAAACTTTCCGTGTTGTCTTGCATACTGGAACACCGTACTAAAGGTTTTATGATTAGGGCATCGACGACCAGGAAAACGCAGCCGATATTCTCTTTCCGCCTACCTACCATTTCCATTACAGAAACCATAGATGAATATTATTTCAGCATATTCCACGTTTGTAAATTTTACTGGCATAGTTAAAATATTTTCACAAGTTTTCACTAACTAAATGCGGATTATTGACACGTTAAATTACTAACAAACAATTATTCAACTGTTTAGGAGATTTCTTTTTATTATCTGTCACTTTGAACAAGCCTACTGTGATTGATTAAAAATTTTGTTATTTCATACCCGATTACTTATTAGGACCACAGTTTTTTACCAAAATGGACCTTTAAAACGTGCCGGAATTAGGATTCACCCAGACCACCTAGGCTCAATAGAATTTTTGCAAATTTTAGTTATAAAACTATTTATTTCACGTGCCTCTCATTTAATAGGGTTCTGTAATCCATTTTCTTGCACATTTAACAACGTATTTAAATAACCACGAAGGTGTAACAAAAAAATTAAATAGGCCATTTTGTTTGTTTTTTCTTGCTCTTTTCGAATATCGTATCGAAATTTCAAAAAAATATATACAGGGTGATGTTTTATTGATGCAAAGAAGAAACATAAATTATAGTGAGTCCGGTCCTGGATATATTTTTTTTATACATGTACCTCTTGGGGCTCGTTAGTACATTAGCCGTACCAAATATGAATCCGTTATTTCATTCCCTGTCAAAGTTATGACAAAAAACAGGTTTGGCCAAAAATTATAAAACGCCCTGTAACTTGGTAGTGAAGGCCCAATGAGACATTTCTATGGGAGGTTCCGGTTACCACTGATGTTCTCTACCTCCTATTAAGCTATGTTCCTCTCATGATGCAACACCCTGTATAACTAATTTAACTATATAATAATATAATATATCATAATATAATACCCGAAGCTTTCCAGCTTCATGAATGTGGTCTGCAGAGCTATTGGGGTTGTTAAATATAAGCAGTTTCTCCATTAACTTCCGATTACTTTCGACTTTTTTGAATGAAATGACTTTCCCTTTGCTATAAATTGCTGAAACTGTGTCGCAGCAAAACTGAGGAAAAAGGAGAGTCAATGATACCCGAAACCGACGCCACAAACTTTGGGATAATTTCATGGCGTGTTGTACTAAGGATAGTGAACAACTTGGGCCAAGAATTGCCTATACCTTTTGGATGTTTAGGTTTAGGTAATTTTTGTTCTATATTTACTGCACTAATCATCATATCATTTTCCTATTTTATTATTTACTATTTAAAATTATTATGTCTAGGCATTTTAAATAAAGAAGTTAAAGAAATTAGCTCGGGGAACATAAAAACAAAATAAAATGATTAAATGACGTAAATGATAGAACTAAAACGTAACCAAAACAAAATTTTTCAATAAATATACACTTTGTTTCATTAAATTTGAATTTGTCTTTCAAAAAGTTATTGAAATGTTTAACGGCACTTTCCTCGAAAACGGTTGGAGTTATCAAGTTCTACCGAGTGTGCCTTTTATACCTTTTATAAAAGCAAAACATGAAAAAAATTCATCATCGGATACAGGTCCTGCGGCGCCCTCTATGATATAACGTGATGTAATAAAGAATAAAAAAGTTCCTCTAGCAAGTTTGGCGAAGATCAGTCAAGAGGCTGTTGAGTTATTGCAAAAAAAACGAAAAAATAATTTGAACTTTGACACCCTGTATCTTTTTCCACAGCAACATTTTACTAAAGCATATTGGGTTATATCCTCATATTTTGACCAAAAGAATCTACCCCTGAACTATGGCCTATTATTAATGATCCAACCTGTATAATCAAAAATGAGTAAACGTACTTATCACTCTCTGCTGATATGTGCAAAATGGCGTCATGGCTTTGGCTTAGAATATGATATTAAAAAAATGACGGGAATAGTCCATTCCGTTGCCTTATAGATTCCGTCATTATTTTTAGAAGAAGATATATGTTGTAGGAAAGCTAATAAACTCTTTCAAATGATACAACAGGATTCTCACTCTACTTAATGTATATCTTTTTCCACACTGTATACAAATTCTTTTAGACCCGTAAAAATGTCATAAGAGCAAATTCACAAGATTGTAGGCTGCTAACGTTCCAAATCTAATTTCCACAATCGCGGTGTTTTACAATGTTTACTTTAAAAGTAACGATATCAACAGTGCTACAATAATCATTATTTTTTATGTGGCTCAAAAGCGATATGTCCGGTATGTCGGCCAATTTGGAGAGTGTAATAAAGTTTTGTACCATCAGCCTGATAATAATGAATGTGGGGGAAAGTGACAATAGCCGTGGCAATAGCAATTTCCTGTACAAAACAATTCCCCTTTGTTCATTGCAAATAAAACAAAATAATGGCAATTTTTCGTATTTATTGTTGTACAGTTGTAGACAAACAGAACACGAAAGTTAAAGAAGGGTACTGATGACGTGTAACTTATCTAGAGTTAGTTAAATCGGAAATAAAGCGACATTCAAGAAAACTTGCGTTGTCGGATCTTTCGAGGATTACAAAGATAATAATAATTAAAACATAATTTTTCTGTCGCATGCTCCTCTATAAAATCCTTATTTTACTATAAGGAACGTAACCGGACTGCAACCAACAGCTACTCTCCGGGCCGGGTCGCAAGTTCTTCAAAGCGACAGAAAAAAAAAATGTTGTAGTTTTTTGCCCTTTAGATGCACATTTCAACTATGCTAAGCCCAGTCAGGCTGTTTATTTTTCGATTGCAACAGACACTGGACCGCTAAAAATACCGAGATGTACCAAATAGTCAAAGGATCCTCGTGCCGGTCGTCACATGCCTACCTTGCACTGACGAGAGCCAATAGCTCGAAACTGCAGTATGCAAGTGGTGTGGGGCGACTGGCTCGAGAGCTCCTTTAAGTAGAATCAGTCTTTCGGCTGGTGTTTGTTGCAATCGTAGCATTAGCGTTATGTTGGTAATATGCGATTATTACACTTAACGCGCCAGGCTTGTAACTTGTAATTCAGCGCTCGGCGGGGCACATAGCCCGGAGAGTAGCTGTTGGTTGCAGTCTGGTTACGTTGCTTATAGTAAAATAAGGGTTTTATAGAGGAGCTTGCGACAGAAAAAATATGTTTTAGTTTTTTGCCCCCTAGAAGCACATTTGTACTATAATAATAATTGTTTATTTAAATAAAACTTACAAGGTAAGAATAGAATAATATTATAAATCATTTATTAGCAGTATACAGATCGTCGTCCCTAAGTCGCAAACATTAAATTTAGATTTACAGTAATAAATAGTGCCACCCAAATAGACTACATAGTAACAAATATTAAAACAGAATATAAAACGTCTATCTCGGAGCCCGGTATGTTTGACCATACTGCCCAAATCGTATGTTTCAATAAACTAAATGGTAGCAACAAACAAAAAAAATGTATAAAAGGGACTTTAGTAATAAAAACAAACACAAATATTTAAGTTTATTGAAAAATATTGATTGAATTTATATATAGAAGAAAATGCAAATGCGGCATATGAAATTTATTTAACAATTTAATTGAAAAATGCACTTTTTAAACAATATTTTAAAAAATTAATAATTCGACAACCTGTGTTTGATCAATTGTTGACTTACATAACCATATAGTTCGCCATACTATAAAAACTCTGTTGAAATACCGGATTTTCAAGATTTCATACTCGACGTTGCAGAGAGTTATATACTTATATAGAAGAAAAATTTACTACCAAACGGTGTTATTTATCTAATAATGCAACTAGCTTTTCTATTTGATGAGATGAGATATGCACTGCGTGGACAGCAAGTGGACAAACACATCTCCGATCATTGCTTACTACAGGTTGGGGTCTAACCCAACAGAAGCTGGATATTTTAGACACTCTTAGACTTTCTCTTAAATACCTCATAGGTTTTGCAAAAGATTACACCAAAGGTATTTTAAATGCAAAGAAGTAATTAATTTTCAATCATAACTCGATCATTCAAGGATTATTATATTGGTGAAGTTGATGTAGAGCTAGAAATCAGTAAAATTGAGTGGAAGATTAGACGTATTGTTCTTGAAGATAGACAATGGGTTAAAACATTAAACATAGATCTAGCAGTCTTGAGAAACCTCGATATATCATTATCGGATTTCAAACAATGACAGTTACAATAATAGAAACCAAGGATGTTACAAAGTACATTCATGCAGATGTTAGTAATATTCGACTATATCTGAATGCTTAAGTATTTTCATATGAACGTTGGAATTTAGATTTCATTCAAAAACTCGACTCAACAGCCTACTACAACTTCCAGCGTAGCTACTGTGATAAAGATATGGGCGAGCCTATGATGGATCTTGAAGAATTCATTGTTTGTTTTTGATTACTTTTATCAACCGGATGTAATTAAATCGTCCACTGTCGGCATAAAAATCGAATTTGAAACACGAAAGACAAAATTTCCTGAGCGAACTCGAGTATATGCGCTTATACTCCACGATGCTTATTTAACCTACAACGCATTGACTGGTTCAGTCCAGAGCGGCTTTGCTGGTGCTAAGTAAAAGACTATAATATGGGGCATTTAAGTAGTACATTTTCTACTTTGATCATTGACTCACAAAGTTTTCAATATAAGAATGAGTTTATAGTGAAACAATTGGCTGCTGTCTGCTATAACACTAAACAACAAGCACATTATATTATCAAACCACCATATTCACTCTCATCATTAACAAATGGTCAAAAGATATCATATCAATGGTTGGAGAAGAATTTTTTGATTGAATGAATACCACCACAACCACTACCATAATTACCCTCACCACTCCACTTACCCCTACCACCCGAATTACCCCCACCCCTAATTTGAACACTTCTCCCGCTCCTGTTCCGCTCCGAGGCTATCTCATTCCTGTATTACTAACCGGAAGCCGCAGAAAAATATAAATATTATAGTTGGAAACAACACCATGTAAAACATGTGTAAATCAAAAATAGTGGCTCAGTAGTTTCAGAGATACAGATAATTTACGGTCGTGGTGACACATCCTGTATAGCATCATTAAGAAAAATTGCTATCCCGTGAATATACATGTGTATATCTTAGCACTTTTTCGCGTAACTGGAAGGGTAGGTACTTAGCAACACCCTGTATAAATAATGGTCAGTGTTCATTGAAGTGAAATATCTGTTCTCAGTCTAAATTATTAGATAATTTTTTATCACCAAACGGAAGTTTTATTTTTAAAAGTATATCGCGTCCTAGAATAGTCCCAGACAAATAAATCACTGTTTTATGTCAGATGCTAACATTATCTCTAAAGAGATCAGACTTAGGAATCGATGTTTTTTGTGTAAAAACAATATCATCTGACATGTTTTTGCCTACCATAGAAATCTTATTTGTTTGGACGATAAAAGGGTATTGACAAAAATAGCAAAAATATGTTTTTAAGCATGGTTAAACGGTGGATACCATTGACACGGACTAAGAAGGAGAGTTTAAAATTTAATACAGCGCATGCTATTTTAGTTTGCTGCATAAACGGCGTGAAAGTTTAAGCAGCAAAACAGAGGCGCTCAAAGCAAATGTCAGGAGAGTTGAGCGTATAGTTTGCATACCGACATCCGGGAAAAGTGGCGTGCGTACTAACGCCCGCTTACATTTCTTATGTTAAGGCTTGCCTTATTTTAAAAACCTACAAATAATCGTGATATGAAATAATTATAAGACTGAACTGTTTCGACATTATAGTTTTCACAAACAGGATAGATATAGATGAGGCGCAATGGATAGAATCTTTTCATGCAAAACTCTCCCCGCCATGGTCTAACTCACCTCCACCAGAGTTTCTTCTACAAAATTCACAAATACTACCCCAAGAGGATGATGCGTACTTGGCTCAACCATTCACAATTGAAGAGTTGCATAGAGCCCTCAAACAACATAATAACACCTCACCAGGAATGGATGATATACATTATTCTATGCTATCTAATCTACCAAATAGAGCAAAACACATATTACTGGATATCCTCAATGACATATGGCTAAACAGCAAACCAATTCCGAAAGACTGGACCAATTACATCATTATACCTATTTTAAAACCAGGAAAACCTCAGAATCAAGCGGAATCATACCGACCAATCGCATTGGCATCTTGTGTACTCAAAACTTACGAGAGAATGATTAAGAATCGATTGGAGCACTGGTTAGAATTTAACAAATTATTACCATCAAGTCAATTTGGTTTCCGTAGAGGAACGTCTACACAAGAAAGTATAGGAAATCTGATCACCGACGTTCAACTTTCGTTTACAAAGAACTATGCAGTTTCCGCAGCATTTATCGACATCAAAGGCGCATACGATAACGTCAATTTAAGTATATTATCTAAAAAAATTAAAAATATTGGATTTCCGGTCCCTATAATTAAAAATATATATTCTCTTTACCAAAATCGTATTATATATATCAGACTATTCGATCAGATGGTAGAGCCTCGTCAAACGTCCTTAGGATTACCTCAAGGCAGCATTTTGAGTCCCCTCCTTTACATAATATATTCTTACCACTTCGAACTCATATTCGACAACGACGTGAAGGTCTTACAATTCGCTGACGACATTTGCATATACGCAGTGACAAAAGATATAAATTCCTGCAATCTGAAATTAAGTGAGGCGATGGCAAAAGTACACAATTGGACAACAACAAATGGACTCACAATATCAGAAAATAAATCGGTAGTAGTCACTTTCACCAGAAAACGGTTTCAGCCCTCAAACAATATTTAGTTACACGACTATACTGCATATAAAACGTCAACAAAATTTCTCGGAATCATTCTAGACAAAAAACTAAACTGGAAAGAACACATACAATATGTAATCAAAAGGACCGAAAATGCACTCAATATCATGAAAACATTCTGCCATCAAAGATGGGGTGCAGACCCCAATATTGCTCTATTGTTTTATAACAGCCTCGTTAAATCTGTATTAGATTACGGAAGCATATTTTATGGATCCGCTGCTGATATACACCTGAATAAGATAGAGGTAATCAAAAATAAATGTATTAGAATGAGTTTGGGATATTTACCAAGCTCACCGATTTTAGTGTTAGAAACCGAAGCCGGAGAATCACCCTTAAACCTAAGAAGAAAATATCTCAGTGACAAATTTATCACAAAACTGCAAGTAAAAGATAGCAATATTTTACCAAAAATTTGCCAGCTTACTACTTTTTGCCTAACACACAAATATTGGAACAGCAAGAAAATTCCGCTTCTAGTAGAAAGCTTTGTCGATGCTTCTGAGTACACAGATTTAATATATCAAGGAAGCACTCAACCCAATTTCTCTATAAAATACGAAACATACCAATCGGTGAAAACTAGTGTACTTGAAGATTATACAAAAGTCCTAGAACCAATCCGCAACAGTTTATTTGATAACCATGTAACAACCAAATGGAATAATTATGATCACATATTCACCGATGGTTCTAAAATTAATGAAGCCGTAGGGAGTGCGATATGGTATCCCAGAGAAAACATTCGGCTGAAATATAAACTACCGAATAATGCCTCGATATACACTGCCGAACTCCTTGCAATAAAAGAAGCAATACTCATCTGCCTAAAGCTGGAAAAACACGATTTTGTCATTTTTTCGGACTGTCGAAGTGCCATATATAAGTTAAAATCAGCAACTCCGACAACAAATATTAACAACTTAATAGCAGAAATCCTCCACCTCTACAACAAAGCAGTTAAACAGTCCAAATCTATTTATATAGTCTGGGTAAAGGGTCACGCAGGCATTAAAAATAATGAAATAGTTGATCGATTAGCTAAAGATGCTACAGAAGATGGAGAGAACTACCCTTTATTTAAAATGCCCAAAGAAGATTTATTCGCTATATTTAAATCAAAAATGAAATCAAGCTGGCAACAACAATATGAAAATTCTGTGAAAGGAATATTTTACAAAAATATACAGCCCCCAAGTATCTTTCGCGCCTTGGTTCAGAAACGTTACTAATAGGAACTTTATACAAACCATCTGTAGACTGAGAAGTAACCACGCTTTGTTTCCACAATATAAAGAGAGGCTTGGATTGTCGGACTCCCCATATTGTATTTGTGAAGAAATTGCTGATCTGCAACACATCATGTTAGAATGTGTACTGGATGCAACAAACATTGATATTCTTTATAACGAGTTAACTCAGGAAAAAATTCCTTTTCCTACAAGTATTTCCGCTTTATTACACACAAAAAGTATTAAAGTGTACTCAACATTGTATAGATACATAAAAAATATTAATATCAAATTGTAAAAACATTAAGTTATTCAAAATTCTATTTAGCAGGGTTACTATAATATGATAATGTAAGATTAAACTTAGAAACTAAGACGATTATCGATATGGTTATTACCATTCACCCCACGCTCACCGAAAAAAAAAAACACTTAAATTTATATATATATAAAACAGAAAAAAAAATAATAATTAAAAAAAAATATATTAAAAAAAAAAAATTATATATAATCGTTAAAACTGTATGTATATATAAAATAGTTAATTGTAAATAGTATATACGATCATGTAAAATTATATTAGAGTAGTTGTAAATACTAACACAGGAAGGTATCGAAAGTAAATTATAAATAAATGGAACTAAATCTGAAAATCTGATAGACAAAAAGTCTGGCTAATTGGCTTTGACCAGTGCCATTAAACTTACACACACACACACACACTCACAAACAGGATATTCTACACGATAACTCAGTCGGCTATAGCGCATTGCGTGTCGAACATGCATTGTCAGACTTTGCAATGCTCCGGGTTCGAGCCCCAGCACTGGCACTGTCATTGGCTAATGGATGCTGTCTGCTTTTCTTTTTTAATGTGTAACTCCCATCCGAAGAACCCTGGCTTTGGATTTGGAGGTTGCTTACTATATGTGATAATAATCTCTTTATTTCCAACAGATGTGCTAAAACACTTATAGTTTTTTACTATGAAGCCTAAAATTTTGTATGATTTTAACACAGCACTATTAATATGAGCTCGAAATATTAACTGGCTATCGAAGATAATACACAGATTCTTGATTTCTGTACATCTGGTTACATTCTCTGAATTTATTTTATAATCATATTCCTTAATATTATTCTTCCGAGAGAAATTGATTACGTAACATTTTTGAGCATTAATGCATAGATGGTTGGCACTACACCAGTCAGAAATAACTTTAAGGTCATTCTGGATTATTCTACAATAGCTTATCGTCCGTACCTCTCTAAAGATTTTCAAATCATCCACGAACATTAAATTTGAACAGCAAATAACATCAATAATATCGTTGATGTAAATGAGAAATAAAACTGGCCCTTAATTGGAGCCTTGTGGTACTCCGAACAGATTAGTTTAGTAATTCGAACGAAAACCCTCGTACTCGACAGTCATGCCTGCGCTTAAATAGATATGATGTAAATAAATTAATTAAGCCTTCGGAAAATCCAAAGTTATCTAATATCTTTATTAACAAATATAAGTCGATTTGATCAAAGGCTTTCTGAATGTCCATAGACTGTATCTACTTGTCCTTGTTTATCGAGAATTTTAGAGGCAAACTGAGTTAAGCAGGTTAAGTTGGTAATCGTAGATTTTTTATCTAAGAATCCGTATTGATGCAGGGAAATATGAGAACTAATATTAGGAGAAACGCAATTATATATCACTATTTCGAACAATTTCGCAAAATTACACAAAATAGAAATAGGCCGATAATTTTGGAGCACTTACAGCTGGATCACGTTTTTTTAACATGGGAATAATTTGAGCAATTTTCCACATATCAGGAAATGTAGCTGTTCTTAAGATTAAATTATAAAGGAAAAGTAGAGGGTCTAACAAGGCACGATAACAATCTATAACAGAAAATCAGGGAATACCATCAATGCCTGAAGTGCTTAGAATGATGGAGTTATGACCTAAGTAGAGCACATCAGCAGCGATGTTGGTGCGAATAAAATTAAACACTATTCGCTCCCTAGCATACCTCCAAATGATGCAATTACCTTAGTCGAAAATTTTTTAGACAAAAAGAATACTAACATTGTAAAAGAGAACAAGACATTCTAAATCTTTTAACCGATCCAGAAATAATAGATAATATCGTTAGTAAAAAAGTTATCGAAAGTTATCAAAGACGTATACTCAAAAGAAAAGAACAAAAAAATGACGACTTCACAGTGTTAACATACATCGGCCCTTCAACAGAATCAATTTTCTCTTAAAAAAAAACTTGATAATAACGTAGCCTTTAGAGCAAACAACTCTTTAGGAAAACATAAAAAATGCACAGATCCGCGGTACTTGTCCTAAGGTATATATTGGACAAACTGGTAGAAATTACGAAGAAAGAATATCAGAACACAAGGAAAATAACACCAATATAAATATAGACTCTATATATACCAACAACCTAATAGAAGAGGACCACGTGTTCAATTAAGACTTCAAAATTCTACAAACAGAAAGAAAAGGATTGAAACTTAATGTATTATAATCTTTAAAAATAGATAAACTTAAACAATCAGAATAAATTAATTAACAAATATATTGCGTATTCGGCCTTTTAAAACATGATCAATTTTTTTCTAATACAAACATTTATTTTTCTTTTTAGTATTCACCCGAATATACGCTACTGATTGTCAAATAAACCGCAAAATAAGTAACCTGGGCCGACCAGCGCACAGTTTCTTTGAGAGTGCCATTGTACGCCGACTGCAAGAACGTGTGAGGACTTAAAATTGTCCTCAACAACTTATTTACTTAATCACTTAAATCTAAATTTCAGATACAACTCTAATTTAATTCACTTCAGATAAGTAAAATTAGATTGTTTTTTTTTATATTCATGAGAAGGAAGTCACTTTAATTTTATTAGTCGCTTTCTACAATGTTTTATTCATTTTGACTTAAATAGGATTAGATTAATTATGAGGGATAATAGCCCGTCGACAATATTTTTACGGAAATACCGAGAAAGGAGACACTTTTTTACCTCGCTGTTTCTCAGAAAAAGTTTTTTAAAATTATTTGACTTTTGGTCTAAGCAAGTTCTGTACTTAGTAAACTAGGGTAATTAATTTAATAATAATAATGATAATAAACAACTTTATTGTCCAGTATATTTCAAGGAGAATCCAATTACGGGATAAATTTAATAATAAAATTCACAGGCCTTGCATCTTACGCAATTATCTTAGGCGTATTGAAAGTACATGACACAGCTGCTATTTTTCTAATTACTGCAGTGAAAATTGCAGCTAAAAGTAGCTCAATAACATAAAAATTAGTCCACCCTTGAAACTTTGGTTATTAGTGCTACTCGACATGTAGTTTAAGAATCCAAAGAGTCCCCAAAAATTCGAAGGGTGGGAGTGAAGTTTTGGGGGGAGGAAGGGATGAAATTTTTTTGAAAATGCACTATTTTGAAAGCAGAAGTGTAGGGAGCCGTTTTCTATGTTTTTTGCATGCTTAATCGAATGAGACCCAAATCAAGTCGATATGATAAATGGGAGGTGTGATAAAGAGAGGTTTTACAGATAATGTAATAAGTGCTTACGTTGTCACAAAACCAGCTTTTTTGGAAATCGTCGAATCACTTGAAGACGTTTGAGAGAGCAGAGTGAAAAGAGATGAACACGACATGAAGAAGCTACACGAACAGTTGGAGTTGAGTGATCCCTTTTCAAACACAAGTAACGTAGTTGTTTCGCTAGGAACTGGAATAACTGGAAATGAATCCATTAATTGTCATCTAACAAAAGAGGTTGGTACATAATGATTGAAGCGGCTTGCGAATAAGAAGTTCAGAGAAATTAAATTGAAACGATGTGACAATGTGAAATCTCTTGCAACAGTTCACTCGTCTCTTAAAATTAAAGAGAAAGTTTTAAATGTGGACCCATTGATTCTGTATCAAAGGATGCTATTGAGAAAAGAGAAGACGAAGACTTGTCCACGTTCTTTAAATATGAAATAGCGCCATTCCCATTGTCATTGTTTACCAGAAATGGGATGCGGAAGAACGTCAAGTCTGCATTGTATGAAGTGTCTGAATGTGTCGACGACGGCAGGATGGACAGCGTTAAAAATTACGTCATTGATGGTGGGCATGTGAACGATCCATGTTTTCGCGTCTGAAGGACTTCTACTATATTTTCCAAAAATGGATATTAACGTTCGCAAAAAAGGGTTTAAAGCGACTGTTACAGATGGAGAATAATACAAAATTTATATTTACTGTTCATTTATGCTTAACTGCTTCACTGATGGTACCAATTGGACGTCGTAACGCTATAAATCTAACACAGTAAGTACTAATACTTTCTTAAAATTAAACCTGAAAGAGAATTTTGAAAACACAAGAAAAAGACAATATAAAGTTCAAAAAATGTATATTAAATCTCTTTAAAAAATCATGTTTTACAAAAACATTCAAGAAAATGTATTGACATACTATAGTCTGGCCCGTGTGCAACACATGGTGAGGAACGGACGACTTATAATGTACCAACTACCATCCAATATGCGGTTTATAGCTAACGATTGCACAAAAAGATTCAAGAAAAATTCAATGTTTAAAAAATTTTGGTGGGCTTTTGCTTGCCTGTCTATTTACGTATTATCAGTTCAATTATAATTTGGTTCGCTCCTCAGAGCTTGAAAATGCTTAAATCGCAACGACTTTGAATTATATTGTAGCAATTATAAATTCATACGTTCAGGCAAGGCGGTCCCATGCACATATGAGTGCATGGTAATGATACTTTTCTGACACCGAATCACCGAGGAACCAGTTTAGGGCAAATTCCGTTAAAACTCATCATTTTCCCGTCAAAATCGACAGCTAGGAAATGAAGGGGACCTTTGTCGCTAAAGGCTATTTTCGCTAAAACTCTCGATATACTTTGACTAGAGACTAGATTAACTTGTCGTCATATTTAACACAACGCATTAGTTGCAGTGCTTAAAACGTGGATTCGTAAAAGGGTTTTTAATTTGGAATTTCCGATATTCGATTTTAGTTACACTTTATAAATTTTGGTGGTCGGGGCGACATTACGTCCCCGTGCAGCGACATTTACTACACTTTCTAAAATTACACCCCTTGATGAGTTTCTGAAATGTTTGCATAAAAAACTCTCCGTAGAGCGAAAATATGATTTAAAATATAAAGGATTTTGTTACAGTTTCGAAAAGTTTATCGAGGGTTTTGGCGTGTTCTTTCACAGGCACTTGCTGCATGCAGTTAAGTGGGATATGAAGAAAAAATCAAACATATTCAGATGTCTGTGAAACATATTTCATAGGGTACTATGTTGGGTAATGGGTATGTTTTTAATTTATATAAACAAATACGCACCATTTGAAAAATATAAATGGGTACCTCATATCCTATGCCGATGATACACCATTCGTAGATAATTCTTGAATTGCAGTATTGTGACATGCTGGTGTCCGCAAATTAATAAGTAGATCAATTCACCAATCTATAGTAATAAATTGCGCTTTTATAGATAACTGGCACGTCACTTGAATTACCACCTTATAAGCTTTTCGCCAACAGATGGCTCGTTTGCCTGTTCTGACTTTAGGTCGTAATAGTATTTAATATAAAAGCAGAAAACTCTGAAACATTCTACATAATTGGTTAAATTAACGAGTCTCAATGTTAGTAAATCTAAGTTCATAACATTTACAAGCACTGATAGCAATCAACAACAAATATCTTAGCTTAAAATAGATAAAAGAAGTTGCAATGAGACTAATTACTGTGTTTGTGACACATCGAGACAAAATAAAACACGTTAAGTATTTGAATGTGATGATTGATCAATATTTAAGATGGGACAAACATGTGAACCATTTCATAAAGAGACTCAGGAGACACAAATCTTACCAACTACGAGATATTTTAGATAAAACAAATTTACAGAAGTGTACGATGCTTTGGCTGAGTCTATGCTAAGGTATTGTATTACAATCTGTGGAGATTTATATGAAACCAAATTGAAAAATTTCTAAATAATGCAGATACATTGTTAAAACTTTTATTTGAAAATGGAAAACACTATTCATCGGAAATGCTCTACACCGATCTTTAAAATTTCGAAAATTATTCCGCTTTTTAAAAAGGGAGACATAGGGGCATTAGATAATTATTGCCCTATTTTTATATCCATTTTTGGTAAATTAATAGAAATTTTATTAAAATGGTCGCTGACTAACGCTGTTCAACAGGTGATGGGCAATATAGTAGAGAATATGGAGAAGGGAAAACACACTAGCCTAGCTTTATGTGACCTCTCTAAGGCCTTCGACTGTCTTCCTCATGAACTGTTGTTGATAAAGTTACCTTACTGTGGCATAGGAGGTGCATCTCTAGCTTTATTTGATTCTTATTTAAATAATAGACAACAATGTGCTAGTATAAATAATATTAATACCACTCTTAATAATGTTAAAAATGGCGTAACACAAGGATCCGTTTTGGGGCCGTTATTGTTCATATTATTTGTAAATGATATAAAATACTTTCTACATCCGTCTAAGTGTATCCTTTTTGTAGATGTTACAACTCTAATTGCTTCCAATGTTAATTATTCAAATTTAGTAAGTAGCCTAAATCAAATTGAAAAAGACATCAATAGATGGTTCATCACTAATAAACTCAAACGCAACAATGATAAGTCACAAAAACTTGTTATATCATCCAACAATATCAATAAGGGTGAAAGCGTAAAACTGCTAGGAAGCGTATTAGATGACGAGTTCTTTGGGCACGTTGATTTTCTGATGAAATCACTCCCCAGTACAATTTATTGATTATGTCAATTGAGGCGATTTATAGCTGGAAACACTCTACTGTCAGCATATTTTGCCTTTTTCAATCTAAAATCTCATACAGTGTAATTTTATAGGGTAACGCATCACACGCCCAAAAAATGTTTCTCGGCTTCAAAAGAAATCGGTAAACTTATTAAGATCACCCGTTTTAGATTAAAAAAAAATTAAATAACTTTATAAATCTAAATTTGTACAATAAGTTGCCAAACAATATAAAGGTAGTAATATAAATCCATTTAAAAATGCCAAGTTGTAACATTTGAATAATCAAATTTTATTCAAATTTCCCCATATTTCCCTATGCTTAACGCGCCCTGTATAACACATGGATGGATTTTTGTAGCTGAAATTCACTGAAGATTGCAACTATTTGTTAAATATAGTGTATAACAATTTTGTACTGTTATTGTTAATACCATACTTTAATAAGTCTTGTATATTAATCATAGTTTAGTTATATTTTATTTCATTTTATCATTTTTGTAGAGTTCCCAGTTCTTCCAGGCGGTTTCATCCTAAAACATAACTTTATTTAACTACAGTTAACACTTAATGATTAATGTGAAACTATACAGGTATATAATATGCCAATTCATACTTTCTATTATTCATAATATTTAGATTTAAATGTTAAATAATTACTTACCTCTACGATTTATAGGTTATCCAATGGCAATTTGCAATAAATCATAACAAATCAGTTTGTGAAACCAATATTTATTATCGCAGACTTTATTAACAACTTAATGTAAAGCACTGACCTCTACTGGTATAGAAACTAATAGTTTAGTGTTTACAGAGTCGTTTATTTGTATAGTGGTAGTACTTACATAATTCGATACCAGGTGTCGCTACCTTTTACTCAATGCATTTTTAAAGTGACAATTGGTATAAACACTAGCTATTAAAATTAGGTTTCTTTACTTTTGCGAATTTACCAAAATGGTAATTATTATGTTTCCTAACGTGCTATTTCAACTTAGTTCTTTAAATTTATAAAGTTCTTTTCTGGTACGAAATTAGTTTTCTTTATTCAAGTGGTGGCATAGAACAATCATTTTCTATTCGACTTTTGAGATTGGCAGACCACTTTTGAACTCATTTACGAAATATAGTAATTCTTCAAGATTACATCTTTGGGTCGTAAATTAATAGTGTGCTTACATCAGAAAGAGGTAAAACTTTTATTAATTAAAATTTTAGTAACTATTATTTTTTCAACATATATTTTTATCGTTTTTTTAAAGTATTATGTCTGTAATTTTTTTATATAGTTTCACATATATTAATGAATGTAGCTAATCTATTTTTTTATCCCTTATGGCTTCAGTTCATACCAATTTAAATATCAAGATTAATTTAAGCATAAAAGGATTCAATTTAAATATAAAAGGATACACTTTAAGTAAAAATTAATTTAAAAAAAAATTAATTTACATAAATGAAAATTTAATTTAGAATTCATTCTAAATTTAAATTTGAGATTTAATCCGAATTGTAAATCAGAATTTACCTTCGTGATTATATAATTATAAGAATACTTTGAGGCTTGATCGTCATAATTGAGATTATGATATATGTATTTTTGGAGCACGTACGTAACTACCTAAATTCCCCAATGGAATTGTTCAAATTTTATTAAAATAAAGTACCAGAAAATATTTCTGCTTTGATAAGAACTACTGGTTATATGAACTGCTCCCATCACCGCTAGATATAGAATAAAGGACCAAGACTGCTTAAGCTGGAACTGCTAGGGAACTCCTCGCCAGAATCAACCAACTCCCGATTTGTGACTTGGTAATATCTATTTCATTGTTAAATCAAATTAATTTTAACGACTTGAATTTATTATATTAAAATATATTTTTCTTTTACATACTTTTTATAGAAATCATCAATTTTCTCTTTTAATATACATTTATTTTAAACTATTCTCATTTTAATTGAACATTTGAGATAACTCAAATTTGTCTATAGAAATTTGTTTTTGAAAATTTAAAGGGTAGCACTGAATATACTATAGATGGCGCCCTCTAAATATCACTAATAATTTACCTTAAATTGTTATCTTTATATTGACGAAAATTAGACTGATTAACACAGAATGTTTTCCATATAAATAAAAATTGATATTTCCCTGCTCACGGCCCATTTAAGCTCCCGTACTATACCAGCTAGCCGTTCGCAAATATGTTGTGCTTTTATTCTGTTTTGAGCATTGTTTTGACCAGAACAGAAGAAAAGCGTAACAAAGTCAATTTTATAGTTACCCCTATACAGTGACTTGTGTAATATATGTGTTTTATATTTTAAATTTTTTTAAATATTACTCATTACTTGCCACAGATATGCCTGTGTATAAATAAACATCTATCTATTTATGTATATATCTGTTTATCTATCTTCTATATTACAACACAAGTTACATGCGCAACTTATCATAAGTTGCTTATACTTTCTTCGTTAATTAAAAAAAAATGTATTTTTTTTCTTCTACCTAATAAACTGAATTAAATTGAATTGAAGTTTAATTAAGTTGGGATGCAAGGGGACTATAACGGGCACAATTTCTTGAGAAAAAAAAACAGTTTAAAAACAAATGGGTGGGGCCAAGGTAACCCACCAAGTTAGCCCAATCGGCATCTATATCAAGATATTTTGTACCTGTATCTACTTTATGAAAATTGTACTGTACTAAATCATAAACAAATCAAATATGGACAAAAAGTCAATTGATTATCGTTAGGAAATTAAAACAATCCGCGCTCGCTTACCCGACTCAACAATCCTATTTTTCGTGTACCTCTCAATGCTTATGAAAGAACCGCGAACAAAAAGAACAGATACATAATAAAGAGAAAGAGAATGCCTCGATGTTTAAATTATAAGATTATATCTGACGGTATAGGGTATAGAGGCGTCTGGTTTACGAGCATTTACAACACAATTTAAAGGAACCGGAGCCGACCGGAAGCCCGGAATCACGAACAAAGCAACCCTAGGAAATAGGAAATGTATAATTGTCGGCTATCTACTTAACTTCCTCTTTAGATGCCTCTTTATTTACACGTATGTATAATATGTGTCAGAAATAATTACGGTGTGCTCGGGCATTTTCAAGCTATGCAATTTGCTTTGCTTATTAGATTTTGCACAACAACGGCTTGACAGTGCACCAGGACGGGTAAAGAAAATGTTCGCTATGATATATCGCTGCGATTATTACTGTTTTTTGTTCGCCAGGTTAAAATATATGACCCATGCAATTAGGGCGGGGCAGATGGTGAATTTCTGTTGCTTTAATTATTTATTTTATTGGGTTAACACTTACTGGAAATAATGGATTTCATTTTTGATAAACAGGCCTATTTATCCGTACAGTGTTCTTGGTTGTATTTCGAATAAAAAGCGTGAATGTCTTAGAAATTTCACGGCAAAATGCCGGGTGCCAACGAAATTATTATACAAGATATACTTTCAAGAGCGTAAAACTCAAATTAACAGGAGTAATATATGTCAAAAATAGCCAGTTTTACTTATATTGCTGCTCATATACGTAGTATATTGAAAGGGATGGTGATCGTGGAAAAAATCGGTTTTGAATTTTTGATGATTTACATCTTTTCGAGTACTCTGAAGCCAAAGAAGTGGTTTTAAAAAAAATTTCTTTCTGCAGTTTATTGTCTGCCGTCTGTGTTCGTGTGAACGATCCATCTTTTGCGACTGAAAGACTTCTACTATATTTTCCAAAAATGAATATTAACGTTCACAAAGAAGGGTTCAAAACGACTGTTTCGGACGGGGAATAATACAAAATTTATACTTACTGTTTGTTTATGCTTAACTGCTTCACTGATGGTACCAATTGGACGTCGTAACACTATAAATCCAACAGAGTAAGTGCTAACACTTTCTTAAAACTAAAACTGAAAGGGAATTTTTAAAACACAAGAAAAAAGACTACATAAAATTCAAAAATATATATTAAATCTCTTTAAAAATCATGTTTTACAACAACTTCAAGAAAAATGCTTTTGACAAACTATAGTCTGGCCCGTGTACAACACAATGTGAGGAACGGACGACTTATAAAGTACCAACTACCATCCAATATGCGGTTTTTGAGCTAACGATTACACAAAAAGATTCAAGAAAAGATCAATGTTTATAAATTTTTGGTGGGCTTTTGCTTGCCTATTGTCTATTGACGTATTTTTAGTTCAATATCAATTTTGATCGCTCGGCGGAGCTTAAAAATGCTTGAATCGCAACGAATTATATTTTGCAATTACAATTTCATACGTTCAGGCAAGGCGGTCCCATGCACATATGAGTACATGGTAACTATATCTTTCTGACACCGAATCACTGAGGTACCGATTTAGGGCGAATCCCATTAGAACCCATCATTTTCCCGTCAAAATCGACTGCTAGTAAATGATAGGGGACCCTTGTCGCTTAAGGCTATTTTCGCTAAAACTCTCGATATACTTTGACTAGAGACTGGATTAACTTGTCCTCATATTTAACACAACGCATAAGTTGCAGTGCTTAACAACGTGGATTCGTAAAAGGGTTTTTAATTTTGAAATTTCCGAAAATTTTTGTTACACTTTCTAAATTTTGGTGATCGGGGCGACATTACGTCCCCGTGCAGCGACATTTAATGCACTTTCTAAAATTACACTCCTTGATGAGTTATTGAAATCTTTGCATAGAAAACGCTCCGTAGAGCGAAAATATGACTAAAAATATAAAAACCTCTTGCAACGGTCGGATTTTGTTACAGTTTCGAAAAGTTTATCGAGGGTTTTGGCGTGTTCTTTAACATTCGCATCTATGCCCAAACTATTGAATCGATTTTGCTCCAATCTTTGATAAACACATTCCATTAAAAACAGTCAGAATGACAAAAAGTAAAGCTCCGTGGTTGACAGATAATATTCGGCTACTAATGTCTCAGCGAGACAAGGCTAAAGCAAAATATAAGGAAGTGTTGCTCGTTGGAAATATTATAAACAACTGAGAAACTTTACTAACCATGCCATAGCAAATGAAAAGAAGGCGTGCTTTAACCTTGTCTCGAGAAACAAAAACGCTAAAACTCTACGAAAAGAGCTGAAATCACTTAATATAAGCAATAAACTTCAAGAGCCAAATGATGTCAATAACTACTTTGTTGATAGCATTCCCGGTTTAAATAACAATCCTTTCAAGGTAGTCAATTATTGTCAAACAAACAAAATTTGCAACTCCAATTTCGACTTTAACTTTGTATCCGAGCCAATTATTTTCAACGCTCTCTTAAACTTAAACTTACTGCGCCTGGCCCTAACAATATTGGTATTGCTAACCCAATGGTTAGTAAAATTATGTTGTCCTTACATTCTGAAATTTTTAGTGAATATTATCAACAGTATTCTCTTTGGCTGTAAATTTCCCATATGTTGGGAGAGTGCTTTTGTCTCGCCCATACCGAAAAGGAAAGACCCACAAAATCTCTCTGACCTAAGGTCCATAAGTACCGTTTCGGGCTTGTTAAAACTGGCTGAAAAAATCATTGAAATGAAACATTTAGATGAAAATAGTATTTTACCTAATACACAATCAGGTTCTCATACGGAATACAGTTGTTGTACAGCACTATTAGAGGTAACTAACGACATTTTTCAAGCTACCGATGAGGGGCAGTATACAGCCTTAATATTATTGGATTTTAGTAAGTACTTTGAAACCATCGACCAATCTATCTTGTAATCTATTATGAAGTCTTGTGGAATAAATGAACAGGGTAAAGGGAATGCTTTTCTGTCTTACTTACAAGGTCGTACACAAAGAACTACAATACAAGGTAATATAGCAGATGTGAGATTTCTTACAAGAGGTGTACCGTAGGGTTCTATACTTGGACCATTGTTATTTACGCTTTATACTAGTCAGTTCCCCAAATTCATTGAACATAGTGGAATACATATGTATTTCATTTTTCAATGCCTGTGAGTACGAAAATGCAACAGAAAAATCTACAATGATTTAAGAAAACTCTAGAGTATCATCAGAGCACGCCTTTATTCTAAACCTCGCTAAGTCAGCTCTTCTTACATTTGGTAAAAATACGAATTGTATTAATTTACAACAACATATTAATATTGTAGTTGAGGATGTCAACCAGTTTAAGAAATTTTGGTTTAATTTTGGATAGGTCACTAAGATTCCCGGAGCAGACGTCAAATAATACTCAAAAGGCATATGCCACACTAAGTTTTTTGTATCCACACAAATCATATTTGAGTACAAATACAAAAATAATATTGTGTGAAACTTTAGTGTTATCTCAGTTTACGTATTGTGCCCCTGTTTATGGACCTTCCTTGGACGTTGACTGCTCTAACCGGATACAACGAGTTTAGAATACTTGTATTCGTTTTATATACGGAATTAAGAATTATGATCGTATATCTCACAAGTTGAAAGAATTAAAATAGCTTAACATAAAAAATAGGTTTAAAGTATATCCCCTTTGTTTATTTCATAACATTATATCAGGAACGCCCCCTTATCTCTATAATAAAATACCTTTTCGTACCGACCGACGTTCATAATACTAATATAAGATTTAAAAACTAATTAACGCCTCCAATCCGCAAAACTGCATTTTTCGAAAAGAGTTTTAAATAGGCGATATGTATAACTGCATCCCCGAAAGCTTCAAAACACTTAAAAATGCAAGATTTAAAAAATATATAATTAATTCCGTACTTTCTTTAGAGTCAAACTGTAATGTAACTGTGCAGCTTGATATTGTTTCGTATATTTCTTAGAATTATGCAATTATTATTTGCTAATGATTATTTATTGCTTGATTATTTTCTTCATAATGATAACCTAAAGGAAACAATAATAATAGTAACAATAACACAATAATCACAAAACATAAAAAACACCTAATAAAAAATTAATTTTCCTGGACTAGAACCACCCATTAGAATATGTAATTACGATTATTACATTACAAAATCACTAATTACTGCAATTGACTAATACATTTTTTTATTTATTTTTTAAACTTGGATATCTTGAGAGATTTTATTTCAGTCGGAAGGCCATTATAGAGAAAAATGTTGTATCGAAAACTCCGCTCATAAATGTGGATTCTGTGTACAGGAGGGGTAATTAAACCTTTGAATCTAATATTGACGTTATGGACATCGCTTCTGAAAATTATTTTATTGTATAGATATGATGGTGACTTAAATAATAATAGCTTGTGATACAAGCTAAGCGTGTGCACTTTAAATCTTTCATTCATTTTTAGCCATCCAAGTTCCGACAATTTATGTGAGATGTGTTGAAATTTTCGTATGCCGTAGATAAAACGAATGCAAGAATTTTGCACTCTTTGAATACGATTCATATAATCTTGATCCAAACAGGGTGAATATACGGGCGAGCAATAAGTGAACTGAGAGGGCACAAGAGCATCACAAAGTGATTTTTTGACCTCTGCATGGAGATGACCTCTATGCAGAAAAAGCAGTCTAAGGACATTATACGCATTTTGCATATCTTTTTGGGTATATTGGCGGAAACGTAATAAGGAGCCAAGAAAACATCAGGATTTTTAGCACTATCTGAAATTTGTAAAGGCGTATTATTAATTGTGACATTAAAACTATTTCTTAATAACAAGCTATCATGCATTTTACCGAATAACAGTAGACTAGATTTAGAAGGATTTAGTAACAGTGCATGCTTAGAAGACAGCTCAGCTAAGGATTGTAAATCATTATTAAATCTTTGTTTAGCAATTTGTGCATCTTCGAGAGCAAAAGCATAATAATAGATTTGCGTATCGTCAGCGTACATATGTATTTTTGAGTATTTTATGAACTTATGAAATTGCGATGTGTAAATAATGAAAAGTAAAGGCCCCAGAATAAATCCCTGTGGCACGCCTGTCAACACAGTTCTGCTAGTGGAGAGAACTCCCTTTAGCCGTGCTTGATGGCTACGCTGTTCTAAATAAGATGACAATCGTTGCATCGTTATTTGCACCATTTGACTTAAGTATTTCAATAAGCTGGTCAATGGTATCAAAAGATTTACTGAAGTCAAGCAGTGCCAATGCCGTTGAGTTGGCCTCGTCACTTGTCTGAAATATGTCATCAGTAATAGTTAGCAGTGCTGTTGTGTAGCTATAACCTGGCTTAAAGCCTCACTATGTGGACGGCAAAATATCGTAGCTACCAATATATTCTCTGAGTTGTATTTCCATTACATTTTCCATAAGTTTAGAGAGAACCGATAAGACACTTATTGGTCTAAGTTCGGCAAACGTTTTTGGAGAAGATACATTAGAAACGGGAGTTACGATAGCTTTCTTCCAGGCAGACGGAAACTTTCTCTGTAGTATAACCGAATTAATAATATTAACTAAAAACGGCAACAAATAAGGACAACAAAGTTTTAGAAATAGTGCTGTTACAACAGCTGAACAAATTTTCAAATTTAAAATAATCTTCAGCATTAATAAGCTTAAACGAGAATTTGGATTGGCATATGGGATATGTTGAATAATAATTAATAATTTCCTTTCTGTCCCCAGAAATGTTTGGGACACTACCTATAAAATAATTATTAATCGCCACAGGATCCTCCATTACATACGGTAACTGGTATTTAGTTTTTGTAGATATATTTAATAGTTTAAGTTCCCTCCACAATTGTTTAGAATTCTTATTAGCAGCGATATAACTAAAGTAAGCTCTCTTTTCGTTGGAAATTGCATAATTTTTATTTATAAAATTGTTGATAATTTACTGCCAAATTACTTAAAAGACCAAATAAAATTTATACGTGACGTACTAGGCAGGAACATAAAATTTATATTAATACAACTTCTAAAACCAGTTCAATGAACAGTTTGTCCCATTCTTGTCTCATCCAATATAATATTTTAAATAAGGACATAAAAAATTCTAGCTAAAAGTATTCAAAACAAATCTTGAAAACCACCTTAGATCTTTAAAGTAGGTTATTTTTGCTAGCGTAGACTCTAGACAGTAGAAGTATGTAAGACTAGATTTAAGTTAAATATATAAATATGTAATATTCAACTTATCTTTATTTAAAACTGTGACATGTAATATCCTTGAGGTAAATACACTTCATTCATTCGTTCATTCAGTTCTCATAATTACTCCAGTCGAATTCTGGAAACACCTTTTTTGGGGCAAAAACACCCCTTTTTGGGGGGTTTTCGCAATACTCTATGTGTATTTTGGATCGCTGATCACGAATTTCGAAGTCCCATACCCATAAAATGGGTCAAACACCCTTAAATGGGCAAAATCGCCCTTTACCATGGAGTTGTTTCGCAGTATTCTCAGAACAAATATGAAATTATAAAAAAAAAATTGTTTTTTTTGTACTTCTAATTGGAAAACTTATTAGGTGTTGTTATGCTTTAAAAAAAATTAATATTAATGTTGATTAGAGGGGGTTGCAACTACCCCAAAATAAAAAAATAAAGATAATACGATAAAAAAATAAAGATAATACGATAAAAAAAAATTATTATGATTTTGTTTTCCAACTTTTTAACCCGTGATATTTACAAGGAAAAAATCCATTCCAACCCCGATTAGGGGTGTAAACTACCTTTGAATAAGAATAAACCGGAAAAATAATATTAGAATGTTATGTAGAAAGAAAATTTCAACACAAAACTTACTTTGTTAAAACATTGTCCTGTAAAATAAATAATATATGGATAAATATGTATAAATTAAATAAATTGAATACGATTTTTTTGTAACTATTTTCATTCAGAGTTTGTTTATTTTATTTTTCAATATAAAAAATAATTTTCATATTACAAAAATAACACTTTTTTATTTATAATAATAATAATAATAATAATATTTATTAACCATCTTAGATACAAGCTGTATATATGGTAAGTCAAATGTAAAAAGAGAAATATATACACATGTATATAAACATACATATAAGACACATATAAGTTAAAATATACAATACAAATATATAATAAATAAATAAAACAGTATATTTACATTTAATAAAATTACAATATATAAAAACATATAAAGAATACACAATACAGACATTTGCAGATAATATGTACGTACAAGATAACAGCATGAACAAACACCGAATGAATAAAATAATAATTTCATGTTTTTACAAATATTAAAATGTAAGTAAAGTAAAGCCTTAAGGTTCTCTATTTAAAAAGTCTTGAACACTATAAAAACCACCTTCCAGCAAAATACCTTTAACTGTGGTTTTATATTTTCCATAGTTTTGTATATTTCGAATATCAGCTGGTAGACTATTAAAAAGTACAACACAGTTATAATATGGTGAGTGTTTATAATTTGTCGTATGATGGGTGGGTATACTAAGTAGGTCACCATCTCTTGTACTGTATGCATGACAGTTGTTTCTCTGATTAAACAAATTAATATTTTTCTTAGTATACATCAAACACTTTAACATAAATATACATGGAGTAGTTAATATTTTTTTAGTTTTGAATATATTCTTACAGCTCTCGTTATAATTCATGTGAAATATAAGCCTAACTAGTCTTTTTTGGCTAATAAACACTCTATCCTTATCTCTTGCACATCCCCAGGCAATAATATTGTATGAAATATGCGAATAAGCAAGAGCATAATATATACTCAATAACCCGGCTTCATCCAGCGCACTTTGCATTTGCAATATAGCGAAATAGGCCTTATTTAGCATTGAACATACATGTTCAATGTGATTGTCCCACAACAGCTTATTGTCAAGGTAAGTACCGAGCAATTTCGTGTTATGAGACAAGGCAATATTGTCGTGCAGCACTACATTGTGAGGCAATTGTCTTTGTAAACAAAAGTTTATAATAACTGTTTTATTCTTATTCATGATTAGTTTATCTCTTTGCGCCCAGGTATAGACCTCTTGGAATGTTTGGTCAATCAGTGAATGAAGCTGCTCTATTGTATCTGTTGCTAGCGTTACTGTTATGTCATCAGCAAACATCGTTAAGTGTCCAGTGGTTAAACAATTTGGGAGATTATTCAAGTACAACATAAACAATAGTGGTCCTAAAACAGAGCCTTGAGGAACCCCATACATTAAATTTTGTGTCTCTGATTGGATACTATTTAGTTGAACTTTTAGTCTTCTTCCTTCCATGTAGCTAATTATCCATGATAGTAAGTTCCCCCTTATTCCCATACTGTACAGTTTTTGTTCAAGAAAAGAACTGTTTACAGTATCGAAAGCTTTAGACAGATCAAACATTATTGAAACAACGTACTTGCCATCGTCTAAGCAGGTGTATACATAATTTAATAAATGACAAGTCGCTGTTTCAGTTGACTTTCCAGCTGTAAATCCGTGTTGAAAAGCAGTAAGAATGTTGTATTTGCTGCTAAAAGATATAATTCTACTGTAAACAATTCTTTCAAATAGCTTGGAAATTACACTTAATAGAGAGATTTGCCGATAGTTCTCCATTTCTTCTGGTGACCCCTTTTTTAATATAGGTATAATCTTAGCTAATTTAAGGATATCAGGAAAGCAACCCTGGTTTATTGACATAATGAATAAAAACACTAATTGTTGTAATATGTTATCTTTAATAATATGGTTGCAGTTATATCATCAAACCCAGTAGATGGTTTGGTTTTTAAGTTGTTAATGGCATCATTTATTTCCTCAAAAGTAATAGGCCCAAAAAATATTGAGTGTTCCCTGTATGCAGAATCAGTACATGGTAAGGATAGGTTTGAACCAAAGTGGTGATTTAATTTATTTTGGACATCTGTGGCGAAATAGGTTGCAAACATATTAGCTATTTCATGTGCATCTGATATCTTCTTATTATTACTATCACATAAACATATATAATCACTTTTAACATTCTTCCGGCCTAGCATGGTATTTACGATATCCCACGTTTTTTTTGATTTATTAGAGGCGTTGTTTATTTTGTTTTTATAGAAATTTTGCTTAGTTGTTTTTATATTGTTTTTATAGGCAATTTTTTGTTCTTTATAAAGACTCTTTATTTCCGCACATTCAGTATTGATCATAATCCAATACAGATTTTTAATGTAGCTACTTTGTTCTATTAATTCATTTGTTAACCACTCTTTTTTTATGTTTCTGTTTTTTATATTGTTACTTTTTTTCATTATCGATTTTATTGGGCAAGTGGTATTATAACACCATATAATACTTTCAATAAAATGGTTAAACGCGTCATTTACACTGGCAACATACATATTAGTCCAGTCGTGATTGTTTAGTTCATAAATAAAGTTTTTTATATTGTTTTCATTTAGATTTCGTTTTTTAAAATTTATTAAGGTGGAAATATCTTTTTCAGCTTCGATAGTATTTATGGTTAAGATATGTGCGAAGTGATCAGCAATATTAGGGTTGTATAATTTAAGATTTAAGTTACTAATAGGAATATTCGAAACCATATAGTCAATACAACTGGAAGATGTATGACCATGTATATTTGTAAATATACGCGTAGGGGCTATAGAAAAAAGATCCAACTGAAATGAATTAAAAACATCGAATAAAACATTTGTATTGTGACATTTTTTTATTGCATCAATATTGAAATCTCCACACAATATAATGTTGCACGACATGCTATTTGCAATATTCAGTGCCTGGTTGAGAATTATTATGAATTCATCAATATTACCACAAGGGGGCCGATACGCCACTATTACAATATATTTAACGTTTGTAATAGTACAGCATATTGCACATATTTCTACATGACATTCAACTGATAGATTGTTAATAGATGTAATCGTTTTTGTGTTTAGTTTGTTATTAGCTATTATAAGAGAGCCACCATGTATATGCGTCAGTCTAGAAAAACATGTTACTACTTTATGATTTGGAAATGTCAATTGTCGGGGATCACTTTTACTTAGCCAGTGCTCCGAAATACACAAAATATCTATTCTTGAGTTAGTTATAAATAAATCAATTTCATCTAACTTGTTGGATAAACCTTGAACATTTATATGTGATACATTTAATGTAAAATTATTATTAATTATGTTATTAACAAGACTTACATTGTTATTCTCGAAAAAAGTTAAACTTTTTTATTAGGGAACCCGCCGGCCAATTGTCACTAACGAAAGCCTCTTCCAATAGGTCATAGTCAATTTTTATTTTGAATGATTCTGTTTTGCCATTCTTCCATTGGGGTAATATTTCCACGTCGATTTGTCGTCCTGGAAAAGTTATTTCGCAGTGTTTTCTCATTCCCACACCACCAGTACCAGGAGTAACCCTCCCTACATATATCCAAGCCTTTCGGTTTACAGCTGTTATGCTGGATTTGGCTTGGGTGCCTGTACCGAAAATTGCACGCGGTTTTATTGGTTTGTTACATATACTTTTCTTTAAGTGAACATCTGGATGTACCTCTATATTTTGTTCATTTGTTTGTATTTGAGCTCTCCGACGTTGTTTACGGTTTTAGTATACCCTTGTAAAGTTATTATCTTGATTCTGTTTCTGTTCTGTAAGTATAGTTTTATCTATGTGTTGAATTGAATGTTTTGGGTTTTTGCTGTGATGTATTTTTTGCTCCACCACAGTATTGTCTGATAAGCTTGAAGAATCTGACGAATTTAAATCTAAGTCTACGGTGTTTAACACTAACTGATTACTTTTTGGATAAAAATTGTCAGGAGCATTTGTAAGCAGTGTAATAAGGTCTTTATTTGAATCCGTTATTGTTGTAACTTTAACTTCCAGTTCATGTACTTTTTGTAGTAGTTCACTAGTTCTTTTCTCCACAGCTTTATCAAGTATTTCGGCAAACACAGCACTTTGTAGAAAGTGAATTATCTGATTTTCTTCAGAGTCGTCAAAATTAGAACCTTTTCTGGTCAATACCATTTTTAATCGATATTTGTTAGATATTTACTATAATTATAGATATTTTATCACGAGCTCGCAGAAACACGTGCACACTACTCTACTACTTTCTAGCTTCCTATAGTTTCCTATAGTTTATGATCATTTGTACACTGAAGGTCATTAGTCTTCTTCTATATTCACAGAAATATAGAAGAAGACTAATGAAAGGGGTGTTTTTTGCCCCAAAAGGGGTGTTTCCGGAATTTCCATCGAGCGAATCTTTTGGATCGTAATCAGGGACCAAAAAGACGTGGTTTAAAATATGTTTTGTTCCAGTAACTGGTAATACAACCCCCCTCCCCCCCCCGCAATTCGACTGGAGTAAATGTGCATCGACCTCATTTTAATAAATTAAAGCAAGTTGATAAAGAACAAATAGAAATTCCCGAACATCATAGTGTACAATATTCGGAGGGATATCGCATGTAAAAAAGGATGGGTGACAGCACACAGGCCACTGTCGCTGTCACCAAAGCAGAGATATCTTTATGCAATTAGCAAGTAATGAATGGTAAAGTCTCTGACTATTGGCTGCACGACAAATTGTTTTCTAAAACTTCAGTGTTTTTTTTCTAGTACTACATCCTTTTACTAAGTCTGCTGAGGTTCTATGCCCACGTTATGTTAAATACCCTGTGTATTAAATTTGATCTGTGAATTAATACCAGTAAGTGATTTAACAGTATAACTGGATAATTAAATCCAATGAAAAAAAAGATTTTATAATATTCTAACAAAAGTAAGCGAGACATTTGCATATTCGCAACAATCATATTTTCTTATTTCCTATGGAAACTACTTTGCGAAGGATAACGAGTACTCGTAATACAACAAGTAAATGTAAAGCCATATAAAAATAACGGTTTCTCTTTTTCTAGTTCAATTTCATTTAAACTGTGAAGTGAGTGGGAAAGTTATAACAATTCGTTCTACTAGGTGTGATTACAGAGTAAGTACATTTATACATTTTAAAATTGAAAATGAATAAGTTCGAAAACCATATTTTGTGATTTAACGCGTTTGGACTTCATTTATCTACTAATTGGTAACGTTGACGCTGTGGGCTTTTAATTATAGTATACTTACTTCATTTAGTTACTTTAAAATCTAACACACAATTAATTTGATAATTTTTAAGCTCTAGTGTGTGAACGAACTGAAAAACAAATCCAGAAAAGTATTTAATTTCTTCTAAGGGTGAAAATTGGGAATAAAATTGATTTCTTAACGAAGTTGAGTAAATAAATAGATAAATAAATAATAAATAAATTTATTCTGCATTTGTAATGGTACATGTTATGTATATTAGTGGGGTCGATATGGCATTAAAATGGCTTGAAACAACTTGTTTTTTTTTTCTAATTTTTTTTTGTGATATTATGAAATCGGACCCCTGGGCTATCATCTGGAAAATTTTCCGGTCGAAGTTTTCGCGAGGAGGGGGGGGGGATTTACATTAAAGATAGGGAAAATCAGTTTCTCGGACATAACTCGCTTAGTTTGATTCGGATCGAAAAAGTGTATAGAGATAAAATTCAAGGACTCGCGAATGCGCATAAACTGAATTTTGACTCGTCGAAATCGGTCCAGCGGCTCCCGAGACATTGCGATTTAAAAATACGGATTTGTACACGGATTTTTCGCTGCGGCGGTCGAGAAATGCTTCATTTCCCTGTACGACGCGCTTAAAATATTGAGCGAACTGTAATAATTTCTCATGCTAAGGGAAAAAGTTATTAAAAAAAACTTGTATACTATTTTTTTGTAAAATTTCCCGCTCTTTCACGTAGTGCTATCAGTTTTTTTTTTCATTATTTTTCGAGATATTAGCAAAAAATTGAATTTTTCCCTGTCAGAGGGTTGTTTATAAGGGTAACAATTAATTCCGACTTAAAACCCCTGGCAACTGGGCTATATGGTCATATTCTGATAATCATTTGTCAATCTCTTACAAAATATTTCCGCACTGTATTGATAGCACGGCAGCTCGTAACCAACATTCTCGACTTATCGCCTTATGTCCGTTTACTACTTCTTGGTGTTAAATAAATATGCATAGTTTGAGGAACAAATATAAACGGACATTTTTTGAATGTTGCGTCAAGATGTAAAGGGTTAATAGGTTGCAGCCCCCATTTTACAACCCCAATTCAGTAACTCGCAAAGTTTTCAACTAAACCGGCTAAAATTCATACTATGGGGGTTTTCGGAGTCGCTGATTATGAATCCGATGAGAAAATTGGAAAATTCAAAACGGCGGACCTAAAATGGCGGACTTTTAGAATTAATTCCTGATTTACGCTGTTTCTATTAATTTTACTGAAAAATATATAGAGTAAAATAATGTTTAGAATAACGTTTTACATAAGAATACACCTTGTTGGTAACCACATTATTTAACCCCTTCTTTCTTTTTTAATTTTTTTTATTATATTTTATTTATTTATACACCATCTAACGGTACAAAGACCATTTACAAGATGGGAAACAACACATATTTAATATACAGTACACATAGTGAGTAGCTTAAATATATACAGGGTTACTGGTAATTCGATACATTCCTTTAGAGATGTGATGGGGCATGATCTAAGAAGTAAATTTAGCCCTAACATATATTATGCAAAACGCAATAGTTTTTGAGATTTTTAATTTCTTAAAAGTTAATTTTCAAAAAATCTGTTTGACAGTTTTAATTTTTTTTTACTGGATTACTTGTCCAATATTATAGATATCCGTTTGGAATGAAAAATATCTGGAAACATTTCGATCATGTGAACATCTGAAATAAAAACTTTTAAAAAAATTTTTTTTAAAATCATCTATGAAATTTACCTATTAGGTTTTTTCAAAAAAATATTAACGTAACACGCGTATAAATTAAAAATTGCCTTATTTCAATAGCTATCTAACAAGGTACAAATATTCAATGTACCCTTAATAGTTCTAAGAAAATACTAGTAAAAATAACACAAGTAGTACGAATTTTATTTTTAGATAAACAGTAAAAAACATTTTAAAAGTAGAGTTTAATTTTTCATTAATTTCAAAGTTGTACTTTATTTTTTATATGTCTTGCTCAAAATGGGAGCCCCTATTCCGTATACAGACACGGCAGCGTCTTCTTATTTCCGTCCTTGTTACTCTGGTTGTCAGATTATGCCTTATGTGTTGGGCAGCACCGACTATCCTTTGTCTAAGGTTTTCTATAGTATTGACTGGTGTGGCATCTCCTTCATATGACCCCATGCGTAATAATCAAGGGGTATTAAATCAGGGCTTCGCGCTGGCCAAGGTATTGGGCCCGCTCTTCCAATCCAACGGTTAGGGAAACGCTGATCAAGTAACTGTCGTACTATCAGCCGATAATGTGCTGGACAACCGTCGTTCTGAAACATCATTCGCTGTCTGACGGCGAGAGGAACATCTTCTAAAATCACCGCCAGATCATTTCTTACAAAATTTTCATAGATTTCCCCGTTTAAATTTTGAGGAAGAAAGTGTGGCCCTATTAAATAGTGGCCAATGACTCCCATCCACACATTAATAGAAAACTTCATTTGGAAACTAGTTTCACGTGTTAACTTGGGATTTTCCTCTGCCCAATAATGTAGGTTGTGGAAATTTGTTATACCCTAGCGATTAAATTTCGACTCGCCCGTCCATAAAATACTTGTTAAAAAATTTGCACTTTCTGCATCTGAATTTAACATAAAGCGGCAGAATTCCACTCTCCTTCCAGGATCACCTTCCTCCAAGCCTTGGACAGGGGTATAGTGGTAAGGATGACATCCAACTCTACGTATCGTAGACCAAACTTTCCATTGTGACGCTCCGGTTAGTCTTGCGACTTTATTAGTTGAAGTAGTTGGGTCTTCCTCAAAATACCTCAATATTTCTTCCTCATCATCTGGTTCATAAACGGGAGGAGCACCAGCGTCACTTCTTCTACATTTCACGGAGCCAGTTTCAGCGATATTTCGATAGCGATATGCCGTACTGAATAGACGTGCATTTGGTAAGCGGCGGTTAGGGTACCAAAGACCATATTCTCGGCGAGCTTCAGCAGCGTTGCCGCAACAGTATCCATAGACAAACAAGATATCAGCGTATTCTGCGTTGGCATACGCGGCCATGGCACAGAGAATACAATAACAATAACTAATAACAACAACTACGAGCAAAATCAAAATCTTCGATAACTAATTTAACAAGACCAACAAACTTAAGGGACACGGAGATAAGAATGTCAGTTAATGACATATATGCACAAACGTCAAAGTCAAGGACTGACTGACTTAAATGAAAATGAACGATTAGTCGTTTAATAAATTCCGTCACCAGCATTATCTTTACTAATTTTTTATTAGAACTATCAAGGGTACATTAAACATTTCTACCTAGTTAGATAGCTATTGAAATAAGGAAGTTTTTATAATAATTTGTACGCGTGCTACATTAATATTTTTTTGAAAAAACCTAATAGGTAAATTTTATAACTGATTTTAAAAAAAAATTTTTACAAGTTTTTATTTTAAATGTTCACATGATCGAAATGTTTCTGGATATTTTTCATTCCAAACGGATATCTATAATATTGGACAAGTAATCCATTAAAAAAAAATTTAAAAATGGAAATTAACTTTTAAGGCATTAAGATTTACTTTTTTGAGAAAAACAAAAAAATTGAAATATCTCAAAAACTATTGAGTTTTGCATAATGTATGTTAGGGTTAGATTTACTCCTTAGCTCATGCCCCATCACATCTCCAACGGAATGTATCGAATTACCAGTAACCCTGTATAATAAAAGTAGGAGAGAAAAAAATTAATATGAGTTTAAAATCTAAACTGACTAGTATAAGAGAAGCAAAAAAGATATAAAAGACAGCTAAAGAAAAACTGTATAGTGCATGGAAAAATTAACAATATTGCTGTACATAAGGTATATATAAATAAAAATATAAAAATAAAAACATAGTGAGGAAAATTGAGAGGCGAACATAGGCAGGAAGCCCCATTATTGAAAAATATCAATATTCGGATTGTTATTGTAACAGGAACAAATATTATATACAGGTGAGAATTTTAGGACATTAGTCCGAGCTCTAGGCAGATAAAAAGTTTGACTATGACGGAATTAACTCTAGGAATATGAAAGTCCAATTTAAGTATCTCGCTGCAATCAATTTCATGGTGAATTAATTTCTTCAAAAAGTTGATGGCAAAGTTATTACGTCTATCACTTAAGCTGCACATAGAAAACATGTCAAGCAGATTTGATTGAGGAAAACCAATAGGTGGATATGAATTTAGAGATTTGAAGTAAAGGTATTTAAGAAAGTGGCGCTGCATGTTTTCTAATTTAGCAATATGAGAATTATAGCAGGACTGCCATACAAGAGATGCATACTCTAGCTTAGATCTCAGAAATGAAAAGTATAATAACTTTAAGGTTGAATTATTAGTGAAATCACGGCCATTACGAATGTTTTGTTTACGTCACATACAGATGTATCGATATGATCGACAAAAGTTAGTTTTTTATCCAAAGTTACACCAAGGTCTTTAAACGTAGACGGTCGCGTTAGCTGTTCGTCGTTCAGCGTGTACTCGTAAGTATGCTAAGAATCTCTAGCTGTAAATGACATTACATTGCACTTTTGTCCTTTAACGATAGATTGTTTTTAACACACCAGGAACTCAGATTAGAGATATTATTTTGCATTATAATGCAATCGTTTAAACCAGAGATTCTGTGTAGAACTTTTATGTCATCAGCATACATTAAGAAGTGCACATTTAAAGTATCGCCTATATCATTCATAAATATATTGAAAAGCAGTGGCCCAAGAACAGAGCCCTGGGGAACACCTGTGGATGAGCCATAACCATAGGACTTAAACCCATTATACGCGACACATTGAAGTCTATCAGTTAGATAAGATGTAAAGATAGCTATGATGATAATATTGGACTAATATAGTTGAAATAACCAAAATAATTAACCCTAATCGTTTCAACCCTTTACTGGGGGTGAACATAGAGTGACCTCCCAAAAAAATACGATTTTTCCTAAATTCTTACTATAAACTAATGAGAGGAAACATGTAAATATCACTAATAGTGTCCATTTTTAGCAAATTATTAGTAATAATGGATATACCCTTAAAAAATTGTTTGAATAATTTTTTAGGTGCGTAGAGGTTATAATTTCTGTATTGTGGTGGAATTTTCAACATTTTTTTTCATTTTTCATAATAATAAAAGATCGAAAAATGACTATGATACTGAATTTGTAAAAAAATCTTTTTACGGGATTCGGTATATCATGAAGACCTTCGTCTTTTCAATCCTCTGCCCTATGATATGAATGAAGAACCAAATATAAAGGTCTTTGTTAAAAATGTATATAAATTTCTGGCATGTAATTGGTTATACAGGGTGGATCATTAATAATAGGCCATAGTTTAGGGGTAGATTCTTAGGTCCAACATATGATGATATAACCAAATATGCTTTAGTAAAATGTTGCTATGGAAAAAGATACAGGGTGTCAAAGTTCAAATTATTTTTCGTTTTTTTTGCAATAACTCAACAACTTCTCGATTGATCTTCTCCAAATTTGCTAGAGAACTTTTTTTATTCTAAGAGGCAATATTTATGTATTACATCTGATCAGAAAATCTGATGAGGGTGTTATTTCCACGTGTAAAGGTACACTTGGTAGAACTTGATAACTCCAACAGCTTTCGAGGAAAGTGCCGTTAAACATTTCAATAATTTTTTGAAAGGCAAATTCAAATTTAATGAAACAAAGTGTATTTATTGATAAAAGTACAAAACGTAAGGGAAAACAAAATCGGAATAACAACGTAAATTCTTCCTCACTTTCTTATGATATTTAATGGATTATTTTCATGGTATTGAGATAAAAACATAAATCAAAAGATTGTCTAAATTAAAGATCTAACCTTTTAGAAGACCAACAAATAACGTAAAAGTTGACTTAATGGCATTATAAACTTTCCCTCCATGCAAAAACCCCATTGCTGCAACTCAAAGTAAATGTTCGATGTGGTCTCCACCTGCTTCTATGCCTTTTCTAATTCTATTCATAAAAGATTTTGTTACATTGAAAAATACATTTTCCTGTCCTCTAATAAAATTCGCTGCGTTTTGTATTTTGTCTCACAGTTCTTCTTTTGAGTTGGTAGTATTTGCATAGACTAGGACTTCATATGTCTCCACATATAATAATCCAAAGGATTATAATCAGGACTCCTTGGTGGCCAAGTAAACTCATTTCCTCGACCGATCCATCTGCGTGGGAAAGTCTCATCAAGATAATTCCCGGCTTCAATGAAGAAATGAGGGAGAGCTCCGTCTTGCATGGACCACATTTTGTTCCGTATGTCTAGCATGAAAGCATGTATCAGCAAGAGTATTTTGAAGAAAAAGCAGATAAGACTGTCCATTTAATTTGGAGGAAGGATAAATGGTCCTAATAATTGATCGCCGATGATACCACACCAAACGTTAATCTTAAATTCTTGCTGAAAATGCCTTTCTTTAACGGCATGAGGATTTTGTACATCCCGGTAATGGGTATGTCTCCAGTTAAAAACGCCTCGGCGAGTAACAGTTGCTTCGTCGGTAAATAAAGTGTTCTTAACAAAATTTTGATCCCTGTTGTGTTTATTTAGAACAAATTGACAAATTTGTAACCTTTGTGGAGGATCCCTTCGAAGTAAGTTTTGTACAGGAGTAGGATGATATGGGTAGAAGCGTTCTTTACGTAAGACTCTTAGGACAGATTGTTTACTCACCCTTGTTACCGCTAGTAAATGACTTGAGCTAACTTGAGGATTCTTATCCACACGAACTAAAACTTCTAGTTCTTGATCTGGAGTAATTCGTTTCAGTCGTCCTACATCGTCTTTATGGCGAAATTAACCCGTTTCTCCCAAACGACGAAACAGATCTTTGAAAATCTGATGATCTGGTTGTATTCTATTTGGATATTGCAATGAGTATCTCCTCGATGCAGCACGAACGCTAAAATTATTTTGTGCGTAAAAACATATCATATCATCCCTCATTTCAATACTTGAAAAATTATTATGTATAGACATTGTGAAGCAAGAAGTTAAAGACATTAGCTCGAGAAACACAAGAGCAAGATAAAATGATGAAATGCCGTAAATAACAGAACTAAAACGTAACTAAAGCACACTTTTCAATAAATACACTTTATTTTATTAAATTTGAATTTGTGTTTCAAAACATTATTGAAATGTCTAACGACACTTTCCGCGAAAACGTTTGGAGTTATCAAGTTCTACCAAGTGTACCCTTTATACCTGGAAATGACGTCCTCATCAGATTTTCTGGCTAGAAGTACCACAACGTTTCGTCAAAAAAATATTAATGAATTTCATCATCAGATACAGATCCTGTGGCGCCCTCTATGATCTAACGTGATGTAATACATAAATTATCGTTTCTTAGAATAAAAAAGTTCCTCTAGAAAATTTGGCGAAAATCAGTCAAGAGGCTATTGAGTTAGTGCAAAAAAAAAACGAAAAATAATTTGAACTTTGACACCCTGTATCTTTTTCTACATCAATATTTCACAAAAGCATATTTAGTTATATCCTCATATTTTGGCCCAAAGAATCTACTCCTGAACTATGGCCTATTTATTAATGGTTCACCCTGTATAATGTATAAAACATAAGTGCAATTATTCAGAGTTCTATTATCTGTTAATGTTCATATCTATATTACCATACTACTATTTAACAATTTTTCTTACAATACTTTTCTTGTATTAAAATAGCAGTGCCAATATAATAAATAAATAAATTATATTATATATTATACATCTGTCAGAAATATATTTTTTTTCTAATTTCAGCAAAAATGGATACAAAAAATTTGCTTATATCTAATAGAGAGGAACGCCTAAAGAGTATCTTAAAGGAATATAACAAAACACAAGAAGATCTGATTGAAGACCTTAAAGTTTTGAAAAACTGGTGCAAAAATCAGCCGCATTTACCAGAAATTCCATGTAAGTAGAAATCATTTAAAATTTGCTTTATATATTTTAACGCAAGTTGTAAAGAAACTTTAGGGGCCAAAACTACAACTGATACTCACAAAAAAGTAGCCAAGGGACTTGCTAGAGATGCGAAAATACTTATTTTCCTTATACGAAACTTTAAAAATAAAATACTAGCTAATGCTTAAGTCAACGTAATACAAAATGAAACTTTTTAAATTATCTACAAATAAAAAATATTTCTAATTTAATAATCAGTTCTATAAACAGAAAGATGAATTAGGTATGGGTTCCCCAACAATTCCTCTTCTAGTTTTTGTGTCATAGGTACTGGGTGCCAACGGATCATGGTAGACCCCTTTTTTTTCCTTATTATTTAGAATATCAGAATGAAACTTGGTAGATGTATTATATGACCAAGAAGACACTTTGTAGTATATCTGCCACTTTTTCCTCTTTCGGATTCACCGAAATGATGAACTTTTTAAATGGAACACCCTGTATATTATTATATTTTTGGAATCCTTGAAAAATTTTGAGTACGGTAATACCCCATAAGTGACATTTCGAATTTCGAAAAAAATTTGACTCGACATTTGTTGGTTCTAGAGTGCCATGACCAGAAAAATATGCTTATACTAGACCAGTGTGATATCAGAAAAATCAAATCGAGTGTAAAAATTTGAGAATGTGTATTTTGTGAGTCATCAGGCATGAACAGTTTTTAAAACAATACTTAATTGTTTCAAATGGAACCATAATGGTAGAGTATTACTATAAACTAGTGGATGTTCTAAGGAAACTGTGGATGTTCCCAAGAGCATTTTTTCTGGTCATGCCACTCTAGATGTACCAACAAATTTCGAGTCAAATTTTGTTCATGGAGTCGAAATGCCACTTATGGGGTATCGCCTTACTCAGAGTATGATAATATACAGGGTGTTCCCTTTAAAAATCAAAAGTTGCTGTCGGAAGGGAAAAAAATTGCAGTTACGCCACAAAGTGTCTTCTTAATCATATAATACATCTATCAAGTTTCATTCCGATATTCTAAAATATAAGGAAAAAAGGAGGATCTACCATGATACGTTGACACCTAGTATATTAAAAAAAGTTCTTTAACACCTAAATGCGCAGAACTGTGCGATTACTCTGTTGTTTGTAAAAATTTTATTGAAGTACAAGTCGTGAAACTGTAAAAATAAAGCAGCCCAAAAATTTATAACATTTTAATTTTTTTATGCTTAACACATAAACGGAATGAGCAACTCCTAACATTTTACAAACAATTGTTACAATATCTTTCATTTTTAGCCGATACCATAATCTCAGCTTTCCTGATTTTGAATAAATTTAGTATAGAGAATTCAAAATTAAAATTGGACATGTACTACACTCTAAGATCTCTCATACCAGAAATATATCAAAATAAAAATCCGAGATTATCTCATATGAAGGAAGTAGCAGATAAGATGTAAGTATATGCAAGAGGAACAACTGCTTCCGACAAAGTGCCTCATTTAATAAACATAAATGACAAATTTTATTTCGAATAGGAAATACAATTTTTTCTACTTTTAGTTTTCGATTTAGAATAATTTTAAATTCAATCTATTTACTTCAAAACAAGTCGACAGTGATAATTATTTATTTAGCCTCCTCCGTAGCAACAAATACATTTCTTCCATACATTTGTTGCATTTATTAAGAATTTCATAAATTTGATATCCTCATTATTTCATTTTTAGAGGCAAAATATTTTCATTTCTAAATTGAAAAACATCAGTCATGTAGAGTAAGCGGAGAGAATATTTTCACATATACAGGCTGTCCATTTTACCAGGGCACTCAAGAATATCTCACTTAATATCGGTCGTACAAAAAAAAATATTTTTACGAAAATTGTGCCGGTTTATATAACCTACAAAATAGTTTAAATACGTTTGAAATCCATGGCTTACTTTAAGAGTTATGGCGGAAAATATCGAAAATGCGGAAACGTCTAGGCAAAATATCTCCGTTATTTGAAGAGATACGAGAAAAATTCTAAGGCGAAAATTTTTTACAAAATAGAGTGTTTCAACGAGGTTTTATCTAATTTTTTTCAAAACAGCTGTATTTTGAGATTTACTCTTCAGGCTGTTAAAAAAATTCTTTTGAAACGAGCGGGAAATGACGCCATTAAATATAGTATTTTCCTCCCTTTTCAACGATATATCACATGCCATATTTATTCATTGGTACTACATTAGTAATTATAAAAACTTTTTTAAAACCATTATTTTTTTTAACAAGCATTATACTTGCCGTGGAGAAGTATGATTAAATATAACGATAAAATAATTCAATAAGTTGTTCAAATCTTTGCTATAATAAAACGTTAACATAATTAAGAAGAATAAAGTAAATTAAGGTAACAAAAACAAATTAATAATAAAAAGAATATAGCACACAGAACATTAATATTTATCTAATCCTCAAAATAATTTTTAAGATATCATATCAAGTGTTCAAAGTGTCCACCGCGATTTCTTATGCACAATCGAGCGCGGTGAGGCACTGCATTTAAAACATTACTCAGCATTTCAGGGATAACTGTAATACATGACTGTTGAATTCGAGCTTTTAGGTACTCTACATTAGGTAGGTCATCTAAGAATTCATTAAATTCATTTCTCAAAAAGTTTATGTACCTTTGACCACTGAGGTGACCATCATAAAAATAAGGACCTACTAAATTGGTGCCTAAAATACCTATCCACACATTTACTGAATAACGCTTTTGAAACCCAGTCAGTCTATAGTCTATGCCAGTGTGTATTTTCAGAAGTCCATTTGTAATGAATATTGCGATTAAAGAATCCATTATTGGCAAAATTGGCCTCGTGGGATGAAAGTATTTTACTACATATTAATGGATCGGCACGCTTCTTTTTCAACATCCACCTACAAAAAGTCGTCCTCCTTTTTTTGTCCCCTTCTTGTAAATTGTGAACTTTTTTGGCTTTATAACACCGGCACCATTTTTCTTTAAAATTTTTCTAGCACTTGTTTTATTTATATGACAAGCAATTTGAATTTCTCTTAATGATGTTTCCAAATTTTCTATATATCTATTTCTTACATAAATAATAACTCGGTTTACCTTATTTCCATTATTAGTAACACTGTTCAACCTTGTGTTCTTCTTTAAAAATGAACCATTATTTTTCAGTTTCATAGCTCATTTTCTGAACAGAGTTTTATTCAGCTGAGTGCTTGTGGAAATCTGTTTCTATATTCTACTTAAGCTAATCCAGAGTTAAAATTCCATTGGCAATATATAACGAACATATTATAATGATCAATGTGAATGAAAATCCTTTTTGAAAATTCTAAATTCTTAAACGAGTGTGATTGAGTGAGAGTTTAAGTATTAACTGAGATGATCTGTCAAAAAATTAAATTGTCAAGTTTGTTCATAGCCAACTATTTTAAAATAATTGAAATAATAGTGAAATCATGAAATACAGACAAATGGATATTATACTTAAATTAATTGGTAAAGATATTTTAACTTTCTGAGCAAGGAGTGACGCTTTTATAGAGGACCTCTATACATTGGCATAACTGCGAATACTCTTTCCATAATTGCTCCTTGTTGCTTTCTTGATTATTATTTTGTTTTTGTTACCTGAATTTATTTTATTCTTTTTAATTGTGGTAATGTTTTATTATAGCAATGATTTTAACAACTTATTGAATTATTTTATCGTTTTATTTAATCATAGTTCTCCACGGCAAGTATAATGCTTGTTAAAAAAAATTTATTGGTTTTAAAAATGTTTTTATAATTACTAACGTAATACCAATGAATAAATATGGCATGTGATATATCGTTGAAAAGGGAGGAAAATACTCTATTTAATGGCGCCATTTCCCGCCCGTTTCAAAATAATTTTTTTAACAGCCTGAAGAGTAAATCTCAAAATACAGCGGTTTTGAAAAGAATTAGATAAAACCTCGTTGAAACACTCTGTTTTGCAAAAAATTTTGGCCTTAGAATTTTTCTCGTATATCTTCAAATAACGGAGATATTTGGCCTAGACGTTTTCCACATTTTCGATATTTTCCGCCATAACTCTTACAGTAGGCCATAGATTTCAAATGTCTTTAAACCATTTTGTAGGTTATATAAATCGGCACAATTTTTGTAAAAATAATTTTTTTGTACGACCGATATTAAGTGAGATATTCTCGAGTAACCTGATAAAATAGACAGCCTGTATGTGTGGCAATAATAATTTTCTTTGAATTTCTGAAGCTCCTTACAGATCAGTTAGCAAATGCCGGTGACTGCCTCTGATTTAATTTTCATAAACACTGAAACACCGGTGGGAGATGAATAAAGTTTCAATCATCCCCGATGATGCTAACATAGTTAGCGACACGTCCGCCAAGTATTGTATTCCAGTGTAGTGTTCAAGTGTTTATGGAAACTACGTTAGCGGCGTGCGGAGCTGCGACAATCACTTGTATTATTTGTGTTATTTTATAGATATGTTATTCCTCTACCAAGGCTCACAAAGGAGGGTTACAGAGTGACAATATTAAAAATGAATTACGAAAATTCCGATAACTTCGATCCATATAATTTCTTTGCGCATACCTATAACATACTGGAAGTTAGACTTCATGAAGACGTTCCATCTGGGGATATATTGGTGTATGACCTTGAATGCTTTAAAATGGGACATATTCTTAAAACGACGCCAATCAGTGTCAAGAAGAGCATTCTTATATTAGAAGTAAATACACTTATATATTTTAAATTATCTATTTCAATTTAAATTGGCAATATTTTTATTTAAACTTATTAAAAATGCGAAAATGATGTTTCTTTTCATAAATTAATAACAAGCAAAAATAAGTTATTTATAATGTTATTACTTTTTCTTTTAGAAAGTTTTCGCCAACAGAGTTAAGGCGATGCACTTTATAAATTCTCCTCCTTATGCTGATAGATTGTTCGCAATTATAAAGCCACTGCTCAAAGATAAAATGAAAAAGAGGGTAAGTCTAGGCGTTATCATTATTTGTCTTTGTTACGTAGTTATTAAGTATTTGAACTTTTTGCGCTGGAGAGTTTCTTCTTGTTTTCGACATACTCACAGGAGAAACGCCAACTAATTATCTACAGCCTCTCTCCACATCCCGCAGGATTAGTGACTATAGATTACAGAATCGTGTGCCCGAAGGGAGCCCTGGATGACTGTTGTCTGCATTTGGCGTGCCAACCATTCGACTGTCTTTTGGTAGACCGGTATTTTCTTAAATGCAGTGTAGGCCTCAACCCATCGAGTACACCCATTATCAGTACGACCATTTTGGTCGAGTAGTCTGGATATAGCAGTCGGGGCTCATACCGCAGATTTCGGCATTTCTTCCTTCTTTTCTCCCTCCTTCAAGAAGCTTCGAAGAAGAACTTCGCCGGCCTACTCGCCTGAAGCCGAATACAAGACCGAAATCATCTGCGGCCTTTCGGTTCATGCAGCCTTATATAAGAATGTGCCAACTCCCACAGTTTCCTGATAGCTCAATAACCGTAGCAGTGTGTCCAAGCTTCTAAGTACGTTAGGCAATATACTCAGGTCTACTCTGCCATGCAAAGTAAAGTGTACTGTCGTGAGTAGAAAAAAATAGGATAACTTTTTTTTTCTAATGTAAATCTGTCTCTATTTGAATATGTAATGAGTAGCCGAAATAAAACAGATATCACTTTTAATTTATTTTTATTTTAATGCTGAAGTTATTGCTATAGTAAATGATGGATGGTTAATGAAACAAATTGCACTGCGTTATAACATTAACAAAAATTTGGTGTGTAACATTTTAAGAAAGTGGGGAATAAACGGTACAATTAGTAGAAATCCTGGATATCCTACTTAACAAGAAACTAACTATTAATATTTTGTTATTGCACCATTTCTATTTATAACTTCTATAAGTCTGTTTGGCATGGAATTAAATAACCTTATACAATAATCATTAGTAATAATATTTTCCCATGCATTATTTACTATTTCCAGTAATTTTTCGGCATTCCGTGGTCTCACATTTCGTTTTTGGATACTTCTTATGAGTAGTCCCCATACTTCTTCCACCGGGTTAATATCTGAACTATGACTGGGCCAATTAAGAACATTGATGTTGTTATCTTGAAACCAGTTAGTTACGGTATGAGCAGTATGAACGGAACAATTGTCTTGTTCAAATATGAACTCATTATTAGGAAATAATTGTGACACAGAAGGGAGCATAATATTGTCTAAAATCCTAATATACGTTTCACTATTAAGTCGTTCCTCAATACGCCACAAAAAACTAGGACCGCGTACCGATACCCAAGCCCACATATTGACGGAAAATCTACCACTGTTATCATTGTTAGATACATATTTCTCATCGAATCGAGTATTCGGAAGGCGGTAAACACGAATACGACCACTGTGTGTTGATTGGAAAGTATTTTCGTCTGTAAAGATTACATTGTTCCAAAAATTTACGTCATGCGCTAAAAATTCAAGCGCAAATCCTACTCGAACTTCTTTAGGTTCAGCTTTAAGTAAGTATTTCTGTGCTGCTGCATGACAGCATAGCTCCGATTCTCTTACTCGCCGGCGACCAGTACTACTCGATCCAGGAAAATTCGTTTCTTCAGCAGCCTGAATAACTGAGTAAAATGGAACTGTACCATTTTAGAGTTATCAACAAGGTCATTAATGTAAATTTTAAAAAGTACAGGGGCAAGGATTGAGCCTTGCGGAACACCATACTTCATTTTTTTTGTTCAGTTTTTATTGATATTATCTCACTGTCTACATTTTCTTTTAATTCCACATGCATCATTCGGTTGTCAAGATAGCCAAAAAAATTTAGTTTTTGCAGTAAATATAGATGGTCCATGCAGTCGAATGCTTTGGTTAGGTCACAGAATACACAAAGTGGGTAAGTGTTTTCCTTTTAAACAGTCATTTATATTATTAATTAAAAATATAAATGCGTCACTTGTGCTGTGACCTTCCCTAAAACCGAATAGTTGTCAGAATATTTATATTGTCTGTGTATCTTATCATCTGCTCCGTGACTAATAGTTCAATAATTTTTTAGGGTGATGGTAGTATTGAGATTGGTCGGTAGTTAGATATTACTCTCTTTTCTCCTGTTTTATATACTGGTATGATTTTTACTATGTTAAGGCTATCTGGGACAGTTCCGGTCAAACAATAAGCACTTGAAACGATTAGAAATATTTCAGAAGTGGTTCCTAAAAATTAAATACAATAAAAACATCACACACCCTACAAAAGATCACTTCAAACCTTCAAACCTGACCTGTCAAAGAAAATGTATACTAAACAACCATTTTCACAAAAAAATCTCATCAACCTTTTTAAGAACGAACAAATAATTAAATATAAAAACCACACATAGAGTACTCACAACAAACAAACAGTTATAGCCAAAGTTAACAAAACAATCGATCAAAGAAACTATATTTACATAGGTCCTAAAATATACGACTTACTTCCATCTGAATTAAAGAATATAACCTCATTGAAAAAATGTAAAAAAAGAATTAAATCATGGATTTAAAAAACGCTCAGACTGTTATTGCATCAAACTATCGATTCAAAAAACGCTTATCAATATTAACTTACCTCATCAAAATAAAACTTCACTTGTGTATATATATATATTGTCATATTTTCAATTTGTAAAGTTATCAGATGAATCAAATTTTCTTAATAAAATAAAGTTAATATTGGGCCAAAATAACTATGTATTAGAAAATTTAAAAAAATTTAGTTTTTCAAGCGATTATTAAAATTGCATGTTTGTTGTCATTTGCTTGTTTGTTTTTTTTAGATAGTTTCAAAATTTGTTTAAATTATCTAAAGATCCGAAAGGTTAAAATGTTAAAAAAAATTTAAGTTTTGTGAAATTAAAATTTATTATGTTAGTATTTGTTGAAAATAGTTTTTAATGAGGTTATCAAGAAGGTTTTAATTTCTGATATCCAAGTTAGTAATTGTTAATTTTAGAGTTACAATGTTTTATGACAATAAAGTCATCATGACATTTTAAATTAGTAATTTTAATTTTTAAAGTTATAATGTTTGCTCAAAATAAAGACAAGGAGGTTTAAGTTTTAGGTTATGTTAACAGATCAAAATTTGATGGGTATCTATTTTGTTTGTAAATTTTTGATATTTGGGGTTATGATATGATAACAACCACAAATGATAGAGGCAGTTAAAAATAAAAGTGAAAACAAAAGATGGAATTTGGTTGGGAAGGAACGAAAAAAAAAACAAGAAGGGGGAAAATTTTTGAAAAAACTGAGAAGGAAAAAAGTCATATTGAAGAAGAGAGGTTGAAATCGAATGATAAAATTGGAATTGAGAAGAAAGAAGTGGCCATAATATATAAAAAAAAACAAAAAGTAAGGAAGATAGTAATAGTAGTAGTAATCCAGAAGAGAAGAAATTATATCTGAAAAGGGAAAACGTCATTTTGTGACAGATGCTGGAAGAAGCCTGTAGCTACGAAGAGGGAAGTTGGTATATTTGTATTAAGGTTGTATCAAAATTTATAGTTATAAAAGACTTTCATTAAAAATAGTTATTATATTCAATCATAAATATCAAAAAGGGAAAATAAATAGATTATATTATTATTAGATTCAAAATTTTACTTTAACAAAATTTTTGAAAAAACAGATAACTTAAACCTGAACCTGCTCCTGAGAAAAAGAGTAAAGTATTTGGCATACATTTATAGAATTGACACTTTTGGATCTAAGGTAAGAAATTTAATTTGATCATAATTTTTGAATTTTGAGTTTTGTCTATGGGGAATAAACAGGTTTAACTTAATTTAATAAGTTTGATTAGTATAAAAATAACATAGCAATATATATATATATGAGAGGATTCACTTACCTCTCACCGGTACACCATTTACTTAAGTTTGTATAAAACTAACAAGTTGGCCACTGTCATTTGTCTGTTCCATGACCTATGGCATACTGATGAGAACTAATAAGTTCGAAACCGGTCTATGTCTGGTCAGGGAATTGACAAATGACATTGGCTACCAATCTTTCATGATTTGTAAGGTATAATTCAATGCAGGTCGGGGTATTTGCCCGCTGAGTAGTTGTTTCCTGCAAATCATATGTAATAACATATGTATATATATATATATATATATATATTATACTGTTCTACTATTATTGAACTTAATAATTTGCAGTACTAATCAAACTTTAACTTGTTGTTTATTTCCAATAGATAAACCAAAAATATCAAATTTGGTGACGCGCCTTTTTATTTTTTATAGAACAGTTTAATTTCAAATGGAAACATTAAAAAAAAAGGGACAAAAAACATAGTTTTTTGTAATATGTGTAGAGAAGGGAGCGAGACTTACTGTCGCGTAGGATGGTTGTTAGATTGATAATGGCTCCCGCAGTTTGGTTTAAAAAGATAGAATTATTGTTGAGTGAAGTGAATTACATTGCATAATTTATCTCGCGAATTAAGAAATTTTAGTTTTGTTTTCTGTGTCGGAAACTATTTCCTGTTCCACCTTTCCTATCCTTATATCATCATATACGAGGGACACAACAACAACAACTGTGGTAAGTTTTCGACACATGATTTATTATTTAGTTATAATTTGCAATATTTGGTAATACAGTCCACTTATCTATTAGTATCCCTGAGCTAGCGTAATCATTTGGTCCTTCGAGCCGGATCAGTATCGGCTCAGTTAGCGAATTTAGTAGTTTTTACTTTAGTTTTTTAGCATTGTAATTCGCTTCAAAAACTCGGCATCGCGTTGCCTCTTTATAGCATTGGTAGAGTAAGATAGATAAATATATTGTAGTAGCCCTTGTGACCTACTCAGTAGTATATTAGAACTAAAACATAGTAGCCATTTTTGTTTACATAGTAGCGCGTTCTTTCTGAACTTAGATTTTACTTCATTTATATCGTTTTGCAAGAGTAGTTGGTTATTTAAGATTCAAAGAATGGCACGCAAGGTCGACACTGGTTCCCTTGAGCGTGAATTAAAAAGTTATATTGCTAAAAAGGAGATGTATTTTGGTAAAATACAACGTATTTTTGATTATATCAATGACTTAAAAACCGAAGCTACATTAAATAATTTCAAAGCAGAATTCAATACTGTAGATAGGGCTTTAAATGATCTTAAACTAGTATTGGATGAAATTAATAGTATTAATTTAAGGTTAAACGAAGAATATAAACCTTCCTTTCAAACATTAGATATAGCTGAACAATTATATGGCCATATTCTAGAAGCTTATAATACAATTAGTAAACCTGTAAATAATGAAGCGAATATAAATCATACTCCTCAAACTAAAGCAGAGCCCAGGTTACCTAAAATCGATATTATGGAATTTCATGGAGATAAGAAACAGTGGCCTCTGTTTTACGAAACTTTTCGTAGTTTAATTCACAATAACAATGCATTAGATGACTCAAGTAAAATTCATTATTTATTGGGTGCTTTAAAGGGAAAAGCTCTAGACATTTGTGCGGGAATAATGCCAACCGCAGCAAACTATAGAGTTCTATGGACAATGTTAAAAGAACGGTTTGAGGACAAACGTTTACTTGCTAATACATACTTGACGCAAATTATGGAGTTTAAAGCGGCACCAAACGAGTCTGCAGGCTGCTTAAATGCCTTTTTAGAAAAATTCGATACCGCTGTTAATTCTCTTAAACATTTAGAAATTGAAAATTTGTCAGATTACATATTGGTTTTTATTGCAATTTCAAAATTAGATAACCAAACACACAAATTTTTTGAAATGTCTAGAAAATCGTCAGATCTGCCAAATTACAAGGAACTTGTAGATTATATTAAAAGCCAGTCAAAAGCGTTAGTTCACACTTCAAAAAATAGCAGTTCTAGCGCGTCAAAAACTAATAGTAATAGTGGAATTTTTCAAAAAAAAATTATTACAAAGTAGTAATAAACCGAAATTTACTCAATCATTTGTAGCAAATAATACTGCTAATAAATTTGCTGATAGTAATATTTCAAATAATTCTTGCCGTGTTTGTGGTCAAATGCACACAGTATCACAATGCTCTAATTTTTTAAAACTTTCTCCAAGCGATAGATACAAATTAGCTAGAGAAAAATATTTATGTTTAAACTGTTTGAGTTCCAAACATAAAATATCAGAATGTCGATCTGTCCACACTTGTAGCACTTGCCAAAAATCTCACCATTCCTTGTTGCACTTTGACAAATTGCGTATGTCAAATGCAGTGGGTAACGGGGGTAGTGAGCCACAAGGACAAAGTTCTGTGTCAAATAGTGAATCGTTATCAGACGAAAATTCCAGCACTAATAAAATTATTCAAAATTTTTGTTCTACTTCAAATAGTAACTTTTCACAAAAACAATTCACAACTTTGCTTTCAACTATAGTTGTAAATATATTTTCTGCTTCAGGTGAAATAAGACAAGCGCGCTTTTTATTAGATAGTGGTAGTCAATCTCATTTTATTAGCTCTAAGTTGTGTCAAAAACTTAGATTACCTATTCAAAAAGGACATTTGTCAGTTTTGGGGATAGGAACTTCTACACAACCAGTTAAAGGTCAAGTAGATATTATGATAGCCTCGCGTTTTGATTTAAGTATTCGATTTGAAATGTGTGCTTTGGTGATAGAAAAAATTACAGATGCTATACCAACATCTGTCGTAAAAGTAGAGCATTTAGACTATTTAAATAATTTACAATTAGCAGATGACAAATTTTATCAGCCTGGAGAAATCGACGGGATTATTGGTGGTGAATTGTTTCCATACATTATTGGTAGAAATAAGATAATGGGTCCCCCTAATATGCCGATAGCAGTACAAACAAATTTAGGTTTTGTAGTTGTGGGAAAAGCTCCTATAATTAATGAATGTGAGAATACGTACACATTTTGTACAACAGTAAAGCCTGTCACGATAGAAAAAATGTTAGAAAAATTTTGGGAGATAGAGGAGGTGGCAGCACCTTCTACATTAAATCGGGACGATGTGGAATGTGAAAAATTTTTTGTATCAACTACAACTCGCGGAAAAGATGGGCGTTATACTGTTGCACTTCCCTTTAAGGAGAATTCTCCTATATTAGGTAACTCGTTAGATATAGCTGTTAGACGTTTTTATTTTTTAGAGAAAAAGCTTCAGTCTCTATATTCATTTAGAGAGAATTATAGTAAAGTGATTCGAGATTATTTAGATCAAGGTCACATGACAATAATAAAAAATAACGATTTTAGTGAAAATGCTTATTATATTCCACATTTTGCTGTAACAAAAAATAGCATCTCGACACCCCATAGAATTGTATTTGATTGTTCAGTTAAAAGTTCAAACTCGCTCTCTCTGAATGATGTTCTTTATTCGGGGCCAAAATTGCAGACTGATATTATGACAATTTTGTTAAATTTTAAATTGTTCGAAATAGCTATGATTTCTGATGTACGTCAGATGTATAGAAATATTTGGATACAACCAGATCATAGACGATATCAGCGTATTTTGTGGCGATTTTCGCCTGACGAACCGCTTGCCACGTATCAATTAAATACTGTAACTTTTGGATTAAAACCTGCACCTTTCTTAGCGTTACGGACCATTAAGCAACTAGCTGCGGATGAAGCTGAAAATTATCCGTTGGCGGCTAAGATTGTCCAAACAGACATTTACGTGGATGATGTGGTTTGTAGTGTTTCAAGTTTTGAAGAAGCCCGTGCTTCATATTTTGAATTAGTAGGCCTGTTCAAGGCCGGGGGTTTTGATTTGCTAAAATGGTCAACTAATAATGAAAAACTGTGGCAAGAAATTCCCCAACATAGTAGATTATCCCAAGCTATAGAATTTACCGATACATCTGAAATTAATACGTCGTTAAAAGTTTTAGGGTTACAGTGGAACCCGGTTTTAGATGTGTTTTCATTTGTAGTAAATATACCCGATAAAACGTGTACAAAACGTAACATTTTATCAACTATTGCACGAATTTGGGACCCACTAGGGTTTTTGTCACCTGTAACAATTTACGCTAAATTACTAATAAAGGAATTATGGATAGAAAAAATAAATTGGGATGAAAAACCTCCATCTCGCATAGAAAAATTATGGACAGAGTTTTATAGAGAATTGTCATTTTTAGAAAAATTTCAAGTACCGCGATATATAGGTTTGGTAAAAGATGCTCAAATTTCATTAGTAGGATTTGCGGATGCTTCATCGAAAGCCCTCGCGGCAACAGTATACATTAGAATAGTCACATCATACGATTTAGTTGTAGTTAATTTGCTTTGTGCTAAGTCAAAAGTTGCGCCAATAAAAACTTTGAGTATTCCTAGATTAGAGCTTTGCGCAGCATTATTGTTGGCAAAGTTACTTAAATTTGTTATAGACAGCTCCTCATCTCGCACTTATTTAGATAGTGTAATCGCTTGCACAGATTCTACTGTGGTTTTAAATTGGATAAAAAACTCACCGCATAAATGGAAAACATTTGTGGCAAATCGGGTAGCTAAAATTCAATCGTTACTTGAAAATGCAACCTGGTATCATATAGAGGGAAAAGACAACCCTGCTGATTGTTTATCGCGCGGCTTGACACCAGCGCAGTTGGTAGAGCATAGTACTTGGGTGTCAGGTCCATCTTGGTTAGTAGAATCACAGGGCGAGTGGCCTATTCGACAAATAGTAGAGAATATTTCCCCATTGCCCGAGGAAATATCAATTGTATTGCCCACAATATTAGTCGAAGAAACCGATCCGTTACATAACCTTGCGCTCCGTGTGTCTTCATGGACTAAATTACGTCGAATAGTTGTTTATATACTTAGATTTCTTAAAATTTTGCCTCGAAATAAAGTAATAGTAACTAATGACTTACAAAAAGCTGAATATGTTTTGATACGTTCTGTTCAAAAAGCGCATTTCAGTAGTGAAATTAAATTATTAGAAAGCGAAAAAGTATGCTCGAGTTCATTGAGACATTTGAGTCCGTTTATAGATAGTAAAGGCTTATTGAGAGTAGGTGGTCGCCTTGGTAGGGCACCCTTAGATTATGACCAGCAGCATCCGTATTTATTACCAAAAAATGACAATTTAGTTAACCTTTTGATAGATCATTTTCATCATAGAAATTTGCATACAGGTCCGCATTTACTACTTTCATTGCTCCGACAAAAATATTGGATATTATCAGCACGAAGTATAGTGCGTAAACGCATAAAAATGTGTAATTTTTGTTTTAAATTTCGCCCGAAAGCTATAATCCCTAGTATGGCTGATCTTCCACAACCTCGCGTTACAGAAGCTAAGGCTTTTTTAGAATGTGGTGTTGATTTTGCAGGGCCATTGTATATAACATTAGGACGACGTAGGGGTGTCAAGAGTCAAAAAGCTTATATCTGCTTATTTGTGTGTTTAGTAACAAAAGCCATTCATATAGAGTTGGCTTCTGATTTGACAACTGCTACATTTCCAAACTGTTTTAAGCGTTTTTTAGCCCGCCGAGGGCCATGTAGCACAATGTATTCCGATTGCGGTACAAATTTTGTAGGCGCGAATTCTGAGCTTCGTGAAATTTACAAGTTCATTCAATCTGCAGATTATATCAGTACTTTAGAGGACTATCTTGCCTCTTACAATATCAGATGGAAATTTAATCCTCCAAATGCTCCACATTTTGGTGGAATTTGGGAATCGAATATTAAATCCGTAAAAACGCATTTATTTAAAGTTATAGGTAGTCAGATATTAACATATGAGGAGTTATTAACAGTTTTGGTTCAAATAGAAGTGCTACTAAATTCTAGACCGCTTTGCTGGTTAAGTTCCGATCCAGCAGAACCGCTAGCTTTAACACCAGCGCACTTTTTAACATTAACTCCGTTGCGCTCCTTACCTGCTTTGGATGTGTCTGATCTAAATTCAAATTTGCTTACGCGAAAGCAATTGTTGGACAGTATAGTACAATCATACTGGAAGCGTTGGCGGCTCGAATATTTGAATAGCTTGCAGAGTCGTCAAAAATGGAACACACCCACATGTCCTGCTCGTACAGGTATGTTGGTCCTTATCCGACAGGATAATGCACCCCCTCTTCACTGGCCCTTAGGGGTAATTGAAGAGCTTTATTATGGAAATGATGGCATAAGTCGTGTTGCACTTGTTAAAACAAAAAATGGAATTTATAAACGCCCTGTAGTGCGACTTTGTCCATTACCTAATCAGTAATTAGATATTTGTATTTATATTCGTTTTGTTATTAGAATTTTTTTTTCCTTTCTGGAATCGCTTGGTTTTGTTTAATGTAGTTTGAAAAATATTTTCAAAGGCCGGGGGAAATGGTGACGCGCCTTTTTATTTTTTATAGAACAGTTTAATTTCAAATGGAAACATTAAAAAAAAAGGGACAAAAAACATAGTTTTTTGTAATATGGGTAGAGAAGGGAGCGAGACTTACTGTCGCGTAGGATGGTTGTTAGATTGATAATGGCTCCCGCAGTTTGGTTTAAAAAGATAGAATTATTGTTGAGTGAAGTGAATTACATTGCATAATTTATCTCGCGAATTAAGAAATTTTAGTTTTGTTTTCTGTGTCGGAAACTATTTCCTGTTCCACCTTTCCTATCCTTATATCATCATATACGAGGAACACAACAACAACAACTGTGGTAAGTTTTCGACACATGATTTATTATTTAGTTATAATTTGCAATATTTGGTAATACAGTCCACTTATCTATTAGTATCCCTGAGCTAGCGTAATCAAAATTAAAGTCTCTTACCTTTTGATCCGAAAGTATGTCAAATTTATTTAATGGGCCGGCTAGCTTATCTTCAGGAGCAGGTTCAAATTCAGTTCCTGTTTTAAAATGAAATTTTATTAAAGTAACATTTTTAATCTGATAAATAATTTATTTTCCTTGATATTTAGATAATTTAGCAGTTTTATAACAGGTTCGAAAGTCTAATACACTATTTAAATTTTAATATACAACCTTGTCCAAAATTAAACACACAAAAACCTTCCTTCTTCGTAGCTACACTCTTCTCTTTCCAAATCCAACAATTCTTCGTTCATTAATTCTTCACCTTATCTCCTCTGCAATTCCTATCCACAATAACACCTCTTCCTTCTTATTTACAGTCTATCTTTACTCTTCTTCGCTGATCTCCACAATTTCTGACTTTTTAATTCAATTTCAAATTCAAATTATTCCTTTGTTTATTATTTTTCTCCTTCACTCCCTAATTTTCACTTGTTCTTTTTTTTCTTAAATTTGTTTTTCCAATTTTACAACCTTTTTTTTATCTGTTGTTTGTTGTTCTATCTCACTAAATATCAAAGTACCCAAAATAAACAAAATAAAACACCATATGAATTTTGATTAATTTCATTCCAAACATAACCTAATTTAAACCTCCTTGTCTTTCTCCAGGAAAACATTTACCAACTATAGAAATAAAATGTCCTACTTAAAAGAAATGTCATAATGACTTAAATGTCAGAAATTATTTCAACTACAACTTAATAACTACTAACATAGATGTCAGTATCAAACTTACTATTGACATCAAATAAAAACTTAAAAACTATTAAAACAACTCTAAACAAGTATTAACATTCTAAAACACATCTTTCGGATCTTTAGCTAATTTAAATAAATTTTGAAAATATATATATATATGTATACGTCTTATATGTATTAAGTATACTTAGTTATAATAATTATCTATTTGCATTATTATTTAGGACTGTACTGTACAATATCTTCTCCCGTAAAGTCTATATACTTTTGTATTACCGAATGTGTTTAAATACTTGAAGTATTTCCTATTTGCATCAAAACTGAATTAATTTAAATACCAAATAAATTCTTCCACACACAGGTACACAGTAGTTTCGTACAATTTTCTATTTATTAATTCATATTATCATGCATCGATAAGTGTAATTGTTTGTAAACATTATTTCGATTAATAAACTTTTATTATTATTATATTATTATAATTGACATTATTTTTATTATTATTTTTGTATTTTTTTTATATTTAATTGTTTGCAGACATAATTGTAGTTTATACTTTAATACAGGTATTTTGGGTTGCCTATCAAAGGCACTCTTTACGTATTTAACTGCTGCAACGTAAAATATATAAAATACGTAGGTAACTATAAATATAAAGACACCTGAAACAATGAAACATATCTATAAATGTATATAAAACGTAATAAAAAATAAGAAATATAGCGTTAAAAATAATTATTTTAGCGAGAATTCAAAGACCACAACATTATAGAGTTCATTTCAAGGGTAATGGCTCTTATTTGTTAACCATTTTTAAGTTCTTACATAACTTTAATTGAGAATAATTTTTCAAGTATGGGGCAAATTATTTATATACTTTGTATATAATATATATTTTGCACTTTGTTATATTTAGGTTATTCAGTATTATTCTTGAGGAAAGGACCTTGCTTTACTAAACGATAAAGAATATTGAGGTGATCTAAATACCCATATAAAACAAACAAATAAATTGCACTTATTATAAATTATCTAATGCTAAAAAAGATACTCCCAGCGATTATGATAATACGTTACTAATTCATGGGATTTCGTATGTTATCAGGTGAAATTTAAAATTTTAATGTGATATATTTCGTATTAAATATTATTTTCTATGAATATTTAAAACATATCTTCCCTTTTATAATAGTAATTGAAAGTTTGAACAACTTACAGAATTGTACATATAATCAGTTAGTCTAGTACATATGTTTTTGTTCAGTTTCCACGTATACTAATAAATTTAATAATAAAATACATTGTAGTTCTAATATTCTGAATAATTTAAACAACTGCGTGGAGTTCGATTAATCCTGAAGTATAACTAATAGCTTCATTTTGAAATTTAAAAGTTCTATTAATATCTCTTGCAAAACTATCTAGGCAATGATGACAGGGAATACTAAATAATAATGAACCTAATGGCACATGACCAATTTACTGGCCAGTCAACCACATCGCGTAACTAGTTAATACAATAACGATCTGAACACGGTTCTTTCACAAATACTATTATATAAAGCCTATGTATTTTCTGACACGTGGATGTGAGAATTTTAACAGTATCTTGTTTACTCGCATTATTTTTTGCTTTTTTGAAAATAAGTTTCAATAATGTTTGATCTGTCTAAAGCTTTCGATACTGTAAACAGTTCTTTTCTTGAAAAAAAAAACTATGCAGTATGAGAATAAGGGGCAACTTACTGTCATGGATAATTAGCTATATGGAAGGAAGAAGACTAAAAGTTCAACTAAATAGTATCCAATCAGAGACACAAAATTTAATGTATGGGGTTCCTCAAGGCTCTGTTTTAGGACCATTATTGTTTATGTTGTACTTGAATAATCTCCCAAACTGTTTAACCACTGGACACTTAAGCATGTTTGTTGATGACATAACAGTAACGCTTGCAACAGATACAATTGATCAGCTTCATTCACTGATTGACCAAACATTCCAAGAGGTCACTACCTGGGCGCAAAGAGACAAACTAATCATGAATGAGAAGAAAACAGTTATTATAAACTTTTGTTTACAAAAACAATTGCCTCACAATGTGGTGCTGCACGACAATATTGCATTGTCTCATAACACGAAATTGCTCGGTACTTACTTTGACAACAAGCTGTTGTGGGACAGTCACATTGAACATGTATGTTCAATGCTAAATAAGGCCTATTTCGCTATATTGCAAATGAAAAGTGCCCTAGACGAAGCCGGGTTATTGAGTATATATTATGCTCTTGCTTATTCGCATATTTCATACAATATTATTGCCTGGGGAGGATGTTCAAAAGATAGGGATAGAGTGTTTATTAGCCAAAAAAGACTAGTTAGGCTTATATTTCATATAAATTATAACGAGAGCTGTAAGAATATATTTAAAACTAAAAAAATATTAACTACTCCATATATATATATATATATATATATATATATATATATATATATATATATATATATATATATATATTTATGTTAAAGTGTTTGATGTACACTAAGAAAAATATTAATTTGTTTAATCAGAGAAACAATTGTCATGCATACAGTACAAAAAATGGTGACCTACTTAGTATACCCACCCATCATATGACAAATTATAAACACTTACCATATTATAACTGTGTTGTACTTTTTAATAGTCTTCCAGCTGATATTTGAAATATACAAAACTATAGAAAATATAAAACCGCAGTCAAAGATATTTTGCTGGAAGGTGATTTTTACAGTGTTCAAGACTTTTTAAATAGAGAACCTTAAGGCTTTATTTTACTTACATTTTAATATTTGTAAAAACATGAAATTATTATTTTAATCATTCGGTGTTTGTTCATGCTGTTATCTTGTACGTACATGCTATCTGAACACGTCTGTATTGTGTATTCTTTATATGTTTTTATATATCGTAATTTTATCAAATGTAAATATACTGTTTTTATCTATTTATTATATATTTGTATTGTATATTTTAACTTATATGTGTCTCATATGTATGTTTATATACATGTATATATATTTTTCTTTTTTACACTTGACTTACCATATATACAGCTTGTATCTAAGATGGTTAATAAATATTATTATTATTATTATACAAGCTGGTCCAAAATTTCTCTCGGTATTTCTGCCGTTGATAGTACTTCCAAAAATAATGATAGTCTCTTGTATAAACTTATTTCCGAAAATGAATAATAAGGGAGACACGCCCCTTAAAAGGAGATAATCAATTTCAGAATTTGTGCAATATCTCCCTTAAAATAGCGAATTCATATTTTAAACTTAGAGACTATCCGGGCACTAGCTTATATGCTATCAGTCAAACCGTCTCTTCTGCTTAGGGGGTAATTTTAGGGGGTGATTATAAGAATTTTTTAACTTTTTAATTTTTTCATATTTCTACAAATTGTTATAAAAAATTAAATTTTAGATCATCAGAAATAAAAAAGGTATTCTTATTGCATTTCTATAAACCAAGCCGTTCTCCAGTATTTTATTTTTAAAAAACAACGTGCATTTACAACACTTTATTAAAAAATTCTTTTACATACCGTATGTCTATTTTACGAGAGTCATACCAAATATCTCGCCTAATATCTATTGTAGAAGAATAAAGTTTTAGAAACAGCTTAATTCAGTTAGCTTCGACATACGCTCTTGTGCAAAAATGAAAAGAACAAATCTCAAAGTAGGCCATGACACCATTAATTCAGTTTATTTTTTCTTTTTCCAACGAAATAAAACATGCCACAAAAATTTTAACTAATAGTGTCAATATTTAATATTTTACGAAAACCACAATTTACATCATTAAATCGTAAAAATCGGCTATGCCATGATTCATAATAATAATAATAATAATTTATTTACCAGATAAATCAGCAATACAGAAAATTTACGTGAAATGACAATATACAGGTAAATAATTAAAAAACATCCCATGAAGCTTTCGCTTGTGTTTGGGTTATAGTACATGTAGTAATAACAATAATATTAATATATAACAAACAAATACATTACTTTAAATCTTAATATTAATTACAAATTAAAACAACATTGATAACAAACAAACAATTTGCTAGGTAACACATAAATATTCCAGATAGAGAGGCAGACAGTCAGTCAGGATCTCGTACATTTGGAAATTAAATTGTAAAGTGATAATGTTTATGGAAATAGCATGAATTGATTTTGTACAACTTAAGAATAAAATGGCGAATTTATGAACATTGTTATAACATATGAGTAACCTTTTACAAGTATTTATAATAATGTGATGTAAAGCCATGAACTACAAACGATTAATTTACAGTACAGTGCTACGTCATTTGTGCAGATTTCTTTTCAATTTCCATCTATTAAATGGTGTATAAAATGTCTTGTATTTTCCAGAACAAAATTTCTCAATAGCTTTTTAAACAATCTAAAACTTCTTTCATATATTATTTGTTCGAAGTACATTGAAGACTTTTGGGGCAAGAAAATTGTAGCTTCGTTGTCCAATTGTTTTTTTCATTAAAGGTGGGATATATGGAAGAGCGACCCGAGGTCGAATACCGCCAACATTTTAAATGTATTTTCTTTTTATTATACTGCAATTTTATAAATAAAGGCGATTATTATTATTATTATTATTATTATTATATTTTTGGCTACATTTTCTTGTGTTATAATCATGATCTATTTGTAGTATAGTTGATTTACTTACATATTGCTTTATGTTCACTCTTTGAAAAAATAATTGTCTGACATCTAGGACTTTACTTTCAGTAAATAATAAATTACTTGGATATGCGATGGTGTTCTTCAATATTATGCTCAAAAATTTTTTCTGGAGAACTTCTAGGTTAAATAAAAGTGTTTTTCCTGCCCCTCCCCAACCTGTGATACCATACGTAAGATGACTTTGAACTAGAGAATAGTATAATGTTAAAAGCTGTTCAGAATCCAGGAAATTATTTAGGTATTTAAATTTATAAAGAATATAACGCAGCTTCTTAATTAAGTATAGTATTTGCATATCCCATTTCATATGCTGATCTATATAAATACCCAAATATTTAATATTAGTAGCAGGTAGGACCCTGAACATTTCCCCTTCATTGTTAATGTTTAATTCATTAAAAGGCGGTATTATAGATTTGTTACAAGTAAATTTTATGTACAGGATTTTTCCAAAATTTATAGTTAATAGTTTTGAATCAAATCAGCTTTTAATATTCACTATATCTCTCTCGACAATTTCTTTTAAATGTTGCCATGAATCACTTTTATAAAATATAGCAGTGTCGTCAGCAAAACTGATGATATCACCTTGTCTATTTAATGAAAAGAGACTATTCACATAAATTATAAACAGAATGGGGCCCAATACTGTGCCCTGCGGTACACCGTATTTTATAACCTCAGATGCGCTGATATTACCAATTCTTACATATTGTTTTCTATTACTTAGATGTGATTTAAATAAACTTAAGCAATTATTCCAGATTCCTATATCTTCTAGTGTCTGGAGAAGTAAGCAATGGCTGACAGTATCAAATGCCTTTGCCAAATCTATAAATAGACATAAACAGTGGTCTTTTTTGTCTAGAGCAGAGTATATTTTAGATGTAAGATTCAGAATAGCATCTTCCGTGGAGATATTTTTTCTAAAACCAAATTGATTGTCCAAAATTAGTTTATATTTGTTAAGATAGTGTGTTAGTCTTATTTTAATTATTTTTTCAAAAACTTTACATAAACTTGTTAATAGTGAGATGGGGCGGTAATTTCCTATATTGTTTTTATCACCATTTTTGTGAACTGGAATGATTATTGACGTTTTAAAGGCGGCTGGAAAGTAGCCACTCTCAATGGCATTATTGAAGATATATGAAAGTGGTTCTCTTATATCATCAACTACTGCCTTTAAAATTTCAGATTTTAAATTATCAACTCCAGCACATTTTTATCTTTTAATTATTGTAAAATTAAATTAGTGAAAAACAATGTATACAATAATGTATACAACAGTTATTAACAAATTTGACAGATTGTCACTGTTGTATGTTGTGTTGTCGAGTTCTATGACAAGTTTTATACCAGTCATTATGATGTACACCAATAATAACAAATTCGGTATGATTAGCTTTTATTGTCAGTGTAATTTTGACGCTGAGATGGCAGTCACAGTTTACGGAGATAGATTTCCAGATGCTCCGCAGCCAAATCGAACTATGTTTAGGAAGTTAGTTCAAAATCTAAAAACGCACGGTTCATTATCAAAAAAAGTAGTAAGGCAACGGCATGTTGTGGATAATGTAAGAAAAGTGAATAGAGTATTGAATTTTGAGTATTGAAATTTGTATGACTGGTGGTCGAGAGGTGAGCGCACTTGCCTCTCACCCAAAAGTTCCGGGTTCGATCCCCGGCCGTGGCAGTGGAAAATACTGTGAGGGGGATTTTTTCACTATACACGGATATTGGGTGTGTGTCCCTTGTCTCTAAATGTGTAGCCCCCTCCCACACAAGGCTCTTCTAGAGCCTTCCGGGATAAAGGGGATTGTCATTACCTGTGGTGTTATTTATTATTATTTATTATTATTATTTATTAAATTAGGCGGCTTAGATATTCTTCGAAAAATTTGAGGTTTTGTTTAATTTTTTTAATTTTTAAATTACAATTTACTAATGAGTGATCCGAAATACCTTCCATGTTAATGACTTCAACATTGTTCACTAAATTTATATCTGATATAACAATTAAATCTATTACTAGATTGTTCCGTAATCCGCGTCGGCTGTGAAATTAATTGATGTAAACTATATTTACTTCAAAAACTAGTGAATTGTTTAGTATTATTGTTATTTAACTTTGAAAAGTCTACATTAAAATCCCCTCCAAATAGAATTACGTCGAAATCGGATAACAAACTAACCAAGGTATTTTCTAAAGTTTCAAGACACACAGTTAAATTCGTATTTGGTGACTTATACAGCGATCCTAAATATATTCTCTTACCTGATATTTTAGTATATATCCAAACACAATCATCTGCTACTCCCGAGTCTAACCAACTTTCTGAAATTCCCAATATAGAAAAACATTCTTTAGCTACCACATCTGAAAACATATAAAAATTTGTACAAATAGATCTTGCATTAAAATGTGCAAAACTGAACTGCTTTTTATTTTCTGACATGCTAAGTAAATTTGATAATCATAGTAATTGGACCTTATTTTTATAATGGCAAATTAACCGGTCTTAGATACCTTAATTTCCTGCAAAACGAATTTTAAGATTTTCTTTATGAATTAACAGTGGCAGGAAGATCAAATTATTCATATTTTCAACAAGATGGGGCTCCACCTCACACTGCTGTAATATGAACAAATTATTTAAATCATGTTATGCCAGATAGCTGGATAGGCACCTATGGACCCATTCTATGGCCAGCTTGATCACTGGATATTATTCCCTTGGATTTTTTGTCCGAAGTTACATTAAAGACAAGGTATTTCACACTGCCTACGAAAATGTTGAGGACATCAAAACCAGATTTAGAAGCGCATGTGAGGCAATTATTCCAAAAATGCTCCAAAATGTAATGGGTGAGGTGTCTCGTAGAGCACGTTTGTATATTAGAATGCGTGGTGCATAATTTGAACATTTGTAGTTAGAAAAATAAATACACACATTTTCTTTTCAGTGTGGTAGTAGGTAGTACTGTTATATAAAGTATATACGATTGGAATTGAAACTGGTCAGTTTTAAAGCACAGGACCGTGCGTACTGAACTTGATATTTTGTCCTATATATTTGGCAATGGTATTGAGATTCGAATGGTAGTTGAAACTGTGCAGGCGAGTCCGAGGCTGGCAATGTAATCAGCCTGAATGAACCATCTACGACTGCCCTGGTTTAAAGGTATTGTAGAGGAAAACGATAAGTGAAAACGGCCACAGACGTAGTGGGGAATAGAGAGGGTAGTGGCTATGCATAACGCATAGCTGTTTGTATCACATCATGTTTTACGTCCTTTATGTCGCGTGCATTAGAATGAGAGAGAAGGTCAGGCTTGTGTTGTTTGCCAACTAGCACGAACGACATATGAGATATGGTACTTCAGAGGCGGACTTAGTTTACTTTCATATACGGCGGAGTGTACGGGTGTAAGTGCAATTAATACATTAATACATTAGTTTATATTTGTCTTTTTGCTGGTATGTAACTTATTTATTACAAAAATGAGTCGATCGAGTGATTGTGAGTGTGAAAGTGACAGTTATAGTGATTTCAGTGATAAAGAAAATAAAATTCCAAATGAGTTTCAAGGGAGAAAAAAACGGCATTTAAGACTGCTTAAATGACGGGAAACAAATTTGTTTAAATGTGTATAATACTCTTTTACAGCGACAAACTAATGACTTTAACTTGCGTGATTTAGATATATTAAGGGAAACAGAATCTTTAACCCACGTTCCCTATTCCACATTGTACAAACTAGTGAAAACAGGTGTTACCGAAAGAAAGCAACGTTGCGACGCTGGTATATCAAAAATTTTAGATCCATCAATAGCAAAACTTTAAAAAAATGTAATTTATGATGCATATCAGAAAAATGAAATCCCGACTGTTGACGTGGTAGACAGAAAACTAAAGAAAATGGATTGTCCTTTGAAATATACGACAAGAACTTTAAGGAACTGGCTGAAAAAAATTGGATTTAAATTTAAAACAATTAATAAACGCGTGGCGATTATGGAAAGCAGACGAATAGTGGATTGACGACATTCATATCTAGAGGAGATTAAAAAGTTCAGAAGGGAAAATAGAACAATTTATTACCTAGATGAAACTTGGTATGACACTCACGATACCGTAAAAAAAGGATGGACTGATGGAACTAAAAAATGTCTACCACAGTCATTGCCTCCAAATAAGGGGACTCGATTGGTTATATTACACTGTGGATTAGGTGATGGATGGGTAGATAATGCATTGAAACTATGCGGGAAAAACATGGAAGAGTGTAACGTGGATTATCACAAGAATATGGAGGGAGTAATTTTTGAAAAATGGTTTGAAAATACTCTAATTCCAAAATTAAAGCCAAATAGTGTTATTGTTCTTGACAATGCGAAGTACCATTCAAGAGAATTATATAAAATTCCTAATAAGAGTTCGACTAAATTGGAGTTGCAAATTTTTTTAACGGATCACGACCTATATTATATGGACAGTTATACTAAAGCAGAATTGTTGGAAGTCCTTCATACGAAAACATTTGAGAAGAATTATGTTATAGACAGTATAGCTGAAAGATTTGGCCACAAAGTTTTAAGATTACCACCATATTATTGTATTTTCAACCCAATAGAATTGATTTGGGGAAAATTGAAAAAAATATCAGAAAAGGAAATACTTTTCCAAAATTCGACAAAAAAGTGATAGAGTTAATTAAAAACGAAGTGTCCAAAATTACCAAGGAAGATTGGGAAAAGAGAATTGCCAAAGTGATTAGAATTGAGGATGATTATTTGAAACTTTGTGAATTTAATAAAAATGGGGAAAATAAATTAATTATAAATTTAGAAGAGGATAGTTCATCATCTGAAAATGAAGAAGAGGAGGAGAACGCACAGGATTCTGAGGAAGAAGTGATTGTGATGACTTGTGATTGAAGAAGTGGTAGTGATATATATAAGTTTATTATTTGTGTCCGTTTTTATGTTCAATGATAGTGATCGTGATATCAAGCTTATTATTTATGTCATTTTGTGTGTTCGTAAGTATTTTAATCTATTTTTATTTATTTAAAGAATTCAATTATATTTAATTTTATTTATTTGGAGAATGCATATTTTATTTACGAAAATTTACTATTTCGAATTTTGTTTCTGGTTTTAGAGGTTTATTGTTATTTTTTAATTTATTTTGAGAATACCTATATATTTTTTTACTGTTACTATTTTAAGTTTTTTTTTGTTTTTAGATGTTTACTGTTATTTTTTTTATTTATTTTGAGGATACCTATATATTTTTTTACTGTTACTATTTTAAATTGTTTTTGTTTTTAGAGGTTTAGTTTTATTTTTTTGTATAATTTTCTTTATCCTGTACTAATATTCTTTACCCATCCTATCATGGCAAGATATGCTCATACCTCCCCATGGTTCTTACTATGTAGTAACAATTTACTCAAATATTAAGTGAACTAGGATACTGTAACAACTGTATAGTCAGTAGTGTAAATTGTTGCCAGCTAAACTGAGCCCACACAACAAAAGCCAACTCAATTTTCTTATGGAAAAGTGACTTCCGTTAAATTGGTTGAATTTTTGATATGTTGTGTATCCTATCTCTGTATCAAATGCATCAGTGTCTCAGATTTGTTTAATAACACCTAAACAGTATAATTGATTGTCTTATCATATCATATGACGTCATAGCAGGTCATGTCGTGTCACAGAACCTCATAGTGGTCACTTTGAATTTTATTGTGATCTGAGCACCTAGAAGTAAGAGAAAAGAATGTTATTTAAATCATGATGTTCTATGACACGATATTACATGCTATGACGTCATATGACGTGACGACGTTTGAGATTATATGATGTAATATTTCAATAAATAAACCATGACAGTTATGAGGTGTTTTCAAACCACTGTGAGACCCTAGAAGCAAAAAAAAGAGTACTGATTTAACCCAGACCCATACACCTCAAATAAACGAAAATTCTTACTTTAGCAAGCTTTATCTCAAGACTGTGAAAGTTTGTCAATTTGTGCCAATTGAGGCATTTGATCAGAGAGATGGGATACACAACATATCAAAATTTCAACCAATTTAACGCAAGTCACTTTTCCATAAGAAAATTGCGTGGTGCTTTAAAAGCGTAAACAGGCATACGTACACAATATAGTTAAGTCCGGGCCTGCCTTCTTAGCGTCTCACCTCGCACCCCCCCCCTCTCAATTTCCTCTTTCCCGCACTATAATAAAACGGACAGGCCTACTAGCACAAAAAAACTCGTAAATCGTTTCTTTATCTTGGAACGTGGAAGTCTAATATCGTGCTGTCTATGTGCCAGTGCAGCGCATAAATACCTATTATAATATCAAGCGTAGGAGTTTAGTTAGTTACTGTTCATATTTATAAATATTTACTACTGTATAAAAGGTAAAATATTTTAATTATTTACTAATTTACCATGGCTTTCTGGAGACCATTTGAAACAGAGGATAATATAATAATGCCCGAAAATCTTATCATTTTGTTATGACAAGCATTTCTATTTAGCTCCGCCCATGTATAATACAGAGATGCCGACTGTTTTTGCCGGCTTTTAGTTTTTATACGGTTTCAATTCCAATCGTATATACTTTATACATAGTTTTTCGTTTTCTTCTATGTTCTTTTTGCACTTTTTATTTGTGAGATATTTTTTTGTTTGTATTAAATTGTAATGAATAATTACTGAATTATAATTATTGTAAAGTTTTTTACTATTATGGCATAGCTGATTTTTACGATTCAGTGATATGAATTGTGGTTTTCGTAAAATATTAAATATTGACACTATTAGCTAAAATTTTAGTGACATGTTTTATATCGTTGGAAAGAAAAAAAATAAACGGAATTAATGTTGTCATAGCCTACTTTGAGATTTGTTCTTTTCATTTTTACACAATAGCGTATGTCAAAGCCAAGTGCGTTTTTCGAATTTTTTTATATACATTATTATTCTTATTGTCTTTGCCGTTAACTATCATCTCTTTAACTTTTTTCGTATCTCCTCAAATAAGGAAGCCATAACCGTTTGTGGTTTTCCTATTTCTCAGGTTTTTGTAATATATCTGACAAGTAGGCCATGGATTTTAAATTTCGTTTTACTGAAATATAGTTCACAAAAAATGGGATAACTGTTTCTCAAATTTTATTCTTCTACAATAGATATTAAACGAGATACTTGGTGTGGCTCTCGTAAAATAGACAGACGGTATATTTCTTCTATTTCATTATCTGTTCACAAAAAATACGAAAGTAAATTACATTTGATTGACATATTTCTAAAACCACAAATATCTCCGTCCTTCAAGCTTTTTGTAAGCGCAATGACAAAAGCAGAAATTCTAACCGTATTGAAATTTGACGAAAATCTCGTCGATTAAACCAACATTGTCAGGAGATTATTAAATATGTAGTAATTATACCTGAAAAAATTGCATATTTTCAAAGAACTTTAAAGAGTATCCCACAGAATGTTCAGCGATTCAATAAAAAATTTATAAACCGGCGAATATTATTCAGTTAATATACAATTTATTTTCTAATTTACTTATAGACTGGATGTTTCAATGCATATTTATTTAAATAATAATAGAGGAATTTAGTTTAACTTAAATGTTAATTTTAGGTGCATGTTGACCAGAAATGCAATGCCATTTTAAAAAGTATATCCAAAGATGTCCTTCCAAAAGACTATGGTGGAGGAGAACTTTCATTATACGAATTAAACCGTAAGTAAAGGAACAACCGAGATTAATATTTATATCAACCCACTTTTATACAAGGCTCCTAGTTGCATCTTAGTTCATTAATGTTTGTAAATAATTTTTGTTGTGGCATTCGACCATTAGCCATACAGCCAACTGTTACTTAAAATAAAATTAAACTGCAGAAACTTGCAAACTAGCTTCATATTGAAAGTTAATATACAAATTTATTGAAATGAAGTAAAAGGAAGATTAAGTCGTGTTTTTTTATTGTTTAACATGTGCTGGTCCGTGTTGATAAATTAAGCCATTTTAAGTCATGGCGATAGGTCGACGTTAACTGGGTAAGGAAAGGAAATATTAAAGGATATGTGTCAGCAGTTTTATTGATGGTTTTGGCATAGAGTTTTGGAGTGCTTCGTGTAATGTAGAACGAGTGTTTAAAATGCAGAAATAGCAATAAAAAATATAATAGGAGCTAATAAAAGAATTCATGTAGAGTTTATTTCAAATGGTTGAAAATCATGACACCCTGTGTGTATATATCGGTGATTATTACCTGTAGAAAATCGAATATTCAGCAATTATTAAGAAACAACTATAACCACAGCCATGACACTCGAGGGTAATCTAATTTATTAAGTACCACGCATTCTTTATCCGTTTATTATTATTATTATTAAAGTTCAAAGTACATTGTTATTAAATCATTCAATCAGCTACCTAATAATTTAAAAGAAACGAACAATATCGTAAAATTTAAAAAAGAAGTGAAGTAACTACTGCTCGATGATGTAACAGGTTCAACAGATAATGTTATATTGTATTTTTAAATATCATCATTTTCGTCAAAAAAGTGTTGACAGTTCCAGGCAATCAGAGCCGGAACAAGTGGAGTAAGCCACGGTGCATAATACTCCAGCGTTCCCACAACCAGACTGGTTACCACAACCTGTTCTGCGTCCGCAAAAAATCATTTAAAGCAGTTCGTTTCAGGCTGGATCTTGGGCCATGGCAATTGACGGCATACCCGAGTCCTCTTGTTTCCAACCCCAGTCTTCTGCTTGCAAAGTATTACTTAGCCAAGTTTGCACTTGAAAATGAACTCTTTTAAAATGCAGATCAGCTGCATCTTCTGTTGGTGGAAGTGCTGTTAAATTTAGTTTGCTTCGCTTTGTGGTTTCTTTAACAAAGCATTTGAAATAAAACTCATTGAAAATTTTTATTGATGTCGTAGCTCCGTATAATGTAAATAAGCACGCCACTCCCGCATTAATTAAATATAGCAATACAGTCTTGGTTTGGTGCTAAAGAAACGTTGTTGTTAAGTTGTTTTTAGTTTGTTATAGCATTTAAATAAAGTTATAAAAAATTTAAAAAGAGTCTTTTAAGAAATTAATTAACGTTTCTGCTACAATTCGTATTTGAGATCATTGAGAATATGGATTAAGGGGTTTTTGGACATGCTGAATCCAAATATGATAGAAAAATTTGTCTAAAATAAACTCTAATATCCTTTATTCAGAAAACCTACCCTATTTTACCCCCTAAACCGCACGCCAATGAAAAATGAAAATGTTTACTATACCAAATAATTTACTTGTCAAACGTATAATTACCACCCAAATTTGAAGAAAATCGCATTATTAATAACTGAGATATTAGGATGGATTTATGAAAAGCGGGACACACTGTATATAAAAAAAAAATTTTTACACGAAATTACTTCTTTCAAGCACCTACTATAAATATATGCTAGGTAGGACAACGAACATTTTTTAATAGCAGTTGCAAAGGTTTATTTTAGCTCAATTTTCATTAATTTTGAAGCATTATTTTCTAAATTTTGTATATTTATAAAAAGAGAGCCTAAATTTAATTTTTAAGATATAACAACTCAAAGTGTTTTAAAGAACACATTTCAAGCTTTAAAAACGCACCTTTAACGTTTTAATAACATACTTTAAACTAATAGGTCGTTGAAATTAGTCATAAAAATTAAAATTTGGTGCTTTTGGCCCTGTATATTAAAAATACGCTTTTAAAAATTTTTTCATATCATACATCTTTTTGTTTATTACTTTTTAGAAATGGCATAGCCTTAACGGATTTTGCAGAAAAACTCATTATGGTTAAACTTCGTATACATACCATACATATTAATACAACCTTTTTCAAGTTTAAATACAAGGATTCAAGATCTACAGTGCCCTACTTTCATTTAATTTTTAGATTGTACAATTCCATCGATTAGTTAAAAAGTTTTTTTTTTTTTTTTTTTTTTTTCCATAGCAAATTTACAATCTACTCTAGTCTATATACAGAGTATTTAGCAAATATTTTGATTTGTACTTCATTTGAGTTGGGTACCATCCACTGATGGTTCTCCATTTTCACCTAGTCCGTTAGGTCTTCTGGCCACTTTCTTTGTAATCTTCTATTATCTAACGGTAGCTGATACAGTTGGTTTATGTTTGGATTACTGTGGGCAGTATCCCGCTCTTTTGCTTTATTAGCGTGGAGGGTAATAACATCCTTTACGTAGGGAATTCCAAGATCGTTATGGAGAGTTGCGTTGGACACATACCATGGAGCGTCTGCTAACATGCGGAGTGTTTTTGACTGGAAGGTTTGTAATATTTTTGTATTGGAAGGTTTGCTACAGCCCCAGAGTTCGATCCCGTAAGTCCAGATTGGTTTTAGAATAATTTTATAAATAAGTATTTTGTTTTCCAATGACAACTGCGACTTTTTACCTAGCAACCAATACATTTGTTTGACTTTTAGGTTCAGCTGTGTTCTTTTAGCTTTGATGTGGCTTTTCCAAGTAAGCTTCTAGTCCAAGTGGAGTCCTAGATATTTAACTTCCGATTTCACTGGGATTGGAACATTATTTAAATAAACTTGCGGGCATAAAGTTCGTCTCGTGGTAAATGTGACCTGAGTTGATTTCTCATTGTTGACCTTGATTTTCCAACGTTCTAACCAGTTTTGCAGCAAGTTCAGGTAGTTCTGCAGTTTTCTGGAAGCTATCTCAGAATTCCTAAAGTCCTATATCAGTGAGCGTTTCTTCCAAGTTAAAACCAATAATTCACTATCCATCTACCATCCTATTAAATCCGGAGTTCCTCAAGGTAGTGTCCTTGGACCATTCCTCTATTTACTTTTTACTGCGGACATACCCGTTATTGATGATATTACAATGGCTACATTTGCCGATGACACAGCAATCCTGTCATCAGATCCAAGTTAAAAAGTTATAGCAAATTTATTTTAGCACGTTTGAGTCCATGTGCTCCTCGCGCGCTGCATATGTGTGTCGCCGCAGGATATGTTCTGCCATTCAAAAAAAATTCTACAGCCCAGAGTTTTGATTTTACAATAATTCTTACTGTATAATTTTATTGTAAAATTATCCATTCTTCGAATGGCGATGATAGTTTTTTGCAACAATTTGTATTTTAAGAGAAGAGAGGAGAGATTTAAAAAAAACTGATATTTTGCAACTAATTTCTTAAATAAATAATAGAAGGTACCTTTTTGTTGATAACTTTTTATATCTGAAATGAGGAACACACTACTATGTTTTTTACCACTATATTTACAGTGTTGTGACTGCAGTTTCAACCTTACGTCATTATCAAACAATGATTCAAAATAGAATGAAATACAGGAAATTTTACAGTCTAGTTAAATAGGCTACTATCATTTAACAGATTAAAATTGTTATTATTGTTGTGTTTATATATTTCTAGGGCTTCCAGTAAATTAAGCTTAACTTTTTATCTGCACGATGTAGGACTTCTATACTGTTGAGTTCTGGGAAATTGTGGCCGCTATTTAGCAAATATGTTGCGAATGTGGAATCTGTTTTTTGTAGCCTAAAGGATCTCTCATGTTCCAGGTATCTTGTTCTAAAATTACGCCCACCTTGTCCTATATATATGCTATTGCACTTTGCGCATTTTAATTTATAAACTCCAGATTTTTTATATTTGTCAGTTTTGTCTTTGGCATTATACAGGGTGTTGCCTCATGAGAGGGACATAGCTTAATAGGAGGTAGAGAACATCAGTGGTAACCGGAACCTCCCATAGAAATGTCTCATTGGGCCTTCATTACGAAGTTACAGGGTGTTAAATAATTTTTGGCCAAACCTGTTTTTTGTCATAACTTTGACAGCGAATGAAATAACGGATTCATATTTGGTACGGCTAATGTACTAACGAGCCCCAAGAGGTACATGTATAAAAAAAAATATATCCAGGTCCGGACTCACTATAATTTATGTTTCTTCTTTGCATCAGTAAAACATCACCCTGTATATATTTTTTTGAAATTTCGATACGATATTCGAAAAGAGCAAGAAAAAACAAACAAAATGGCCTATTTCATTTTTTTGTTACACCTTCGTGGTTATTTAAATACGTTGTTAAATGTGCAAGAAAATGGATTACAGAACCCTATTAAATGAGAGGCACGTGAAATAAATAGTTTTATAACTAAAATTTGCAAAAATTCTATTGAGCCTAGGTGGTCTGGGTGAATCCTAATTCCGGCACGTTTTAAAGGTCCATTTTGGTAAAAAACTGTGGTCCTAATAAGTAATCGGGTATGAAATAACAAAATTTTTAATCAATCACAGTAGGCTTGTTCAAAGTGACAGATAATAAAAAGAAATCTCCTAAACAGTTGAATAATTGTTTGTTAGTAATTTAATGTGTCAATAATTCGCATTTAGTTAGTGAAAACCTGTGAAAATATTTTAACTATGTCAGTAAAATTTACAAACGTGGAATATGCTGACATAATATTCATCTATGGTTTCTGTAATGGAAATGGTAGATCGACGGAAAGAGAATATCGGCTGCGTTTTCCTGGTCGTCGATGCCCTAATCATAAAACCTTTAGTACGGTGTTCCAGTATGCAAGACAACACGGAAAGTTTCCTACTTCTGCAGTTGTGAAGCGTGTTTTACAACAAGGTGTGCAGGAACAAAACAATATTATAAACGTAGTTCAAGAAAACCCAAATATGAGCACTAGACGAATCAGTTTGGCAACTGGTATTCCTCATTGGCGAGTATGGAGAACCCTAAAAAGAGAACGTTACCATCCATATCATATCCAGCAGGTACAGCGTCTTCAACAAGGCGAAGATATCCCCCGCCTGGCATTTTGTCATTGGTTGTCTAACCATCGCCCAGTCATTTACAGAACCTTATTTACGGATGAGGCACAATTTACAAGGGATGGAGTAAACAATTCACGAAATAATCATAAATGGGCACAGGAAAACCCACATGCGGTACGCCAACGCCGCTCGCAACACAGGTTTTCTGTAAATGTTTGGGTCGGACTTGTGAATAGACATTTGATAGGGCCACATTTTTTTGAAGAAAGATTGAATGGTGAAATTTACTTTGATTTTCTTCAAAACATTTTACCGAATATGTTAGAAAATATCGGTATAAGAGGCATGTTGTTTCAGCATGATGGGGCCCCACCACATTTTAACCTTCAAGTAAGAGAACACTTAAACAATGTGTATCCTAATAGATGGATTGGACGCGGGGGTCCACATGAATGGCCACCAAGATCTCCTGATTGTAACCCTTGTGATTACTTTTTATGGGGCCACTTAAAAAACGAGGTTTATAGCATTGAAATTGAAAGTAGACAACATTTAATCCAGCGCATCGTTACAACCTGCGACGAAATACGGAATAATCCAGTAATGATACGTCGAGCAATTGGTGACCTTTCTAAACGCGCAAGAAAATGCACAGAATGTGAGGGAGGACATTTTGAAAATTTACTTTAGTGTCAATTACGTTTTATTTTTAAACACATTTAGTTATTGTTTTGTTATTTATTGTTAATTGAATGGAAAATATTTTATTTATTTAGATTTTAGTTTGTTCTCTTTTCCAATTTTTATTAAGCATAAAATGTTGATGATTTTCTTGATCAAAGTAACTGGTTGCTTAGGCCTAAATGGTTTAAATTATCTGTCACTTTTATTCTTTGAACAAGCCTACTGTGATTGATTAAAAATTTTGTTATTTCATACCCGATTACTTATTAGGACCACAGTTTTTTACCAAAATGGACCTTTAAAACGTGCCGGAATTAGGATTCACCCAGACCACCTAGGCTCAATAGAATTTTTGCAAATTTTAGTTATAAAACTATTTATTTCACGTGCCTCTCATTTAATAGGGTTCTGTAATCCATTTTCTTGCACATTTAACAACGTATTTAAATAACCACGAAGGTGTAACAAAAAAATGAAATAGGCCATTTTGTTTGTTTTTTCTTGCTCTTTTCGAATATCGTATCGAAATTTCAAAAAAATATATACAGGGTGATGTTTTATTGATGCAAAGAAGAAACATAAATTATAGTGAGTCCGGACCTGGATATATTTTTTTTTATACATGTACCTCTTTGGGCTCGTTAGTACATTAGCCGTACCAAATATGAATCCGTTATTTCATTCCCTGTCAAAGTTATGACAAAAAACAGGTTTGGCCAAAAATTATTTAACACCCTGTAACTTCGTAATGAAGGCCCAATGAGACATTTCTATGGGAGGTTCCGGTTACCACTGATGTTCTCTACCTCCTATTAAGCTATGGCCCTCTCATGATGCAACACCCTGTATATAAGGTTCGATAATTTGTTTTGAGATTTAAACGCTACATTGATATCATTTGTTGAGAGGGTATTTGCAATGTCTACTGATAATTTATCGCAGTATGTGAGGCTTGCATATTTTCGGTGATTTTCCTCTTTTATTTTTGGATATATTAATTAATTAAAACAATTACACAGTCCACATAACTCATTCCTGGTATCATTTGACGTTAAAAACATGTTTTCAAATATACCCATAAAAGAATGTCTAATACTTATCCAAAATTTATTAGACAAAACTAAAGTATCTCATATTCACCTCTGTTTACCGCGGCAAAAAAGATGTAACCCTTCTAGGTAATGGTAAAAATGTAATTATACCTCTATTTATGTTAAGGATGAGGAATTCCCGTTCAGTAGTCTATTTAACTAGACTCTAAAATTTCCTGTATTTCATTCTATTTTGAGTCATTGCTTGATAATGACGTAAGGTCGAAACTGCAGTCACAACACTGTAAATATAGTGGTAAAAAACATAGTAGTGTGTTCCTCATTTCAGTGATAATGAAGTACCACATAGTGAAGGCTTCATCCATCAATTTTTTGGAACATTTTATATGTTGCTCATAACATACTCACTAATGTACAGTAAAAAGTTACAGCTTCTCGGAATTTTTCCGAACTGAAAACCTACTTTGGCTCCACCAAAAATAATGTTTAGTATACTTATCCTTCTAGTTTTTATTTAATTTCATCCTATTTACTCGCTTATATGAGAAGTGCAAGTTCACATATAGCATCAAACGATATGCAATTTTAAAAGCAAAACTAATCTTTTAAAAGCAAGTTTATAAAATGTACTTCATTAAATGAACGTAAACTGCTGCATTTAAAGCAAGTGAAGCTTTGAAAATTTATTTATAATATATGCAGCAGAGTCGCACAAACGACTTTTTCCCGTTTTCAGTGATCCAAATATAAAAGAGAAACATTGTCAGAGTTACAGCAATTGGCCTTGCTTTATTGAAATTTCATTGACAACTTTAAACAGTAATCGAATTTCAAATAATATTTATTCATCAACGTTAACAGTTTCCAAATTTCTCTTTAATCTGTAATAGTCGTCGATTTATCCGTATTGATAAAAATACCTCAATTTTTGTTTGTAAATTCCAATTTAAATGCTAATATTTGTCGTTTGCATTCGATAAAATTGTATTACCAGCAAAAGTAAGCTCCCATAATCGAAATTCGGAACGGAATGATTTTTAGTATTCGACTTATTCCATAAATATTTTTCTGAAATGTTTGTAATCGGTTTTAGAATTATGGAAGCAAAAGTTGGCGGAGTATCAAGACAGATTTGATGTTTTGGACAAAATGAGGACTAATGAGAAACTGAGACCAAAGCCCCTAGTGAACGATGACATTTTAGGATTTCATGGGAATTTCAAGAAACTGAGCGTTGATTAAGCTTTTAATCCCAAGAAGGAATAATAATTGTTTTCATTGAAGGGTTTAACTGGATAAGCAGGCGAAGCGGCCTCCGAAGATATCTTTGGAAATATTATCACCGGAAAATCATAAAGATATGATTGACAAACGTCTGATCCCTGATAAAGCAACTGATAAAGAGAATTTTCGAAGTAACCATCAGTTTTCTCCTAACTATAAGTTAGTTAGCCACTGGAAATTTGGGACTTCGAAAAATATTTCATTCAAAGGAGGTGTATACAAGGTCTATTATAACAGGAGATGAAAAAAATAAAATCACTTATACTGGGTGACATAGGAGACATGTAACTGTAACTTTGCTATTTAAGAAGTTAAAATTTAGAATTTTTTGAGAGGTGTATATTACATAATTTTCCTTATTTTGAGGCTATCCAACATTTTCTTCGACGTTCGGTTTAAGCGAAAGTGACCCAAATTTTTTTATATTAAATAGTATCCTGTACATATTTTTTACTTATCTTATTCGTCTTTAAATTCTCTTTTCAGCCGTATATCGCAATATGACAACCATTTTATTGTATTAACTCTAGGTCTCCATGATAATATGAACCTTGGCAGATATTAATGCTTACTGTGCCATGATATTCAAAGACTTCTGGTACGCAACTTTGTGTCTCATATTCTTTTGAACACAATCACTAGCTGAGCAATCTAACTAAATTTTTATTATTTTAAAAAAATCTTTAAAACAACCCACGATATCATAAAAACCAAGCTCTGAAACTCATTTTTTATTTACCCTATTTAGAAGACACTTATTTAAATTTTATTTTTGTCCAATACAATTGCTGTATTTATCCTATTTTGCGTTCTTCACTAAAAAATAGCTGTCCAAGGAATCACTACTTTCCCATCCGGATTTTGTATCCAAGTCTTATACACGCTTAATCCCAATGTAATATTTTATTCCCTTTAATGATAGAGTGGGGGTGTTAGAGGGGGTGTCTAATGCCAAAATAAATTTTAGAGGCTCTTGGTTCTCGTACACACACTAAATCCCAATTTAATATTTTACTCCCTTTAATAATAAGATGGGGTGGCAATGGGGATGGTAGAGGAGGTGGCTAATGCCAAAAATATTTTTAGAGTCCCTTGATTCTCGTATACACAGTAAATCCCAATTTAATTTTTTTCTTCCTTTAGTAATAGGGTGGGGGTGGTAGAGGTGGTAGCTAACACCAAAAAAATTTTTTGGGACGTTTCGTTCTTCTATACACACTAAATCACATTTCAATTTTTTTCTTCCTTTTCATAATAGTGTCTATTTACCTATTTACCCTTATTTACGCCATTTACCCCCGAACCCTTCAACGGATGTAAAATCTAGTTCCAGATGTCGTTACAATACATACGTGTACCAAATTTCAAGTCAATATTATAAACGGTTCCAGAGTAAACATGCGCACAAAAAAAGTTACAGACAGACCGACAGACAGGAATTTTTTTTCGCCCAAATTTAAAATCTCGACGTTTCATGACATTTTGAGCCTATTTCAACAAAATAAAATTTTGCGTTACTATACTTCCACTGGACGTGGAAATAGTATCGAAAATTATTGCATAGTAATTAACATTGTTACTACCTACTGCAATAAAAATATTTAGTAGACAGGCGGTGAAAATAAAATAAAAATAAGTGAAATTCCTTAATAAATAAAAGACATTAGTGAAACACATTTAAACGAAATTAATGAAAAACCATTACACTGTGTGATAAATTCTTACAACGAAGGAATTAAATTGGAATAAAAGATTTACTATCATCTTTACACAATTATGTTTTTGTGACGATAACTCTGAGCATGTTATCTATGTGTAATTCACTCATTCCATTAATAGTTCTTCTGACTCTAATTTCTATGTCTTTCTATGTTTATGTCTATTTCTGTTTGTTGGTGGAGTCCTATAAACTTTTTTCTTGAGGTAGTATCATAACAAAAACAAGCTGCGTATGGTCTGGTGACCTTGTAGGCCACCTAACAAGCCCATTTGTTCTCATCTAGTTGTCGCTGAACTTTTCGTTTAAATAATTCACAACTTTGCAGTTATGTGTTGGAGCCCTATCCTGTTGAAAAATTATTGGGTCAACATTAGGTGACAGATCTTTCAAAAAGTCTTTGATCTGATTTTGCAAAAACTCTATTGTTCAATTTAATGGTCCGTCAAAAGTTATTGGCCGGATAATTAAAACTGAGTCGCTCCTCATGTGAAATTTCTCTCATACTTCTGGGAATTTCTTGTGCCCAATAGCGGGTGATGTTACGATGGAATAATTCCAAATTAGTGAACCTGAATAAAATTTGTTGATGAAATTGTATTTGTTCAAAAACCAATTGTAATAGACTAATCTTCTTTGAAAATCATTTTCGTATAAATGTTGGCGTATTTGGTACTTTTGTGACTTAAACTTATGTTCTTTCAAAATGTGTCGAGCTGTTTCTCGCTTTACACCAGTTTAATCCTCAATATGTCTTATAGAAATCGTGGGATCTGCCTCGAAAATTGTCAATACATTGGTTTCCGACTTTTCATCGATAATAATAGTATATTATATACCTAGGTTGAGAAGTAAGTTATTATTTACCAAGCACTTTTATATATGATGTGCGAAGTTTATAAAGCCTTCTCAACCGAAATATATATAGAATTTTAATACTACTAACATTGATATATTACCATATTTTATTTGATTAGATTTTGATATTAGTCATTTCCCATTTATTTTGAAATATTTCGAAATATTAAGTAATGTGGGAGTTTAGTTGTCAAACTAACAAAATGAAACTAATGGTATATAATTTTAAATGTCATTTTCCAGAAAATGGACGCTTTGTAAAAGTTCTACGTAAAACGTGTGAATAAAACTGTAAAATAGGTGAAAATTTTAGTGACAGTAATTTAGAGATGAAAGTGTGTACCCTGTCTGAAATAATAGAGATGGCAACTAGTGTGAGTAGCGATTTTTTGCCAGAAAAATCGAAAAGATTGTACATGAATGCATACACTCAACTAAAAACATGGTGTGAAAAAAGAGAGCTGTTAAAATAACAGAATTTTTTTTTTTTGGCATATTTCAAAGAAAAAGCTGACTGCAAAAAATATCAACATTATGGGCAAATTATTCTATGTTAAAATCCACTGTTGCAACAAAAGAAAGCAGAAGAACAATTCTTATAAACCCAAAAAATCACGTGTATTTGCGAAAGAAGAAATCGGCAAATTTATAGTTGAAGTTCCCGATGATGAATATATATCAAAAAAGGTACATTTTAGCTTTAGCTTTTTACAACAAATATTTATACAGGGTGATTTTTTTTAAGGCGGCCATTATAATATTTCCCACTTGTAGATGAGATAGACATTTGAAATTTGGTACTCTACAATAGTCGACCATTGCAAGTACGAAAATAATAATTTCAAAATGGCGGCACTTCCGGAAATACCGGAAGTCGATACCAACTTGCTTATTTTAAATGGAACTCCTTACATATGTTCGACTTTTCGAATTGACCATAAAATTACATTTGATAAAATGTAACGTGAAAAATAAAACACTTGGTATACCATTATGGAATTTATTTTTATTGTAGAGAGTAGCTCATCTTGTGTTCTTTCAACGTGCTGGAGAGCAAATGAGAATGTCATACGCGAAGAAATTTATAACGGGTCTTTCAAACCGTTGCACCTGTCAAATTTCCTATAAAATATCAAATATCTCCGAAATTGCTTGTTTTAGGATAGGTTGTGCTACATGTCTCGACTCAGAATTTTATGGTCATTTCGAAAAGTCGAAAGTATGTAGGGTGTTTCATTTAAAATAAGCTAACTGGTATCGACTTCCGGTATTCCTGGAAGTGCCCCCATTTTGAAGTTATTATTTTCGGACTCGCAGTGGTCGACTATTGTAGGGCACCAAATCTCAAATATCTATCTTATCTACAAGTGGGAAATATTCTAATGGCCGCCTTAAAAAAAATCACCTTGTATTCTAGGCTTTTGTGGTAATTGGGGCGGCAGATGCCTGCAGAACAGACGAACTGTGCAATATGGTTCTTGATAATTTAGACATCCTAAATGATATTATTGTAATAAATATTCCTAATTCAAAGAATGGAACAGGAAGTTTGTTATTGTTGAACCACAATAGATTAATGTTATTAAAAATACTTAGCTAACAGGCCAACTGCCATTACAAAACTTTTTATTTTATACCGTATAGGTAAACATATTGAACAAAATATTGGGCACAATAATACTATTAGTAAAGTATCCTATGTCATGGCTCAGTATTTGAAATTAGAAAATCCTTAATTTGATACTGGTCATTCTCTAAGGCGCAGCTTGACAACATTTCTGGCAGAAAATGGAGGAGACTTGCTAAGCTTAAAAAGGCACAGTGGATGGAAGTCGGCTACAGTGGCTGAAGGGTATATTGAGGAATCGATAGCTAACAAGAAGAGAATTGCCAAATTAGTACAAAAACCCACCTTATCCAATGAAAATTTAAATACATGTTCCGTTTCCTTTGCACGTCAAGATGCTGTCCTAGAAAACTTCCAGGCTAGTGATGATTTAGTGCCAAGTGTCAATGAGTGTTCAGAAAATTCGAAAACTGTTCATAATAAAGAAGTAAATATACCTATTACAAATGTTAGATCTATTAATACACACATGATTTGCCATAACTATACAGTTAACTATAATTTCAAATATTTTTTTATAATTTTCATCATACCACTTACCAGTATTGAATTTACGGGTTTATTCGTTTTTTGCCTTAGAATTAAGTTAACAAGTTTTTATTCATTTCATTAAAAGTATAGAAAATTTTTCATTTACCTATGTGGCTTTTTATTATAATTTTTTACTTAGGGAGAGAAATGGAGTAAATAATGGTGATTTCTCAGGTTAGGAGTAAAGAAAAAATTTTCAGGTACATTCGGTTCTCTTCTGAATGCTGTTCAATTTCTACAGAACAGTTGTAGGATGGATCATTTCTTTCGGGAAATCTTTCTTCACATAACTGAACAGCCCGTTTGCTATTTTTGTTACATTCTACATAGATTAATAACCTACACCTACTGTTTTATTTCTTGAATACATTATTAAAATACAGTTTAAAACGTGCTAACTTAAGTACGATTTAACAGTAAATAATTATTAAATTTTTGTCAAGTAAACAATTCTTAACTGTCAAATCAAAATGATGTCGTCTTTTTTCATTTCATTTTATTTCCACCGCCTGCCTACTAAATGTTTTCGTTGCAGTAGGTAGTAACAATAATCATTATTATGCAATAATTTTCGATGCTAATAATAATGAAGAAAGGAAAATAGGATAGGTACAGCAATTATTATACTGGACAAAAATAAAAGATAATAAGTATTTCTTAAGTAGATCAAATGTAAAAATGGGGTTCCTATCTTGGTTTTATGATATCGTGGGTTGTTTAGACATTTTTTTAAATAAGAAGAATAAAATAAGAAAAGATTGCTCAGCTGATTGTGCCCAAAAGAATATGAGACACAAAGTTGCGTACCGGAGAGGTCTTTGAATATCACGGCACACTAAGCATCAATATCTGCCAAGGTTCATATCATGCCCACCTACACTTAATACAATAAAATGGTTATTAACTGTCATTTTAAAAACAAATGTTATGTTGCGATAAATGATTGAAAACAGAATTTAAAGACTAATCAGATAAGTAAAAAATATATACAGGGTACCGTTTAAAACAATAAAGTTTGGATCGCTTCCGCTTAAACCGGAAGATGAAGAAAATGTTTGATATGCTCAAAACCAGGACAATTATTACAAGTTTTTAACTTCTTAAATTGGAAAATTACAAAGTGTTACATGTCACCTGTGTCACACGGTATACTTTGACAATTACCTCAAAATGAATGAATGTCAGAAGCTGAAATGTTCATTAGTCATGTTCTTATGACTTGCCAATGTTATAACACAAGTTATTACAAAAATATCTTTAGAAGCTGTTTCGCCTGCTTATCCGGCAGATATTTTGACAGATTAAAAAAAACCTTTTTTATGATATGACACGTTTTTGTTTATTAGTGCACCAGGAACAGTATGAATGTGTGTTGCATAAAATCAATAATTATTTTAGCATAAAACACAAATCACCACATGTTTTTATTTAGAATTGTTAATAGTAGGATTGCCATTAAATTAAAATATTTAAAAAGATCATTGATGTTGTTATTAATTGACCAATTTCTATCATATTTGTTTATTTAGATTTACTTATTTGTTCATTAAACGCTGTTCTAAAGGTTAAAAATTCCACTACAGGATAACTTTTAATACAATACAGATAATGAAATTCTAACAACAAATGTACATAGCGTTGAGATTGAAATATGTTCACTTGGATTAAATAAAAGACCATCGTATTAGATTAATATTTTATAATAAATTTAAGCGTATTTACATTGTTGTATACCAAAGTTATCGTATTTGTTGCATATAGTATAAAAACGAGAGAACCTTTAGAATATCTGTGCATAAAAAACTATGATTCTATCTGGAAAGGATTCACAAAGTACGAAAATTTTGTTTCCCAAATTTTAGAACAGTTAACCATATCTTTAATGATTCTATAAAGTCGAATTACTGAAAAATATACACACCTGCAGAAAATATATTTCTGCAATATTTCTCTTAGAGAAAGTTTTAAAAATTTTCATTGTACTAATTCTAGACACTCGACGTGGACATTGTGACCAGGACCAAACAACAGCTGCATTATCCAGTCGGGTTGTGGTAACTAAGTAAATCAGAGCAATTAAAGTATAGGCATTTGAAAAGTAATAGCTACTGCGCACGATAAATTCATGTCTTACATTCTCTCACAATAGTCCCTATATGATTAGCATAGGAAAGATATTATCAAAGATATCACCGAGGTCGTGAAATGTATCAAGTCTAATCAAAGTCTTAGTTTCAAACTACTAATCAGAACCGCCGAGAGGGGGGGAGATTTCTGGTACCCGGAGGTCGAGATGCGGCTGGTGGATCAACGGAAATGTGATATACAGGGTGTCCGGAAACAAAATAGAAAAAAAATAACTGTAGATTTATTAGCCCAAATTAATTGAGGTTCTTCATATAACATTTTTAAAAATACTCCTTCGTTTTCAATATACCCCCTTTAAAGAGGTACGTTAAAAACAATTTTCATTTTTTTACTCAAAAAATAAAATTCCAAAACACAAAATCTTTAGCATATCTACTATACTTATTGAAAGGAATCTTGTGAATTTTTTTCATCCCCTTGAGTGCTTCACCAAGGGGTGAAATGGGTAACCCCTAATATATTTTTTTAAATATTTTTAAAATCCACTCATTTTACATTTCAGAATAAAATATTTTTTGACTCCCTTGTTAGTTTTAAAACTTTTTCTTCTCTTTTAAAAATGCCGTGTTACCAAGCGTTTTCGTGATAAAAAATAAAATGTACATTCATGAATTTTATTCGTTACTGATACTGTTAAAGAACACGTCAAAACCTTCGATGAGGAAGAGGTTTTTATAATTTAAATCACATTTTCGCTCTACGGAGCGTTTTTTAATGCAACAATATCAGAAACTCATCAATGAGTGTAATTTTAGAAAGTATAGTAAATGTCGCTGCACAGGGACGTAATGTTGCCCCGATTACCAAAATTTAGAAAGTGTAACAAAAATCTAAATTTCCAAATTAAAAACCTTTTTACGAATCCACGTTGTGCAGCACCGCAACTCATGCGTTGTGTTAAATATGAGGACAAGTTAATCCTATCTCTAGTCAAAGTATTTCGAGAGTTTTGGCGAAAATAGCCTTTAGCGACAAGGGCGACCATTCATTTTCTAGCAGTCGATTTTGACGGGAAAATGATGGATTTTAACAGGATTTGCCCTAAACCGGTTCCTCGGTGATTTGGTGTCAGAAAAGTATCTTTACCATGTACTCAGAACGTGCATGGGACCGCCTTGCCTGAACGTATGAATTTATAATTGCAGAATATAATTCAAAGTCGTTGCGATTCAAGCATTTTTAAGCTCCGAGGAGCGAACTAAATTAATATTGAACTGATAATACGTAAATAGACAGGCAAGTAAAAGCCCACCAAAATTATGAAAACTGAACTTTTCTTGAACCTTTTTGTGTAATCGTTAGCTATAGATCGCACATTAGATGGTAGTTGGTACATTATGAGTCGTTCCGTTCCTCACTATGTGTTGTACATGGGCCAGACTATAGTTTGTCAATACATTTTTCTTGAACGTTTTGTAAAAACATAATTTTTTAAAATATTTAATATATATATATTGAACTTTATATTGTCTTTTTCTTGTGTTTCAAAATTCCTTTTCAGGTTTAAATTTAAGAAAGTGTTAGTATTTACTGTGTTAGATTTATAGTGTTACGACGTCCAATTGGTACCATCAGTGAAGCAGTTAAGCATAAACTAACAGTAAGTATAGATTTTGTATTATTCTCCATCTGAAATAGTCGTTTTGAACCCTTCTTTGTGAACGTTTAATATTCATTTTTGGAAAATATAATAAAAATCCTTCAGACGCGAGAAGATTGATACACAATATCGATAATGTTTTTAAAGTTTTAGTAGGCTGCTGTAATCAAATAATCTTAACAACTTCTATGAAATAATAAACGTACACATTTTTTAAATCAAATTCACATATTATATTTATTAATGGAATAATATATTAAATACAAATAATAATATTAAAGAAGTGAAACAATTTAAAAATTTATTAAAATTCCAAAAAACCAAAATATTTGGCATCTGCTACAATTATTGAAAGGCATCCTGTGAGTTTTTCCATCCCTTTGAGTGTTTGAGTGCTATGGGAAAGCCATAATAAATTTTCAGTTTTCTACTTTGTTTCCGGACACCCTGTATAATAAAATATATGATGATATATAATGAGATTATGACGAACGACAGTACTTTTTCATGTACTATATTATTACGAGATCCCATCTGGAGGGGGGGACGGGGGAGTGCATGCCCGGAAGACCCGTAGGACCCTAAGGAACCCGCAAGAGTATTTTCGTCATTCGCATGAAGGACACTCCAATAATTTCTCGAAGCCCAGGCAGGCTGTGCTAAACAAATATCGAAACATTATACTACAGTTAAATTAGGATTTAAATGTTTACTAAATTACTAAAGACATTTCACAAAAACCAATCACAAATTTTTGTGGGTGTTACGATTGTGTTTCATATAAATTTTAATATGTTGCCATTCTTATCAGGAAAGAGAGGTGTCACCTGTTTCTATTTCACCTTATTTTATGCTGTAACGATAATGGTCTTGCTTTATAAAGTGACCTGCTTAATAATACTCAGAAATGAACAGAGCAGTCTTTACAACGACAACCCTGTAACATTAAAATCCATCAGGTAAGCAAATTAATCTAATGAAACGGAGATTTTCCGTGTTATATTGCTTGTTGTAACTGCAATTTGCTATTGTTTTTAACTTAGTGCACAGAAATATACATTTATTAATAATTACAGACTTTCACGTTTATGCAAGGTGAAACACATTGTCCGATAATGATAATAGAACGCTAACATTGTAATAAACTATTTTGCATTTTATGTGGTAACAACCAATTAATGTAATAATTATTTGATATGTCCCTGGATGGGTGATAATCAGCGATAGTAAAGTAATTTAAAATTTATTGTTATTAATTTTATTGAAACAATAATCATTGTATTATAATGAGCACAATATAAACGATTCAGAGAGAAACAGTCGGCGTAGCAAGCAAATTGACGCGTAGCATTTTTTCCGGACTGGAGTACTAAAATAGTAGAAGTCTCTTCACTCTGAGCGGCAGTAGGTCTTTTTAATCGACGCGAAGTTTGAAGAAAAAATAACATGTTTTATTCTGGTTAAAAGCCACGCCTAATAAAATAATGTACTATGATGTGACTCTTGTCCCAACTTTACAATATGTGTATTAAAATGGTTTCTGATTTTCTTTACTTTTACTTCGCAGAAAATTCAATACATAAACCAAATAAAGTCTATAATATTCAAGAAAATAAGTTAAATAAATGATAATAAATTAATTTCATTAACTTGATAATAAAAGCAACTTTAAATATAAATTCATAGTGCACTAGTTAGTAATAAAATAAAATTAATAATTAAATCGATTTCCCTATTAATAGACTCTGCTAAATTTTACAGTGTTTAAATTAAACAAAGTGATTAATTTTCTAAAGTCATAGGTAAATTTAAACAATATTGATCTAAAAATGCATGAAGTAATTCAATTCTAAAATATTTTAATTGACTTTTCCAAAGCTCTTGACACGATTAATCATGAATTAATGTCTTCAAAACTTAAATGTTTGGTATTGATTATAAGAATATTGCTTTCTTTAACTCATATTTAAACAATAAATCACAAAATATACTATTTAATGATGCTATCACACTTCTTGTGGAAGTTCTATCTGGCGTACCTCAAGGCTTGGTCTTACGTTCGTCATTGTTTAGTGTCTACACTTCTGACATTACATTCAGTAGAAAACTGTAAAATACAAGCATATGCCGATGACACCCAAGTATACAATAGCTTTTATATTAGAGATTCATTAGTAGCTCAAAATAACATAAATAGAGACTTAAGTAAAATTAAATAAATATTTGAAGAGCATAACTTAAAATTGAATCCTAGCAAATGCAAACTAATATTATTCGGGCCTGAAAGATTTAGCTTCTGTTTGTGAAAACACTAAGGTTTTCACAAAATTAAAAAACCACCGCATTTTCAATCGTCAGTTTCTTGTCGCTACTTATTGAAAATCATACACGCAAGTATTTTTTGTAGGAAATTCTGTAAGCTTTCATTTAGGTCTTATGAAATTTTGTCGTAAAGTCAAAAGAAACGATGATATATACAAACAAGAATTAAAAAATAATATTGGTTCAATTTTTCTGAACAAAAACCGTTTTCAAGAACCTTTTTTAACAAAAAATATACCTTGCGAACGATTTATGGTATTACATAACATCATATGTATATAAACTAATAACAAGAGGTCAAAACCATTTTTTATAAAATTATTATGTACGGTTCTTGCAGGAAAATCTTAATTTAATATAAAAATTTTTGCTCATAGCTTTAAACGGCTGTAACTTGTGAACTATTCATCGTATGAAGGTCACTTGGAGCTCGTTTTACAAATAATGTAATTCTCTTCAAAAAACCTTTAGTGTCATTATTCCTTAAAATCAATCAAAAAATGGCTATTTGTCAAAATGCACTTGAAAATTACAATTTTTGATGTTTTTTCTTTTATCTCTATTCACGCGTAATCAAAACGATTTTGTACATAAACATATTCAAAATTAGATTTTCTTTAACTTTCATTCCATACACTATATGCATACCAATATATAATTTTCGAGTTTTTATCGATTTTCTCATGAAACAAGTGTCCTGATAGCGCGCTATAAAGATGTTTAGAAATTCATATCTCTGCCAGTATTGATCGAAAGGAAGTGAAAAATAAAAGGAAATTGATGCGTCCCAAAACTGTCAAAATTAAAAGAAAATCTATCTCGGCTCCAATAGGTCGTACGAAGTTATAAAAAACGAAATTGTGTGGATTTTTATTACCTATAATTTTCATGTGTACATATTTTACAGTAAAATTTATACTTTCCGAGTTTTTTGCGAAAAACCGATTTTTTTACCTATGTTCTCCCCTTCGCCGGCGCCTACGGATGGGGACTTTTAATATGTCAAAAAGTACCACAAATTTATATATCGTCCACTTTTTCTTTCTTTTCTTTTTAATTTTATATATTTATTTCTTTGTAATTTAGAAAGTTTGTATTTGATTGATAAATAAATATTTAGGTACTTTTTCTTGGTTTGTTCAATTAGGATTTAGTGTACAGTACACATATGTTTGATTGTATATTTTGGATTTCGTCTTTAATTTTGATGGAGTGAAGTGGCAGGGTGATGGCCTATGTCAAGCGTCACCCATGAAACACTATATTATTTCCTTGATTCAACAAAGACCTTTATTATTATTATTTCAGGGGCTATTGGATTCTTTCAACACCATTTATTGTTACTGTATATGAAAATATAAAATAATTTTACGTAAATTTTTACAAATATATTTTCTATATACAGTGTGGTTCCGGGTGGGGTGCCGCAATTTTGTAAACTGTGCTATTTTTGATTTACTGAGAATCTTATTATTATTCCTTATAAGAAATATCGCTTTCCTTAGGAAATCATAAACAGTTGTCACACTTAAGATAAATTATTCAGAGTATTCTAAAACTTAAAGAAAATATGAAGTCGACTTTAAGCAAACTATCTTTCTTACATTTTCTTTAACAAAGTTTTTTCAATTATGAAGGAAAGCTGAAATATGGAGTTTAGTTGCACACAACGTATATGTTCGATAAGTTAATTGTTTCTTGATAAACCTACCGTTAAATTGTATTTAAAACAATCCATTTTGCAGTAATTTAACACTTAGTCTCTACTCTCCTCAACACGAACAGGGAACATTTGAAAACTGGTGAGTAACTCGCAATTATGTTTTAATCATTATTAATTTCACATTTCTATTATCCCAAATTATTACTATTACAAAGTGCAAAAATGTTAACCCTCTATGTCATACTATAAGTTTGTCTTACGGGGTGCTGTATTTCCAACGTACTTAAATTTAGGGGCAATCATCGGATTAACTGTAGACATTATAAACTATTTACCGAAATTTTTGAGAGAGTTGAAAGTCCACAAGCAATTTTTTCCCAACTATCATAATATTCTAATAGTTTGAAGAAAATATGTCAGCTGAAGATGATGTTCATGAATAATTAATATGCGTAATATTACTGTTGGAGTCCCAAGGGACTGAACCGAGTCCGCTACATTTTTTTTTATTTATCAATAACGTACCTGAAAATATAACTTCTGACCAGGCAACATTTACCGATGGCTTAACGATTATCTTATTGGCGCACACTTTTGAAAAGCATCAGGCGTAATTGTACTTACAAACCAAAGGTCCTGTTAAACTTGTAGTTCATTTACTCGTGACTTAATTATTTCATATAGAAAGGAACTAAGACGTCCATGGGTTTTTATTGCATGAATCGTTCAATTGGTCATTTAAGATGAGAAAATCTCGGAGTGCTATTAAATTAAAGGGGGCAAATTGGAGATAGGTGTGAAAATGCAACCCTTTCAGTTTTTCAAATATAATTCGAAAATTAATCAAAATTCAGGTATAGTTAATAGGAAACTTTTTATTGAGAATCAAATTTTCCGTCTAAATGGCTTATTTAACAAAATAGAGAACAACTTTTTGTGCTAAAAGTATCCAAAAAAATAATATAAAAAAGCAAAAATTCCAATTTTTTTTACTTCTATGCCTTTTGAATAGAGATAGGTATATTATTATAGAAAAAAAAAAGTTGATGAAATTTCCTTACAAATGGTGGTCTTGAAAAGTTTTTTCGATGAAAATTGACTGATATATAGTCGCTCAAACTAAGCCATTTTTTAAGATTTTTATCGCGTTTACCTTGATATTGTTTTAAATCTTATTTTTCATAACAAAATTGATTTTTGCTTTATAAAACAATGTATTTCAAGTTAATTTGTTAATAGTGAATAATTAAATAAATGTATAAAACGGCGATGGTTTTTTAAACAAAGTAACAACAAAAACATAATATTTTTAGTCGCAAACTCCTCTATAAAATCCTTATTTTACTATAAAGAACGTAACCACACTGCAACCATCATCTACTCTCCGGGCTATGTGCCCCGCGGAACGCTGAATTACAAGTTACAAGCCTGGCGCGTTAAATGTAATAATTGCATATTGCCATCAAAATGATAATACTTCGATGGCAACAAACACCAGCCGAAAGACTAATACTACTTAAAGGAACTCTCATGCCAGCCGTCACACACCAATTGCAGACTGCAGTTTCGAGCTGTTGGCTCTCGTCAGTGCAAGGTAGGCATGTGACGAACGACACGAGGATCACTTGACTATTTAGTACATTTCGGTATCTTTGGGATAGCGACATGTAAAACAGTCAACAGGCGCCGTCTAGCGGTCCAGTGTCTGTTCCAGTCGAAAAATAAATAGCCTGACTGGGCTTAGCATAGTTCAAATGTGCTTTTAGAGAGCGGAATAATAAAACATAATATTTTAGTCGCAAACTCCTCTATAAAATCCTTATTTTACTATAAGGAACGTAACCAGACTGCAACCAACAGCTCCTCTCTGGGCTATGTGCCCCGCCGAGCGCTGAATTACAAGTTACAAGCCTGGTGCGTTAAGTAAAACATATTAATTAATTAAACTATTAATATGTATGAAATAATCAAATATTGCTGTAAGATATGGAGATTCGTAAAATATATTTGATATTAAGTTAATTTAAAACCTATTTCATTTCATTTTCGTTAGTTTTTGAGTATACAAGGTCGCCTTGTACCGTTGCCTCGCCCGTCACCACTACCGAACATCTGCTTCGTAACAATGATTGTTTTGGAAGTGGGGAAAAGTCTTCATGTAAAAAAAGTTAGGACACAGCATTAGCGGTGCCGAAGATTCTGAAGTTATATAGTACATGTGTCAGTAACATTTTCGTTTTGGTAGAGCTCAAGTCAATTTTACTGATACATTAAATGTATATTTTATGATGGAAAAGTGTCTTTTATGTGAGAAAAATATATTACTGTTTATAATTTGCAAATAGTTTAATAAAATGTTTTTGCCTGAATAAGCTTTATTGAATAAAATCCTCAAATTTACTAAAATTATAATATTTTTATTGGAAAAAAGACAAATCTCTATATATCAGAACGATTAATGCAACAAAAATCCTTGAATGTCTTAGTTCCTTCTTCTCCTGTTTTTTATCACATAATAAATAGCCAATGTTGGCAATCACGCGATTTCCTTTCATAGGAAATAGTGAAATACTGGACTTTCGTAGTAGTGTAATGGTTCACTTATTGAGCAAACCCTGTATAAGTGCAAATGAGTTCATCACATTAAATTCGTAATTAATACCAGTCTAAATAATACCAGTCTTAAATACATATTTAAGATATTTTGGATTGTCTAGTATCTAAACATTAATACCCTATAAATTAAAACTGAAAAATAAGTGGTAATATAAAAAGTTGCGCTTTTTCTCGGAATTATCTTAATGAGAGGGCAAAAGAAATATAGAGGAGAACTGTGAACGATAGATAGGCATTAACATCTACCTATTGTATGAAGTATTACATAGACAGTTAACTTAGCTATAAATGCAATGTATATGGTAAATTTGCATATGTGATCATACAAGAAAGGTGCCAAGTGTTGATAAAATCGTACTGAGAAATTTTCGAGAAGTGACAATTTGTAAACTTGAAATTTTTGTGAAAAGGCCTTATAAGATCTAAGGTAATTTTCTAATTAATTAAAATGGATTTTATCCCATGTTTCATGAGCTTTAAAGTAAATTTATATGCTCTTTATACAATATCGTTTATTGTTCTAGGCTTTTTTGATCATACCGTCTTGTTACGTGATTTTACTGCACTCACTATTTTTTTTCACGACCAATGAGAATTTCAAAATCCAATACAAGGCATTATAATTAAACTCGCCCTATTGAATCGAAAATTAAGATAGTCCTGGAGAAAAGGTTGAAGTTTAAACGTATCTTATAACAAAATGGCTTCCCAATAAAATATTTTTTTTATAATTTACCTCATCGGATTCGCAAGGTATTTATGTAATATTTTACAACTATTGGTATTTCAAAACCTCCCCTACTGGAAATTTTACCACCTGCAAGAGGAACTCTGCACTTTTTGCTGACAAGTAAATTACTGAAATTTTGTATTAAAGGGACAGTATACTTTTATGATACATTTATTATAATAGTAATATAAAATGAAAATTTAATCAACTCAATTTTGTCAAATTTTACTATTTATTTCTTAATATTATTCTGGTTAACAGATTCGTATTAATTCTGAGTGCAAATTAACTTCATATTGTTTGTAAACCATAAAACAGCTGTTAAATGGGTTTATTTGATATTTTTGGCCATATGATTTAAACTGTAAACTTATCTCTTCTTTTTCGAGACGGGCATTTACATTGACTTTTGATATTTATTTTTGTTAGTTACTAAGTGTTGTTTATATGTTTAAAATTATTTATTGTCTGTGTTATATTTCAACAACTCAAAAGGAGGATATCCACTTTTACTATTTTTACCATCAATGTTATAAGTTATATAATTCTTTACACGCTTTATACTATTAAATTTTCTATATCTAAATTTTATTTGTTTGTTTTATATCCCTTTCTCGATATAATCGGCTGGCGCCCACACTAGCTTATTTAAAATTTCCAGTCATACTTTGTTTATTACATTAGTGCCTAAATGTTTCAAAATCGGGAGCTACTGGAAGCGGCTGGAACCTCCCCACTCGGTGGATCTTTGAAGCCGAAAAGAGCATTAAATTGTATGACAAAACGGGACTAAACGTAATCCGATCTCATCCAAAACCTTTTCAGATCTTCTGGGGCACTAAAAAAATCCTCAACTTAATGAATTTACAATCATCTATGCGAGTTATTACCTACATTATCACTCGTTGAATAATGTACTATTAGGATATTAACAACTTTAACATCACTTAAACGACTAAGAAAGTCTAGTTTTCATAAATACTACAGATTTGTAAAGCAACAAACTGAAACTGAACTGGTAAAGTGATAATCTATAATAAATTCACCAACAAAGGTACAGAAAGCATATGGTATTGATATTGTTACATCTACCTTTAAAGTTTGTGACAATCTACTAAAAGTTACAAATATGCCGAAATATTATTAACATGACATGACGCCAATGTTATCGGATGACCAACGATGACAATGACAATCGCCAAAATTTGCTCATTGCAATCCGATCGCTCGCGGCTGTCTTTGTTAAATGAAACATTAGCGTTTCAGTAATTTTACTAGATTTTAGAGGAATATTTATTGTAGTTTAATTCTTCGATTTGTCTGTATATACATTTAAAAACGGCACTAAACGTAATCCGCTCTACTTTTAGAGCAGTGAAGAAACCCTCACACGTGAATTGACACGTGATGTGACAAGTTTCACGACGTAACGACTACGCGCATCGATCATGTCATGCGAAATGCGATCTATGCTTCATATTTGCTTTGTTTTTAATTTTTTTTCGCGGAAACCAAATCGAAAGGGTGGAAGTGTGATATATCGTTGAAATCAGAATTTTAACTGCTTTTCAATGGTTCCATTGCAAATTGAAAATAATTATAAAATAAACAACTTGTTGCGTCAAAATGGCACTAAACGTAATCCGATCTCAACCAAATCCTTTTCAGTTCTCTGGGGCACTAAAGAAACACACATGCAAAGCTTCATTCAAATCCGTTCAGTAGTTTCGGCGCTATCGTGCTAACACACATACACACATACACACACACACACACAGAGACATTTTTCAAAAACCACTTTTTTGGGTTCCTAGGACCTCAAAACATAAAGATTTGATGTTATCTCAATTTTTGTTTTTGAACCAATTTTAGTAACCTCTCACAATTTTATTGTGGAGAGGTTAAAAATATGTATGTGGTGTAACACCCCTTGGCTTAAAACCAGGAAGTGTTTCAATTATGCGAACGGCAGCTCTGGGTTATGGGAAAGCGAGGTCGTGGTTCGATATTTACTCGTTTGTTAACTTGCAAAAAAAATATATAATAGTAAATATATATATAAACAAAAAAATAGATGTTCAGGGCGCCACCTTAACTTACTATATGAACCATGAGTATTGTGAAAGCTAAGGAAAACAATACTGAGTACCTAAGTTATGTAATAAGCTCACCAATAATATATATCCAGCTAAATGAGTAGAAGAAAGGAAACACACATGTTAATAATAAGTTGACTTTAATATTTGACAATGGGACAGTTGAATGATTTATTTAGCAATAGCAAAAAAAATTTAGTTAAGTTGAAATTTGAATGATTGATAAAAAAATATTAAATTATGACAAGGTTTAACAAGTATTATTTAAGAAAATTTTATGTAAAAATATTTATGTGAAAATGTATGAATCTTTGAAAAATGTTAAAATTTAATTAAAATGGTACCATTTCTTACAAGTAAAAAAAAAATATATGAAAAGTAATAATTTAAATCAAACAAAATGTTATAAATAATACCACAAAACAGAAGGCCCTGGTGTAACTTTGTTCCAGAATCAGGTATGACTGCAGGGACCCCTCTACAACACGCTGCCTCCACTCTCAATTTGTCTCCACTGCCTACGTGGTCCAAAAAAAAAATCGACGACTCGGATTCTTTCGCTTATTGACCTCTTGCTTCTTAAAATAATACCATCTGTGTGTGGCCGCTACATCGGAAAGATGATATACCAATAATGATATCACACCAAAGAAAATTGCCTCATATGAGGGATACTGGCAACCCTAAGATATAAAAAAAATACACCTTACAAAATGAAATTCAAACGAATTCGCAAGACTTACCCCAAGTGACCTGTGGGGGCTCAGTATCGATTATAAGCCTAAGCTTATGGCGTGAATAAAAATTATGGCTTGACCAAATTTACTAGTTAGGCTACTGCCCCAAGCCTAAGCACTACCGGCTCCTTCAATGGATCACGCTTAAAAGGCTGCTAAGATGGCTTAGCTCTCTAACGCGGTCTTGCGAATTTAAAAAAACTAACGATCCCTACACGCAGGTCTTAATTACCAACTCAAATCACAGAATTGTGCTCTTGGCAAAATCGAACTATAAGAAGAAGAAGATGAATTTAAAATATCCAAAATTTAACCTTAAAATAGAGAGTGTGCTACTATGTGCTTCTGAAGAAATAAATAAAACAAGTTCATAAGAAACATGCTGTTAAACCAGCCAGGAAGAGAAGACGTCGTGTGTTTACTATATTTTGGTGTTAACTCAAAATGAGGTGTCAAGTGCTTTTCAACCTGAACAAGTTATAATTGCAGTGTTAATTGTCTGAAACGGTGCCGCATTATTTTCATTATTATTTACTTATATATTTAACTGCATGTGGAGCATGTTTTTGCAGGAAAGAAAGAATAAAAAAAATATTTATATTTGTCTAATAAATTCCTTTTCAGGAGATTTTTCACTGCAACCAGTAATACATTTATCCACATACTGGGTGGCCTAACTCACTATGCACCAGTTTACTTTTTAAATTAATTACTATGAAAAATGTAGCATATGCAATGCTACAGTGGAAAAGATATTCAAAAAGCAACTTAAACTAACCCACAACCCTGACTGAGCTACCGGTCTGTGGGCATTTACTATTTAAAATCTGTAAGTCTGCGCCATAGTAGTTATTGTTGTTTTACTGCGCATTTATTATTTTTGTAATAATTTATCCACTTTGTGTTGTCTTATATATTTTACTACTATTAAATTTGTTTAAATCACATTTTTTTCCAGCGACGCAACGAAACAAAGAGGGGATAAATAATTCCGGTATTTTGTACTGGCAAGATGCATTATTTTGAGCCAGTTGATCTAGCAACAGAGAGTGCAATATGGAAATGTCACGGCAAAAGTATGGATAGTGTGAAAGAGGATATAGAAACCCTGAAGAATTGGTTAAATTCGCAACCTCATTTACCTCATACTTTAAGTAGGTAACCAAATAACAGTTTGAGAATAAGTTAGCATGTCCGCAATTGAATATGGTAGCAATGTAGTCTTTTTGTTCCCTTGTGATTTGAAATTAATTTCCAATAGCGAGCACTACAGTCAATTTTAGTAAACTCCTAGTATTGAGGAATAGATCAGCAATTTAAAGTTTTCCAATTTATGTTCTCTCTGTTCTCTCTGTACTCTGTAAGTGAAAAATATGTTTATATGCAGAGAATTATTTTCACCCACTAATAAATAAAAATTTTAAAGACTAAACGAAAACAAAGTCAAAACCTCATTTTAAATTGTTCCTAGACATTTTTGCCTGGAAATTTCAAATATTACTGGCCACTATTCGCCTGAATTAAAAAAAAAATTATATAAAAAATATTTTTAAAAAAGCTTTTACTTAAATGCTCTAAAAAGTAGAAAATAAACTTTGAAGTAAATCAAACCCGTTCATTTTGTTACATTATATAATTTTTTTATGATATAAAAGCTTGTCGCGAGTTTCTCCTGTGTAAAGGAGATTTCCTAAAAAAATCAAAATCACTCCGGTATATAAGAAAAGCGATCCAGAAATGATAGAAAACTATAGAGCGACAACAACATTATGATCCTATTTTGCTCTATCAACCCTAAAGAATACACTTAACAAAGAGTCACTTTTGAATTTCTATTATACTATAACACACTTGACAATTTCTTACAATATTATATCATAGGGACAAGCATCTCAATTTTGTCGTGTTCTCATCCTTCAAAAAAAGATAATTTGGTTTCTGTTCAAACTGGCTTCCATGCAATTTTGCAGACCCACCTTTAAATCAAGAAAGTTACTTACTGTAACTGGAATTTGTATCTTAACATTGTTTTTTTCATTAATAACAAAAAGAGTGACCTCACAAAGTTCAGCGATATTCATTCATATCCTACACGAAATAAAAATAATATCTATACCAATAAATTTTTTCATACATAGTATTATAAACTCGTGATTTTAGATAACTCTACACGGTGAAATAAGAGGAGTTAGGTCAGGTGATCGATTAGGTCACTTGATAAGTGTTTTCTTCGGAAATAAGTTTATATAAAAAAGTATCATTATTTTTGGACGTACTATCAGCCGCAGAAATATTGGGAGACAATTTTGGATCACCTTGTATATACCCAAAATCTTGATTTCTTTCTTCTCTTAGACATCTGAAACAAATAAAAGCAGCATTATTATAATATATAAAGTAGTTTCAACATAGACATTTAGCCATCCGCCGCAATGTTCTATCGTACTCCCGATATAGTACCGGGTGTCAGAAAAGTAAGGGAACGGTGGAAAATCTCGAACAGTTTGCATCAAATCGAAAAATAAAAAAACACGTGTCAAAAATTTTTGAAAAAACTATCTACCGATACAAAAAATGACCTCCCCACCCACCACCCTGTGGGTGGGGCGAGGGGCAACTTTAAAATTTCAAATGGAAACCCCTATTTTTTATTGCGGAATCGGATTCTACGGCAAAAAATACGTAAATTTTATTCCAGAAATTTTTTTCGATTCGCTGTAATCGCAAAAAAGGAAAAGAAAACATTACTGTTTCAAGAGTAGCGTCTTGTGCCCATAAAAAAACGTTCAGTTCAAAAACTGAAAAACACGTATTTGTTATTTTTTCGAAATCTATCCAATGACATTGGATTCGACTCTCCCACCCCTAGCCCAGTGGGTGGGGAGTGGAGCAACTTTGAAATTTGTAATGAAAATTCCTATTTTTTATAGCGGATTCGGATTCTACGGCATAAAATACGTAAATTTTATATTGGGCATTTTTTTCGATTCTCGCAAGGTGTCGCTGCAATCGCAAAAAATTTAGTGGAAACATGAAAATTTGGCGCAAACTTAAAAAAATACGAAAAGTAAAACTACTGATCTCTGAGTGAATGATTTCCCGAGCTGTTTTGAGAACAGTTATTTTAACACGGTCGTGCAGAAATTACAACAACTATTAACATTCTGTAAATTTATTAGCAGCTAGTAATTTTCAATTTACATTTTTTACAGGGCAATAAAAAACTCGATTTAAAAAACTAATAGTGATTTTACCTCTTAATTCAGCCACTTCAGACAAGTTCTTGATCCCAGCCAGTGAAAGCAAGGAGGTAACTCAGCCATTTAAGGCAAGGTGAGGATTTTGGCCTGTTGAGGCAATTAGTTTACAGCTTAACTGCTACACTAGCAGGTTTTAATTTCAAGATTATAGCAGGTGTTCAAAATGGTGCCCATTGACTTCTTGGCATTGTCCGAGACGAACGTAAAAATTTTCAATAGCACTTCTTATCATTTGAGGTGGTATTTCTGCAAAAATGTTTATTATGCGTTTCTTCAGCTCGTCCAAATCACGAGCTTTAGTGAAGCAAACCTTACCCTTCACGTAGCCTCAAACAAAATAATCAAGTGGCGCGAGGTTGGGAGATCTTGCTGACAATTTAATAGTTCCTCTTCGACCTATCCATTCAGTACCATTAAAGTACCATTCAAATAGTCCCTAACAATATCCCGATAGTGTGGAGGAGCCCCATCTTGCTGGAACCAAACATTATCGAACTCATCACCAGCAATCTCTTGTATTGCGGGAACTATTTGATTTGTCAACATTTCCAGGTATTTTTCTTCATTCAAATTTCCATCTATGAAAAACAGTCCTATGATTCGATCCCTGAAAACTCCTGCCCATTTAATTAATTTTCTGGATACTGCGTGTGTGTTTCAAGCATCCAGTGAGGGTTTCCTTCACTCTAATATCTTAAATTATGGCGATTAACTTTTCCACTGAGTTTGAAAGTTGCTTTATCTGAGAAGACAAGTAGAGATCACAAAAAATTTTGGGTTTTGGTTACTCCTTTCCATCATTAATTCACTAAATTCAAGTTTCCGATCAAAATTATCTTCATTTAACTCTTGGTGAAGGTGAATTTTGTAAGGATGAAATTTCAAAAGTTTCCAATTCTTATGAACTGAAAATGCACTCATATCAAGCTGTTGACTAGCTTTTCTGATTGATAACCTTCGATTTTCAACAAATGCCTGGGCCACTTCCACACGGAAAGTTTCATTGAATAAAATCACAACTTCATCATAGGACCTTTCTTTATCGCCCCACCCTCGCATCATTAAAGAGAAACTCTCTCTTCCTCCGTTAAAGTATCCATTATGCAGAAAAAAACGCGAGAACTAATAAAAAATGAAAGAATTTCTTCCCTACAAAAGTGCGCTCCTGCCTCTACAAAAGTTGGAAGGTATTGAACGTTCTCGTAGAAATTTCACAAAACAAATACTGTTATTAAGAACACTTAAAAAAAACATTCATAAACACCAAGATATCACAGATATTGTTTTTTAAACTGAATGTTTCTTTGTCAACACGAGTACCTAGAGTTTGTAAATATTTACAAATTTATGGACGTTTAAGGTTTATTTCAATTTTGTGCGATTGCAGCGACACCTTGCGAGAATCGAAAGAAATACCAAATATAAAATTCACGTATTTTTGGCCGTGGAATCCGAATCCGCTATAAAAAATAGGGATTTTCATTACAAATTTCAAAGTTGCCCCCCGCCCCACCCACTGAGTTAGGAGTGGGAGAGTCGAATCCAATGTCATTGGATAGATTTCGTAAAAATAACAATACGTGTTTTTCAGTTTTTGAATTGGACGTTTTTTTATGGGCACAAGACGCTACTCTTGAAACAGTAATGTTTTCTTTTCATTTCTCGCGATTACAGCGACACCATGCAAGAATCGAAAAACATTTTTGGAATAAAATTTACGTATTTTTTTCCGTAGAATCTAATTCCGCAATAAAAAAATAGGGGTTTCCATTTGAAATTTTAAAGTTGCCCCTCGTCCCACCCACAGGGTGGTGGGTGCGGAGGTCATTTTGATATCAGTAGATAGTTTTTTGAAAAATTTTTGACACGTATTTTTTTATTCTTCGATTTGATGCAAACTGTTCGAGATTTTCCACCGTTCCCATACTTTTCTAACACCCGGTATGATACAGTGTAAATCATATTCTCCACCTTGTTTTCCCTAAAACAAAACTATTATGTATTTGTCCGGTGTTGTATGTAATTCTGAATTAATGCCATTTCTATTAATATGGTTACGGATTTAATTTCCACTATCGATTTATTAGTCCAGTATCGTTAGAAAAAAAAACTGAGGAATCTGTAGAAAAACTAAAAATACGTAAGTTATTTCACTAATCCCTTGTTTTAGTAATGAGTATAAACCCCTAAAAAGTCACAGCCGATCGGTTGCCGGCTTCACCACCATTCTTGGGATCAAAAGTTTGAAGAAGACTCGGTCTACGACATAATGTTTTCTTACCGCGGAACAAGACAGTATGAAGTCTCCATATTGTTTCATTCAAAACTAAGAGTGTAATCAGTGTCATTTCTGCAGTTTGTGTTTGACAATCCTGATTTTAAAGTTAACACCATCAATGGTAACATCTTCTACAACATGTGAGGCATTAAATGCATCACGTCAGCAAGCAACGTTGCATCCAGCTCACGGATCGCGAATTGATTGATAGAGAGATTGAACAGAGTTGAAACGTCTCAAAAATATTGGCGAGAAAAATTTGAAGGCTATTATCATCGAGGATCCTGGAAACAGCACGATCTTATTCCATATAAGCTTGCTAGATGCTGGACGTTATCGTTTTTTTTAACTTTTAACACCAAGCGGGTAACACCAACAGCTAATCGGCCGTGACTTTTTACGGGTTCATACTCATCACTGAAACAAATAATTCGTGGAATAATCTACCTATTTTTGGTATCTCTACAAAGATTTATAACTGTGGAATTTTGTGATTTTAAAAGGTTTCTAAATCAAAAAATCGTAACTGATGTAGTTTGTTTTGATGCAGCTTTTAACAATCAAAGCAAAGAATTTCTGTAAGTAGCAATGAGTCTCTGATTCTTTTTTTAAATTCAGCAGCTCATCTTAAATTTTGAATGCAAATATTTCCAGCTGTAATTTATCAAGGGCACTAATAATCACGCGACAATTTTTTCTAATAATGAACCGAAACCTTGTTGATTAGTAATTACCCGACGCCGTAGGCAACAAGCTTGAGGGCCATTATTAGAAAAAATTATAAGAATTTATTATTAATAATGTATCAAATCGTGAATCTGACATTTTAAATAAATTATGAAACTGTCAATAATGTTTCGTTGCATAGCAACATAATGACATAAGTGATAATTTCCCATGGGATGTTTTCAGTGTAATCTTTCAACAATTGGAGGATGAATTTTGACATGTGACTGGAAATGGACGAATTTTATTGGATTTCTATTTCGTCAAAAAGTTATCTGGAAAATTTCTCACCCGTTTTCGTTTAGCAGTCATTGCAAAACAAATCCTTCTGTACATTTATAAATGTTTCTGCGACATCTAATATTGCCAACGAAACATTTGCCAGCATTGATCGTTCGCTCACTATATCATTCTCAATGTACAATGACCTGCGGCTTTCGAAACTTAATAACGAAAATTTTAATCAATTTATAAACGATATGTAATTTTCAGCTAATGGCCAAATCAAATCATTTTTATCAATGAACAGAGGAAGTGTTGAAAGAGCAAAGCCGAAAATAGACATGTACTATACTATGAAGACAATATATCCAGACATATTTCAGAATTCTAATCCTTTCTCCGAGAGACTTTTACAAGCACGAAAGCTTATGTAAGTTTTTTTCTTTTAATATAACCAATAAATAAAATCACTTAAAGTGGAGCCAAAAAGAGTACATAGTAGAGCAAAAAATCAGCAGCATTCTCGTCAAAGGATTGGAAATGGTACCTCGTTCTACCATAGAAGTTTTAGTCTCCTACCAGAAATGAAAACCACGACTAGGACATTCTGTGTAATTGCCATAGTCGACCAAAGCGGAACTGTTATAGACGAAGGTCAAATATTCGTATGGCCCGTCATCCAGTGGCGCCACACATATATTTATATAGGTATATATAAAATAATAATATTGTTCATATTTTATAAAATAGAACAAAAAATAGATATTTTTACACTCCTCAGCCACAAGAAAAACGGAGTTCTTTTAAGAAAATTTTTAATGGCAGCATAATTTTCCTCAAAATATTATGTAATTATGGAATCTGCTACATTCGTAAATCCGCACACCCATGGCTCTAACTACTATTTACACTTTTTCGCCAGATTATTTTAGTAAATTAATAGTGGAATAAATATTCTTGAATTAAAACAGACATTTCTTAATTTAATTTTAAGAAAACAATGACGGTGGCTTCAGTTTACTCCCAGAAGTTTTCTATGTCACAAATTATCTCTCATTACTTTGAAATATAATTTGAAAAATTCAGAAAATGAAAAACTATAACGGTATGCCGCTGAATGTAATTACTCAGTTTAATCGACATTCTTGGTAATTAATAATAATAATAAATAAATACCGAAGAAATTAGACAACACCCAGTTCCAGAAGTCAGAGGTTTTGTTACATGGCCTATGTGTATTTAACAATTTTATATAATAACTGGCATTTTACTTATATTTAGTACGATCTGTATAGCATTTTGATTCAGTGTTTGTAAGTAAGACTGTTTCAACTATCAGAAATTTTCTTTGTGCATCTGCTAAATTATTTCACATTGTTTTATGTACATATGTTTTTAGGAACTCAGTCATGTTTTAAACACTATTAGGTATCTCAGTTACAACACTTTAGAACCAATTGTCTATGCCAAGTCTGCAAAACATTTACATTCATTTATATTTCATTTTTATACTTTGTTTACTATGTACATGTAGCTAGCTTCTTTACCTCTGAAACTTTTTCATTCACCTGTTATATAGTTTATCCTACATAATGTATTGAATATACTGGATCCTCAGAAAACAGTTGTAAACAATTTAATATTTATTAGGGCAGTTTGCTCTTAAGTTATATGCAACAAATGCCATTTATTCACTGCCAAGCTTTTATGTAGATATTTTATTGGTTCTGCAAAAGCATAAGGAAGCTCAAGTAGAAAAGAAACTATGTTGTGCGCTTAAGCCGCCCATCAACAGATAGCAACACTCGTACTATTTTCAGCCTTCAATTTTATTCGTAAAATATATTTTTCAAGTTTGTATATTGGTACCATATTTTAGATTGTAATATAAAAAGTTTACTCTATTAGATTGAATCACGAAGTGATCATGTGTCTGCCGAAGTTGATCTGATTTACACTACTAACATTCAACTGTGAGATCCTCAATAACTTATATTACGCTCATATCCCACCAGGTAAATTTTATTTATTAGTCATTTAAGTTTCAATAATTTTCAATTATGTCTTTAATGTAATTTTTTTTTTATAAATTAAATTCAATTTTTTTAATTCAATGAATGATTAAAATACTACATGTTACCACATGGTAATATAGTATTCTTTTCTGTCTCATTTTTGACAATTTATAGTTTGCATATCAGCATTTACTTTTACGTATTAAGCAGTCTTAAGTATTAAGCAGACTTGCGTATTTAGCAGTCTTTAAGCAGTCTTACTTAGCAGTCTTTACGTTTACATTTACGTAATTTTGCATTTGCGTTTGCAATTATTACTATATTTTAAAAAGGATTTTCATTGATTTAAAATCAAAATTAAAATCGAATCCAAGCCGTATGGTTTGATAATATTTCTCTGCTTTTGTTAAGGTGTTTAAGCCTTCGATTTTGTATTAATAACACGAATCAAATAGATTAGAGACTATTCTACAATCTTTACACATAAACTTCCTTTGAATCAAACGCCGTCTTGCCAGAATAAATTGCCAAAGATATCTAGATTGGATGCTTTCCGAGACAATTGGGGCCTGAACTGCAGTACCAGAACTTTCCCACCCTCAACCAAACTCAGTCTGGAAATCTAGGAGATTGGTATCATATTCGCTATTATTTTTTTGTATTAAATTATTCTTTTTTGCTGATAAAATTTTATTAACATAAAATTTCACGTAAAATTATATTCCAATAAACATACATATTTTCTTAAGGATCTACTGCTGAAATTTTACAATTTCATATTTATAACTTCATATTATAAAATTTATTTATTTATGTAACATATTTTATCATTCATCTTATTCACTATTTATTTTCCTTACCATAAATTTCGATCTCGTCTTAGGAGTCTGGTTTTACGGGAAAAAGAGACAAATCTACTAATCATTTATTAAAGATGCTGCCGAACAACATCAATTTTTCTTTGTTTCCTTTTCCCAAATAAAACAAAATTTGTCTTTTATATCACATATTCAAAGAGCGTAAGTTTCACATCTCTTGCAAGTTCTCCGAGTCCGTGACTCTTTACGCCGACTAAAGCCAGCTAGCCGTCCGCATATGTTGCCTCAATTATTTGCCAACAATAACCAATAAGTAGGTAACAGCTTTTGCGGAAGGGGATTATACATTGAAAAACGCGGACATACAACCATATATACCGACAGTGCCAGTGCCGGAGCCGGGGCTCGAACCCGACAGCGCGATACCCTTTTTGATTAATCGCGATCGCCACCTTGCGCCTTAACCAACGCGGCTATCGGTTAGAATAAAAAATATGTATGTATAAAAATGCCGATCTGCAGGGAAGTTATTTTTATTTCTGAATATGGGTATGCTTTAGTTTTTGTTATAAATTTAACGGATGTTCTGTGACGGTCAATATTCTGCACTTCGTTTGGTCTAGTGACTGAACCTGATCACTGTTGATGTTATATCGAGTTGGATGACATAATCGAGTGTCTAGTAGAACCTTGAATTCATTGGCGTGTATGTATATACCCGGTCACATTATTGTATCTATTTCATTGTCGTTAGAGCCTTTTGGTTAATTTGTAAGCCACCCGTTTGTATTAAATGTTTTAAAGAGCACTTTTTATAATTGCTACCATGTCACTTATGTCAAACCTCTACAATCGAACCAATTGTTGAGTATTTTATTCTTATTTTGTTGGAGTATTTGCTACGAGTGTTGGAGACTTCATTACCTATGAAAGTGTACTTACTATGTACCTCTCTGTTTTTACATATTTGCTTTAGCTTTAAATCGATTTAATATAATATAAATATAATTATTTAATTGCTTTTATCTCGGTTTGAGCTATACCTGATAATTTTTCGCAATTAATAGCTTGTTTTGTTTTCAAAAATAGTCATAGTTAATTAGCGGATTAAAAATAACGTAGTTTAAAAGGCGAATGAATATTCCACGTATATGGACAATTAATAAAGTTCATACTTGAGTATGAAATAGTTAATTGTTAGTTTGTTTTATTTATTACCTTGTAGAAATATATTTAAATTATTTACTATGTACAGGGTGTATCAGTTAACATTCGGTTTTCCCGGTAGTGTTTGAGATCATTTTTTTATTTAAAAGCCAGTCTGGCGTAGTTTCTTCCAAGGAATTTGATACCTTTAAGAAACAAATAATTGAGCGTCAAAGAAAAAATATGACCGATAAACCAATTTTACCAAAAAATTGAAAATGGCAAACTTTTGTATTATAAATTCATTAAAGGAGAGTAAAGAAATGCATGTGAGTTCTAAAAATTTATAATTTTGTAAATATAATGGTACGTTGCACCGTTACCGTAAAATGTGTAATTGTGTAACGAGTATTTTGCCAACCACGTTGGTATCATCAGGAGAAGTTTAAAATGACAAATAACAATGATACCTAAACGTTATCTTATTTTCTAATAACTGTAAAGACTGTGAGGTAAAACATTCATTGAATTAGGAAATCTTCTTCAACCAAAATTTCTTTATACTCCCAGGTGAATTTGACGGATATTTCAACAGTTTTTAAGATTTCGTTTTCTTACGTTATACGTTGTAACTTGAAAATTGCAGAAAATAACCCAAAAATTACTTACCTTTCTTTAACTCATACGTTTTATGTGTTTTACTTTAATGTTTGTGTTCAAATCTCGCATTCATTATTTAAGACTTCCTGGCATAATCAATTGATGAAATTTTTTTTCGTTTTAATTTACGGAAGCATTTCAAGGTTCAACAATTTTGTCAAAGGACTTTTACTATATTTATCAAAAATGAATGTTAACGTTCACAAAAGAAGGGTTCAAAACGACTGTTTCAGACGTAGAATAATATAAAATTTATACTTACTGTTCGTTTATGCTTAACTGCTTCTCTGATGGTATCTATTGGACGTCGTAACACTATAAATCTAACACAGTAGGTACTAACACTTTCTTAAAATTATACCTGAAAGGGAATTTTGAAAACACAAGTAAAAGACAATATAAAGTTCAAAAATATATATTAAATCTCTTCAAAAATTTATGTTTTACAACAACTTCAAGAAATATGTTTTCACAAACTATAGTCTGGCCCGTGTACAACACATGGTGAGGAACGGACGACTTATAATGTACCAACTACCATCCAATGTGCAGTTTTTGAGCTAAAGATTACACAAAAAGATTTAAAAAAAGTTCAATGTTTATAAAATTTTGGTGGGCTTTTGCTTGCCTGTCTATTCACGTATTTTTATTTCAATATCAATTTTGGTCGCTCCTCGGAGCTTGAAAATGCTTGAATCGCAACGACTTTGAATTATATTCTGCAATTACAATTTCATACGTTCAGGCAAGGCGGTTCCATGCACATATGAGTACATGATAAAGATATTTTCTCCGTCAAAATCGACTGCTAGGAAATGATGGGTGTCCCATGTCGGTAAGGGCTATTTTCGCTAAAACTCACGATATACTTTGAATAGAAGCTGGATTAATTTGTCCTCTTATTTAATACCGCGCATGAGTTGCAGTGCTTAACAACGTGGATTCGTAAAAGGGTTTTTAATTATGAAATTTCCGAAATTTTGTTACTGTTTCTAAATTTTGGTGGTTGGGGCGACATTACGTCCCTGTGCAGCGACATTTACTACACTTTCTAAAAGGACGCTTCTTGATGAGTTATTGAAATTTTTGCATAAAAAAACGCTCCGTAGAGCAAAAATATGATTAAGAATATAAAAACCTCTTCCACTATATTTTTAAGTGAAGCACGCTTTTCTTGCGAATGAGTCGGATTTTGTTACAATTTCGAAAAGTATATCGAGTGTTTTATCGTGTTCTTTAACATTCGCATCAGATTTCGTTTCAGTTCCTAAAAATCTCCTTTGCGAAAGACTGGCATGGTACCTGAATGGGTCGGAGCGTATGGATTTGATGGGTTCTACAACATTATCACCGTTCATATTTTTGAAACTATAAATATATTACGGTGTTCTCTATTAAAACATGTTCAATTTTCTAGGTACTATCTGCCACTACCAACGCTGTGTGCTGACTTAAGCAGAATTTTATTAATAAAAATAAAAGATATAGACCAGCTAGAGATAGACTCATATGCCTGGGTTGCTCATTGTCTCAACGTCATTGAAATAAGGCTCTTAGAAGATTTGTGTTTGGCACACACTGTTATAATTGACGCCGAACATTTTAAAATGGGACATTTTGTAAAATTTTCGCCAACTGTGTTTAAATATTTTTATACAATTGGAGTTGTAAGTACATTATTTCTTTTATAATATTAATATACAGTGTGATTTAGCTAAGATATCTCAGACTAATTACTAGAAAATTAAAAGCTATATTGAATTTCTATAAAGATTAGTCGGCATATCTCTTAGAGGGTACACGTTGATGTTCAGATAACGTCGTTGACGATTATTTTATGAAGTCTGAAAATGTATTACTTAATAAATATAATATCTTAAATTCTGAGAGTGTGTTATGATGCATGTGGTAAAAGTTTAAGAAAGGCTACGAAACGAAACAAACAATAATTTTAACGAACTTCTTGATAAGGCATACTTTGTTAGCGGGATTCCCGTTTATATTATGAAATTTTAGGAGCTCAGATGGCTCCGGCGTGAATTTTGGGCGTCAGCAGCCTGGCGGAGAATAGGTACTCTTGGTTAATGTATATTCCATAAACGGGAGACAGAAAAAATTTGTCAAAAAACCAACGCTTTCACCTCATCTTGCCAACCTACAATAAAAAAGCCCTTAGGACGCTTAACTTCATGAAAAACCACAATTCTTTATGAAAGAATTTTAAAAAATTCATACAACACCGATAATTCACAAATAATACTCAAACTTCATCAACAACGCCATCCAAACATTCATTTAAACCAAATTACAGCAAAAAAGTTACAAAACACGGCCCTAAAAAATACTGCCCCCTCACTATCTCGATTCACGTCATAACCACTTTCCACACCCCCAACCACAATATTATGTTTCACTTCTATCAATTTTTATGAAATATTTTTCTCTCAATTTTAACTTCCTTTTCAAATTTCAATTCATACTTTAAAATACACTTCATTCACTTTCCCTATGTGCCATCTCAGTATTCAATAAAACTTCTTTCAATTTCGCATGTTCCAATTAAAATTCAAACTTATTTCCATTTCGTATGATCCGCTTACTGGGTCATCAAAACTTACTTCCGAAACATAAGCTACGTATCAAATTAAATTGAATACACGTCATTCATTCACCGCAGACCGATCGGCACAATTTCATATAATATTCAAGTAGTTGTGCACCGATCTTCGGGACGACATTACGGGGACGTTTCAAATTCAATAAATGTTTTTAACTTATTTTCGTTAATAACTTCCAAACTAAAATCGATTCGAACTTCATTTATATATCAAAATTTCAATGCCGAGGCGATCAAATAATTTTCATATCAGAATTTCCCATTTTTACAATTGATAAATAAATAAATAATAATAAATAAACACCACAGAAATTAGACAAACCCCAATTCTAGAAGCCAGAGGCTTATGCGGAAGGGAGTTACACATTGAAAAGACGCGGAGATACAACCATTTCCTCCGACAATGCCAGTACCAGAGCCGGGTCTCGAACCCGGTGGCGCGATGTCCGTGTGATTAACAGCGATTGCAAATTCGCGCCTTAATCAACGCGGCTTTCGGCCAGTGATTATGCACTATTGTGAAATATTTTGCAATATTGCGTAATCGAGCCAGCACGGAATGGGCGGGGACATTTCCAGACCTTTCCAGATGTCGTTCATCGGGTCCCTGATGAAGCATATAAAAAAGTCGTGCGCGATGAGCTCGTGCAAGTCCAGTTTAATACGTGCGCCGCGAACGAGCCACTACAGCCACTTCCTTGGCCGAACCAAGTAAAAAAGGGTTTTCCAAATCAATTATAACCTGCCCTCGCGCATCAAACCAAAAAGTGAATTTTTTCAGACTTTATAAAACATTCGTGTTAATACATTTTATACTTAAATTTTAATATTTCAAACAACGGAATTTTAGTGTTCGAAATGTATTTATTTTAAACCTGTGTGAATTAAATACTCAAGTTAAACCGTTTTAAAAGTTTACTCAGTTACATTAAATAAATTATTCTTGTTCGCTTTAAACCAAAGTGTTTTACTTCAAAAAAGCATATACAGAGTGAAGTTTTGGACCCTACCATAGACAATAAAATAAATCCAAGCGATATTATTCTATTACAAGTGCAACTCCAAGGTTTATACAGGGTATTTGACCGTATTCGACATTTTACGAGTGACCTGCCACTCTTTTCAAATAAAGGAATTAAGTTCACGAAAGGCTCCCAGGGTTTCCATGAAGCTCTAAGGCTCTAAGTTCTGCCGAAACTTTCTTATTTTACCAAACGAGGGAACGCTTCCGTGTTCAATGGACGCTATCCCAGTGTAGATATTAATTTCCTAAAATCGTAGTATTAATTTAGCCAAGAGAGCTGGCGTTACGTTCGATGTAGGAATCGATATCTGGTTGAGTGGGGATGATTGTCCTGAAGAGAATAATCTTGAACTACTCCTAGAGCGAGACTAATAGCGTCTGAAGTTTTGTAGATTGGGAAGTTACGTGGTGGGCTTTCTGGAGAGGTGCACTGGGCTTACACGGCTTCCATAATGGCAAGAAAGCTGTTAACTGATTATAACAGAAGTTCTTAAGAAAAGTTACTTGGGGTACTAATATCCTTTTATTTGGATAAGGAATCTTATTTTTAGAAATAGAAGAAACAGTGGAATTGGTTAATATCATCTAGAATATTTTAGGTGTTGGTGTAGCTCAAGGTTCTGTTTAGGTCGATTTTTATTTCTTAATTTTGTTAATGACTTGCCTTCTAAAATCATTGATGTCTCGATGTTTCAGCTTCTGTTTTGAGCCATTTTCAAGAGAAAAAAGGGGGATCAAGAGAAAAAGAGAAGAAACAATTGTTTTAGATTCCCATAGTGAAGTGGATCTGAGAGTGTACTTACATGATTAATGTGAGACAGGAAGGTGTTTAGAGAATCTCTACCACGTGGCCAGATAACGAAGATGTCATCCAAGTACCTTAGTCAGCAGGTAGATTTCAGTTTGGATGAATTTAGGGCTTGAATTTCGAAATTGTCCATGTAGATGTTGGCTTCTCTTACTTGTTTGTAGTAGTCACTTTGAAAGAAAAAATAGGTGTTGGACAGACGATGTTCTAGAAGGGTTAGAGTTCTGGGAGAAATGATCTGTTTAATCTTGTAGACGTTTAGGGCTTCAGTAAGTGGGATGTTGGTGAATAATGCGCAATGTCAAAACAAACTAGAATGTTTTAGGGGCTTGCTCAGCAATCGGTAGTAGAGTGTGGGCTAGATATCTCGCCGGTATAAGTGTTAGGGGGCGAAAATCGCGTATATTCTAAGAGTTCTAGAGGACTTCTCTAGAGAAATAAGAGATTTTTGTATATCTGAATGGAGGTCCGAGATATTGATGAAGATTTTTATTCCATTTTCCAAATATGTAGTGGGACCACGCTAGGTGTGCTTGTAGTCAGCGGTATTGAATAAATCATTCATTTTTATTAAGTAATCGGAGGCGATCAGTATGACGGTGGAGTTGGAGTTTATCGGCTGGGAGGAGGATAAAGTTGTCCTTGTTATATAGGTCTTTTAGGGCTTGCCTTTCTCTGGAAGGTAGGTTAGGAATAGAAGGTTTGGCAGTTCTAAGCATTCTGGCGAAATCTTGCCTGGTGTCCTCAGCTTGATTGTTTAGAAGGTAGAATATAGAATTTTCGACTAGGGAAATAATAGTTTCAACTGGGATAGTTTTGGGAGAAACTGCAAAATTGAAACCCTCAGCTAAGCTCTGAAGGACGGCATCGCTAATAGAGAAGTCAGAAAAGTTGCGAACTACTTTGCTAGGATCTAACGATTCTCTTGACCACGGTGAGATTTTGGGAGTAGGCAGATTGAGACCCCAGATTCGAACCAACTTATCTTGACAGTTTCCTTTCTGGAATTATTTTTGTTAACCTTTTTTCTTGACTCAAAACGGGAACTGAAACGACGAGACATCGATAATCTCAGACGCGGTTTAACCCGAGAGTAAAACGTTGTTTTTGTTTTATACCCTTTTTATATTTGGTTATTTATATTATATGTACGTTTGTTACCAAAGCAATAAATATTGTTATATAAGAACGTTATGGTCCATAAAATTTATTCTATTTTATTCTAATGTATAGTCGTGGAAATTACTACAGTAGATTGAGGTCGCGGGGACGAACTTAGTCCATACTCCATCATTTACACCGCTTACGTAACAGCGAGATAGAAGATCGTTATATCACTGGCGCACCAACGAAAGTTTCTCGACTCGTGTTCTACTATATCGTTTGCCGCGACACTAATAATCCAGTCGCCATGTACTTTATACCTTAAAAAAATTCCGAACTTAATGAAACTTTGGAAGGTTGTTTATGGGTGTTCAGTAGTGCTGCACTCAATTTATCCAATAAAAAACCCAGTGAAATTTTGGGGAGGGACGAAAATCCCCAAAATTTTTGCACTTTTTTCGGTTTTCTCAAAATATTTGTAAAACGGTTGATTTTAGCGGACAACTTCAAATTAATAAATTGTAGTTGATTAAATTTCCTGCATGGTAAAACGTATTAGTTGACCCCATAAGTACCGTGATAAAGAGTTCCTAAAAAGTGCAAAATTTCTCAAAATCATAAAAAACTGCTGAAAAGACTGGTTTTCGATATTTATTTTCCATTTTTCAACATATTTAATGGACTTGTGGTATCTATTCCATTTGCATAGGTTCAATTACCCCCTTCCTCCCCCATAACTGACAGAATAGAATCACCCATTTCACATGATTCAGTTGTATCCCAGCCGTTGAAGGCGTGTGCTCGTTCGTTTCAATGTGAATAGTATTGACAGTGAATAGCCGATATACGTACATGTGACCGTAATAGAAATATGAGTATAACTATTATAGGTGAAGATGTAGATCTCCTCGTGTTACTGACAGCCCTAGCCTCCACTTCCCATAAAAACATCTATTTCGAGAAGATCAACCCACAAGATACTCTCTTTCTGCATGCAGTAAATGAGCGCCACACCACTTCAATCCCGTTCGGACAAGGGAAGAAGAAGAAGATCTGCAGAATTTACGATAAAAATACTTCCCTACATGACCTTGTAGCTGTATACAAGAACCCGGAAGCCACTCCCTACCAGATTTCCGAGGCAGGCGAGAAGTTTCTAGTGGCACTGTATGGAGGGAACATAGAAACAGATTCCCTCGACAACGTCCGATACCAACTTTTTACTAAGTCGGTGGCCAAACCTAAATTCCAATTGGCCAGACTGCCACCTACCAAGAACACGGCCACCCACCATATTTTCAGGCCCAAACATGGCTGGGTAACGACAGTGTACCGTCAGTTTGGGGGTGGTCGCTGACGAGACGAGGAATCGTCAGGGCCACATGTAATGCAGCCCCAGACAACATATTGAACATCGTCTTTCGTAAATACAAGAAAGGGTGTAGGAATGTAGCCTTCAGCTGTAAGAAAGCAGGAATGCGGTACTCCACCCTTTGCAAGAACTGCTCGGAGCATGCATGTAAAAATTCGCCAGAGCCTGATCTCCAGGACGAAGAAGCAAAAGGAGAGCACGAAGAAGAAATGATTATGGACGCACTGCAACCTATGGGACCTATGCAAATTAAAGTAGATAGATCCATTAAATATGTTGAAAAATGGAAACTAAATATCGAAAACGTCTTTTAGCAGTTTTTTACGATTTTGAAAATTTTTTTTTCTTTTTGAAACTCTGTATCTCAGTACCTATGGGGTCAAAAAATACGTTTTACCGTGCAAATTGCAATTTCAAAATATTTAGAAAATACCCAAAAAGTGCAAAAATTTTGGGGATTTCCGTCCCTTCCCAAAATTCCAGAGGGTTTTTTTGTTGGATAAATTGGGTGTAGCACTACTAGACACTCAAAAACAACATCCCAAAGTTTCATTAAGTTCGGAATTTTTCTAATGTACTCCCCAGATTTAACCCTATGACGACTGGCCTATAACTGATAGATCGAACTTACGTTACAATTATTGTTGTTTTTATTGACAAGTATCAAACTATTATTATAATATAGTCACGTATAAATTCATTTTACAGAAGACTTTGACAACCAGGATTACTGCTATACATATCATCAATGCACCAACTTTTACAGATGAAATAATGATGCTAGTCAAATCAGTTATTAAGCCAAAATTAAATAACAGCGTAAGTAATTACACTTCATAAATAGGAATGAATGAAAGCCTGCCTTAATTGCTGGCCTCAGTACCTTTCGGATATTGTTCCTTGAGTAATTAAAAGCCCTGAGGTCTATCTGGATTCATCTGGATCCATGTGGATGGAGACATTTTTTAGTGCCGATTAAATAATAATTTAAATAGGTACCACTTTAACTGTTGGCCACAATTATTTAAGATATATTTTAGATAGTCATAAATAATATCTTCATATTTTTTTTTTCATAGATAATTATTCACAAAGATACAGCTTCTATGCTAGATGCAATTGACAAAAATATTTTACCAAAGGAATATGGAGGAAATGAAAAATCACTAGATGAATTAGAAGGTATGTGAGGAGGATAAAGTCGTTTTCATAATACCAGCTCAGGTGTATTCAACAAATACCAAACAGCTAAAATATATACTGCACTCGCCGAGTATTTCGTCAACAGATTTGTAATTGTGATTTTTCCTTGATTAGAGAACAAAATCTAGACGTTTTGATGTTTACGTAAATTATTTCAATATTAATATGCTTTCTTTCACCTAACTTACTAATTCTTTCATTACTTTCAGAACTTTTGTATAAGAAATTCGAGGAATACAAAGAATTTTTCGACCAAAGAGACCAATTGAGAGTAAACGAAGAACTACGTCCGGCGGAAAACAGAAATGATGAATTTTTGGGATATCATGGAAATTTTAAGCAGCTGGAAGTGGACTAAGTTCATACGTGAACGCGAAGTTTTTTAAAGTTTATAATAAGTTCATAATAAATGTTTTAATTTTTAACCTGAATTATTTTTAGATTAAGTAATGATGTCATTGCATTCATCCTGTTAACCTAAAATTAGCATTTGCAGCAAGTATCAGGTAATCTCAAAATGTCCACAGATATATTCATTGGCAAAATAGTCTCAGTGAATTCTAGGAATGGTCTACCTTTCTAATCTGTCGAATTCCGAGGTGCTTGTAGAATCTGGAATCATTTGCTCATGCGAATCCAGTACATTTCTGAGGCCCGAATTCTATTTGAATGTCATCGCCGAAAATTTTCACTCTGGCCAGAAATAACTTGAATTTCTTTGAGTCCTCGGCGCATAGGTTGAGTCGGGTTGCTTGGAGACCAAAACCATAGGTGGTGTAGCCGATACTGCTGAAAACAAATTCAACGCGAGAGAAGACCATGATAGATCAACCCTTCTGACATACTCCTCTTGTAACCTTGATATTTGAGATGTTTCTTTTGGTTTGTGCCGGGGTTTTCTAAGGTACCATTGGATTTGTCAGCAGAGAGGCGATGGTGGTACTAAATTTATAGACTTGTATCATATACTTTTTTGTGCATCTAATAATTTCTTTACACAACCTCGCTGTTGGTAACCCCACTTTAGCCATATATTTCACCGTACTCATATATTTACTTATGCATCAATTAAGTGATCAGTTAATAGATCGCGGACAAGTAAGTAATTGGCATGAAATTTTTCTGGTCTTTCAGATATCCTCTCCGAACTTGAAATTGAGGAAATCTTCGTGGATCTTCAATGATTTTGTTGAATGGTCGGACAAAAAGCGGAAATATGGCTGGGAATGATTCAAGAAGTTCTGCATAATACTCAGTTCAGGCTTATTCCAGTTTAAATTTTTCTTTACACATTCTTTGACATCTCTGAAGTTAACAGTAGTTGCTATTGCATGAAGAACATTTACGCTGTTCTCCGTCATTTAATAATAATAATAATAATAATTTATTTTCCCCTTGACATATTACAATGTATAGGAGCCGTCATAGAATTGCTTAAGGACTATAGTAAATAGTTTACACAGAAATGTAATTATAACCAGTAAACAATAGGTTACAAACAAAAATAACAATAACATTTCGTTAATCACTGAAACGTATATGATAGCAGAAAATCAGTAAAGGAAATCTTGCACATGATAGTAGCATTCTTTCATTAAAAATTTCTTAAGATGAGTTTTAATTGATCTAAAGCATGTATTAGATTTAATATGAGCTGGTAATTTATTGAACATTACTAATCCAAGTGTATCAGGTGATTTATATGATGAGTTGTATTTAGAGAACGGTATATGAAAGTTATCTCTGTTTCTAGTATTCGAGTTATGAATGTCAGAGTTTTTGGTAAAGTTTCTCTGGTTCTTAAATACATAGATGCACAATTCAAATATTAAAATGGACGACACAGTTAAAATACCTAAATCACAAAATAGTGATTTACAAGAGTCTCTGCTATTAACTCCACAAATTGTTCTTATTATTTGCTTTTGAGCTATAAATGCATTAGTAGCATGAGTAAACCAGCCCCAGAGAAAGATGCCATATCTCAATAAGAATCCACATTTGCATAATATATTTTAATTAACTGATCCTTATGAAGAACAGTTCCTAAATTAATGAATAAATAGTTTTGACTGCGCAGTTTAGAGACAAGATTTTGGCAGTGATACTTCCAAGTCAAGGTACTGTCATAGTGTAACCCTAAAAATTTAACACTTGTAGTGGCACATGATATGGGTGGATTATTTAATATAAGACTAACACCGTTACATATGCTTTACCTATTGTGAAAACGTAAGTAGTAAGTTTTCTCACTATTAAAATATAAAAAGAGTTACTACAGAACCATGCATTTAGATTAAAGAGAGAATCTTCCAGTCTAATATCATCCTTGCAGGACACAGGGACAGAAGTCACGTAGCTGCTTGATTGTATCTCGCAAGCTTTATCAATATGCATTACTAAAATTGACTGAAGTGATTTTGACCAATTTTATTATGTTTTGCATCGGTCTGGTTACTGCTATCAATATTACGATATAAGATGATCTTACTCCTCACGTTATGTAGCTTCGTTGTATTGTCGAAATCTCGCGCACAAGTTAAATCTTTTGCCTAGTGTTATTGTAGTATTTCGTTCGGCTTTCCTTCGGCTGCGGAATATTTAGATCTGCCAGTTTTTTTCGGCATCTTTTATGAGTATAGTTTTTGAGTTTTGCTATTATTGCAGTCTGAGTATTATCTGGTGGTGGCCTCAGTTCTTAATAGATCTAGTTGCGTTTCGAGTAGTATCTTCCAAGCTGACTTTCTTGGCTTCTGAGTGCTCCTATATTGTCTGTGAGTTTGGATTTTCTAGTCATTAAGCTATATAATTATGTAATTTCTGTGTACAAAACTATACGTATATCTGTTATGCCCTGTCACCAGATCTAAGTGTTTTAGATATTTTTATGTGGAGTTATGTGAAAGAACGAATTTTGAGTGCATCTCAAACATTTCAAATTTTACAAAATCGTATCCGCAAAGTTTTTGTAAGTATAACTCCTGCTAGAAGAAAGGGGATGCATTTTGAATATTTACTACCTGTTAATTAATATTTTAATATGTTTTTTCATTGTTTATTCAATTCAATTTATTAATTGAAGTGTTTTTAATTTTGCTCGACAATTGTTATGTTTATTGTCATGTTTACATTTGCACATTATTAATAGGCTAGTGCAATTAGGTTTTGATCCACACAAAATTTTTAACAAGCTGAAAATTTCTGAAAGTTCTTACTGATATCCGAAAGATCCCAAAAATTCCGAGTTGTGAAAAAGCCGCCAGCGTGGAAAAACCGCCGCCATCTTAAATTTTTCGGGCTTTGGCTATATCTTTTGAATTAATCATCCTAGCGAGGTCACTCAAGTGTCAAGTAAACCAGTTTCGACTGCGGAATTAAGGATATATAAATTATATGAGTTATGGGCGTTAAACCTTTTTTAAACACCCCGTAACCAGAATATGAATGCAATTGCAAATAATAAAGTAGAGTCTCGAAATAAGAAAGTAATCACCTTTTAGAAATTTGTGCCTGCAGAATTTCCGTGAACCCTGTATAGCGTTACGTCGCTCGTGAATGCTCTTCCCCAACTTCTTCATGTTTAACGTACTCGTTGAGCATCGTAGAGACGTTGAAACGGCACTTCATAAAAAGTACGTTAAACCAGTGAATATCAGCGAGATGCATAGCAAAATTAAATGTGGATTTTCTTGGATCGTTTGACTTGTAGTTTAGATAATTAGTCTCAATACTACCATAAGAACAGCTAGCCCAGGGGTCAGCGATGTGACTTAGGTAAAATATCCACACAATAATACCATAAGAACAGCGAGCCCGAAGGGTCAGCGATGTGACTTAGGTATATTGAAATGCAATTTACTCAGGAGCACAGCGAATAGCATTCGGCGATGTAACTCGGGAGTGATAGAAGAGGCATCTCCTCGGTAAACAAGCTGGTTTTCTTTTTATATGGTTCCTGATGTCACCCTTCTACCCGGATTATGCATCTCCGTTTGTTTCTTGTGGGAATATGTTTATTTTAACGCTATTATAATATTCGACGCTCAACTTTCTATCTTTTTCTATAGTTAAGGTAGAAAAGTGTAGGCGATTTCATACTCTGGGAATAAACGAAGTACTTGACACTTATCTTATAACTGATAAACAAACCCTATGACTCGACTCAATTTTATGTAACTTTTTAGTAAAAATTGTAGCTCTTAACTTTGCTTTAAAAGAATATAATTTTAAAATGCATTCTGGTAACTTTACTTTGTTCAAATTTAAATGAATAAATAAATGTAAAAATGAAATGAATTAACTGCAATAATTACTTGAATTTGGAAATATAAATAAGAAAAATCTAAATTTATATATGGGGTATATACAGGATGTTTCAATAGGTAGTATAATATTATCCTCTATTTCAGCAATTCTTGGGTTCTGCCGACGTGGTAGGTTCAAACTTATCAAAATTAAGGTTTAGGTACTTTTTTGCCATGCGAAAATAAATTAAATAAAATTGCTGGAGAAACGCCCATAACTCATTTAATTTATATTTTCTTAATTCCGCAGTTAAAACCGGTTAATTTGACACTTGACATCTCAGACATTTTGGGAACTTTCGGATATCAATTAGGGCATTGTTCTGAACATTTCCAGAAATTTTCAGCTTATTAAAAATTTTATCCGGGTCAGGGATCATTTTTGTCTAATCGCACTGGCCTATAAAGTCTGTTCTGTATATTTGTTTGCATCTTAAGTGTGGAAATAATTTATAATTACTAGTGCTATTTAATTTTATCCCTACCTTCCTACCCTAACGCGAGTTAGGTCTGCCGAGCATTATCTATTCACAAGGAGCTGTATACGAGAGAAAAACTAGCAGATTCAACCTTATTGTTATTAATATTGCTATTAACTTCTTTCATCACGAAAAGTCTTAAAACACTTTCTATTGGAATATAATTAATGAATATAAACAAATATAAAAAATATACCCATACTCGCCGACACATAGTTAATACATGTGTATGCGCAGTCCATTATTAAACAACTATTGCCTATAATTAAATTATATTTATTTTTTTATGATTGTTTTTATTGGACAGACACCTAAAATATTGCTTTGAAACAAGCAGGTAAAAAGACGGACATTCCATATGCACGGTACAGAACCGTATTACCTTTTATGCAATTGTCTTTATCTTGAGTAAGTGTACGGAAGATGGAAAAACATTTCAGGACTTTCTCATTTTATGTCTTAATCTTATATCGAAATCTTCGAAAAAAATGTAGTAGAATACCTTATACAAATTATTTAGCGTTAAATTGTTTTTTAGGAGAATCAGAGGCATTTATTAACAAACAACTTTCTGAAACAAACAACTTTGCATTTTAAAATAATTGATATTGTAGGCCATAACAGACAGTAGAATCTAGTAATTTACTCTATTAAGCACGTCGATGCGACGCCGTATTTAAGAAGATGATTACGTAATTCGACAAATTCTCTTATATTTCAGGACCGATTCAAAAAAATTTTTGATAGGTGTTTAGAGAGCACTCGATAAAATACTACTGACCTATTGAAAATTTAACAAAAGAAAAATTTCGTTTGTCACACAAGAAAAGTAGTCCAGTACTATTCTATCGAGTTTGCTCAAAAAGCCTATCAATAAAACTTTTTAAGACGGTTCAAGGATGTAAGAGAAGTTGTCCGAATTACGTCCATCGCTCGCTCCGTCCACCTTAACATACACACTTCTTTATCAGAGCCATCTGTTGATCTGATGTGCTATGCTTCTACATTCCTGTATTTATTTATGCCCACCCAGCTATTGTCTATAGGTACACAATTATATAACTGGTTAAAGCATGGATCTGCGACCCACTGTTTACATTAAGATGCGTATCAACTACACGAGTCTTTACCTGCAAGAAGCACTATTTTTTAAAAATCCTTTTAATCAGCTTCTTTAGAATAACATCATAACGGAGAATTAGCTATTCCAGCACGCAACCAGGGCACAAACACATTGAGCAGCTGAGTTGATATTAAGTAAGTATAAGTGTGTAGCTACATTTTTGCTGTTATTTTAAAAATAAGTTTGTTGCACCCAGTTTTTATTACATAACGTAAAATTTTCAAATTAATCTATATTTTTCCTCTAACCTAAAATACAGACTATTGTTATTAATTTACTGAATAGTTTATACATGGCGAACCATTAATAATAGACCATAGTAGACCTGCAATGGATGAACCACTTTGCATATGCAAGTAAAAACACTATTGGTAAAAAAAATTACTAGATTAAAAGATAAAACACGTAAATACCTAGAGTCTAATGTCGTATACGAAATTCCGTGTTCAGAATGTAGTGGTGTGTACATAGGCACCCCAGGCGGATATTTTAAAACAAGAATATCTAAACATGTCATTGACTGCAAAAAAATAAATACCAAAAAATCTACTTTATAGAAAAGGGCTGCACTTTTGCATTTAATAATGCCAAAATAGTAGCTAAAAATAATAATTACAAGAAGAGAATTTTCAATAAAATGATTTATATTAAGAAGAATCCCAACAGTATAACAAACCAACAAATATAGGAAATCTAAATAGTTCTTATTTTAATATTATCGATTATCTAAAAAACACCTAATCTACAATATAATAAGAAATAAAAAAAGAAACGCTGAGACTTTGGTAATATTAAAGATACATACATTATTGCTCTTCAATTGGCCAGAACGAGGTATATCAGCGTATAGTTACACATTTATGTTGTACTGTACAAGAAACATTACCTACTACAAAAGCTACTTACCTAATATGTCCCGTGATTTTAAAAAGTTAATGGCAAAAATTTTTTTAATTTAACCATAAGTGTTTACATATTTTTCTTTTTTATAATTTATTATAATATGCCAGTCGTCACACACCACTTGCAGACTGCAGTTTCGAGCTGTTGGCTCTCGTCAGTGCAAAGTAGGCATGTGACGACCGACACGAGGATCACTGGACTATTTAGTACATTTCGGTATCTTTGGGATAGCGACATGTAAAATAGTCAGCAGGCGCCATCTAGCGGTCCAGTGTCTGTTTAAGTCGAAAAATAAATAGCCTGACTGGGCATAGTTGAAATGTACTTTTAGAGGGCGGAATATTAAAACATAATATTTTGCGACTAAAAATATTATGTTTCTTACTATGATTCTTACTAGAAGGATTTATAAGATCAGGGACCTAAGTGTCACTCTGAAATTTTCAATCGTAATATAGTATCGAAATTTCTGTAGATATCAAGTGTGATATCCTATAGCACTTTGCTGAACACATACTGAGTACAATCCTGTATACAGCCAAACAAAATATCGCCATAAACACGTCAATTTAATTTATTCTTTTTATAATGAATATATTTTTATGTAAGTTAAGGAAACATTTTAGTGTATATTGATCATTTCCAGCAAGATGTCGAGGTCGTGTAAACTGCTTCTGGTTACTGAGACTGAAAAACAATCTATACTCAGAGAGCATGGAATTAATGAAGCACAATTTGAAGATAACCTTAACCATCTCCTGGATTGGAAAGATAAAACTACGTTACCAAAGGAAGGTAAAGTTTTTTTTTATCTTGTAATAAAATGTTTAGTCTTTATTGCATAAATCCAAAATATGAAGTAAAAATCGAGGAAAAAATTTTTAGGGACGGCAATTTATTTTTATAAACAAGTGTGCCTGTAAGATTTAACCTTAAGGCGAGGTCAAGGACATTTTTTTATATTACAAAACATTATCCTTTTAACTGTTTTGCAAATATCTTATTTCTTACTGATTGATATACAGGGTGTTTTTAGAAAGTATATGAACTCAGAACGCCAAAAAAAATTCATACAACTTAATTTACCTACGTCCAAAATCGCATCCCTATGAAGATATAAATATATAATATAATAATAATAATATAATATCTAAAGTTGGAATTAAAAATATTGTGCAAATGGCTGTAGATATTTTTTTCAATTCTAATACACTTAAACATATGTCAAAATGTAATAGTTTAAAGTAAAAACTTTTAAATTAAGTTTTCTAAAAGGCTGAGATGGGATCAACAGCCCTTTCCTCCTAGCCTATTTATTAGTTGTACACCTATGACTTTTTTTGTTATATTGCATTTCATACAAAAGTTAATTATAAAACTTTTTAATCTTGTTTTTTTTTCATTTGGATAACCATTTTCAAATGAATTTGTAAATATTAAAACCTTTATCGTATGTGTTAATTAAATAGTGAATTGATGGATATCTTTAGAAATCATTTCTTTTATCAGTTAATTTCAATTCCACATAAACTACGACATTGTAAGTATTTGGCCCCTCTGGGGGTACAAGCGGCTTTCCACCGTTAGATGCTTGCCGCAGGATATGGTGTTGTGTATTATGTCGTGCTCATGGCTGGCTGTAGTATGGGTTGATTCTATTATAGTGTGTGGTGTGAAATGTATCTGATTGGATGTCTTGTATTAGGTTAGATAAACTACGAGTAGCCTGCACTTACTTTTATACTCTCTTAAATCAAAATACAATAATTTTCGATATGTCTGTAGAAATATAATTATTTCATTTGGGAAGCCGTGTTGAAATGAAACTGAAAAGTGGATCATATAAAAAAGAAAGTACTTCTTTGCGTCTTTGTAATTTTGGCATTTGAAGTTACTCGTCAAGAATTATAAAAAATGTGCATCACAATTATTGTAAAATAAAAAATTTAAACAGATTTTTTTGTAACAAAATACTTAGCGACCACAAAACTAAAACATCTGCCTTCAAAGCAGGAAAGTAAATTAAAATAATATTAGAAGAAAACGACAGACAATGAAATAAATTTAAAAAAAATTAAATAATATCGAACAATATTAAAATTTTATTTCAGAATGTGCTCAAAATGATTCCCATTTTCTCGTACACAATATCTCGCCTTTTCTAGAAGTGAAAATCTCACATTCTGAAAAACAGCAGGAGAATTTCTAAATTCCTCGGCTGATAGCTAAATTTTTTGTCGCAGATGTTCAACGCCCTCTATTGGAATTGAGTAAACTTTGTCCTTCAAAGTTTTCCAAAAACAGAAGTCAATTTGATTTAAATCAGGGGACCGAATAGGCCAACTGATTGGGGCATCAGCTTTTCGGCCTATTCAGCGTCCTGGAAGAAGCCTTGGTAAACATCCCCTGACTTGTAGGCTATAATGGGGCGGAGTACCGTCTTGTAAATACCACATATTTTCTCTATGAAATGAGGCATCATAAGCTGATAAAATGGTGTTTACGAAATTTAAATTTCTTTCATATTTTCTGAGAAGCCAGTTATAAAATTCCATAGAAGAACCATAATCTTGGGGGTTCCAATGCCTGAAGAGTCTGTATATATATTTTTTTATACATTTATTTAACGTCGGCCTATTTCCGCTACTGAGGCCTAACACTGACGCCTGTAGACGAGCTACTTCCAACCAGGAATTTTGTCGAACCTCTTCCCTTAAGAAGAGTAGGGATCTTTTACTTGCCTAACATTTAATAGACAAGGGACCGACGGCTTTACATCCCCTCCGAAGGATGGTATATCTCCTATACAACCCTCGCCTAAGGTTGTATAGCTTCCGCGCATACACTGATATACAATCCGCTGAAAGATGTGTGAGGCGAGGACGCGGTTTCCGTTGGAACGGTCACCCATCCAAGTACTAACTGCGCCTGTCGTTGCTTTACATCGCATACCGAAGTATGTACATAGTAAAGACGCACCTGCGCTCGCCCCTAAGAGTCTGTATATGAAATGGAAATATTAATTGTTCTTTTAATGTCCTCCATACTGAATAATGTGATACTCCTTTGATTATCCTCTACATTTCTCCTATTAAAATAATTTATACGATTTATTATTGTACCAAAATGATATTTTGACTTAAGAGTGTATAAAAGTAATTATAAGGTACTTTATGTAGGACTGAAATTAAGAATGCACATAGCTAAATTTTTTCTATCGATTTCCATAATCAACAAGCATGATAAAGGTTTTAGTGTTTCCAGATTCATTTGAAAATGTTTATCCAAACAAAAAAACAAGATAAAAAAGTAGCTCGTCTACAGACGTCGGTGTTAGGCCTCAGTAGCGGAAATAGGCCGACGTTAAATAAATGTATAAAAAACATCGACAGCTGTTGGAAGCGACTGGAACCTCCCCACTCGGTGGATCTTTGATGCCGAAAAAAGCATTAAATTGTGTGACAAAACGGCACTAAACGTAATCCGATCTCATCCAAAGCCTTTTCAGATCTTCTGGGGCACTAAAAAAACCCTCAACGCGGCTCGTACTGCAAATTCCATCTATGCGAGTTATTACCTACATTATCGCTCGTTGAATAATGTACTATTAGGATATTAACAACTTTAACATCACTTGAACGACTAAGAAAGTCTAGTTATCCTAAATACTACAGATTTGTAAAGCAACAAACTGAAAATGGGTAAAGTGATAATCTATAATAAATTCACCAACGAAGGTACAGAAAGCATATGATATTGATATTGTTACATCTACCTTTAAAGTTTGTGACAATCCACTGGTGCAGTCACTAAAAGTTGCAAATATGCCGAAATCTTATTAACATGACATGACATCAACGTTATCGGATGACAAACGATGACAATGACAATGACAATCGTCAAAATTTGCTCGTTGCAATCCGATCACTCGCGGCTGTCTTTGTTAAATGAAACATTAGCATTTCAGTTATTTTACTAGATTTTAGAGGAATATTTGTAGTTTAATGCTTCGATTTGTCTGTATATATATTTAAAAACGGCACTAAACGTAATCCGCTCTACTTCTAGAGCAGTGAAGAAACCCTCACACGTGAATTGACAGGTGATGTGACGAGTTTCACGACGTAACGGCTACACGCATCGATCATGTCACGCGAAATGTGATCTATGCTTCATATTTGCTTTGTTTTTAATTATTTTCTCGGAAACCAAATCGAAGGGGTGGAAGTGTGATATATCGTAGAAATCAGAATTTTAACTACTTTTTAATGGTTCCATTGCAAATTGAAAGCAATTATAAAATAAACAACTTATTGTGTCAAAACGGCACTAAATGTAATCCGATCTCAACCAAGACCTTTTCAGATCTTCTGGGGCACTAAAGGAATGCACATGCAAAGTTTCATTCAAATCCGTTCAGTAGTTTCGGCGCTATCGTGCTAACATACACACATACAGACATTTTTCAAAAACCACTTTTTTGGATTCCTAGGACCTCAAAACGTAAAGATTTGGTGTTATCTCAGTTTTCGTTTTTGAACCAATTTTAGTAACCTCACAATTTTATTGTGGTGAGGTTAAAATAAAAAAGGTTTTATAATTAAATTTCATATGAAATGCAATATACCACAAAAATCATAGGCGTACCACTACCGTTGGTATACGTTTCAGTGTACTGGAATTGAAAAAGATATCTAGAGCCATTTGCACAATATTAAAAATATAAATGTCTAAAAAGTAATTTTGGGTGTACCCTTGTTTTTTAAAATCACGTGGACCATGACATTTAAGCAAAAACGAATTCCTTGTTAGTAGTCAGAATCATTCAGCCAACTGAAGTAATGGCTGCTGGCCATACTCTTTTTTTTTAACCACCCGTTTTTGGCCAGTCCGGGTAGCATATTATTTTTTCTATTTATAATTCACAAGGAAATAAATATTTTGGCCCAATAATGGGTTCCTATAAGTTTTTTGGGTCGCTGATTATGAATCTGAGGTACGTTTTCCGAAAAATTAACGTGAAAAGCGGAAAATCGTGATAAATTGAACGTATTTCGACCCTTTCGAAATTTAAAGATAGTAGTTCAAGTTTTATATCATTTTTTATGTTTTTTAACACGCCGATTGCGAATTTTAACATAAATAAGTGAAAATCTTGAAATATCTAAATTGTGGAACATCTTTGGAAAATGCGGAAAACTGTCATTACAAGGTCGTGTAATATGTCGTTTTCGAGGTTTTTCTCGTCACTGATGACGAAAGAGATATTCAAAACGATGAAGAATTTTTGATTTTCCCGCAAAATTTTTTAAAAAATTTCTATATAAATATATGATGTTAAAATGCAAGAAAATCTTTGGAAAATTTCGGAAAGTATTAAGAAGATGCAAATATAAAGATCTAAAATGACTGTGTAACATATCAAATGTTATGTTTTTTTAGTCGCTGATGACGTATTGGACATTATAAGCGAAAGGAAAATGTAAACTTTTAGAAGAATCACGGAAAATTTAATTTAATTTCAAGATTTTGAAGGTGTAGCATATTAAATGTTGAACTATGGAAAAAAATGGAGATATAAATAACCAAAACGTAATTAAGTCCATTACGTCATCAGCGACTAAAAAAACATAACATTTGATATGTTACACAGTCATTTTACATTTTTATATTTGCATTTTCTTAACATTCTCCGAAATTTTCCAAAGATTTCCTTGTATCTTAATTTCATATATTTATATAGAGAAATTTTCCACAATTTTCCGAGAAAATAAAAAAATTTTCATCGTCTTGAATACCTCATTCGTCATCAGTGACCAAAAAAAAAAAACACGAAAGCGACATATTATACAATCTTGTAATGACAGTTTTCCGCATTTTCCAAGAATGTTCCACAATTTCCCAGAGTTATTTCAAGATTTTCGCTTATTTATGTTAAAATTCGCAATCAGCGTATTAAAAAATATAAAAAACGATATAAAACTTGAACTAGTACCTTTAAATTGCGAAAGGGTCGAAACACGACAAATTTTCCGCGATTTTCTGTTTTATCGTAAATTTTTTGGAAAACTGATTTGTAACCAGCGACCCAAAAAACTTATAGGAACCCATTTTTGGGTGAAAATATTTATTTTCTTATGAATTAGAATTTAAAAAATAATATGCTACCCGGACTGGCTAAAAATGGGTGATTAAAAAAGGGCATGGCCAGCAGTCATTACTTCAGTTGGCTGAATGATCCTGAGTGTATAACTAATATGTTACCATAAAAAAATATTTGGTGCTAATTGTACTTTTATTTTTTTTTTATTCTCCCCTTAATTCACTCGACTATAGGTAAGGTACCTTTTCTGTAAAAGATACAGCAAAATATCATTAAATAAAGTTTTCAGATTAAAAAGTTATAGTCCTATACAAAATTTCAAGAACATATGTCTACTTTGATGATTTTGGTTTGTTTGATATAATTGCATTTTACGAGAAATAAAATTGTATACCGGTTTACTAAAGTGTTTGATGTAACAAGTGTCTAGAGAAAAAAATATTTAGTTATTAATTTTTATTATGAAGCAAAATTAAATTTTGGGTTAGGAAACCAATGAATACAAATGACAATTAACAAATGATAATTAATTAAGGATATTACTGTAGGTAACTAAAAATAAACATAAATATTTCGCATCATTATTCAAAATTTTTGCCACCAACTTCAACATATAGCTCTAATTTAGCTCTTAATCCTCTATAACCATTTTGGATTTCTTGGAGAGGTATACCATCAACTACTTCTTTAATTTTGGTTTTTAATAATTCTAAATTATTGTCAAAATTAAAAGCAAAAACTTTTTGTTTTAAAAATTCCCATAATTGAAATCCATTATGGTTGGATCCGGACTTCTAGGTGGCCAACAAATCGGCCCGTGCCTTTCAATCCATTTATCTGAAAAATGACGGTCAAATCATCTGACAGTAATTGTACAATGTGTAGGGCAACCGTCCTGATGTAGGAACATTTTCATTCTTTGCAATATGGGTATATTGTCGAGTTGATCCAAAATAAAGTATTTAACATTTCCAGGTAAGAATGTTGATTTGCATTCTATTCAAACACATATGGATAAATTATTCCAAAGTATAAAATCTCATACCAAATATTCACTTTCTGGAAATATTGCCGTCTACTTGATATACGAAAATTTGGATTTTCCGAGGACCAATATCTACAATTCTGTGACGTGCTTATCACTTAAAATATTCTCTCCCATCCATAAATAGAAATCCAAACTTTTAGCGTCATCATTTTCTTGAACAATATGTACGAATTTTGGTTTATGTTGAATTTTATTGGCCTTGAATATTTTTTGTATAACACTTTTAGAAATTCCAGTTTAGGCTGCTCTTCTTCTAAGAAAAAATTTTGGGAACTCACTCAACGAATCCATCGCAATTAACGTGCCAGCTATCGTGTTCATTAAACTCCTTCTTCTTTTTCTCTATATTTAATACATTAACCAGTTCTTTTAAATTAGTCGACTATTTTTAACCTCACCACAATAAAATTGTGAGGTTACTAAAATTTGTCCAAAATCGAAAACTGAGATAACATCACATCTTTACGTTTTGAGATCCCAGGAACCCAAAAAAGTGGTTTTTGAAAAAAGTTTGTGTTTGTATGTATACATGTATGTGTGTTAACATGATAGCGCCGAAACTACTGGAAGGATTTGGATGAAAACCTTACATGAGTGGTTTCTTTAGTGCTTCTGATCGAGATCTGATTACGTTCAGTGCCGTTTTGGCACAACAAGCTGTTTATTTTATAGTTACTTACAATTTGATATCGAACCATTGAAAAGCAGTTAAAATTCCGATTACAACGATATATTGCACTTGCGCCCTTTCGATTTGGTTTCCTTGAAAAAGAAAAAAATCGCTGTTGGCGTGGCATGATCGATGCGCAGAGCTGTTGCACCGTGGAACTTGCCACGTTACGTGCATTCCTCGGCTTCGAAGATCCACCGGATGGGAAGGTTCCAGCCTCATCCAGTAGCTGCTGATTTTTTTAACATCCCTATCTGTTACTAGTACATCTGGCCAATGTTCATTAAATTTTTCTATGACAGCCTTATAGGAATTTATATGTCCCAATCCGTAACACTGAGCACTAAATATCTTTTGCTATGCTGTAAGCATAACTTTTAGCTAATAATTATGATGCTCATTTGACGGCTATAATTATTAATTTGACAAATGAACACATACACACATTTGTTCTTCATGGATGAATTAATAAATACGCAGTGAAAGTTTTAAAAGATAAAAATTTTAAAAATTAGTATCAACATAGGTTACTCCTTCCAGAAAAATATGTATATTCTGATGTAGTTGACCTTCTTCTTGAAATATCGAATAAATATAAAAATAACTATTTAATCTAAATAACTTTCCTTAACGACATTTTGCTGTATCTTTTACAGAGAAGGTATTTTTGCTTAACTTTCATGTTGTATATGATTTAAAAATAAAATTACACCCAAAATTGCTTTTAAGATTGGCAGGGGTGAACCCCCAAATATGAACAAAAAAATTCGAAAATTGCTTGTCCATTTCACCTATAGCGACCTTAATCGGAGGGCAAACTGTATACTTAACCTTGACAACTCAGTAATAAAGGACACGAATAAACAGCTGTCAATTTAGATAAACTTTTCTAAAAATGTATTCGTTGTGGATTACAGAAAATTACAAGTCAAAGCATTTCTCTTAAACATTAATTGTTTAAAATTTTGCAATTTCAAACAACAATTTGTTTAAATCTGGGTGGTATGATTTTCGCAACCTGATTGTATTCTTATACTTATGTTATTAAAGGAAGCCATGGCGGCCCATCTAAGAATGCGAGACTCAGGTAGCTGGCGATGTAGTGGAAGGACTGACGGTCATGCAGCCATCGCCAGATTGACGGAGGAGGAAATTCCAATCTCCGCTCTTAAGGTGAGGGAGGCAACTGACCGCTTGAGATTAGAAAGAGAGTACATTCTAACCCTACCTAGTAGAGAAAAGTGGGCAGAAAGAAAGTTTAGTTTTTCCCCGAACTCCCTAGTGTGCTACACAGATGGTTCCCTTCTAGTAGATAGGCAGAGGTAGTTATCGGGGGCAGGAATATTCCTGGAAGGCAGGGAAGTACAGGAAAGCTTTGCTCTAGGATCGTACACTACAGTCTTCTTTCAGGCAGAGGTATATGCCACCCTAAAAGTGGCATATAAGGAAGAAACGAGGAACGGTACGGAACAAAATATTTGTATCTGTTCCGACAGCCAGGCAGCACTTTGGGCGGTTTGTTCTCCCAGGACGACGTCCCCTTTCGTCCAGGAGGACGAAAATGCCCTAGAGGAACTTGCCTGGCACAAGGAAGTGAGCCTGATATGGGTTCCGGGACATACCTGGATCCCAGAAAACGAGAGAGCCGATGAATTGGCTAGGCTCGGAGCTATGGAGCCCTGTCTTAGCCCGGAGCCCATGTTGAGAATTACAAGGAAACATGTCGCTACGGCCCTTAATGAGTGGGTACATGCAATATTGAGGGAACATTGGAGGCTGAGCAGTGGCTGCAGACAGGCTCGAGACTTCGTAACGGTGTCGACCAAGTCAAGGGCGGCCTGGTTGCTAGGCAGAAGCCGGAGGACTCTGAACTAATTGGTCGGAGTCCTAACTGGTCACTGCAGGCTCAGAAGACACTTATCACTGATAGTGGTTGAGGAAGATCCCACCTGCTCCAGATGCGGAAGTGATGAAGAAACATCGTTTCACTTCTTGGGACAATGTGAAGCGTTCGGGTGCCTGAGGTATGAACTCTTCGACGCCACAACGCTCCCAAAAGAGGAAATGGACTCTCTCGAATGGAAACATGCCCTGACCTTCATTGGAAGATCAGGAAGGTTTCAAGAGGGAGTAGGAGGTCGAGTAGGAGTGAACGGTTAAGGGGACGTCAGAGGGTAGGTAAAAAGGGCCCATTTGTCGCCTACTTGCCAGGCACCAGGCCTCCCCCAACAATTACTACTACTACTACTATACTAATATTATTGTGGCCAAATCAGGGCAGCTTCCTCGCCATTTTAAATGCTATAAAGTCTTTTTAAATTAAAACTTAAATAACGAAAACCTTTATTTCAGACATCTGCCGTAACAAACTAATAGTATTTCTATGTAATGGCAAAATGAGTTTAGAAAGAACCAAAAGAAGCATAGAGGGTTACTACAAAATAAGGACTATTTATTCGTATTTCTTTGATCAAATGGTAGTTACTTCCGACGACTACAAGGACTCCAAGAATCTAGTGTAAGTACACACGAACGTGCGATTGCTGAATCAAAATAATAAACGACAAATTTTTACCACTTACTACCATACTATTGTATATGTATATTATTTTATGAACTACTAACTACTGTACTTTATTCTCAGTAAGAAAAATTAGACGAAAAACTGTTTTAAGGAAATTAAGTTAGTCTGTATTTTGTTCAAGGAAAATAGGTATGGTACCAAAACTAACACCAGATTTGTGCAGAATCACAGTTATGAAACCAACAGATCCTTATGGAGAGGCTAATAACGGATTATTATATTTCTTAAGAAGTTTAATGCTGGCAGAAATTCGATTGATGTGCGGCGATTGCTTTTATTCAAATATTATCATATTCGACGTTAAAGAAGTTCAACTTAAAAACCTCGTTAAGTGCACACCCTCTGTCACCCAAAAGCTCACCAATTTTGTGGTAAGTCAAAGTTAGTTTATAAATTAGTGGTTCTATTAATTTTCTAAGTATACAACTTCAAAATAAGCAGAAGCGCCATATACGCTTTTGCGTAATACCATGTTACAATTGAACCGACATTTAAATTTAGACAACTGACACATTTTAAAGTTACAGTTTTTTACGTTATGATCACCACCACATTTTGGGTAATGCACTATGAATTTACCAAGGGTCCCAGTACACTTTTATTATTATTTTTTGTTTGTGGCATATTTGTTATTTATGATATTTGTTTCAGCACTAGACACATTTTAAAGCAATGACTATATTTTACAACCATTTTATTAAGTGGAAATATACAATTATTTCCAAAATAAAACAATAATATAAATACGTTACCTATATATTACATAAGGCAAAAATAAATATTTCTTTAAAATAATAAAATGTTTCAATGTTCACTACTTACACAGAGCTGATGATATTTTCTTTTAGATAATGTTTAGTTTGTTTATTCTTTTAACATTGGTATCCAGGTTGTACAAATATCTACAGAGCAATTAGATACACATTTATCTTCATTTAATAAGATTATTGCTGATTATTTCTTTTTTGTTATCCGCCTTTTTTGTTAAAATTTTTGCCGAGTCCCAGTTTATTCTATGTCTGTTTTCTCAAGCATGTTCACAAATCTTTGATTTCTGAATTTCATTCTTTCTAGTGTAATTCTTGTGCTCATCCAACCTCACACTGAAAGGTCTGGATGACTCACCCACATAACATTTATCACATTCGCACAAAATACAGTATTTTAAATTCTGCTCCCGGTTTATCGATTTTGTTTTTGTTAAAATAGATCGCAAGGTTTTTCCCGTTCATATGATAGGGCCAAAATTACAGTTATGAAAAATATTTCAATCTGCAAAAAGGTACGCATTTACATAAATTTAGAAACTTAATAAGGGAAAAACAGATTAGGCAATTGCAAAATATAAATAATAATCATTTAATTGACAGGACTGTCATTAATATGTCAAATAGAGTTTTGTCCATTTCACACAGGCTTGTCTTATCAAAAGGTTTAAATTTTGCAATCAACCCAAAATTTGATAATATAGTAGCGGCAATAGAAAAAATGGCACAAAATTTACCAACAGATAATGGGAATGAATATCGCATACGGGCAAAAATTGCTTTGGAGAAGCAATACAAAATTAAAGATAATATAACTCTAGAAGAAAAGCTATCGATAAATTCCTTAAAACGCGATGAAAGTATAAAAATATTGCCAGCAGACAAAGGTAATGCCACAGTCATAATATACAAAGATATATATGACACAAAAATCATGACTCTTGTAAATGAGGGACCCTACTCAAAACTAAACAAAGATCCAGCAATATCAATAGAGAGCAAAATTTACAGAACTTTGTTTAAATACAAACACGAATTTAATGATTTTGAATGAAGGAACCTTACACCACATCATAGTAAGCCTCCTCATTTTTATGACTATCATAGACACATAAACAAAATATTCCTTTAAGACTAATTGTTACTTCTATTAATTCATCATGTCATAATTTGGCAAAATTTTTACTTAAAATTATTGATCCATTATCTGGAAATCCTGATTCTTTTATTAAAAATAGTAGACATTTTATAGAAAAAATGTACGAAAACGATATTCTTGAATCACACCTAATGGTTAGTTTTTTTATGTAGTTAGTCTTTTTACCAATGTTCCGGTAGACGAAATCTTAAAAATAGTTAAAGATGATAATAGTTTGGAAACTAGAACTAAATTAAGTGTAAATAGCATAATGGAACTATTATCAATGTGTATAAAAACAACCTATTTTCAATTGGAAACTGAGTTCTATCAGCAAGATTTTGGTATGGCAGTGGGGTCTCCATTGTCACCAATTTTAAGCAACATATTTATGGAGAACTTCGAGAACACACATGTTCAATATTGTATAAACAAACCGGTTGTCTGGTGGAGATATGTTGACAACATCTTTGCAATTTAGCTTCATGGTGTTGATTTACTAGATAGCTTTTTAGAAAATATAAATAGTAAGGAACCGTCTATCAAATTCACATTAGAAGCAGAAAGTACGAATGAACTACCGTTTTAGGATGTTTTAATTAACAGAGAAAATAATACAATTGAAACAATCGTTTATAGAATACCAACACATACTAATAGATATCTAAACTTTAACTCAAACAATCAATAAATGTTAAAAGGGGTGTTGCTTATACGATAGGGCCAAAATAATTTCATCTAATAATGAAATATTAAATAACGAGAAAAGTAGGTTCTAGTACAAAATCAATACCAAGCCTTTGTTGATAGAGTTTTCATAGATGTTCAAAGTAGGGACCAATCAGGTACGACAAAAACCTGAACGTCATTATGCCGCAACAACTCCTTATGTATACGGACTATCGGAGAAGCTACGCTGTATAGGTGACAAATTTGATGTTGGGACGGTAATTCAAATGGGAAACACTCTGAAATCTATTTTAACAAAAACAAAACCGATAAACTGGGAGCAGAATTCAAAAAACTGTATTTACTATATACCGTGCAAATGTGATAAATGTTATGTGGGTGAGTCATCCAGACCTTTCAGTGTGAGGTTGGATGGGCACAAGAACTGCATTAGAAAGAATAAAATTCAGAAATCAAAGATTTGTGAACATGCTTGGGAAAACGGACATAGAATAACTGGGACTCGGCAAAAATTTTAACAAAAGACGCAGATAACAAAAAAGAAAAATGAAAGAATCAGAAATAATCTTATTAAATGAAGATAAGTGCGTATCGAATTGTTCTGTAGATATTTGTACAACCAATGTTAAAAGAAGAACTTAACAAATTCAACATTACCTAGAAGAAAATATCATCAGTTCTGTGTAAGTAGTAAGTATCTATGGAAATAACATAAACAGAATCTTAAAGCTGTATATTTAACATACACAACAAATAAGAGTTCTTCGAAAAAAGCTTTGAAAACGGAAAGAGACTATTTTCCGAAACGTCAGCAAAATACATTAATATAAATAATAACCACAGCAATTAGACAACCCCCAATTCCAGAAGCCAGGGCTTGTGCCGAAGGGGGTTCCACATTGAAAAAACATGGACATACATTATTTCTATGTATATTCCGATTTATATTATTTGTAAAAAATAAATTTTATTGTAGGTCAAATCGAACTTAAATAAGTTTATAACTAATAGCGACTTCCATCAATATGAAACCAGGCACAACCATTTGCTGTCAACTTCATCGCACAGTTTATCAATGCATCAAAAAAGACCTACATATGTAGGAATTAAATTATTCGATAGATTAAGCCCAGAAATCAGATATATAAGTAACTTAAAATAATTCAAATCTAGAATCCATATAACAGAGTATGTTACTTGATAATGTGTTTTACAATATTTCAGAATGAACTCGAATTTATAGTTTGTATACTGTATCTTATGTATTGTACGCCGTTAAATTATTTATGTCATATTAAAATTATATTTGTGTTAGAAAACTTCTTACTATTTTATACGTCATATTTTAAGTAATTTTAAATTTTTTATACACATCTTTTAAATCTTGTATCAAATAATTTTTCTATCTATTTTGTTATTTCAAAGCTATAGCTTATATTTATTATTGTTCTGTGATATGTTTGAAATGTATCTATTTATTTCAAAATAATTTCCTCTGACTTTTCCTATACCTACTATTTTAATATGATTTCTTGGAATAAACGAATAAACTATCTATCTATACGATTACGTTTCTCAGTCATTTCATCAATATACCTAGATTCGGGTATAACTTCATTTTGGTATTTGGGAAACTAGTTTTTATTAAGTCTGCGAAACCATCTACTAACATATTAGTTTTCAATTTAAAATACCGAACCAGATTGGTTGTTATCGAACCACCAACGACACAAGCTATTTTTAGAAAAGCATTTGCGGCATTTGGGCTCAATCTAAATTTCGGTGATGCATTCAAATACTTTAGATCTTTCAAGAAAATGTTGTCAGGGGTGCAATATTTCTGTCAAATACAAAACAAATTTCTCGAGGTAATTTCTAAGTGCGAATTTTTCTTTGTAGGACTGTGTTATTATTATTTTAATTAATTAGAAGTTCCTAAATAATAATTGGTACATTATTGTTATTTTTAGAAAGCAACGAATCTAAGGATAAAAAATATCCATTTTGTGAACACATCACCCCTTATGGAACATGTCATGATGTTAGTGAAATCAGTTATGCCTTCAAAGTTTATGAATAAGGTAAATCTTACAATTCTTCGAAATCAATTACTCTTCATGCATATTTTATGTTAATATTACACCGAGGCAACCTTTCTTAAATGGAGTTAAAACGTTATATATAATTATATATATATAATATATATAATATATATAATATATATAATATATATAATATATATAATATATATAATATATATAATATATATAATATATATAATATATATAATATATATAATATATATAATATATATAATATATATATAATATATATAATATATATAATATATATATAATATATAATATATATAATATATATAATATATATAATATATATAATATATATAATATATATAATATATATAATATATATAATATATATAATATATATAATATATATAATATATATAATATATATAATATATATAATATAATTATATAATATAATAATATAATATAATAATATAATTCCTACAATTTAGTTAAAATATTTCCGAATGTGCTAAGACTAGTAATGTAACAAAAAAATATAAAACTGTTCATCATAAAATTTCAAGGAAAACTGGTTCCTTATAAAAACATGTGTATCAAATTATTTACTTGCCAAGAAAGAAATAAAATCTACAGGATATGACTTTACAAAAACAAAAGACGATAACTAAAGTAATAAATGCACATTGCACATAGATTATAGACCAGTCATTACGGACTTATATTCGATAATGGAACGCCACCCCCCCCCCAAAAAAGTTTGTTAAATTAACAAAAAACGTGGATAATTTGTAATAACTTTTTGAAAAAAAAATCCGAAGTTTATGGAAACTTTGGAGAACATTTTAATAATTATTATTAGACGTCTTCTGCCAAGTTTGCACCCTGCTACGATGACCGAAACATTGCAAATAACTAATAATAATAATAATAAACTTTATTTCTATAAGACTTTTACATGAAAAATATTAGAATTGTCAAACACATATGTATAAGTATAAATAAATACAGAAATAAAAAAATATATAAAAATAGCTATATACAGGGTTACTGGTAATTCGATACATTCCTTTGGAGATGTGATGGGGCATGAGCTAAGGAGTAAATCTAGCCCTAACATACATTATGCAAAACTCAATAGTTTTTGAGATATTTAAATTTTTTTGTTTTTCTCAAAAAAGTAGATCTTAATGTCTTAAAAGTTAATTTCCGAAAAATCTACTTGACATTTTTAATTTTTTTTTACTGGATTACTTATCCAATATTATAGATATCCGTTTGGAATGAAAATTATCCGGAAACATTTCGATCATGTGAACATCTAAAATAAAAACTTGTAAAAATTTTTTTTTTAATCAGTTATGAAATTTACCTATTAGGTTTTTTCAAAAAAATATTAATGTAGCACGCGTACAAATTATTATAAAAACTTCCTTATTTCAATATCTATCTAACTAGGTAGAAATGTTTAATGTACCCTTGATAGTTCTAATAAAAAATTAGTAAAGATAATGCTGGTGGCGGAATTTATTAAACGACTAATCGTTCATTTTCATTTAAGCCAGTCAGTGCTTAACTTTGACGTTTGTGCATATATGTCATTAACTGACATTCTTATCTCCGTGTCCCTTAAGTTTGTTGGTCTTGTTAAATTAGTTATTGAAGATTTTGATTTTGCTCGTAGTTGTTGTTATTAGTTGTTGTTATTGTATTTTCTGTGCCATGGCCGCGTATGCCAACGCAGAATACGCTGATATCTTGTTTGTCTATGGATACTGTGGCAGCAACGCTGCTGAGGCTCGCCGAGAATATGGTCTTTGGTACCCTAACCGCCGCTTACCAAATGCACGTGTATTCAGTACGGCATATCGAAATATCGCTGAAACTGGCTCCGTGAAATGTAGAAGAAGTGACGCGGTGCTCCTCCCGTTTATGAACCAGATGATCAGGAAGAAATATTGAGGTATTTTGAGGAAGACCCAACTATTTCAACTAATAAAGTCGCAAGACTAACCGGAGCGTCACAATGGAAAGTTTGGTCTACGATGCGTAGAGTTGGATGTCATCCTTACCACTATACCCCTGTCCAAGGCTTGGAGGAAGGTGATCCTGGAAGGAGAGTGAAATTCTGCCGCTTTATGTTAAATTCTGATGCAGAAAGTGCAAATTTTTTAACAAGTATTTTATGGACGGACGAGTCGAAATTTAATCGCGAGGGTATAACAAATTTCCACAACCTACATTATTGGGCAGAGGAAAATCCTAAGTTCACACGTGAAACTAGTTTCCAAATGAAGTTTTCTATTAATGTGTGGATGGGAGTCATTGGCCACTATTTAACAGGGCCACACTTTCTTCCTCAAAATTTAAACGGGGAAATCTATGAAAATTTTCTAAGAAATGATCTGGCGATGATTTTAGAAGATGTTTCTCTCGCCGTCAGACAGCGAATGATGTTTCAGAACAACGGTTGTCCAGTACATTATCGGCTGACAGTACGACAGTTACTTGATCAACGAAAATTAAATATCTCAAAAACTATTGAGTTTTGCATAATATATGTTAGGGCTAAATTTACTTCTTAGATCATGCCCATCACATCTCCAAAGGAATGTATCGAATTACCAGTAACCCTGTATAATATGTAAATAACGAACAACATATAAGTGTATAGTCAATAAAATATTTGTAAGTCGACACTTAAAAAAAAAACAGAAAGAACAAAGATTACAAATGAAGAAAAAAATATTTAATGATTACAGTAAGTGAGCTACCTAATCTAAAGTAACGCAGTAGAAAAAAATTCATGAACTGTATAAAAACTATGTACTAATAATAATAATTTTACAGATTTCTTGAACATATTTATGTTTTCAATGTTTTTTATGCGGGAAGGTAAATTATTAAATAATTTAGCAGGCATCACAAAGGAACTATTTGATAATAGAGAAAGTCTGTGAGGGGGTAATCTTATGTGGCCTCCGTGTCTTTAGTTATAATTAGTTGCCTCTGAGGTTTATGTAAATTTGTCAGCTTTTCTTGTTACGTACATAACACAGTTGAGAATGAATACAGAAATAACCGTTAAATTTTTTTTTTTTTTTAATCATTTATTTAACGTCGGCCTATTTCCGCTACCAAGGCCAATCACCGACGCCAGGAGATAAGCTCATCAGTGTCCGTGTAGGCACTGGGACCCCTAACCTGGAAGCCGTTAAAATATTCAATTGCTTGAAAAGACGTCTGCAAGAGTAAGTTATAGGTTTACAGCACATAGTTCTTATAATCCTTTTTTGCATTATCAAGATCAGTTATTCTAGTTGAATTACCCCAGTTTATAATGCCATAATTAAGAACTGAATTTACGTACGCATAATAGTATGCTAGTAATGTATGTTTATTAACCGACTTTCTCATTTGCCATATTGAAAAACAGGCTACTGACAATTTTTCCAAAACTATTTCGATTTGAGGAAATCACGAAAAGTTACAATTGATTTCTAATCCCAGTAACTTGACGGCAGGGCTCTGAATTAATGATTTATTTGAGGTTCTAACTAATAAACTGCAATTGTTATCTCTTGTCGAAAATGAAATTAGTTGTGATTTTGCCGTGTTTAGTATCAATCTATTATTACTGCAGTAGTTTTCTATATTTGCGGTACAATTACTGGCTTTTTGGCTTAGAGATTTAAAGTCCTTGTCTGATGTGACTGTTGCTGTATCATCTGCAAACAGTGAAACATGTCCAAAGTGCAAGCCCTTATTAATGTCATTAATAAATAATAAAAATAATAGAGGACATAACGTGCTACCCTGCGGAACCCCTACACGTAAAGGCCGGATGCCAGAATGGTACTCCCTCGTTCCAGATTTTAAAATGACTTTTTGAGTTCTGCCTGTCAGGTAGGAACATAACCAATTATAGGCTGGTCCTCTAATACCATAGTTGTAGACCTTCTTCAATAGAATACTATGGTCTACCATGTCAAAGGCACGTGTAAAATCGAAGAAATTTTTTGTCAAGTTGTTCTAAAATATAATTGGTAAAAGAAAGCATTTGACAGCCCTATGCGAAAACCAAACTGATATTTATAAAGTATATTATTATTATCTATGAACTTAATTAATCTATTATAGAAGGCATTTTCATATACTTTAGAAAATACAGATAAAAGACATACTGCTCAATAATTGGGTATACCCATGCTATCGTTTTTCTTATGAATTGGAATAACGATAGCTGTTTTAAGGTTTTCTGGGAACATACCTTGACAAAAGGATAAGTTAATTAACTCTGTTAAAACTAGAGCAATTAAGTCAATTACGTGAATAAGAATGGAACATGGGATACTATCATAATCTGCAGAATTTTTTACAGCAACTTTCCTTGTGATTTCTTTAGTTTCATTAATGTCTATGGGACTTAAGAATATACTTGAATTCACAGAATTTTCTACTAGTAGTGGGTTAGGGGGACCTAGTAGTTGGATGGTACTATCAGTGGAATCTATAAAGAAATTGTTAAATTCTTCAGACAGATTTGATAATTTCCGTTGTGGGTAAAAAAAGTTATGTAAAACTGCAAGCGGGTATGTGACCCTAATTCTGCCGTAAAAACAATAATTTGCATAACTTTCGCATTTTTTGACAAAATATATCAAAGTGAATAACAACTATTTGCAATGTTCCGGTCAACGTAGCGGGGTGCAAACTTAAATTAAAATGTTCTCCAAGGTTTGCATAAACTTCTGAATTTTTTTCAAAACGTTATTAGAAATTCAGGTTTTTTGTTAACTTAACAATGTTTCGGGGGGCGGAAAAGGGTGCAAATCCGGATTTGTTATTTTTTTACATTCTCCAACGTTGTCTCAAAATTTGAATCTTTTGCAATTTTTCATACCTTTTTTACTCTAATGACTGGGGTATAATATCATATTATATTTGCATTTTTACATTTACAGGTTTCAACAAATCGAAACGAGTTATAACAGATTTATTTCGTGTCCTGTCCCATACTGGGTGTCAACGAGATTATACTACCCCCGTCGAAAATATTTATTTGAAAATATCTTATGTAATAAAATTATTTAGTTTATATCATATCTATATCATGTTTGTATTATGTGCAATTAGTGAGAATTGATAATATAAAATCGTATACTACGGAAATTAAATATGGTATTCCGAACTCTACCATTGCATTATACAGGGTGTCTCACCTTGAACTGAATCGATCGATATAGAGAAAAGTACGCATCAGAAAATTTTTATAATTACTAAATCCAACTAAAATAATTACAAGCAGCTGGCGCTTCCGCTTATACCGGAAGTCGGTACCAACTTGCTTATTTCAAATGCAATACCCTATGTGTTTTAGGGTTTTCGAAAAGGGCATAAAATTCTGAGTAGAAAATATGTAGCATATCCTATACCTAAACTTAGCCGTTTCAGGGATATTTGACATTTTATAGAAATTTTGACAGGTGCAACGGTTTGCAAGAACCGTGATAACTTTCTTCAAATAAAAGATTCTCATTTACTTCTTGTCACATAAAAAGAACACAAGGATAACTATGTTCTACAACTGAAATAAATTCAATAATATCATACCAAGTGCTTCGTTTTTTGCTTAAGTACAAGTAATGTCATATCAATATATTAGATTAATTTGCTTAATGATTGATTATAGCATATAGTTTTATCTAATGGGCTTAAGGATGCTGTTTATTTCATATAGTAGTAATATTGTTAGAATGGTGACATAAATTTGAAGTAACATTTAGGATATAGGTATTATATTTAGCAAAGTTCGATCTCTAGCAGAATAGAAAGTTCGATCAAAGCATAATTTAGCCAACAGCGTAGTAGAATAGAATATACCCACTATTGAACAAAACAAACAAACAAAATTAGAATTATTACATCAATTGCGCATTCATATATAGATAACAGAATCTGGAATTGGTTGGGAGGGTGGTCAATAAAAATTATTGAATCACAGCACTTAGGCCTCATTGGGCCCCTTGTATATCTTCCCTATAGGCAGACCCTCGCCTAGGCCTCCAATCAACCTAATTCTACATAATCATTTTTAGCATAATAATCCTTACAGTTAAACAATATATACTTAGTACAATGATTAATGATAATAGATATAGAGTAATTTACAACCAAATCAAATCAAAATTGTATCTAATAATGTACTATTGTAGGGTTATTTTTATCATACATTCTTATTATATATCCATTATAACCACAAAGGTCAGAAAAGGGTAATACAAAATACATACGAGACACTCAGCTTTATGACAAAATATTTAGCAGCAACAAATTGGCCGTTGACGATTATATCCCCCTTAGTAATAGATAAATTCAAAAAGGGTGCTGCATTCGCCCCGCCTTGAAGATAGCGACCGTCATTGGTTGTATGGCAGCGAGCCATACATCCTCTGTATTTATATAAAATATATACATATATGGCAGTCCCTTTTGGATGATTATTGTTAGTCTACTCGTCATAAGAAATTCTCACAAGAGTTTTAACTCGAACAAAAACAATTTTATTAGGTTTACTAAGGAGAATACAGAATAATTTCCTTAATTTGAATTTGTAATGTTTGCAGATGTGTCTTCACAAAAATGCGGAGTCTCTATACGAATATATACCAAAGGAATATCTGCCATCTGATTATAATGGGCATCAACCATCAATTGATCAACTAAATGGTACGTATTTAAGTTTTAAATATTATTTTTGCTAGTATTTAAAATTAGATTGGCATAAAATAGAACCATAATAGTGAATAGGTTGTTAGACTAACATTTAAGTCACTTCAGTGGGTGGGTACTTATACTAAAGATATCAAAATTTTGTCTTCATAGGTCTATATCAAATCTCAAAGATGTCATCGCGTATCTGCGAAATAACAAATAAAACTAATACGAATTGTAACTAAAAAAACCTAAATTACTTTACAGGAAAGAGAGAAGCGAAGAAAGAACAGGCTAAAACAAAATACTTTAATCTAATTTTAAGAACACAGTAAAATGCACCATTGTGGGATTCTTGTTATTAATATTACCTCTGTATAAATAATCTAACCTTAGAAATAGTTTTTCCTATGTTTCCAAATCATTTATTGTCGTTACCAAATCTAAAATAATTCTTTACCACATGGATTTTTAATGTCTATCAATGAATAAATATTTCCAGAGACACATCTTCGATATGGTAACAATGTTAGAAACAGTTCAAAATCATACCCGTCTTTAAGAAAGGCGAAAGAACCTTAATTACTAATTATCGGCCCATTGTAATTTTAAATAATTTTTCTAAAGTCCTTGAAATGCCATTGCATTTTGTCAAGTGAAACATCAAATAACAGAATTTCAACATGGTTTTTAGAAATGTCGATTTAGAGTTACCAACTTATTCTACTTAACTGAACATTTGCCTGATGCGATTGACGATGGTAGTCAAGTTAACATAATCTATATAGACTTCTCAAAGGCCTTCGACAAGCTGAACCATAGCATCTTGTTGCAAAAATTACACATATTTGTTTTTCGTCTGACCTTGTTAATTATTTATCATCCTACCTTAACAACACAACCCAATACAGTTCATATTGTGGCCATAAGTCGGTCGAAGTTTTACCAACCTCAGGTGTTCCACAGGGTTCTAGTTAGGCCCAATTTTGTTCATTATGTTTGTCAACAACATTGTTACTGACGATCTTACAATATTTTGTAGAGTTACATCCATCGAAGACTGTTTAGTTATGCAATATACTTTAGATATAATAAATAATTGGTGTGTAAAAAATTGCAAATTGCTTCTCAGTTCGTCTTATCAGTATCAACGAAGAAAAATGCTATAAAATATTATTACTCGCTTGAAAACAGTGCACTTTCTAAACCTGATACATTCACTGATTTAGATGTAGTATTTGATGAAAAGCTATCATTCATTCACTATATTAATCGAATAACTGAAAAATCCTATAAGATGCTAAGTTTTCTTGTTAGAAATACTCTTTATTTCAGTAATGCCACTGGTCTTAAACTACTGTATTTCTTCTATTGTGAGGCCTAATATGAAGTATACGTCATTGGTATGGTCTCCTTATTAAAAAACGCATACAGAAAACGAAGGTTCTTAAAATACACATCATTTAAAGTTGATGGGGTATATCGTGGATATACCAATAGATGATTGGTTACCCCCATTCGGAAGTATTATTAAGATTCTCAGTAGTATCATTAGAAGATCGTCGTAAAGCCTCTTTACATTTCTTTACAGATTTATACATAATATCACCACTATTATAATTAATATGCTGCCCTTTCATGCTCACAGAACTGGATCACGCCAGACAGATCTATTTAAACTGATCACTCCCAGAACAAATTTAAAAAAAATCCCACAAACTGAAACTTTGCACACTTATCAAGGACAAATGACAATACAATAAATACAATAATTTGACAACTTTGTCCTAATGTCCTCACTAGGATCATCAGGATAAAATAAAATTTGAAAAATGACTAATCTATTATCGATATTTTGGCGGAGGAGCCGTTGTCATTAATATATATATTTTATTATTGGTGAGAAACGCGCTGAGGGTGACTAAAAAAAAATTATAGTTTAAAAAAACTAAAAAACATACTTTAATAGCAAACCGAACTAAAAAATAAAAAATAATGTTAAATATTAAGATTCTTATTTTATTTTAAAAAGGGCCCCACACTTTTTTACAATAAAATAAGAATCTTAATATTTAAACATTATTTTTTACTTTTTAGTTCGGTTTGCTATTAAAGCGTGTTTTTTAGTTTTTTAAACTATATTTTTTTTAAGTGTTAACTTGTCTGTGTATGAACATTGACGTTAATGTTCTTCTGTTCTTGTAATCTTTGCTCCCTATCCAGTATGTAAAATTAAAAAAATAAAAAATATACCAACATTTGATTCTGTTCTTACATTAATTTATTTTTAATGTTACAGAAAAATGGACTGAGGAGATAGAACAACGGAAGGAGGACTTTGAAAAACTGCTGCAAGTCAAAGCAAGTGACTATATAAAGATGGCCATGGATGAGAAGGAAATATTCGGATTGGGGTCGGATGGTTCCTTTAAGAAAATATTAATAGATTGAATTGATATAATAGATTGTTCCTTTAAATCCGTTTAAACAATATTCATTTTTTTTTGTAATTAAAGCGTCAATAGTATACCTGTTCATGCTCATATAACTTGAATGCTTTCAATTAATAGTTGATATAGTTGTGTACACTGATTAATAAAGAGCTAGTTTTGATACGAATTCAAGAAGCAATTATTATTTTCTCGGTTACCCGACGCCGCACCGAACCGTCTTCGTGTGGTATCCGACAAACATACAATTATTACTATTATTGCTTGAACGATTTAAAACATAATACGATTTAAGCGAATTTCACAACTTTACAACATATTCTAAAATTTAATAGAAAGTTTATAGACCACTTATAATAGATTGTGAAAATCTTTTGGGGTTAGGTCCAAATGTGTTAAAGAAAACTACTTTGTTAATTTGCCGACGTTTCGATATTTTTTAATATCATCCTCAGGACACTGAAAGATATAAAATCATCTAATATTGCATATACAACCATTCAATATAACAAACAAACATAAATATATATCAAGAAAAATAAAAAAATAACATTTATTGAAATTTAAAAAAAAAATTTTTACTTGTTTTAAGGTCACTATCTAAAAATAATCACTAAATATAGTTATTAAATAAATAAAATATATATTATAAAATTGTTATATATAAAAAAATAATTAAAATTATATAAGCATAAAATTCAACATAATAAACATTAAGATACTACTTACATTAATATTTAGTTTTCCGTGTGTAGTATAAAAGTAAATAAATAATGTACTGTGATGTTCCAGTACATTATTATATAGCCAGCTTGCTATGAATATACTTCTAAGGCATGGGATGAGCTCCTCAATTCCATGCTGAAGTAGGGCAGGGAAAATACCATCTATGCTCGGTGATTTAAAGGGTTTGAAAGTAGATACTGCCTGTTTAATTTTGTTGGGGTGAATATTTTCCTTGCCAGTCTATTTCCTTCTCTTTTTGGACGGTGTGCATCCTCGTCCAGATAGTTCTGTGGTAAATCACCTTGAATTATGCGAGAGCCTGGGAAATGAGTACTTAAAGATACTCTTATATTTTTCTGCTGACATTCTGCATATTTGCCATCGAGCTTTTTGAGTAGCCCTATTCCGTGGTCTTTCGCAAGAGCTTTTTGTAGGCGGACTGCTGGGGCTAGTTCATCTATCACTTCACAGAACCGTCTCTATGATTTTCTTTTAGACCTTCTTAATTCTTTATTGTACTCCGTAAGGGCTTTTTTGTAGTCCTCCCAGTTCCAGAGTTTTTGGCTCTATTGAAGGTTTTCCTAGTCTCAGCCCTAAGTCGACCGGAATCCCTATCCACCAAGGCACATCTCTTTGGACTGTCTTTTGTTTAACGGAACAGTTTTTTTCATAACATGAAGTCATCATTTCTTGTAGTTCGTATGAAGCTAATTCCTATATTGTGTCGATAGAATGTATTACATCTTCGACCTCAAACCTTAAGTGTTCTTTATAAATACTCCAGTCCTTCAGTCTAAGTATCCAACATTCCTCGAGGCTTGTTACAGCTGCCTCCAGGTCGAATCGTATGTGCCTATGATCTGACATGGACATGTCCATTGACACCACCACCTATTATGTAGGGTTTGCTATTTCTCCTGCACCAGCTTATGAGGCATTTTACTTCCTCTGGGGATAGATTTCCTTCCTCGCCGGGGAAATAAGCGGATGCCACTATGACCTGCCTCTTACCCCTTTCCGTAGGTACTTCCACTGCTGCTGCTGCCAGGTACTTTGATAAGAATTTTGTAAGGAGAACAAAATTAGTATCTTTATCGAACAGCATGGCTGTTCTAGGATATTCATGCAAGGTAGAATAAATTAACTTACATGATTGTGTGGGGAATCCTTTTATCCGTCCTCTGTGAACCCAGGGCTCTTGGTTTAGCCCTATGTTTAATTTTCCGCTAATAAATCTCCTGTTAAGCACACTCGAGGCAGTCTTTGTATGGTGGAGATTTATTTCGAGGAACTTTAAGTTGCTTAGGGCAATTATGACAGCGAAGGGCCTTTTCATGGCCCCTCTTCGCTGTCTTCTTACCCGTAAGATGAGTGTTCCTTTAGCTCTCGGCAAGGCTTTATCATTACCTTTTGCCTCAGGCTTTCTGGTCGGCCGACCTGTTTACCAGGCGTTTTTCCTTAAGAGGTACCCGTTTCTGTTTGGGCTTTTATGGACTTTTGCCTTTGGTTCCCAGCTGTAGCTGATCAAACTTGTACTAATCCTGTAACCCATTGTCTTGGGCATCTCGCTAAATTGTAAATCTGCCGAGAGGGTTAATTCAACTGAGCTGCCTTTATTTTCTCTTTTAAGCACTCTCCAGTCGGTTGAGTTGAGTTTCAGGATTTTATCATTTGAGAAGTCCTGATTACCGGGTGGTAAGTTCGCCACCAGAACCCCAGAGTGAGGCATTTCATCTTCTTCAGCTACTCTTAATGACACATTTTCCCAAGGCTTTATCTCTTTTATTATGCCTTTCAGCCGCTATAGCCAGTATATAATGGCATTGTACAAGTCAGAGCCAGCCAACCCGGTCTAAATTGAGAGCTGTGGAATTTGGACTTTATACCCGTCTTTTATTTAGCTCTAGAATTTTATCCAAGACTGAATCTTGGATATTCTTCATTTGTTCCGTGCTCAGCAGGTCTGTCGAATAGTTGGTGGAGAGAACCCCAATCCTATACCTCCAGTAACCTGGCTATAGGAGAACCTTTCGGCCGGTGCTGTTGAGGGCCCTGGTGTAGCCCTTTCTTGTTCTTTAATCCGCTTACGCAGATTACTATCTGGAGTGTTATCCCCTGAACGGATCTCTTACTTTTCAGTTCGGTCAAAAAGTCAAAGAGTAATTATTAATTCGTTTCTAACGAAAAAATGTCAAATTGTTAAAAAATTGCATTTATTCATTTTTATTAAAGTACATATGCAGCCTAGTACATACACGTACGAATTTATGGGTAACTAGAAGACCTTTCATGTTCACGGGTTCAAATTGGATGCGCAAGTTGAGAGTGAATGTAATAGGAAATCAGTATCTTCAGAAATTTAATATATGGGGTGGTGTGCTGCAAGATTATATTATGATCGGTCCGTTTTTCATTGATACCACACTGAGCGGGAGTTAAGTACTTAAATCTATTGCAGCGGCAAATTGTTCTGGAAATCAGACAGCTAACAGGCCGATGATTTAAACACATTTGGTTTCAATAAGATGGTTGTTATCCTCATGATTCTGTCGCAGTTCAGAATTTCCCGATTTTCGTTTATTACGTAGACAGGAACCATATTATGGCCGCCTCAAGCCCAAATGACTTATATTTATAGAAACACGTAAAATCTCTTTATAACTTCTAGGAAAACCAGGGCTAATAATCTTGAGAGATTGTGGTTGAAAATCGTAAACGCCTCCGAAGGATTAGTACCTGAAATCACGACACGGGACCAAATAAGGGACTGGGTCAAGAAACCAACACAAAGAACACTGGGATAATATAACTGGGCACCAACATGGGAAAACATTTATCAAAGGACCATCTCGAAAGTAGGCTGAAGAACTGCTGTAACTAAGCAGGAATCATTTATGCGTGATCACAGGTCTCATGACAGGGCATTGTGTTCTGAAATGACATTGTATATAACAGGTATATACCTAAAATATATGCAATGCAATGGGTCGACAGAGACACCTTATCACTTCCTGACTGAATGTGAGGCTATTGATCTCAGGAGACATGCTCTATATGGACAACCAATATTATAGTTCAAATGTATTTTTAGAGGGCGGAATATTAAACATAATCAGACACTGGACCGCTAGATGGCGCCTGCTGACTATTTTACATGTCGCTATTGTAAAAATACCGGGATGTACCAAATAGTCAAAGGATCCTCGTGCCGGTCGTCACATGCCTACCTTGCACTGACGAGAGCCAACGGCTCGAAACTGCAGTCTGCAAATGGTGTGTGACGGCTGGCAAGAGAGCTCCTTTAAGTAGGATCAGTCTTTCGGCTGGTGTTTGCTGCAATCGAAACATTAGCGTTTTGATGGTAATATGCAATTGTTACCCTTAACGCGCCAGAGTAGTAACTTGTAATTCAGCGCTCGGCAGGGCACATAGCCCGGAGAGTAGCTGTTGGTTGCAGTCTGGTTAAGTTCCTTATAGTAAAATAAGGATTTTATAGAGGAGTTTTCGACTAAAAATATTATGTTTAACCAATATCATGTTCAGAAGAATATAACACTCAACTAATTGTGGGGGTGTATAAATTGGTACAATTGATTAGAATACTGGAATCTGGAATGGATATCATAAAGAAATTAGGAGATTAGCACAATCAGCCCAAGAGGCTGCAGTATTTCCAGAAACATAGTTAGATGGCTCCCACAAAAAAACATACTGGTCAATTATTAGTATAATACACTTTTTTCATTGTTATGAATACATAAAATACTATTTTTCTCAAAAATATTGTTGTGTAACATAGAAAATGGTTCTGTTAAGTAGCACTATCTAAAAATGGGGGTTACCATTTAAAGAAAATGTCGATAACGCCATATCCGGAACAATGATGACGTCACAAAAAATATTGCTATAACAAAAGATGCGAAATTTTACGCGAGATTTTATTTATTGGCAAATATCCATACTTTTTGTGCGCACTGTATGTTGTTACATTTCGGCCCAATAATCTTTGTGAGCCACTCTGTACAATGCAAGTGCGTGCATTTTTCTGACCTACTCTTAGAAATTCTTAGAGATAAGTAATGGGAAATAATTATGATTAAAAATTAAATTGATTTCTTGTGACTATGCGTTAATTAAATAAAAAATGATATCAAGAACCAGATAGCAGTCCGGTGGCAAACAAGAATTTGATGTTTTAGAACTTTCTCTTAAAGTCCACCTTGACCTTATACTTAGATGTTATAACAGGTCATTCTTAAACTTCAATCTAACTAACTTGAATACATTTAGTGAGTAATGTTGCAGGTCTATGCACTTTTATATCTCCACGAGTTCAAAGTTCAATAAAACTATAATTCAATTTAATGATGTCCACTGCTAGGTATAAGGCATAGACCACGATTTATTATGTTGATAACAAAGTGATCATTGATGGCGCTGGTAAAGGTAAGTATGAATATGAAATAGAAGTTGCTACTGAAGTATATCAGATAAAGTTAAAAGTTTATATTAAAAAATATACGGTTTGTTTATTAAACTTCCTCAGGGCTTACTGGCCATTATCAATACTATATACTATGTCTCACTTTTCATGACTTTCATATTATAGCACCCTTATTAATCATGCGATTTTCTCAATGTTTGGGTGGCAAGTACTCACCCAGATTGTGCCACGATAAAATATTTAAAAATACCCAGTGGCGTTCGTCGTTATGAAGAAAAATGGACCTAATTTTCCAAAGAAAGCTATTAGGCAAAGTTTTAACTGTAAAACAATATCATAATCTTATTCGTCGGTATCAAAAACCCACCAGTATCAAATTTCAAAAAGATAGTGTATGTGGTGTTCATGTAGTAAGTAAATAAAATTTCACTATCTTATCTAAAATAGTACTAATAAGGTTCGAATTTGACCCAACATATACATGATGTTCGTAAACAAAATAATAGCAAAGTACATTTTTTGTGGACTAAATTTCTACATTTGCCTTTTAAACATACGTTGCTACTAAATATATAGTTATGATTCTAATAATTAGTCCTCAAAAAAGTGAAATTTTATATCAACACCACATACACTATCTTTTTGAAATTCGGTACAGGTGAATTTTTGATAACGAAGAATAAGATTATGACATTGTTTACAGTTAAAACATTGCCTAATATCTTTTTTTGGAAAACTAAGTCCATTTTTCTTCATAACGACGAACGCCACTGGTGTATTTTGAAATATTTAGCGTGACACAATCTCCTTATGGGTAAGTTAATATGGGCATGGTTAATAAGGGAGCTATAATGAAAAGTGAGACAGCGTATATGGTTGAAAAATTTAAAATGGAATTATCAAATACTCCATTTAATCTAAAATAAAAACGAGATTGTGCCTGAAAGTAAAAGCTACATGAATACCGATCTAACGATTTAAAATCAAGATACGACAAACTGCAAAAAAAGAGTTGACCACTTACAAAATATAGTAAAATAAAAAAAACATTGTTGTTTCTGGTTTGCTGGAAGTCCAAAATGAAGACACTGAGAAAATAGTAATAGCCCGGGCGAAACCAATCATCGACCGGGAAAATTAATTCGGATGGATTTTTGTGCCATCTTGTTCAAAATGTGCTCCTTTATAAGAAAGTACAGTTTGCCAGATGGAAATGTGGTCAGGGATTGTTTAAACAAAGTTTTTTTAAATAAATTAGAAAAATTGATTTTTTCCTTTTGGAAAAATATGTTCGTATTTTTCACACCAAAACAGACCAAAAATGTTTTTAGACGTTGTTCTATAAAGTTGATAGTTTTGGAGAAAAAAATTCTTGAAATCTCAAAAAATGCGAAATTTGCGATTTTCAGGGCTCAAAAACTATTAAATTAAGTAATTTTAAGAAAAATTTGTATCCATTCTTTGAAGCTTTTACCACAATATACTGTTGATATATTTTGTTATCCTTTAGCTTAAGTGCTTGTTCTTTAATTGTGAAGATGTGCGCCTGTTAGTGTAGCTATGATATTAAGTATATAGGTATTTTTACAGAACATACACTTGTATTAGCTCGTTGTGCATCCACTGAAGCATAAAACAATTTCTATAAAATATAAAACATTACAAATATTTAATATAAGTAGAATAATTGTACATAGAGTAATACAAGATTTGAAATATATGTGAACTTTATTTTTTATTTAATTTATTTTAAAATACAATTAAAGTGATTATACAACTTACACATTTTTGCCATAGCAAGATCACAGCAGCATATAGATATACAAGCAACGATATTTTCTTACAGCTACATGCATTAGTACTAAATGATTTATACAATTGCACGTTTTTATTAAGCCATCTGACAAAGGATTTTTTGTCATAAATACAGGTATAAATAAGCATATTATCCTCATATTTGTAACCAAAACGTGTTAGATCTAATTCAATGTATCTGGAAAATATTACATTTTTAAAAATATATGTTTGCGCAGATGGTCTCAACATATGCAAGTATAAGGCATCTGACGTGCATAGGATATTATTCAATTTAAGTTTATTCCACATTTATGCGAAATAATACGTAGGTAATAATATTTATACACATAGTGAGGCGCGCCGCTACACTGACTTGCGCGCGCGCGCTCGCACATCTTAACAATTAAAAAACAAGCACTTAATGAAAAGAATAACAAAATATATCTACAGTATATTGTGGTATAAATTTCAAAGAGTAGATACAAATTTTCTTACATTAAAAAACATTAATTTTCATACAGTTTATGAGCCTTGAAAGTTCCAAATTTCGCGTTATTTGATATTTCAAGAATTATTTTCTCGAAATTTATCAACTTTAGAGAAAAATGACTAAAATCATTTTTTGGTTGCTTTAATATGAAAAATACGACAATATTTTTTCCGAAACGAGAAAGTAAATTTTTCTAATTTGTTTAAAAAAACTTTCTTTAAACAATTCCTGACCACATTTCCATCTGGCAAACTGGACTTTCTTATAAAGGTGAACATTTTGAACAAGAAGGCACAAAAATATTCCATCTGAATTAATGTTAAAGATCGATGACTGATTTCGGTCGGACTATAATGTATGCGATTAATTCTATTTTAAAAATATGAAATATTTTACAAGCCCCAAAACTATATTATTGAAAAACGAACAACATGAGAAAAAATTTATTTCTGTGATGCACCTTTGTGAAAATATTTTGACTTTTGTATTTTGCATTTTGTTAATAAGTAAATTAACATTTCCACTTGAAATTTGAACTGTTCTTGTCCTAATTCAATGCTATTAAAATGTTATTGGAGGATAGAAAAAATAATTGTTGATAATGAAATACACGCAAGGTTGCGTGTGCTAGGCAAAGTCACGTCTTATGAGATTTACAGGATGTTCATAAATTCAAGTCCCTAACATTAGGTAACGATGTTAATTGTAAAAATATGAAGTTCCTATATAGGTCAGTCTGTAGAGGTTTTACCGTGCAAACAGTGGGGTAGCTTCAATTTGAATGAAAAATCCGAATTTTTTACCTTGAAGATTGCCGCTCAAGCCGTAATCTTCAATTAAAGGTTCAAAAAAATTATTTTCCAAATAACTCTCCAACGGTTGACCCCACGATAAAAATACCTTATAACAAACTTAAGGGAAACAAAATTCCCTACATTTTCTTGATTCTTTTTTTCGTAGGTCTCATAGGTAACGAGTTACAGCGGCTCAAACGTGAAGATTTTTTCAAAAAATCGTCAAAACAATGGTTTTACAGTCAAATTCTGGGTTCAGTATTTCCATGTTTCCAATGACCACATTAGTGAAACATTTCATTCAAGCTGAGCGAATGGGAAAATAGCAAATGCATATCGATACCAGCGAAAGAAATATTCTTTCTTATTATTTATATTGTCCTCTTCAAAAACAAATCACCGAATCTACAAAATAATAGAATTATTGGAAAAAAGCCTCTGCGCCCGAGACGTTTACGCCAAAGGAATAGTCAGAGGTTATGTTTTGCAAATAATATAAATCGGAATAAACAAAGAAATAATGTATTTTGCTGACGTTTCGGAAAGTAATCTCTTTCCGTTTTCAAAGCTTTTTTTGGAAGAACACTTATCTTGTTGTGTATGTCAAATACACAGCTTTAAGATTCTGTTTATGTTATTTCCATTGATACTTACTACTTACACAGAACATAGAACTGATGATATTTTATTTTAGATAATGTTGAGTTTGTTAAGTTCTTCTTTTAACATTGGTAGCTAGGTTGTACAAATATCTACAGAACAATTCGATACGCACTTGTCTTCATTTAATAAGATCATTGCTGATTTTTGCCGAGTCCCAGTTTATTCTATGTCCGTTTTAGCAAAGCATGTTCACAAATCTTTGATTTCTGAATTTCAATATTTCTAATGTAATTCTTGTGCTCATCTAACCTCACACTGAAAGGTCTGGATGACTCATCCACATAACATTTATCACATTCGCACGGGATATTGTAAATACAGTTTTTTGAATTCTGCTCCCTATTTATCGGTTTTGTTTTTATTAAAATAGATTTTAAAGTGTTCCCCGTTTGAAATATCGTCCTAACATCAAATTTGTCACCTATACGGCGTAGCTTCTCGGATAAGGAATTATTGCTGTATAATGACGTTCAGGTTTTTGTCGTACCTGATTGTCCCTATTTTCAACATTTATGAAAACTCTATCAACAAAGGCTTCAGGATATTGATTTTGTACTAGAACCTCTTTGATAAATTTTTCTTGTTATTTAATATTTCATTATTAGATGAAATTATTTTGGCCCTATCGTATAAACACCCCTTTTAACATTTATTGACTGATTTGAGTTAAAATTTAAATATCTATTAGTATATGTTGGTTTTCTATAACGCTTATAAGGAATACTTCCCTATTTTCATGTAAGCGGACATTTCTTTTATGTAAAATCTACAAGGCATGTTAAATTTGGAACAAAGAATGGACCCGGGCAAATACTATAAAATTACGATGGAAGGAAATCTGGCCTGACATGACCATTGGACAAAATTTTATGCAGATCACGCATACATCTGGAGGAGGCCTTACTCATAGTCATCAGTAATTAGTGATAGCGTACTCATACTGTAGGTATTAGAAATTATACCTTTGCACAACATTTGCAACGCTATTGAGAAATGTAACGTTCATCTACAAACACCTAACCAATATGTCAATATCAGAACTTCACGAATCACTCGAAACGATTAATGTTTGAAAAACATTTTGGATTGGCTTACCCTGTATCCCCCTTTCCCCAAATGGATTGGCTTCCTTCCATAAGTATTGGAATTATTGGGATAACAAGATAAATTGTCATTTGTCCAAAGAAAAGATATCAAAGAGATGTCGAATATAGTTACTATGTTCGAAAATTTCGAGTGTACTAAATTCAAACACAGGGACAAAGTGTTAGCAGTCAACATCAGCATAAAAATCGACGAAGGCACAATTTCCTTTAACCCACTAATGTGGTTTCAGAGATGCGCAATCAAAGGAAATGTGACGACGAGTTGAAGAATTGCGCTTTCCTTTGCCCCTTTTCGCAGAAGAAGGAATACAATTGGGCACGAAATCATCGTCATATGTTATTTTTGCACAAATCCCAGCAGGCGTGGAACTCGGGGATAACAAATCAATCAATATTGAGGATGGACGATCGAAAAAGCAGATGTCTGCAGATGTTATTGTCGTTGAACCAATGTTGGTTGAAGTTTCCCAAGAACGATTTTAAAATTAAATTACAAATATATGACAAAGAAATATACAAACATAAGAATGTAATGTAGAAAGTAAGATAGGCAGATAACAATCAAATCAGAGTTAAGTTATTCTTCAATAATACTAAAATAAAACAAAAAATTAGAGAAGTCATAGGATTAACTAAATGAAACTTGTCGAGTCGATTGTCACTAAAGTAGAGAGGTTTGTTTGTCCAAATACTTTCGATTCCAATAGAAATATTAGCTGATGGGTGCACTATTGGGGTAACTGAATGAAACCCCTTATACTTAAAAAAAGTTCAGAGGAAGCATCTTAAATACGTGTCTTATAAATCTGATGGTGTGTATTCAACTATTGGCATCCCTCAATCTAAGTTGGTAGCTAGGTTTAACTTGAATGACCTGGCGTCACGGTCAGGTATCATGTGATTACGAATAAACAACTTGGTTTTAGAAAAAAAAAGAGCAATTTAATCTAAGAAACAGTTTCTAATTTAGAAGCAAATAAAAAATACCTGGCAGATTTTCTGAATCTAGCAAAAGTTTTTGATACAGTATTCTGGAGAGTATTGATGTACGACGTGTTGCTTATATTTTAAAAAACTATCTCACTCAACTCAACTCAAAGAGTAAAAATGGATAATTCTCTAAGTAAAGCACATACTGTTACCATGGGTGTACCACAGGGAACAGTATAGGATCCAATTCAGTTTCTCGTATACATCAATAACATAACTAGTCTAAAAAAAATCGGGGTCACAATATCTTCCGCTGATGACACGGCTATGGTTTTGTGTATGTTTTTTGTGGTTTGAGAAAATGTTTATTCTGTTGCCGAAAGTACCCCAAATATAGTATATCAATATTTAAGCATTAACATGCTCAGCTTAAATGTAGGTAAAAGTAAATTTTTAACTTTCACTCTCTCAGCTGATGACCAACTAGAAAAGATATTTTCCACAGTTCATAAAAGAAATTGCCACCATAGAAACGAATATGTATGCCCTGAAATTAAAAAAAAACTAACAAAATAAAATACCTTGAAGTAATGTCTGATCATCTAAGATGGAATGAACAAACTGAATATATTGTCTGGTCGATAGCTCCGTGGATTAAGGCACGAGGTGGCAATCGGGATAAATCACACGGGCACCGCGCCACAGGGTTCGAATCCCGGCTCCGGCACTGTCGGGTGAAATTGTTGTATGTCCGAGTTTTTCAATGTGTAACCTCTTCCGCACAAGCCTCTGGCTTCTGGAATTGGACGTTGTCTAATTTCTGTTGTGTTTATTTATTTATATATAAAATTAGAATATTTGCTCGAATATTTGTATATAAATTCTACTAATTAAAAGGCATATTAAACAGAAAAAGTTACTCGTTGTTTATGGGTCTTTAGTTACATCAATGATTAACTATTGTATTGTAGCATGAAGATGAATATTAAAGACCTCTTTAAACAATTTACAAGTTACGCAAAACAGTATATTAAAAATAATATTAACCAAAAGCAGATTAAATAACACCACTCTGTTAGACACTGGGGCAAAAGTTTTTAATATAAAAAATGCTTAGAGTTATCATTCTTTATTGTGGTATTATGTAGCATGGGATTCCGCATATATTTCTCATGATTACCAAACAAGATCCATAACAAATAAACACCTTATTATATCATTATACAAAACAACGCGTACATAACGATTTATTTTCTATTATGGTCCAAAATGGTATAACATTTTTTTACCCCTTTATATTAAAAAACAAACAAAAATTGCGTAAGTATAAAATAGAAATTAAAAAAATTATATATGATAACCAAGATAAAATCGATCTTATTTTGAATTAACAGTTTATTTAGAAATAATAGTCCCAAACACTGTAGTATAACCCCGTTTTGATAGATTACAATATTATATTCCATTTCTACATTTCCTTTTAAATGATCCAATACATGTACCTACTACTACTTAAGATAAAAAAATAAAAATAAAAAGGAAAGAAATAAGTTTCAGGTTGTCCAATTTATCAAAGAAAATGAAAGAGATGCAAAAACAGTTACAATGTGTTAATAATAACTATATGTAATATGCATATATAATATTAAATACACCTAATCTGTGTTGATACTTTATAAAACAAGCCACAACATGCTTAGGCGGTTCTATCATAAATCACAAATTGGTGTCAGAATATGCCTTTTTTCCTTTATGCACTAGTTTAGTTATAATAATTTGTATCTCTATTTCATTAATGCATGTGTATATAATATATATATATATATATATATATATACATATATGTATTACATTCTGTTTGTTTTACCAACAATTACAGTTTAATTAAGTACTAATAAATAATTTCAAAAATAACTTTTATGTTTACACTTTCGTACTCTTCAATTTTGCAAATAAAGTATTTTTTCATGTCATGCATATTAACTGGGATAATTGTGAGAAACTCTAATTTTATACATTTCCATCATTTTTTTATTTTTGAAGAAAGCAGGAAATGGTGACTTTAAAATTTTATTTACCAACCTTAAAGCGCACAAAAAAATGCAAAGTTTCCCCCGTTCATATTTTCTACGTGAAAGTTTCTAGCGCCTGGGCCAGCTCGCTAGAAGCACTAATAGGTAAAATATCTGACAAAAATTAAATTCAGTCGGTCATTACTAATCCTAATGCAACGGCTTGAGTGCGGTCCCGCATACAAATTGACCGACTTAAACTAGGAAGACAAGTTCTTCTATTTTGTCAGTGGACCAGTGACTTGTGAATACATATATTGTAGTTTTGAAGCAAGGTGTTGAAGCCGACGATGTTGCTTCAAACTTCTGAAGTTGAAAAACAAGCTATATTCAAAGAATACAACATTGATGAAGCACAATTCGAAGAACATGTTAACCACTTGTGTGAATGGATTAATAAAACTACTTTGCCAAAAGAGGGTAAGATTTTTTTATGATATAAAATGTTTGGTGTCTGTTTATTATTCCACTTGTAACAATTATAAAATATGTATACTTAAATGTTAAGGTCGTTCGTGGATGAAATAACTATTAAACGTGTGTTAAAAATAAACTTTAATATTACACAATAACCTTTTGCATTGAAATTCATATTCTTTATTAGGATTATACAAGGCATGTCGTAACTATGTGAGTATAGAACACATGTGGGTCAGGTCAATATATTTATTTATATTTTGTTGGTCCAATAAAAATCCACTTATATTAGAGGAAATTATTGCAAAAAATGGGTACAAGTTCTAAATCGTTACTACTTCAATGTAATAACTTGAATTTTGGCTTATGTTAAGTTTCGGTAACATATAAACTGTATACCTTAGAAAATTAGTGCACTCACTCCGGGGCCCCCATTTTAGGCCACCAATTCAATAACTTCCAAAGTTTTCAACAAAATCGGCCAAAATTCATATCATGGGGGTTTTTGGGGTCGCTGATTATGAATCAGAAGTGAAATTTGGAAAATTCGAAATGGCGGATTTTAAGAATTAATTCCTAATTTACGTCATTTCTATTGGTTTTACTGAAAAATATGTAAAGTAAAAAGTGTTTTGAATGCTATTTGGCAACATAGTACACTATTATTTAACCCTTTCGCTTTCCCCCGTGGAGAACCCCCTACGCCTGAATTTTTCTTTTGCAAAAATTGTGATAAAAACTTTTTTTTCAATTTTTTATATAGTTTCATAGTATTGGACTAATAGAGCAGAAACAACTAAAAAAAATTAACCCCGATCATTTCAACCCTTTAGTGGGGACGAACATAGAGTGACCTCCCAAAAGATACGATTTTTCTAAATTTTTACTACAAACTGATGGGGGAAATTATGAAAATATTATTACTATACATTGGCAGAAAACTCTAGTCAGTAGAGCCAGGGGCGTGCGAATTTACGAGTTTTGCAAATTCTCTAATATAATTTGTTTACGCTTTTACCTATTTATTTTCCTTAAGTTTGGAGAATTTTGGCGAATAACATCAATTTCAAAGGAATGAAAGTCCTCGGACTGAGTTAACTATGCCTGAACTACCATCTTAAATTTAAAATATTATGCTTAAATCTGGAAATATTCTCCACGTATTCAGCGGTGTTTGGTGCGTTAAACCGTTATAACTCAGTTTAAAATCAGTGTACATAGAGTGCGGTGGTTTATCAGTTGGGCGGTATTAATTTGTTGTTTATAAATTACGTATTTGTGGTATCATAGTGCCTTAAAATTTTATTTCGTGTGAAGTATTTATAGTGTGAATTGTTTATGAATTGGGCGGTATTAATTTTTGTTTATAAATTACGTAGTTGTTGTATCACAGTGCCTTAAAGTTTTAGTTTGGTTAGTGCTTTAGTGAAAATAAGTGTGATTGTGGGATATCGTAATATTTTTAAATGTACGGTTCCCGGTTGTTCAAAAGAAGTGATAAAAGTTCGTACCCCTAGAAAGTTTCCATTAAGCTTTAAGGAGAAGAAAATTATTTTGAATTTATATCATGCATTGGAGAAAGATCATCCCATGGTACAGAAATCAGGATCAACAGGTTTAGTTAACATGACTTCAGGTATACCGGCGTGAGTGAGCGGACTATTTACAGAATTTTGAAAGAAGAAAAAATGAAGGGGATTTTCAGAAACCTAAGGCGAAGTCTGGAAGAAAAAAATAATATTAGACAGATTCCAGAAAAGTGGAATTCGACGTAAAGTTCATAAATTCTTCTATGATAATGAAATCTCTACTGTTAAGAAAATTTTACAGTCCCTGAATGATGATGAACATATACCCAAAATGGGCAAATCGATGTTAAAAAAATATTTGCATGATATAAACTTTGTATTTGCAAAAGGAAAGAGAAATAGCCTCCTACTTGAGAGAAATGATATTATTTGTTGGCGAAGGAATTGTATTCGTGCAATTACAGCTGCCCGTGAAAGAGGAAGAAAATGCTATTATTTAGATGAGACGTGGTTAAATGAAGGACATACTGTAACACAATTTTGGCAAAATAGAAATGTAAAAAGTGTTCGTCAAGGCCATATGGAAGATTGGTCAACAGGACTAAACATGCCAACAGGAAAAGGAAAAGGCTTAATAATAACGCACATAAGAAGTGATTCAGGATTCGTGGAAGATAGACTTCTATTGTTCGTGTCGAAAAAAAAGTGGTGATTATCATGAGGACATTTATGTTGTTATAGAACAGTTATTTATTTTTAACTTTGGTGTGTTTTGTTTTTAATTATTCTATTTTAACAAGAAAGTTTATTTATGTTGTAAGAACAGTTAGTTATTTATTTTTAACTTTGGTATGTTTTGTTTTTAATTATTCTATTTTAACAAGAAAGTTTATTTATGTTCTTAGAACAGTTATTTATTTTTAAGTTGTAAGTCTATTTATTTATTTTCTTTTTTAACCTGTTACACCCTAATTAACAACCCTGTCACCATCCTTTCCCGGTAAGGAATATGCTCACGCCTCCACGTTGGTCCTTGGCGATAAGAACAACTGGCATGGTTAAAATTTTCATAAACATCAACCATTCTACAGTTTTAATGTCGGATTACGTAAGTATTCCACTCCTAATAAAATTATGACTGCCATTAAAAATTTTCTTAAAAGAACTCCAGTTTTTCTTTTTCACTGAGTTGAGCGTGAAAACAAATTTAATTATATTTATTTTTTATTTTATGAAATATTATTATTTTATATATACCTACATAAATATGTATGTGGCGCCACTGAGTGCCCGGGATATAGATTTCTTTCTTTCTTTCCAAGTTTGTTTACGACTGAATAGTTAGTCGAGCAAATTATTAGTTATAATGGAGGCACGTTAAATCATTTACTCTATGCGGTCGACTAGATCATTAAAATTGTTTGTGGTAGTCGTTGTTTCCATTTCCAGTAGGTGGATAAAATAGTATCTATTTTTATCAAATTATCATTAACAATGGATATGCACCATCAAAAGGTAGTTTAAATCGTGTTTAAAAGGTGGAAAATTCCACAATTTCGTTTTGAAAAAAAATGTTTTTTGACTACCAAAGGAGTGAAAATCATTTTTTAGGTTTGTAGAATGTACATGCAATTTTTGTATTATTGTCGAATATGTCAGAATTTTTAACATTTTATTTCATTTTTGGTCAATTTTGTGAATGGGTTAAATGTGTCCTCATAAACGTTTTTTTAGAACAAAAGATATTTACGCTGTGTCTATTATATGTAGAATATGTTTTTGCATAAAAATGCATAATTTTAAAAATATTAGTCCTTAACTCTTTCGTTCTGTCCTCGTAGGTAATCATGATAGCCAAAAAATTAAATTTTAAAACGCAAATATTGGTATTGATTTTTACCTCATACACAAGAAGAAAAGAAACGATTAGAATGCCCTTTTATATCAGAATATAAATTTTGGAACTACCATCAATTAACCGTTCAGTTTTATCGTCTTGAATCACTTTTTTAGTTTTTAAGGATTCATATAGAAACGCGATTAGCGCCGTTTTTATTGATTTTAGTGAAAAATGCCTAGAGTAAAAAAAATTTTAGAATGCAATATTGCATAAGAAAAAAGATTTTCCCCCATCAGTTTCTAGTAAAAGTTTAGAAAAAATCATATTTTTTGGGGGGTCACTCTATGTTCACCCCCAATAGACGGTTTCAATATTTGTTGCTCAGTGTACCTGAAGAAAATGATTATTAGCCGTTACTCGAGTCCGAGTATAAAAATGTTACAGTTGATAAATTGTCTACAATAAAAAACAAGTAAAAGGTGTAGTCTATTGTAATTCCCATTCATCTACGGTGCACACGACTATGGCTATAGAGGCCAATTCGGGAGAGCACATGTCGACCGCAGTCAGGACAAACATACACCTGGTTAGGTCTTGGATTCGGCCTTCTTGCAGCAACATTTCCTTGATAGCTGGCCACAACCCCTCGCCATTCGGTTCTGTCCGCTGCAAGTTGTTCCCATTGCTCGTCTGCAATACCGCAGAATTTTAGATTTTCATGGAGAGCGTCTTTGAACCTCTTTCGTTGACCGCCACGCCTTCTTCTACCGCTTAGCAATTCACCATAAAGTGCACATTTAGGAAGGCGGTTATCATGCATACGATGAACGTGATCTGCCCATCTTAGGCGTGCTCTTGAAATAAGCACCTCAATTGGAAGGCTGTTTGCTCTCCTGAGTACTTCCACGTTTGATATGTGATGGAACCAACGGATTTTCATCATACTTCTGAGGTGTCTTTGCTGAAAACGTTCTAATTCTTTCACATGACGACGGTAAGTGACCCAGCTTTCACATCCATATAGCAGTGTTGGAATGACAACTGCTCTGTAGACAGCCATTTTCGTTGACAAAGCAAGGTCGTGGTTGTCAAATACTCTCTCTCTAAGCCTCCAGAGTGCTCTAGATGCAGCGTTAATTCTATTGCGAATCTCGCTGTCCATGTTTGCTTTGTCATTAACAACGTTGCCTAAGTAATTGAACTGATCCACCACTTCAAGAGAATTTCCGTTAAGTGTAATGTCTATTTGGTTCACTTGATGAGGAGTTGACATAATCTTAGTCTTTCCAATGTTGCTTTTAAGTCCCAAGGAATCATAGCTCTGGGCATACACATCTAAAAGTTCTTGAAGCTCTTCCGGCGTAGAGGCTAAAAGTGCACAGTCATCCGCATACTGGAGATCACAAATGAATCGTGTGCGTGTCTTCGTGAAAGCTCTAAAGCGCCCTATGTTAAAGAGACCGCCATCAAAACGGTATCTGAGACCTATTCCTCTGACTGTCAGTTTGTTGTCAACAATAATTGTTAGAGCAGTGGTAAACAAATTAAAGAGTAGGGGTGCCAGGACACATCCCTGCCTAACTCCAGTGAGGGTTTGGAAAGGTTCGGTTGCCTCATTATTATACATAACCTGGGCGTTGTTGTTTGTATGTAGACTGAATATACAGAGACCGAAAATCAAATATCACGACATACAGCGTATCTGTAAAAATCAATACATTTTTAATATTGCAAAGTTGACTTATAGCAAAAATACAATTGAGTTTAATGACTGCACGTTCTCGTCATATTGTAGAAATCAGTATTTTCCACAAAAATTCTCTCACGATTACCTATGTCAGATAAATTCCTGAAATATGTAATAATTCAATTGAAAAATATTTTGAAATCAGGTTTTTGAAAAAACTTTACTAATATACAAATTGCCAGCAAGAGATATAGATCCATGTTCTAGCTACAGAGTGTTCTAGCAGAAACAGTATCACATGGTTCAATTAGTATCGTATGTACTGACTGGAATATTGATTTCCTATCTAACAATATTGCGAAATATGAGTTGTCTAATCTACTTAATTCATACAATATTAATATTCATAACAGTGAACTAACTAGAAATGTCGTATTGATTACATGTGTTCTAACTTATTGGATGCATGTCAGATTTTTCAGTTTAATGTACTAGAATTTAGTAATTGCCAAGGTAATGCGATATAGGCGAGATTATTTACAAACAATTATTATAACAATTTCATACTATTAGTAGGGAATCATGGCTCTTAATTTATTATTTTTCTAAATGACCTTCCAACTATTGTAAATTGCGCTGATATCACAATGTTTGCTGGCAGTAATCATGTAAGTCATGTAAGATTGCCGGATCGGGTTTTACAAACAAGTGTGGAAGTATAGTATCGTAAAAAAAAATAATTTTTTTTTTGTTGAAGTAGGCTTAAAATGTCATGAAACGTCGAGATTTTAAATTTGTCTGTCTGTCTGTAACTTTTTTTTTATGCGCACGTTTACTCTGGAACCGTTTATGATATTGACTTGAAATTTGGTACACTTATGTATTATAACGAGATCTGGAACTATCTGGAATTTTGATCTAATTCCGTTGAAGGGTCCGGGGGTAAATGGGGTAAATAAGGGTAAATGAGCAAGACAAGCAGGTAAGAGTCATAAAATTGCAATTTAGGGAATGTATGAAAAGTCATGGTCTCAAAATTTTTTTTGGCATCAACCACCCCCAATACCACCCCCACACTATTATTAAAGGGAGTAGAAAAATTAAAATTTGATTGCAATACGTATAAAAGAACGAAACGTCTCAAAAATTTTTTTTTGGTGTTAGCTATCCCCTCTACCACCCCCATTGCCACCCCCACCCTATTATTAAAGGGGGTAAAAAATTAAATTGGGATTTAGAGTGTATAATTAGTGTGTGTACGAGAAATAAGGGCCTCTAAAATTAATTTTAGCATTAGTTACCCCCTCTACCACACTAATTGCCACCCCCCATCCTAGTGTTTAAGGGAATAACAAATTAAATTGGGATTTAGTGTGTACGAGAACCAAGGGCTTCTAATTTTTTTTTACATTAGCCACTCTCTCTACCACCCCCATTGCCACCCCCACTCTATTATTAAAGGGAATAAAATACTATAATACTGGGATTTAGTATATATAAGACTTGGATACAAAATCTGGATGTGGAAGTAGCGATTCCTTGGGCAGCGGTTGTTTATATTATGGTTTATAAATAATGAATGAACTTATAAATTCTACTAAAGCTGTTTTTATATTATTTATTCCAAAGTCTCCTGCCTTTGTATTTTGAAGGAAAAAGTATGTATATTCATTATTATTTCAAATTCTAAATCAAAACTTTTCCCGTACACTTTATCTTTAAGAAATCCCATAAGCAAAAATCCAAAAATGGTAAGTCCGGGGACCTGGCAGGCCACCTTATAGGACCATGAGTTGCTATCCCTTGTTCACCACACGTCTTAGTGAGGTGATTTAAAATTATTCTGCTATTGTGCGGAGGAGCATCATCTTGTTTCTAAATTGAGCTAATCGTAACTTCGTAACTTCATCGCATATCACATTTTGTAAAAACTCAAGGTATCTTTCACCCATCAATGTCCTTTCATATTGGAGTTAAAAAGAACCGACAAATGACCAAGATTTGAATTAATTGGCAAATTAATTTTTACACTACCATAATGGTATAATAAAGCCCACCAACTACAACATTTACCAACCTAAACAAAACAAACAATAATCAAGGATGCAAAACCAAAACAACCAAGCCCTGCTTAATTTAATAAGACTATTTTTTTGCAATGACGGTTGAATACATTTTGCAAAATGCTTTGATAACAAAAAACGAAATAAAATTATTATCTTTAATTGAATGACTTATATTAAGATATTATAACGTTTATCTATAAGGCATTGCTAATTTCTTATCAAATTTATGGTACTGATTATCAATATCTCCGCTACTGGTGAAATATACAGAGTGATAATAATATAATCATATTTTAAAATGTCTTACTAAGTACATTGTGTGCAAATTTAGGTTAAAATATCTGGATTGATGATGGCAATATAAAAAAAAATGAGCTTTTGAAAATTTCAACATCCCGCATCTCCAAAACAATCAATTTTTGATGCTTGTTTACACGGTCTTTTTGCCTTAAAATTAGTTAAGAAACACACATAAGTTGATATACTTAAGTTACAACCTGTACAATAACAACAGTAAAAAATATTGCATAACACACATAAAGTTTGTAAAAGCTTGACAAAAAGTTCATTTCAGACAACTGCCGTAGCAAATTCAGAGTATTCCTATTCAATTGTAAAATGAGTCTAGAGAAGACCAAACGATCCGTTGAAGCCTACTACAGAGTAAGAACCATATATTCGTTTATCTACAACCGACTGCTACCTAATACTGAAGATTATAAAAAAGTCAAGAAATTAATGTAAGTATGTATTATTAGACCTAGAACCTAATTTTACAGCTAAGACCCTTTTAATCCGTATGCATTTTCGTTTAGTTTAATTATTTAATTATCTTATATTATTCGCTACCATCGATAAAAAAAATATGTCAACAACCAAAACCAATTTGACGGTTATTCAGTTAGTTGGTACTTCATGATTATACAAGGTGTCCTATAGTACACAGAGCAATGGAAGATTCCTTACGTAAAAATGTTACGATTTAACCAAACTTACCCTAGTCCAAGAATTTTTGTTTTGGTTTAATTTCTTCAAAAAGTATTTTAATGAAACTTAGTGATTTTTTGGGCGAGAAATTCAAATCTGTTCGTAATTTTCCTGTTATTTGTAGAGGGCGCCACTTACGGTAGCTTGCATGCTGTTTATACGTCATAAACTTTTAGCGGTTTTTTTTTATTTTTTAAATTTAAAAACTCCTGTGTTTTTTAAGTAAAAAAGGTATGCCTTCTAAATGTCGCTACGAGTAACCGTTTTCGAAATATTCGGTTTTAAAGTATTCAATGCAACCTATTTAAATTATGATTTAAGGATGTATAATTTTTCAATGTAGGCTTTGATTAAAACAAGAATAATAAGAGACGCTTTCAAAATTAATATTTGTTAAACCTACTCGTTGTTTGTCAGCATTTTGTGTGTGTAAAAAATATCTAATAAAATTCAGTTCAAATGCCAATACAAGGCATAATTTATTTTGAAATCAAGAGATGCGCCATATGATTTGCGTATACACTCAAGAAAATTTTAATGGAGCAGAGCTTGTAGTCGATATTTAGAAATGTATCCAAATAGGAGGCAGCCGGATTTTAAGTTATTTCATAATATTTACAGTAGATTGGGGGAACTGGTGTGACGCTCTTTTTCTCGTACGGTGCGAGAACTAAGGCTATCACTTTGACACTCGAGCTTTATTCAGTACTCGGGCGCCAGTTCAAGTTTAATGTGGTTGAACAACACTACCCACAAGTCGAATGAGCTAGACTAAGCAGCTCAGTGAAGAATCAGTTAATTCCAGTGGGTCAAATAAGGGAAGTTAGACTTTCACAAACACAACAGTAAAATGCAGAAGTTCAATAATATTTGAGTATATTACATAAACCTGTGGTTACAGCCCTAAATAAACAGAAAAATCACAATTAACACAAATTTATGTACAGATATATATATATATATATATATATATATATATATATATATGGTGTTATTATACATGATTTGCAGGAAACAACTACTCAGCGGGCAAATACCCCGACCTGCATTGAATTACACCTTACAAATCATGAAAAATTGGTAGCCAATGTCATTTGTCAACTCCCTGACCAGACATAGACCGGTTTCGAACTTATTAGTTCTCCTCAGTATGCCATAGGTCATGGAGCAGACAAATGACAGTGGCCAACCTGCTAGTCTTATACAGACTAATGTAAATGGTGTAGTGGTGAGAGGTAAGTGAATCCTCTCATGTGGTCTAATGCTACTATACACCAGACATCACAGATGTCTCTATGGTGTATAGCGACTTGCCATTTTGCAAGTACCGAGAGCGGCGACCTTCAGCCCTTGGTGGACTTAAAATATATACTGTTATTATACATGATTTGCAGGAGACAACTACTCAGCGGGCAAATACCCCGACCTGCATTGAATTACACCTTACAAATCATGAAAAATTGGTAGCCAATGTCATTTGTCAACTCCCTGACCAGACATAGACCGGTTTCGAACTTATTAGTTCTCCTCAGTATGCCATAGGTCATGGAGCAGACAAATGACAGTGGCCAACCTGCTAGTCTTATACAGACTAATGTAAATGGTGTAGTGGTGAGAGGTAAGTGAATCCTCTCATGTGGTCTAATGCTACTATACACCAGACATCACAGATGTCTCTATGGTGTATAGCGACTTGCCATTTTGCAAGTACCGAGAGCGGCGACCTTCAGCCCTTGGTGGACTTAACCTATATACTGTTATTATACATGATTTGCAGGAAACAACTACTCAGCGGGCAAATACCCCGACCTGCATTGAATTACACCTTACAAATCATGAAAAATTGGTAGCCAATATATATATATATATATATATATATATATATATATATATATATATATATAAGCAGTAATAGTAGCGGGAGAATAGCAAGCAATATAATACGATTAGCGGCAAAAGCGTATAAGCGGTAAAGTTAACGAGTTTATAAAAATGACTGTTAAGCAGACAGTGTACGGATACCAGAAAATGCGAAGCAAGCAGAAATATTTACAGTATTACAAACAAACAAGTTATAAAACAGACCGGAAACTTGGCTAGCGTTTTACGATGTTAACAGTACGTAGAAATAAATATCGACGAGCAAATATTTTATCACAAGGTTTTAATCCCGGACTCAAGAAAATATGCAAGGACGCGCAATTGACAGTAACGTGACTAGACGTAGATAAAGGTGGACAGAAAAGAAAAAGAACCTGCTGTCGCCTCAGGGCCAAAGTCAGGTTAAGAAAAGAAAAAAAGAACCTGCTGTCGTCGCAGGGCCAAAGTCAGGTTAAGAAAACAAAGAAAGAACCTGCTGTCGCCGCAGGGCCAAAGTCAGGTTCAGAAAAGCAAGAAACTCACAGAAATAAATAATTTACAGTAAAACATTCAAACAGTAAAATAGTAAAATATACGAAAAATATCAATCAGAAAATAAGCAGTAAAATAATAAGTATATAAAAATTACTAACAGTTACTCCCGGAATAAAATTTCATTAACAGTAAAATATAATCACACTAGCCAAGTATTTAAAAAGGGTCTTACTCTTTCCAACTTCACTGGCACTGGTAGTCCACCGCTTGCTTCAAGTTGTAGGACAACTAATGAATGAAATTCCCGGTGCTGTTTAATTTATAGCCGTTCCCTACCAGGATATCGCGTAGGTCCCCTCTATTTCAGACTCGCGCAGGAATAAATATATTGACTACAAGATAGCGAAGTCGGCTGCTTTGAATTATTTAATGTGCCGGTGAATTGTTATTATGAGCGTCGGTTAGTATAAACAAAGTATTCTGAATTTTGTAATGTATAAAATCGGCTTCAGACAACTATTCTAACCAACTGCGAAAAAGAAATGGATTTAATCGGCCATAGATAACTAATTATTAAATTAATTACTTTAAAGTATGCACAATAATTCCTAATATACACATAGTCTGACGTTAAATAAATATTCCGGTGGTCAAATAGTAAATATTGCTTGCTAAAATACTATCGTGCGCTTAAGGCGGTACAATATAGATTTTATATTAACAGAAAATGTTATACAGATTACAAATAAATATAAATCACATGCAGATTTCCGTAACAAAGAACGCTTCGTTACACTGGTTCCTTTCGTCCCAAACGAGCTATGACGGGACGTCAAAAAAACATTATTGTGCAACAGGAGAAGAAAATCTTGGTCCATATTACAGAAACCCAGAATAAAGTACGAGGCGTATGGCTGCTACTGGAGTAAATAAGCCATCTCTTTCAAGAATTTCTCATACAGAAAAGCTTTATTTGTACCATTTTATGCGTAGGTCTGCTGTAGGCCGATCTTTCAGTCAGGTTTCCGTCGTGCTCAGTAAAACAGAGATCCAATATGTTAAAATAAAGTGTTGTTTACAGAAGAAGCCACCTTTACAAGTACAGGTGTATTTAACTTTAGAAACAAACATGTGCAGTTAGTACTTGGAAGGTCCCTTGTCTATTAAATGTTGAGGGAGTAAAAGATCCCTACTATTCTTAATGGAAGAGGTTCGGCAAAATTCCTGGTTGGAGGTAGCTCGTCTACAGGCGGTGATAGGCCTCAGTAGCGGAAATACATGTGAGTGACATAGAAAATCCGCTCTTAGTAGCCGAACACCAGAATCAACATAAATTTAAAATAAACATTTTTTGTGGGATTTTTTTATCATTATTTTTTCGGACCGTATCAGTTACCACACAATTTAAACGGTGCATTATACTTAAATTTCCTACAAACTTAACTAGGCCAGTTCTTAGATAATGTACTATTTAAGAGAAAATATGTTATTTATGCAAGATGGAGCTTCACCGCATTTTTTAAACTGCCTAAATACAAATGTTTCTGGTCGCTGGATAGGTCGTAGAAGCAATATGCCTTGGCCTGCGCATAGTCCCGATTTTAATCTGTCGGATTTTTGCGTATATGGTACATGAATCTCTTGTGTATTAAGGTGCAATAAATAATCGAGAAGAATTATTGCAGAGAATTAGAGATGCAATCGAATCATTTCAAAACGAACACTTATTATTTAAAATATGGTGGTCGTTTAATAAACGCTGTTTTTTTTATTCATTATTATTATTTTTAATGAAATCAGTATTTAAATAAAAACTATTTCTCAAATTTTAACTTTATTTATTTGAAAGTCATAGTTCTTCGTACTTTTTTGCTAGTGTTGGAATGTTATTAAATTTTAAAAATCTGAAAAAAGAGAATTCAATTTTATACTTTATTATAAATTATTCCGTAATTCAACAATAATAGGTATTTTCTTTAATTTAAATTGGTTGCATTGAATATTTTAAAACCCAATGTCTCGAAAACAGTTGCTCTTGGCGACATTTAGAGAGTATATACCTTTTTTTGGAATAAAAATAGGAAAGCAGGAATTTTTTATTTAAAAAATTCGCCAAAAATATATGACGTATTTAAATGGCACGCTAACTACAGCAGGTAACGCCCTCACAAATAAAAACAAATTTTCTTAAAATATTTCAATTTTCAAGAAATTATTTAAAAAATCAAAACTTTGACATCCTATATATATATATATATATATATATACAGGGTTTCTGGTAATTCGATACATTCCTTTGGAGATGTGATGGGGCATGAGCTAAGGAGTAAATCTAGCCCTAACATACATTATGCAAAACTCTATAGTTTTTGAGATATTTCAATTTTCTTGTTTTTCTCAAAAAAGTAGATCTTAATGTCTTAAAAGTTAATTTTCGAAAAATCTACTTGATATTTTTAAATTTTTTTTTACTGGATTACTTGTCCAATATTATAGATATCCGTTTGGAATGAAAAATATCTGGAAACATTTCGATCATGTGAACATTTAAAATAAGAACTTGTAACATTTTTTTTTTAAATCAGTTATGAAATTTACCTATTAGGCTTTTCAAAAAAATATTAATGTAGCACGCGTACAAATTATTATATAAACTTCCTTATTTCAATAGCTATCTAACTAGGTAGAAATGTTTAATGTACCCTTGATAGTTCTAATAAAAAATTAGTAAAGATAATGCTGGTGGCGGAATTTATTAAATGACTAATCGTTCATTTTCATTTAAGTCAGTCAGTCCTTGACTTTGACGTTTGTGCATATATGTCATTAACTGACATTCTTATCTCCGTGTTCCTTAAGTTTGTTGGTCTTGACAAATTAGTTATCGAAGATTTTGATTTTGCTCCTAGTTGTTGTTATTAGTTGTTGTTATTGTATTTTCTGTGCCATGGCCGCGTATGCCAACGCAAAATACGCTGATATCTTGTTTGTCTATGGATACTGTGGCAGCAACGCTGCTGAAGCTCGCCGAGAATATGGTCTTTGGTACCTTAACCGCCGCTTACCAAATGCACGTGTATTCAGTACGGCATATCGAAATATCGCTGAAACTGGCTCCGTGAAATGTAGAAGTGACGCTGGTGCTCCTCCCGTTTATGAACCAGATGATGAGGAAGAAATATTGAGGTATTTTGAGGAAGACCCAACTATTTCAACTAATAAAGTCGCAAGACTAACCGGAGCGTCACAATGGAAAGTTTGGTCTACGATACGTAGAGTTGGATGTCATCCTTACCACTATACCCCTGTCCAAGGCTTGGAGGAAGGTGATCCTGGAAGGAGACTGGAATTCTGCCGCTTTATGTTAAATTCAGATGCAGAAAGTGCAAATTTTTTAACAAATATTTTATGGACGGACGAGTCGAAATTTAATCGGGAGGGTATAACAAATTTCCACAACCTACATTATTGGGCAGAGGAAAATCCCAAGTTAACACGTGAAACTAGTTTCCAAAGGAAGTTTTCTATTAATGTGTGGATGGGAGTCATTGGCCACTATTTAATAGGGCCACACTTTCTTCCTCAAAATTTAACCGGGGAAATCTATAAAAAAAAATTAAGAAATGATCTGGCGGTGATTTTAGAAGATGTTCCTCTCGCTGTCAGACACCGAATGATGTTTCAGAACGACGAGTTGTCCAGCACATTATCGGCTGACAGTATGACAGTTACTTGATCAACGTTTGCCTAATCGTTGGATTGGAAGAGCGGGCCCAATACCTTGGCCAGCGCGAAGCCCTGACTTAACACCCCTTGATTATTACGTATGGGGTCATATGAAGGAGATGGTCTATGCCACACCAGTCAATACTATAGAAAATCTTAGACAAAGGATAGTCGATGCTGCCCAACACATAAGGCATAATCTGACAACCAGAGTAACAAGGACGGAAATAAGAAGACGCTTCCGTGTCTGTATACGGAATAGGGGCTCCCATTTTGAGCAAGACATATAAAAAATAAAGTACAACTTTGAAATTAATGAAGAACTAAACTCTACTTTTAAAATGTTTTTTACTGTTTATCTAAAAATAAAATTCGTAGTACTTGTGTTATTTTTACTAGTATTTTCTTAGAACTATTAAAGGTACATTGAACATGTATACCTTGTTAGATAGCTATTGAAATAAGGCAGTTTTTATAATAATTTATACGCGTGTTACGTTAATATTTTTTTCAAAAAACCTAATATGGAAATGTTTCCAGATATTTTTCAATTCAAACGGATATCTATAGTATTGGACAAGTAATCCAGTAAAAAAAATTTAAAAATGTCAAATAGATTTTTCGAAAATTAACTTTTAGGACATTAAGATCTACTTTTTGAGAAAAACAAAAAAAAATATCTCAAAAACTATTGAGTTTTGCATAATATATATTAGGGCTAAATTTACTTCTTAGATCATGCCCCATCACATCTCCAAAGGAATGTATCGAATTACCAGTAACCCTGTATATATATATGATATCAATTTTTGAACTAAGGTAAATTTGGTTAAATCGTAATATTCTTACGTAAAGAATCTGCCATTGATCTGTGTACCATTACTTATGGGACACCCTGTATAGCGGGTTTTCATAAAATTATTTTTAAATTATTTTTTCTTAAGGAAGACCATTGTGATGCCAAGATTGACCCCGGACTTGTGCCGGATAACGATTAACAGTATATCAGATCCTGATGGAGAAGCCATTGATGGATCATCCTACTTTATTTTGGCTCTAATGATGGCAGAAATCAGATTTATGGATAGTGACTATTTCCTCTCAAACATTATTATAGTGGATTATCAAGGATTTCACTTTAAAAACTTTATGAAATTCACCCCTTTAGTGACGCAAAAGCTGCACAACCTTGCGGTAAATATAACGGACTATTATTACTATCAGTAGGATATTTATTTATTTGTTTATTTATTATCTAGCAGTAAAAGCCACAATGTAAAACACTAAGTTATTCATATATAACATAAGACATAATTGATACACATGAATAGGACAAGGGACAAAGTAGATGAACGGATTATCGGAGATAAATTAAGATATAAAAATACAGGGTGGGGCAATAGTGCGTCGGACCACGATATCTCGAGTTCTACGATAGCTAGAAATTTAAAAAAAAATGCAAGTGAACTAGATAAAAAGTCTATAACTGGAAATTATTTTCGAACGTCAGGGCGAGCCAAGACGAGATTACAGGAACAAGTGCCTTTTTAAAATGGAATGCTAATAGTACATTTGTTGAAGCATTTTTCTAGGCTCTATTCATTCCTTTCCCAACATATCTCCCAACCACTTGGATGTAATGAATTTTTTTGTTGAAATAATGCAATCTGCAGATGGATATTAAAAAAATCACCACAATCACAATTATGAGTTTTAAGAAAAACTTATGTGAATACCAGTTATGAGACATCTAATAAATGTTTTTGAATCATTTTCATTTCCTAAAAATGTACAGGGAGGCCAAAAAATATTTTTCAATTAAAAATATGTTAAATTGAATTTTCTCATTTTTTTCAAATGGAACACCCTACCCTGTATATTTTTCGATGATGTGATGTAGAAATGAAAAACGAACATTTTTTATAAGTACTTCCCTATGGCTAATTGCAACCATTTTTGTTTTATAAATAAATAAGTGACAAATTCAAGAATAAGCCTAAAAAAGAGGTTCCCTCAAATAGTTCATTAGAAACATTTATAATAGGTGTTCGACGTGTTGTCTATTTTGATTGACACACGTCTTTATGCAATTTTAAAAGAAGGCTATTTAGTGGGACCATTTCTACCAGTCCATTGAAGTGAGTAAATAGTGTTTAACCGGTCCTTTACTGTAATATTTTTTGTATATTTTTTTGGTGTTTTTGTTATTCGACAAACAATAACACCTCAGTTTGGTATAAATTGTCGTGTACAAAGGACCACTTATCGGTGGTTACGATTTGTATTGAATTTAAAATATTTGAAATTTTACAATTTGAAATTTAATAAAGTGAAACTTGTAGACATGACTTTTGTTTTGGGTGAGTCAGACAGAAATTGTTTACTTGCCAATAGAATTTATTACCAACGTCGTCCTGAAAGAAGGATTTCCGATGTTAGCAGCTCTCATAACCTTTTCGATAGATTTCTGGAAACTGGAAATGTCGAATATAAAAAAAGTGAAAGAATAAAACGTGTTGTGAACGAAGAAAATGAGTTTTCTGTATTGCTGGTCACCCTTGAGAATCCCTATGTTAATCAAAGAGAAGTTAGCTCATTAGTAGGAATAAGTTTATATGACTGATGGTCGAGAGGTGAGCGCACTTGCCTCTCACCCAAAAGTTCCGGGTTCGATCCCCGGTCGTGACAGGGGAAAATATTGTGAGAGGGATTTTTCCACTATGCAAGGATATTGGGTGTGTGTCTCTTGTCTCTAAATGTGTAGCCCCCTTCCACACAAGGCTCTTCTAGAGTCTTCCGGGATAAAGGGGGTCGTCATTACCTGTGGTGTACTTATTTATTTACTTATTTAAGTAGACGGTCTGTGGGTCGAATCTTAAAAATAAATAAGTTGCATGCATATCATATTCCCTACTAGATCCCCAGATCTTACAAAACTGGATTTATTTTTATGGGGATACGTGAAGGAAATTGTTTATAGAGACCAACAACAGCACAAAATATGAGGGAAAGAATAATAACTGCCTTTACATCTATCACACCGGAAGTTTTAGGAACAGTGGGAACCTCATTTCAAAAGCGCGTCAATGAAAATGGGCAACATGTGGAACATTTATTATAATTAAAAGCTTTTATTAAACTTGCAATGTTAGTTAGTTAGTTAGTTTAGGGCAAATCTTGCAAATCAAAATTTCGATTAGTTCTATTTAAACTAGAGCTTTGAAATTTTGCACATGTGTATAAGTCCGGAGACAATACACTTAGTCCAGGGCATTTAGATCAAAATCGCCCGAATAGCGGAAATTTTTAGGAACAGCAGATATCGAGATGCGGTTTTCTGCATTGTGTTCAGGACTCTAAATAGTCTGATTTAGCCATTTTTTGAAAAATGCCTTCTGGGCCGGAAAATGCATTTTTCAATTGCATCCTTATTTGCACCATTATAGCAACGACTGGAAACTCGGAGAAATCGCTCGGAAATCGTTACTCGGGGCTGCCGAACTCGATTCTGGCATTGAAATTACCCGGGGGCGCTCGGGGGCGGCTCTGCGGGGGTATCCGGGGGCCATTCTGGGGGGGAAATTGCATAGTCCATGAAAATCGCTCCAAACTCGTTACTCGGGGGTTTTCGGGGATGCCGAATTCAATTCTGGCATTGAAATTACCCGGGGGCGCTCGGGGGTCCCTCTGTGGGGTTGTCTGGGGGTCATTCTGGGGGGGAAATGGCATAGTCCATGGGAAGCACTCCAAACTCGTTACTCGGGGGGTTTTCGGTGATGCCGAATGCAATTATAGCATTAGATTTCCCCGGGGGCGTTCGGGGGTTCCTCTGTGGGGTTGTCTGGGGATGATTGGGGGGGAAATGGCAGCGTCCATGAAAATCTCTCCAAAATCGATACTCGGGAGTTTTCGGGGATGCCGATTTCAATTCCGGCATTAGACTTCCCCGGGGGTGCTCGGGGGTGGCTCTGTGGGAAATGGTAAAGGAGAAAGTGAAAAATCACAAATTATTAAAATAATACTTTATTCAAATAACAAATAGGAGTTTTTATTAATCTATCAAAGATGACTTACAAGAGTGCCGGACACAGCTCAAACACCAAAAAAATGGTCCAAAATCCAATAAACTTGATCACTATAGCACTGTATTGACGTATAATGAAAAACCCACGTGGTCCAAGAGTACCGGACACACTGAAACACCAAAAAAGGTCCAAAATCCAAAAAACTTGATTATTTTATCACTATATTTACGTATAACAAAAAACCAACGTGGTATAAGAGTGCCGGACAGAACTCAAACACCAAAAAAAGGTCCAGAATCCAAGAAACTTGATTACTGTAGCACTGTATTTACATACAACGAAAAAGCAACATGGTCCTGAACGACAGATGTAATACTGATGCCACACAGACGCCGACTGCGCGCGGGAACTGGACCCATATTTTTTCTCTTCAGTCGATACAGAATATTTCTGTTCGCGCCGGTCCCCGTGGTAACGATACTCTACTCTCTTTATAGCTTTGGCGCCTTTTTCAAATCCAGTTTCGAGGCACAAAAGACTTCCAAAGCAATTGTTTTTATAATATGTGTAATATTTATTTATTTAATATTCAATCTAAATTTTTATTATTCATACCCCCGGGGAAGTCTAATGCCAGAATTGAATTCGGCATCCCCGAAAACCCCCGAGTGACAAGTTTGGAGCGCTTCCCATGGACTATGCTATTTCCCCCCCCCCCCAGAATGACCCTCAGGCAACCCCACAGAGGGACCCCCGAGCGCCCCCGGGGAAATCTAATGCTGGAAATGAATTCGGCATCCCTGAAAACCCCCGAGTAACGAGTTTGGAGCGATTTTCATGCACGCTGCCATTTCTCCCCCAATTCACCCCCACAGAGCCACCCTCGTGCACCCCCGGGTAATTCTAATGCCAGAGTCGAGTTCGATAGCCCCGAAAACCCCCGAGTAACGATTTCCGAGCGATTTTTCCGAGTTTCCAGTCGTTCCTATAATGGTGCAAGTAATGATGCAATTGGAAAATGCATTTTCCGGCCCAGAAGGCATTTTTCAAAAAATGGCTAAACCAGACTATGTAGAGTCGTTTCCTGGGACCTTCCTGAACACAATGCAGAAAACCGCATCTCGATATCTGCTGTGCCTAAAAATTTCCGCTATTTTTCCTAACTTCCCTGGACTGACTTTTACATTTTCATATAAGAAAAAAACAAGATGGCGGGCAACTTTATCGTTTATGATCCGATTCGACTCAAAATCGATATCTGATGGTTTTCGAGATCGCCATTTATAAATTTTTGGTCGAAATTCAGAAATTCAAAATGGCGGCGCCAATATGGCTGACGACTTTTGTCATTTAGATCCAAATCGATCAAAATCGATACCTGGGGGTTTTCAGGTTCGCCGATTACGAATTTCTAGTAAAAAATGTACTTCAGAACGGCGGCTTCAAGATGGCGGACGACTTTATCGTTTATGATCCGATTCGACTCAAAATTGATATCTGGGGATTTTCGAGATCGCTAATTATGAGTTCTTGGTCAAAATTCCGAAATTCAAATTGGCGGCGCCAAAATGGCTGACGACTTTTGTCATTTAGATCAAAATCGATAACTGGTGATTTTTGGGGTCGCGGATTACGAATTTCTAGCAAAAAATTTAGTTCAAGATGGCGGACAACTTTAACGCTTATGATCCGATTCATCTCAAAATCAATAATATATAAATAATATTTGGGGATTACAGCATATCAAAAGATTAAAAAGTTAAAAATAAAATTATATAAAAAATATTTAAAAAAAGGCTTTTACTTAAATGGTCTAAAAAGTAGAAAATAAACTTTGAAGTAATCAAACCCATCATTGTGTTACGTTATATAATTTTTTTTATGATATAAAAGCTTGTCGAGAGTAATCTCCTTTACATAGAAATCTCGCGACAAGCTTTTATATTATAAAAAAAATTATATAATGTAACAGAATGATGCGTTCGATTTACTTCAGTTTATTTTTTACTTTTTAGGGCATTTAAGTAAAAGCTTTTTTTTAAATATTTTTTTATATAATTTTTTTTTACTGGGTTATTTGAAGAAACTTCTTTTTTAAGTTCATTTTTGAATTTTGTAATTATTGCTCAATAAAACGAAACAGGTTGCAATTAGCCCTAGGGAAGTACTTACAAAAAATGTTAATTTTTATTTCTACATCACATCGTCGAAAAATATACAGGGTGTTCCATTTGAAAATATTGATAAATTTAAATTTAAAATGTTCTTAATTGAAAAATAATTTTTGGCCACCCTGTACATTTTTAGGAAATGAAAATGATTCAAAAATATTTAATTAGATGTCTCGTAACTGGCATTCACATAAGGTTTTTTTAAAACCCATAATTGTGACTGTGGTGATTTTTTTAATATTCATCTGCAGATTGCGTTATTTCAACAACAAAAATTCATTGCATCCAAGTGGTCGGGAGATATTCAATGCTAATATAGGAATGAATAGGACCTAGAAAGAGGCTTCCAAAAATGTACTGATATATGTAGCATTCCATTTAAAAAAAAGGTACTTGCTCCTGTAATTTCGTCTTGGCACGCCCTGTATATTCGAAAATAATTTCCAGTTATAGACTTTTTTATCTAGTTTATTTGCAATTTTTTTTAAAATTTCTAGCTCGAGATATCGAGGTCTGACGCACTATTGCCCCACCCTGTATATTAATAGGAAGTCTAATATTACAACCTACCTGCAAGTGTTTTATATACAGTGTGCCCCATCAGAAGTGGACACGCCTTTATATTTTGATTATTATTCGGCAGATCGATTTCAAATTTTTTTTCTGTTATGAAACTCTTCAAAGCGCATCTTGTTATGATTTTCAATTATCACGCCAATCCACTGCGTTCACTCAAAAATGTGGTTTTTCGATATTTTACTTAACGCTAGAGATACAGCAAATAATTAAAAGTTGTTCAGAATCAAAAAATACCCTTAAATGCTGAGTTTCGTCAAAATATGCGTATTTTGACTAAGTTTCATAAATTTTGCAATTATTAAGTAAAGATTGCCGTAGAAACAAGAAAATACGGCAAATGTCATAAAATACGTCAAACGTGAATCTGTGTTTTTTAAATTCTTCTCTTGCACAATGGCTGAACAGTGGTTGATTATCAATGAAAAAGTTGAGATAATTAGACTTTCTAACGAAAATAACTTTTCTGCCAGAGCAGCAGCTCGAGAATTTAATGTAAGACATCCACTACGTCAAATTAGTTACTCAGTTGTTGCTAAAATTAACAGACTTTTCAACCAAAGTGGTAGTGTAATAAAAGCCAAAGGAGAAAGAAATAATCGGCAGAATATAGACCAGGTAATTTTAGACGCTTTCAATGCAGATCCTCGTAGTAGCATACGAGATATGGCATTAAATTTAAATTTGAGGTGCCTTCGTCGAAACAAATTGAAGCCATTTAAACCCAAATTTCGACACACCTTGGAGGAAGGTGATGATAACAGACGAACACCGTTTCTGGGCGCAAGGCAATTATCTTAATGATCGATATTTTTTGGAAAAAATTGTGTTTAGTGATGAAGCGACATTCATCACCAATGGTGTAGTATCGTCGCACAACTGTAGATATTGGATAAAAAACCCACATTGGGTAGTCAATTGTAAGCGACAGTATTCTGAAAAGTGAACGTGCGGTGCGGTATTTTAGCAGAAAGGATAATAAGCCCTTTCTTTTTCTTACAAACTTTAAATGCCATAAGTTTGTTGCATTTTTTGAAGAATGAATTAACGGAGGTAATTGATGATTTTCCACTAGCAGTGCTGAGGGATATGTTTTTTCAACTGGATGGAACATCGACTCACAACTCGATAATTGTCCGACGATGGTTGAATGTTAACTTTCCTCAAAAATGGATAGGGCGAAACAGTCCTTTAATCGATTGGCCTCCTAGATCTCCGGATATTATCCTGCTTGATTTTTATTTTTGGGACACCATAAAAATAAAATTTACAAAACGAGGCCCCGAACTAGGCAAGAGCTTTGTGATAGAGCCACGCAAGCTTGTCAAGAAATTAACATTCAGGAACTACGACGAGTAGCAAGGAATGATAAAAAAACGCATTGCGAAATGTATTACTATTGATGGTGGTTTAGTTGAAAAAGGCTACATTTATAAGTACTTAAATACTGCGTTATTATTATTGCATTTATAATTTAGAATTCTTACACAATAAACTGATTTGAGTACTTTTTGTTTTCGTGTCCACGACAAACTTTGCTTTAAATTTCTGAATAATTGCAACATTTTCTGCTTTATATCTAACGATAAGTAGAATATAAAAAAATCACATTTTTGAGTGAACGGAGTGGGTTGGTGTGACAATTGAAAATATACTGAAATGAAATTATCAATATTGACGGTAGACAGTTAAAAGTAGACATAGAAAAGTTATAATATACTTTTTGTTTTCAGTCCGCAGTCAGTCTAAGGGTGAAGAGTGTCCATTTTGTAAACACGCCATCAGTTATGGACCAACTTATGATGCTAATAAAAAGTGTCATACCAGCAAAATTTATAAACAAGGTAAATATTTTTTAATACGTATAACGTGTAAAACAAACATCAAAATGATTCAGAGAAACAATAAAAAATTGCTTGGAACTCATTTACCAAGTTTGAATAATAAGGAAAACTAACAAAATGTTTACCTTCTGCTTTAAATCATAGTTCTACATATAATTAACACGCTTCAATGCTTTATAGATCAATTAATTGACAATTAAAAATTGAACCAGCAATACATTTTGGAAGTCAGTTTAGAATGCATAGTAAATATTAAATAAGTAAACAACAACCATAAGAAACACATTAAAATTAATTAAAATATATATATATATATATATAACAGTACTATTATAGGCGAGTATACAATAAATTAATATACAATAAATAAAATGAGAAAAATTTTTTTTTACAAATGAGCATATTAGAGAAATCAGAACAATTATTTATTGATCTAAAAATTCTGCAACACTATAGAACATATTATCATGTAAAAATCCAAAAAGGTTCTTTTTAAATACTCTAATATTGTTTATAATTTTAAGATTATTTAGTAGCTTATTAAAACACTTTATTCCAACAAATTTTGGTCCTTTTTCAAATACTGATAAATTATGAACTGGTATCACCAAATTTATATTATTACGGGTATCGTGGTTATGTAAATCACTATGGATAATGAACTCGGATAAGTTACTTTTTACGTATAGTAATATTTCATAAATATATGTGCATGGTAAAGGTAAAAGATTAAAATTTTTGAAAATATGTTTAGAAGATTGAAGTCTACTTGCACCAACAATATTTCTTACTGCCCATTTCTGTAATTTAAACAGTCGAGGTGCATGTGGAGAAATACTCAAAATATTATTCCATATCTCAGCCTGGACAAAAAGCTAGAATGATAAAATGTTAAGCATATAGATCTTTGCGTTACTTCTCTAAGCCTGTATAGCGCGAAACATAATGAGGATAGCTTATTTGACAAATTGTCGACATGAGATTTCCAACTCAAATCGTTGTCAATATAGAGAGTCTTAATGATGTGTGGCCCGCCTTAATTAAACAGCTTTCATATATTAAACTATTCCTTGGTGTGACCTTCCTTGACTGATATTCCTTGATGAAGACCGTTTTCGATACATTCAAATGCAGTTTGTTGGAATAAAACCATTTAATAAAGCGAGTTACCATATCTTGTAGCTTAACTAAAACTTCAGATTTTGATTCATCATAACATAAGTAAGTGTGATCATCGGCAAATACAACAATATTATTTTCAGGGTCAAGGTTCGGCAAATCGTTAACAAATATCAAAAATAGAAGTGGTCCCAGAATGGACCCTTGCGGAACTCCGATATTTATATTCATTTCACTCGATTTCATACTGTTAATATCAACGATCACGATCTGTTTTCTATTTGAGAGATAGGATGATATCCAATCATTAACTTTACCCCTGATACCATATTTACTAAGCTTTTCAATGAGTGTTTTATGATTTACAAGGTCAAAAGCCTTGCTCAGATCCATAAATAAACCAATACTTTTGTCATTATTATCTAAATTATGTTATAATTTATTTATAAAACTTAATATGGCACTACAGATGTTTTTTCCCTTTCGAAACCCATGTTGAAAATTGTTTAGCATGTTAAATTTACTTCTTCTTAGTCTGCTTAGTCTTAAAAACTGTTTTTACGACTCTTTGATAATGGTCGCAAGGCCGAAACATATGTCAGAGAAATCTGAACAAAACTAATGAAACAATAAACCAAGTGAGTATTGTAACTATTCTTTTGAATATTTATAATTATTCTATTGAATATGTTTCATCAAGAACCTACAGCAGATTCAATCCAATTAATGAAATTATTTTACCTCAAAATGTAACATAGTTTTGAAGGCCATATTTGGTTATATTTTTTCATTTCTTACTGAAAGTCGTTTAGTTTAGATTTTAAAAGTGTAATGATTTTATTTTTTTGTAGGTACATCTCCATAAAAATTTTGAGTCACTGCATGAACATATACCCAAAGAGTATCTCCCGTCCGATTTTAACGGCTCCCAACCATCCATAGAAGAACTGTATGGTACGTACTTTGAATTTTAGGTTTTAGGTATAATTGGGTGAGTCATTTTCTTTAAATATTAGGGACTGCTATAAAATTGGAGGAACTTCCACAAGACACATTTACATTTGGCACGACGAAATATAATTTTAGATCTAAAAATTGACAATTCTAGTTGCAAAATTAAAATTTCTTGACTATTCTCTTAGTTTTCTCCCTTCTAATAACAATAATATCGGGAAAATGGCAACAGTCTAAAATTTAATTCAGAATACATACATTTAATTTTTAAGAGTAAATCCTTAAAACAATATGTAATTTAATTTTCACACCTTTATTTTACAGTCATATGAGTTACTTAGAAATGTTTAAATAGCTACTTTTGATGCTAGATAGCTAAATGCCATTTGTGCATTCGAGAATGAGAGTAGTTTTTTGAGTGACAGCGAGCAAAAATATCATTCTGCAATTGAGTATCAAAGAGCATTTTTTCGAAAACTGTATCCCACAGTTCAAAAATTACTAAAAATATGAAGAGTAAATTTTGACATTTGCAATCAATTTATTTGACATGTATGTCATCTACAATTTGCTGCACATATTTTAATATCAACTATTCTTTGGCGTGTCAGTAACGATAGCAATGCAAGAAACAAGCTTACTAAACAACCAACACATGTTTTTTTAAATCTTGTGTTGGTGGGAGTTTATTCGATAATTTTATCATTAGAATTGACTAAAAATATAAAACATGTAAACAAAAAGTTATGAAGATCTACCAATTGAAGTGCCTGAGGCAGCGAAAAGTGCAATTTCTGGACTTGTAACCTCCTTTCCGTTATTATTTATTTTTGGGAAAGAATTTAGGCAAATATATGCGGACGACTAGCTGGTTTAAGTCGGAGCAAAGAGCCGTGGATCCGGAGTATTCGTAAGAGTGGAGAAACTTACCCTTTTTGAAATGTACAGCATAAATGGCAGATTTATGTTTATTTTGAGAAAAGGAGACAGAAAAAATTGATGTTAAATTGGGCACCGTCTATAGTGAAAATAAGTACAATTGTCTCTTTTTCTCGAATATCCAATCTACTATAGATCAGGCTGAAATTGTTGGTAAGAGAAATAAAAAGATAGTTTAAAATGAATTATAAAATAATTATCTCGCTAAGCCAAAGATATAAACGTCGTCATTTCTTTGTAATTTTATACACAGTGCCTCTTACTGCCCCCTACGACTATAAGAAGTAAAGTTCGGACAAATAAGAACTACTTTGCTGGAAGAAGTGTCGAAAATGCAACCAGTGGCGCCCAATCAGTAATATATTACATGAATAGATAAATCGGTTTGTATAAAGTGCAATTTTGAAGTTACTTAGTAATATCGGCTAACAAAGACTAACTAAAATTGAAAAGAAAATATATAATAGTTTAAACTTCCTTCGACGATTGCGGAGGGATATATTGAGGAATCAATTGATAAGAAAATTGAAATTTATAATAGTATCTTATCTGCTCCTAAATCTGGTCCTTCTTCAATAATTACCCAGTGCTTTAATCAAGAAAATATTGCAGTTAGCGACTCACCATCTTCGAGTGGAGTCAGTTTTCACAATTGAACAATTACGATTTTAGATTTAAACGTTAAAAGAAATGTTTAACTGTTAAATTGATTGTTACAGGATCGTCCAACTAGAGGGGGCGGACTCGGTGTATACGTGAAAAACAGCTTAAAATCTCAATTTATAGTGAGTAAATGTAATGATACTGTGGAACACCTTTGGTTAAAAGTAATTCTCCACAATAAAGTTATTGCTATTGGAAATGTGTATAGACCTCCAAATTCAAACTGCCATATTTTTAAATGATTTTGAAGATTTGCTCTCTGACATTTACTCACAATTTGATAATATTATCTGCGTGGGCGACTTTAATATAAATATGCTAAACTTAAATAAAAACTCACATACGAATTTCAGCGCAATTCTTGAATCCTTTAATTTTAGCCAATTAATTAATGAACCTACTCGCATTTATGATACTAGCATATCCTTATTAGATTTAATTATCATAAATTTTGAGGAAAACATATGTGAACCTGCCGTTGAGGATGCCCAAATTTCCACTTTCAATTTCAAAGGGAACTTAAGTCACTACCTTGGAATTTAATTTATGATACAGATAATATTGATAAAAAAATTTCAATTCTTAACCACAATATTATTCATTTATTTGATATCCATGCGCCTATAAAAACATTCAATTCAAAAAAGTATAATTATGCTCCTTGGATAACGGACAACATTAAACTCATGCAAAAATTAAGACACAAAGCATTACAGAAATTTAAAAATTCTCGTTTATCCGAACATTGGTCATATTACAAAGAACTAAGAAATTTTACAAATACTGCAATCAAATCCGAAAAAAGGGCGTATCTAAAATATAAATTCGAAAACTCAAATTCGAAAGGGAAATGGAAGGAACTTAAAAAATTAAATTTAACAAAAAATAAAATTAGTGACATTCTTGACAAATTAAGTAATATTGTCTGAAAGTTATTTGTGGCATTCTTCGAATATTCTTTCCTATTATTTGGGTTTTCTACCACATGTATTATTATCCTCTTCAAAACAAATCACCGAATCTACAAAATAATAGAATTATTGGAAAAAAGCCTCTGCGCCCGTGACGTTTACGCCAAAGGAAAAGTCAGAGGTTATGTTTTGCAAATAATATAAATCGGAATAAACACAGAAATAATGTATTTAGCTAACGTTTCTCTTTCCGTTTTCAAAGATTTTTTTTGAAGAACTCTTATTTTGCTGTGTATGTCAAATACACAGCTTTAAGATTCTGTTTATGTTATTTCCATAGATACTTACTACTTACACAGAACATAGAACTGATGATATTTTCTTTTATATAATGTTGAGTTTGTTAAGTTCTTCTTTTAACATTGGTAGCCAGGTTGTACAAATATCTACAGAACAAGTCAGCTAAATACATTATTTCTGTGTTTATTCCAATTTATATTATTTGCAAAACATAACCTCTGATTTTTCCTTTGGCGTAAACGTCACGGGCGCAGAGGCTTTTTTTTCCAATAATTCTATTATTTTGTAGATTCGGTGATTTGTTTTGAAGAGGATACTAATACATGTGGTAGAAAACCCAAATAATAGGAAAGAAAATTAAGTAATGTTAATGAAGTCAACAATTTCTTTATTGACTACCAAAAATAATGTTCAGCCTAATGATGATACGATAAACTTCTACATGTCTAATATTAAAGCAGATTTAAACGATACTTTTACATTTGAAGAAACTACAGAGGCTGTGATTTCCAACAAAACTTTGAATATAAAATCTAAAGCATTTGGGACCGACAAACTCAATATCACATTAATTCAATTATGCTCGTCCTTTTCTAGTCCCATATATTTGTCACATCAATAATAAATGTATTGCCATGTCATATTTTCCCACTAAATGGAAAGAAGCCGAAGTTATTCCTCTTCCAAAGATAAACCAACCTACGGAGTTTAGCCATCTTCTAGAAAAAATTACGGAACTACAGATTACATCATATTTAAATTTTAACAATATATTACCAATAAAACAATCTGGGTTAAGGCAAGGTCACAGTTGTGCAACAGCATTAGCAGATGTAATGTAATGTAATATTATTGGACTATTCGAAGGCATTCGATATGATTAACCATAAAGTACTATTATCCATATTACACTTCGTAAGTTTCAGTGAAAGTGCCAATACATTCTTATCTTCATTTTTAAGTGACGGATTTCAGCATGTAAAAATAAATGATCAGGTTTCTACTTTACTTAGAGTTACGACTGGCGTTCCGCAGGGAAGCATATTAGGACCCCTCTTATATACAACCTAAACATCCAATTTTACAGAATCTTAAAAATTTTGCAGTTATCATTTCTACGCTGATGACACACAACTTTATTGCTCTTTTAACAATGAAGAAATGGTACAAGCAAATGTATTAATAAACCGTGATTTAAGCTGCCTTCATAAAATTTCGATTGAACATATGTTAAAAATTAACCCTAACAAATCATCAGCTATTTTATTTTGTAAAGAAAACATTAGAAATCACGTAACAAATATTATTAAATTAAAGATAGGCTCTGATATTATATTACTGAAAAATCATTGTAAAAGTTTGGGTTTGATCATCGACACAAAAATTAGATTTAAAGAACATATCACGTACAAACTGCAGAGAGCATTCAGCTCTTTGAAATTAATTTATAATCAAAGACAGTATTTAGACCGTGACGTCAAGAAAATGTTATGTAACTCACTTGTCCTTTTCCATTTTGATCATTGTGATTGCGTTTATGGACCCTGCTTAGACAACGACGATGTCCGGCGTGTATAAAAGGCGCAAAATTCATGTATTCGTTTAATTTATGGCAATAGGCGGGGGCAAAGGATATCTCATAAACTCAAAGAATCTTTATGGCTAAATATGTACAATCGGTGGAGACTCCATATGTTATGCTTTTTCTTTAAAATAATTAAATCAAACACTCCTTCTTATTTATGCAATAAACTAACTTACAGAACAGATGTACATAATATAAATATTCGTCGAAGAAAATTATTTACTAAACTCTCAGTAAAATCGTAACTGTGTTATTTTTTGTGTCATCATCATATTCTGTTAATTTATTATATTACAATTTCGAATTTTTTTGTCGATTTTTTTTTCTATAGCATGTGTATAATTAGTTAGTTAATATTTAGGTTAGAGTACCATTTCCTTCTTCGTTTCATTTCCCGCAGAATTTGCTTGACGGATGATTTCCATGGGAACATCATACTATTTATTTATTTATTAACAAACTGCATCCAGGAATATTGTCCACTAGGTGGATTTTGCGGGGAAGAGAAAGAACGAAGAAACTGATCCGACTTGTAATTATTGATTATTGTGATGTCTAGTTATAGTTATTTATGTTATTTTGTGTTGGCATTGGTGGAAGAACAGAATCTGGATTTATTCAGAATTCTGAACCATTTAGCCCTTTATTTGCCTTGTGTAACTTGTGTTTTTTTCATATAATTGTATCTATTTTCTTTGGGTAAATAATAAATTTATTATTATTATTATTATTAATTAAATTGATTATCAACGATTGATTGCGAAAATTAATGTTTTTGTTGATAATAATAAATAATAACCTGATGAACTGATTCTATCATCTATAATTTCATTGACTTCTGTAGGTGGATGTAAAAGCCTTTTACATCCTGGATATAAAAGAGTTTTATGTTCTGTAGACAACAAAACTGTCATTTTGACACATAATAAAATATGATGTAAAAGTCAATGTTTAATGATAGATTTCGAAAAAATGCATTTTGCCCTTTATCTTTAAAAATTTATATGTATATTATTTTAGTTTCTTTTTTTGTAGGCGAATGGTGCGATGAAATAGAACAGCGCGAAGAAGATTTTACGAAATTATTAGACGCTAAAGCAAAAGAGTACATAAAAGTAGCAATGGATGAGAGGGAAGTATTTGGAATGGGTTCCGAAGGATCATTTAAGAAATTAAGCATAGATTAAAAATGTTTTAAAATACACTTTTGTGATATTCATTTCTTAACATCGACTTACTGAAAGATTTCAATAATTATTAATTTTTTTATTGTGTATTGCTAATGTGACATGACAATAAAGTACAAAGCATTTTCACCGCATACCTCAGAAAAAAAATATTGTATATTTTTTTCTCTTACATGAAATAAATAAAAGTTTGTATTAATAATGTAATCACAATCAACAATATTTGGTGTTTAATATCTGAAATGCATGCCTCGAACACGTATTGAAGTTTTGTATATTTTATAAACCGTGCCTACTGAATTAAAAAATATCGCGGCGAATTTCAAAATACGTTCCACTCCCACATACCAGTAAATTTCGTGAACGCTAAACGTAAGAGTACTAGCTGACACACTTAGATAACCTCTCCCTAAACTTACTACCATTAAGCGGGGGTACGTAACTAACCCTATCTCTATTCTGAAAACCTGAAACGATTCTGAATCCATCAATCTTCCAGCGAAAAAACTCTCCAGCAAAGTCCGTGATTTCTTTAATTCCGAATTTAAAGTCGCTTGATGTTTCCGAACTTCCCAGTTTTAGTCTGCCCCTGCAACTTTAATTGCGTTATTTTACTTTTAAATTTACAAGTCAGAAAACAATAAAAATTAATTGAATTATGTGTCGATCATTTGATAGAAGACAGTATATAGAAACATTTTGGCAATGTGACTTTGGTTATCAATATAAAGATATTATTACCATTTAAATAATAACACTCTTAATTAGCATACGCTATACAATAGTAAACTCATATATACAAGTAAATATAAATAAGTAGATACTAATACAAAATAATGACAACACATACAGGATGGAACAATAATTCGTCGGACCTGCGATAGTTAGAAATTTTTTAAAAGGTTGTAAGTAAACTAGACAAAAAAGTCTATAACTGGAAATTATTTTCGAACATACAGGGCGAGCCAAAACGAAATTACAGGACTAAGTGCCTTTTTTAAAATGGAATGCTATGTATATCAGTATATTTTTTGAAGCCTCTTTCTAGGCTCTATTCATTCCTATATTATCATTGAATATCTCCCAACCACTTAAATGTAATGAATTTTTTTGTTGAAATAATGAAATCTGCAGATGGATATTAAAACAATCACCACAGTTACAATTATGGGTTTTAAGAAGAACTTATGTGAATAAAAGTTACAAGACATCTAATAAATGTTTTTGAATCACTTTCATTTCCTAAAAATGTACAGGGTGGCCAGAAATTATTTTTCAATTAAGAACATTTTAAATTGAATTTTCTCATTTTTTTCAAATGGAACACCTTGTATATTTTCGATGGCGTATTGTAAGAACTTCCCTATGGCTAATTGCAACGATTTTCGTTTTATAAATAAATAAGTGTCAAATTCAAGAATAAACTTAAAAAAAGACGAACCCTCAAATAACTCATTAGAAAAATTTATAATAGGTGTTCGACGTGATGCCCATACCGGTCCTTTACTGTAATGTTTTTTTTTGTACATTTTTTGTATTTTCGTTATTCGACAGGCAATAAAACCTCAGTTTGGTATAAATTATCGTGTACAAGGGAGCATTTATCATACTCATCGGTCGTGACAATTTGTATTGAATTTAATATATTTGGAATTTTACAATATGAATTTTAATAAAGCGGAACTTTTAGACATGACTTGTTTTGGGAGAGTTAGACAGAATTTGTTTACTTGCCAATAGAATTTATCACCAACGTTATTTTGGAAGAAGGATTCCTGATGTTAGCACCTTCTCGATAGTTTTCTGGAAACTGGAAATGTCGAATATAAAAAAAGTGAAAGAATAAAACGTGTTATGAACGAGGAAAATGATTTTTCTGTGGTGCTGGCAACGGTTGAGAATCCCCATGTTAGTCAAAGAGAAATGAGCTCATTAGTAGGAATAAGTAGACGGTCTGTGGGTCGAATCTTAAAAACAAATAAGTAGCACGCATACCATATTCAAATGCACCAGGAATAATCTGATGACGATTTTCAAAAGCGCTTACAATTTTGTAATTGGGCCAGAGGTAAAATGCAACATGATGTCAACTTCTTCAATACTATTATATTCGGTGATGAGGCAACTTTTTATAAAAATGGATTTGTTAATAGACACAATTTCTATTATTATGCTTCGGAGAATCTTCACATTTTATGCAAGTTGATTACCAGCAGATAGTCCATAAACGTTTGGGGAGGAATTATTGGAGAACATGTAATAGGGCCACATTTCTTTGATGGTACATTGACTTGAGCTATTTATCTTAATTTTTTTGGAAAAGTATCTCCCACAATGGTTGGTAAATCTCCCTGAAAGAATTCGAAATAGGATGTAGATTCAGCAAGATGGTGCTCCACCACATTATTTAAATGCAGTTAAATAATACCTACCCTAATCAATGAATTGGAAGAAATGGACCCAGTAAATGGCCTGCTAGACCCCAGATCTTACAAAAATGGATTTCTTTTTATGGGGATACGTGAAGGAAATTGATTATAGAGTCGTACCAACCACAGTGCAAAATATAAAGGAAAGAATAATAACTGCCTTTACATCACACCGGTAGTTCTAGGAACATTGGGAACCTCATTTCAAAAGCGCATAGAGATGTGTGTCAATCAAAATGAGCAAATGTCGAACATTTATTATAATTTTATTTGAAGAAACCTCTTTTCTAAGTTTATTTTTGAATTTTGTAATTATTGCTCAATAAAACAAAATTGGTTGTAATTAGCCCTAGGGAAGCACTTACAAAAAATGTTTGTTTTTGATTTCTACATCACATCGTCGGAAAATATATAGGGTGCTCCATTTGAAAAAATTTATAAAATTCAATTTAAAATATTCTTAACTGAAAAATAATTTTTGGCCATCCTACATTTTTAGGAATTGAAAATGATTCAAAAACATTAATTAGATGTCTCGTAACTGGTATTAACATAAGTTTTTCTTAAAACCCATAATTGTGACAGTGGTGACTTTTTCAATATCCATCTGCAGATTGCACTATTTCAAAAAAAAAATATTCATTACATTTAAGTGGTTGGGAGATATTCAATGCTAACATAGGAACGAATAGGACCTAGAAAGAGGCTTCAAAAAGTGTACTGATATACATAGCATTCCATTTAAAAAAAGGTACTTGGTCATGCAATTTCGTCTTGGCTCGCCCTGTATGTTCAAAAATAATTTCTAGTTATAGACTTTTTTTATCTAGTTTACTTGCAATTTTTTATAAAATTTCTAGCTATCGTAGAACTCGAGATATCGAGGTCCGACGCACTATTACCCCACCCTGTATATGTATAATCCTAATTAAATATTGATCTATTAGATCTCTATTGAATTTTTGATATGTTCTAGGCATAGTCTTTTGAAAGTCTGTAAGTTGGAGCTCTCCTTTATTAAATTTGGTAATTCATTATATAGGCCAGTCGTCAGGTAGATTGACATCGTTTTAAATAGGAAAAGAGATTTTACTATTGGAACCCGTTCATTATAGGCCTCTTTTAAACATACTAATTTTTACCCCTCGCCCGCCCCCTGAAACACCCACGATTTTGGGACATTTAGGACTAACTTAATAGAGAATTTGTACTTGAAGAATGCTGTTCGGGATCTGCTCCATAAAGGACCAATATAACTTTTCGGCTTGCTGTATCTATAACATCAGGGTGATTGGGGTTTTTAAAGCATTTCACGTATTTTTGTAATCCTGCAGATTTTTTATATAATTTAACGAATTTTGCTTTGCCTTACCTAAAAATGCAGAAGTTGTGTCACATGAACTGAATGCGTAGGGAAACAATATGTTATCCGCAACTTCCTTTTTGCATTTAAAAGAGTTCGAAGAATAAATTCGTTAGTCCGTTTTCCCCTTGCTTGGCTTCATAAAATCCATGTTTGAACAAAGTGCGGATGATATAAGGATTAAAAGGTCAACGGCTGACGTAGGAGGCACAAACCAGGAACGGACGATCTTGGATGAATGCTCCTATGGATATTCATCATCTTGTGGGTACCTCTATCGAATTGATGCACCTCATCTACCGTCCATGTTACTACTCCAAAAGAGTACTGGAATGGCAATGGCTAGAAAATTTTTGGTGTCAATTATAACTCTCAGATATTTGAATTCGCTAACATGTTCAATTTTTGCCGTCAATCGTTACTCCTATATTATTACTCATATCACTCACATTATAACTACTTTTTATGATCATAAATTCAGTTTTATCAGTGTTTAATTTTAAATTGTTGTCACTGAGCCATTTACATAGACTTTCCACCGCACTAAGTTCTTAATATATCATCAACACTAATCCCTACTTTTACGTATAGTAGAGTATTACCAGCAAAAAGTTGGATATTACACTCTTTCACATGTTTAACTATGTCATTTATAATATAAATAAACTTGGATCTAAAATAATTCCTTGAGGTACACCATATTGGGTGTTCTCTGTATTTGAAGTGAGGTTATATTTCGTTTTCTGAGTTCGATTTTCGATATAATCAGTTATCCGTTTTAATACATCATTTGAGAGTCCCAGAATTTCTAGCTTCAGCAACAGTAGTTTTCTGTCTATTGTTTCAAATGCATCCGAAAGTCTAATAATAATATACCTATCATTAATTTACCACTAAATGCATTTTTCCAATGAGCCAATATTGATCGTAAAACACTTTCACAAAAGTGTTGTTTGCGGAAGCCAGGTTGATATTTTGTTAAATTGTTATTACTTTCTATGTAATCCACAATTTGCTCGTTTTCAGCAAGTTCTAAAACTTTTTCATATGTAGGCATCATATGAACTGATCTAAGTAGTAATAGTAGTATGTTAAAAATTTAAAATATATGATTTGAAGAAAAAATGTGCAAATCTCCCGTTCGGAACAAATCGGGAAAATTGTCCAGATTTTTTAAGTAAAATACTATTTACTGACAAGGCTACATTTACACTACAGGGCATGTTTAATTCTCGGAATATGCATTTTTGGATACCATATATTTCCTGATATTAACACCTTGCATGATATATTAGATAATATTTCATTGAGAAGAAGAATATGTTTTTATGCATGACGGCCCAACACCGCGTTATATCATAACATGCAGAACATGGTTACCAACTACATCCTAATAGATGGATTGGTCGGGGTACAGATGCACCGATGAAGTGGTCTGCTTGGTCTCCTGACCTAACTCCTCTTGATTTCACTGTTTGGAGTTATCTAAAATCACGAGTTTATAATACTCAAATTGATACGATTGAACAGTTGAGAGAAAAAATCGATCAAGAGTTTACAATGCTACAGAATAATTAAGAAATTTTTCAAGGTATTCAACGTTTCTTTAAAAAATACTTAGATTGTGCATAAAGGAAAATAGAGAATATTTCGAATAATTTTTGTAAGTGATATTTGGCTATTTTCTACGTATAATTATATTTCATAGCATTCTTTGTATGTAAAAGAATTTATTATACAAAAGTGTTATTCCAGTTTTCTGTAGATTAATTTTGAGGTGATTAGGTGTAAACCACCACTCAAATTTTCCTTCGGCTAAAGTAATCACAAAATGAATGAACTTATCAATATCCTCACGAGATTTCAAAGGAGATGAATGATCAGCAAAAACCATTTGGAAAACACTGAAAATATCATTGAAGCAGATTATAAATAAAAGTGATCCCAAGACTGAGCCTTGCAGCACGCCATGTTTTACAGATGAGCAATTCGATAATACACGATTTACAATATGAACTCGCTGTGTTTGTTATATAGATGAGAATTAATAAATCTTTAAAAAGCCACGTTACTCCATAATAATGTAATTTCTCCAACAAAAGCTTGGGCGTGATAGTCAAAAGTGCTGCCGAAGTTATACAGTGAACTAGAACCCTTATCCTTACTCTCTCTCTTTATAGTATCGCACTCTTTTACATTCATAAGATCGATGGAAAGGCTGTCTTTTGCGTTTTATTTCTCTCAGATCCACTTCCCTTTTTAACGGCTAACAGAAATCAGCCATCTTATTTTCATCCCACTTTCCTTGATATTGACGTTGTATTTCCTGATCCTGATGGAATTAAAGCTTACTTGACAGAACGAGATTTTATCAGTCAGATTCATTAGAATTTGTAACTATTCTCTACGATTACCTAGGAGAACTGGCCGATTGTGGAGTTGATTTTAGATTCAGCTGATTGAAGGACTTAAGAAAACAAATCGCTTTTCCAGAGTACTTTTCATGGAGGTCTTAAATTGGTTAGATTTTTTTTAGTTTATGGTCAACTCGACACCTAAAACATAATTCGGCATTAAATTGAAATTTTGGTCCTCAATAGTCATGAGAAAAAATTGTTTTTAAAATTCTTTGTTTCGCAAATCCAGGGTCCGGTATATGAAAATAGCAGATATGGCGTTACTTAAGACCAGCCCCTCCACTACCCAGTAATAAGCCGTACCTGTACCACAGAGGCCTGTAGAAATGCTGTACCTGTAGATTACAGATTTGTAATTTACAGGTACAGTTTTTACGGATACAGATATTGCAGGAATAAACAAGGATAAACGGAGGATTGTTGAATTTCCCGCCATTGAAGGGATGCTCTCTAATTAGCTGTAAAAGTAGAGTGGAAGGGCTGGGCTCGAGTAATGTCATACCTACTGATAGTTTTATATTTGAAGGGTTTCGAGTTTTTCTCGAGGTTAGGGATCAATCGTTACCTACTGAACAGATTCCGACATTCATTTCTTCAATAGGCAAGCGATCCAGGGTACGATAATAATGAATATTTCATTTTTCGATGGATTTCGAGCACTTTTTGGAGGTTAGGGTTCACTCGATACATACCAAACAGGTTCTGGCATTAAATTGAAAATTACTTCCTCAATAAGCATGAGCAACAATTGTTTTGACTTTTGGCCTATCTGGGTCTCCTTACTTAAACATGGGGGATAGCCTTGAAGGCGTTTAGAAAGAGAAACAAATGTTTATTAAATTAGATAGTCTGAAGTCTATTAAATTTCTTTAATAATTCTACTTGTTACATGGCCTATGTCCATTTAACAGTTTTATATAAAAAAACTTATATTTTGCTTATATTTAGCACAATCTGTGTAACATTTTCATGTAAGTGAAACTGTTTTCAACTAGCAGAATTTACTTGTGTAACTGCTAAATCATTTCACATTGTTTTATGTACTTATTTTTATATCTTAGGAACTCAGTTATATTTTTTTACACTATCATGTATTTCCGTTCTATTATAGCATCCCAGAAACCATTGTCTACAAAACATTTATTTACATCAGATACCTATATTTAAATTTTTATATTTTTGTTTACTATTTAAGTACATTTCGTTATTTTCCTTACCCTTCTCATTACTATATATAGTATATCCTATAAGATGTAATATATTTACTGTGTTCTCACAATAGTCACAATACGTTTTACTATTTATTACGGCAGTTCATATTTTTGGTTATGTATAAAATAGAAATGACAAATTGTAGCAATTTAATACAGCTGTGGTATTATAAATTCCTTTTATCGATCATATGCCAATATTTTAGTTATGAGTAAAAGAAATTGTAGAATTTGCGGCCTGCAAGTTGTTGCGCATAACTCAACCACTGACAGATGGCCATACCTGTACTATTTCTATATTTTATAGCTTTCAATTTAATTAGGGGAAATAGATTTTTCAAGTTTGTCGGCTAGCATTATTTTGCAGTAAGTAGGACAAAAAAAAGTTTACCTTATTAGTATAACTCACCAGGAAATGATTCGAACATATATAAACTCAACTGTGGACTTCAGTAATTGATATTACATTTTTATATCCGCGTTAACAAGTGTTTAACATCCAGGTAAATTTCATTTATTACTAATTTAAAATTTAATTAATCTTCAATTTTTGTCTTTGATGTAATTTCAATGATTTTTAAAATAAATTTAAATTCAAGGTCAATTCTTTTTAATTTAATAAGTAGTTAAAATACTATATGTACCACATGGTTTTAAAAATTTTATTTCTTTCTTTTTCATTTTTTGGTACACATATATTTATATATTTCTACATTTATATACTTATACATTTCTGTATACGTTTCTGCATAGCTTCTACATTTCTGCATAGCTTTTGCACAGCTTATCTTTCTGCATATAGATAAAATTTCATTAACTTTGCAAAAACCACATAGTTGGTTAATTTTCCTACAATTTTCACTCCATTTCATAAAGAGACGTAAATTGTCAAGGAAAATTTTAGACTCCATTCTTGAAACAAGAGACAATTGTGGGCCTGGATTGCTGTCCCAGAACCAGTCATCTCAACAATAGTCAATTTAGGATCCTGGTATAAATTTTATATATATATATATATATATATATATATAATATAATAATAATAATAATAATAATAAATAACACCACAGGTAATGACGACCCCCTTTATCCCGGAAGGCTCTGGAGACGCCTTGTGTGGGAGGGGGCTACATATTTAGAGACAAGGGACACACACCCAGTATCCGTGTATAGTGGAAAAAATCCCTCTCACAGTATTTTCCACTGCCACGACCGGGGATCGAACCCGGAACTTTTGGGTGAGAGGCAAGTACGGTCACCTCTCGACCACCAGTCATACTATATATATATATATATATATATATATATATATATATATATTTAAATTTCAATTAGTATTTAACTATCTTTTTATTTCTCTTACCAACAATTTCAGTCTGATCTATAGTAGACTGGTTATTCGAGAATAAGAGACAATTATACTTATTTTCACTATAGATGGTGCCCAATTTAACATCACTTTTTCTTTGTCTCCTTTTGTCGAACTAAACAGAAATCTGTGGCTTATGCTGTACATATCAAAAAGGGTAAGTTTCTCCACTCTTACGAATACTCCGGATCCACGGCTCTTTGCTCCGACTTAATCCAGCTAGTCGTCCGCATATGTTGTCTCAATTCTTTCCCAAAAATAAATAATAAGGGAAAACAGGTAACATACTGCTTAAGTAGAAGTTTAAGCTAAACAATTTGATTTTTTTATTTGTCTATAACAAAACCGGCCTCTTCAATTGTCACACGAATTATTAAGTTTAGTTACATTTTTCATGAAATCTAAGGTACAAAATTTTATCTCCTTCGGCTATTTCTATAAAAAGTGTATTGAAGTCTTCAAATGAGATATGCTATAGATGTTATTTCGCTTACAATTTTTCAGTTCCCTTCTACCATTTCTGTGAAGAGTACTTTTAATGCTGTGAACATATTAGGAACGATATTTCAACTAAGTTCACATTATTACATAAAAGGCGACCCCTTTTGCAATCCCAACCTACAAAATATCAATTTCTGTGTTTCTAAATTGTTCAGCTCTAATTAAAACTCCACTCATGATTCTAAAAGGTAATATAAGCGTTGTTAAACAGTTAATTAGTGCCCTATACATGTGTAATCTTTGCCCCAATGACAAAACTGAACGTCTAATATGAAAACCACATAGTTGGATATTACCTACATAAGATTTAAATAAAGATATGAAGCTTTTTGGTCGTTTAGCTAATGATTATTATCTCTGTATATGTAAATGAATGGTCCCTAGACCGAAATTAATATACAATGCAAAAACTATGCCGTTTCGTGCGAGCACGGGCACAGATAGATTAAGGAATCGTAGGGCTGAACAGTGGAAAACTATATTGCCGAGCTAAATATTGAACGTATAAAGACATTGTCTTTTATCTTTATACTTGGTGGCATGTATTGTACTCTTATTCTCGTTTAACTAGCATTACATTATTTAAAAACTTAAACTTTGAATATACCTTAAATTGGACCGCACTTTTTAACTAATCTGATATAACATTGAAAATATCACCCTCCTACAATTCCAATTATTATAAGTTAATCAATTGGTAGGTAATGAAACTCTTCACAGTAAGAACTTAAGTCCCTAAAAATTAAATTACTTGGAAATTTCTATCAGCGCTAAAATCTAATATAAAACTTTTAACCTTACACTTCTACCTCATCAGACATGACACGGGACTATATAAGACACGCTAGTACACTTCTTTCATGTCTAAAATTCATTTATAGGTCATATCGTCCAAAAGCATTGTCAAAGCACAGAAGGATAATAATAATGTCATTTTACTTCTTTGAGATACATAACCATTCTAGCATACGTAGGCAAAAAAATCCTTAAAATATGAAAATAGTCATTACCAATTTCTTTGATCTTCTTTCATAGCATAAATATCCAATGATTTTATTAGTCGGCACCGGAGACGCTGCTAACGCCCCGCAATGGGCCAGAAAACCAAGCGAGCGTAAGGATGAAAGGTGAAAGCCATTGGCATCTCCCCGGGGGCTGGGCTTCGAATTTTTTTCTTTGTAGGTCTTTAACTTGCAATAAGTTGCAAATCAGCTGTCTAATGGCATCTAAAGTGTTACCAACGAATAACCATACGTAAATTATTTGTAAATGACACGTTAATGCCTATTTAGGTAGAAGGCTCGGTAAAGTGATTTGATCTCTTACCGACCTCAAAAGTGAAATATGACTTGTTAAAAATAAACATTATAATAAGTATTAACTTCTTTTATAAATAAGATATATAGAAACATATCTACAGGGTAGCATAAAAGTACGGGAACAGTACGATAACTTGAAAAATACGAATCCTAGAAAAAACTTTAAACACAAAAGTTGTAGGAAATTTCTCTGGGTATCTGAGTGTAACCTTGGATCTGTCTGTAGGGTTCTCCCACTACATGCTCTCTTACTGCATGCTGACAACAGACTCCCAGCCAGCCCCAGTCATCTTTACAATATGATTTTCACTTTGGTATCCAGGATACAGAGTTAAAAAAACAATGCAAAATTATAATAATATATTTTACGATTTTAACCAAAACTTCACAATGTTTTAAGCCTTGAATAAAGGACTTCCCTTTTAGCATTTTTACTTAATTTGGTACCACAACCCCGATGCAATTGGTGACCCCTACAACTACACGACGCTCCAGCTTTCCAATCCTGACGCCACAATTGGTAACCCCGGCTGTTGGATTTCCGGATCGTCGCAGACGTGGACATTTGTTCACTTAACCCCACATAGTGAGAAAGATTCTTGCCCAGTTGTTTCCAGAACTGGTTGACCCGCGGAATTTGAAGACAGCCATCCCAGATTTCATTATTTATATTGTCTCTGCAATCTTTTCAACTTACTGTTGACTGTTCGAACCTCTCTATTTTGTAACAGCAGTCTGGTAATATTACCAACCCACTGGCACTTTTGTCTCGAAAACTGAAAGACGCACAACCTCCGATAAAAACGTTTACACAGCTATTAAGCATTTTTGATATTTATTAGAAGGACGTCATTTTATTTGTTTTACAAATCACAAACCTTTAGTTAGGGCACTTTTTACGAAAACAGAGAAAACTCCTCGTCAAACTAGGCACCTGCAATTTATTGCCCAGTTTACTAATGGCATACGAGATATATCGGGAAAAGACAATGTCGTCACGTATACCTTGTCACGTATAGATGATGTTTAGTCGATAAAAGCTCATTACTTACCACCTACCTTCGTCTCTGCTATTTCAGAGCATTTCAATTTAAAGTCATTTGTTAATGCCCAACTGAAATATTGTGAGCTTACTTCTTTAGTTAATAATCAATCTAATTTAAGTAAACAATCTAAATATAATTTACAACACATTTTAATTACCAACTATGAAGACAAGATCTAGGTGATATTTTTAAGTCTAAATGCCGGCTTTACGTTCCAAAGTCTTTACGACGTTAAATTTTTGACGCTTTTCATAATTTAACCCATCCAGGAATTCGTTCCCCCAAAGAACTTGTCACAACGAACTACTTCTGGCCTAAAATGGATGCAAACTGTATTTTATGGACTAAAACTTGTCTTGAGTTGTCAAATTTCAAAAGTTAATAAACACACTAAAACTCCAATTTCAGATTTCTCAGTCCCCAAGGCTCATTTTGAGCATATACATATAGATTTAGTTGGTCCGTTCCCAGTTTCACTATATTCTTACTGTTATCGAACAATTCACTCGTTGACCAGAAGCATATTCTTTAAATAATATTTCTGCAGAAACCCTCGCTAGAACATTGTTTCAAAATTACATTTGCCGTTTTGGCATTTCATTGACAGACTACCACCCCCAAAGTAACGGTATGGTCGAGCTTTTTCACCGAACTCTTAAGAATCATTTCACTAGATTTCCGCGCTATGCCTAAAGACGATTTGACTGACATTTGGCAGAAAGATAGTTTTCAGCAAGCTGATCAAAAGTCTCAATGGGCCGAAAATCCGGCTATGCATAGTGTTCGACATATCAAGCCTCAAAGTGGGCCGCACAAAACCAATGGGAAAAAATTTCTGTCGAATTGGCTGAAATTTTGTAGAAATATAGTTTCCAACATGCTGATCAAAAGTCTCATTGGGTCCAAAATCTGGCTATGCATAGTTTTCGAGATATCATGCCTCAAAGTGGGTCGCATAAAACCAATGGAAAAAAAAATTATGTCGAATTGGCTGAAATTTTGCAGAAATATAGTTTTCAGCAAGCTGATCAAAAGTCTCAATGGGCCCAAAATCCGGCTATGCATAGTGTTCGACATATCATGCCTCAAAGTGGGTCGCACAAAACCAATGGAAAAAAAAAATTCTGTCGAATTGGCTGAAATTTTGCAGAAATATAGTTTTCAGCATGCTGATCAAAAGTCGCATTAGGCCCAAAATCCGGCTACGCATAGTTTTCGAGATATCAGGCCTCAAAGTGGGCCTTTTAGAGTTCTCCGAAGAGGGACAACTGAATAACTCTCACAAGTCAATATTTTATTTTAATAATATCACCGTACGAAGTGAGGGTATACGAAGGTTTTTGGAGTCGTCGAATCCGATTATGTTATTCGCTTGTCAGCTAAATGTCGTTTCATGATCGATTCAAAGTCCAATCGAGAAAAAGTGTACATGTGTCTTCATGTACACATGTTTGTGCGTGTGTGTCTTTTGACTTCCGCTCTTGCATATGGATAAAAAATGTCTGACAAGAATTGTTGAGAATGCAATCACTACTCGAATAGGAAGCAATCACAACAAGATGCGAATGGTCCACAACTATTTAAAATAGAAGTGGTTACGGAAAATAAAACTACTAATAAAACATTTTTACTTATGTTTGTACCACAACTCTGGTATACTGTCCTTGGCCATTAGCTTCAATGTCATTTACAACATTAATTATGGCAACATTGCGACACCCTTCAATGTACCTACTTCATCTGTTATCTCTAAACGGAAAGAATATTTTTGATTATCTAACTGGGTTCTTAGAAGAAACGAAAATCAAGATATAGGTTAGCTTTGTTTCCTTATGTCTTACACCTATGTATTATATATACCTCCTTACCGTAGTCTGATCTTGTGTGTGTTCTGAAAAATATCCTGAAAGACTCCTGGACGAGAAGCGTGTGACCCTCGTGTATCCTTCGTTTGGTATAAACATGTACATTAGACATGTGTGGGATAGGTTAATAGTTGTCATATTATTTTTGTTTTAAATTGTGGTTGGCTGTATGGTTTTTGTGCCTTAATGCCATAAAAAAAACATCGATCCCGTTTGTTTGGCTGCTTTTTGCAACAATTTGTTTCGGTGTATTTGGCAAAGTTTTTCATCAGGTGCAGTGATTGCTTCGACAATCCTTGTCAAGATAATCGAAGAGCAATCGATTTTGTTTTGGTGGCTTTACCAATTGTTTCTAAGAATAGTTGGTGAAGTTTTTCATCGGGTACAGCGATTTTTTCGATAGTCCGTGCTTCTCCAACAATCTTTCTGGATTTTTCCAAATGGCTACTCTTAGACTTTTGATGATGAGAGGATGGGATGATAGACAGAGGTTATATGAATTAGTAAGATTGCTATTCAATGATGTTTTTCGTAATGAAGGCGAAGGCATTTCCAAATCAACTAACTGTCTCTAGTAGCATCCGCCGATTTGAAGAAACTGGGATGAATAAGAATCGTCCGAAATCTGGAAGATCAAGATCGCAAACGACAGAAGAGCGACAAGTTGAAACAGCACAATCATTTGTTGAAAATCCGAGATTGTCAATCAAAAAAGCGTCTCAACAGCTTGAAATGAGTCGATTTTTAGTACATAAAAATTTTAGGATTATAAAATTCGATCCTTGCAAAATACATCTCCACCAAGAACTAAATAAAGATGATACTGATCTCAGGTTGGAGTTTTGTGAAATTATGATGCAAAGAACTTATCACAACCGTAAGTTTTATACCAAATTATTTTCTCAGACGAAGCCACTTTTGAAATTTGTGGTAAAGTAAACCGTCATAATTTCAGATATTGGAGTAATGAAAATTCTCATTGGTTGCGTGGAGCACACACGCAGATACCTCAAAAGTTAAATGTTATGGCAGGACTTTTTCGCGATCCTTTTTTATGAATGGAAATCTGAATGCTGGGAAATACTTAGAACTCCTTATAGACAATATTGTGCCAACTATTCAGCAGATTGGTAGTAACAATTTTAATGAAGTTCGGTTTCAGCAAGATGGCGCGCTCCACAATATCAACTAACTGTTAGAGACTATTTGAGAGAAACTTCCCCAATCCATGGATTGGAAGAAGAGGAATCATTGAGGGCCAGCTAGATCACCAGACATAGCACCGAACGATTATTTTCTTTGGGGTTATATCAAAAGTAAGGTTTACTTTACCAAACCTCAAGATTTAAATGAACTGCAACAGCTAATAATAGATGTGTGCGCTGAGATACCAGGAGAAATAATAAGAGGTACAATTGATAATTTTTATATCCGTTTAGCTCATTGTCAAACTGTCAATGGCGAACATTTTGAACATCTGCTGTAATAACAAGACTGGGAGCAGCAGGATAACTTGAAAAATACGATTCCTAGAAAAAGCTTTAAATATAAAAGTTATAGAAAATTTCTCCGGCTATCTGACGGTGAACTTATATTTGATCTTGGCCAGGAACTTCAAAGTCATTTGAAGATCAAGTCTGTTTTTCAAATGGAACCCCTTCTTTTAACGTTCGGATATGACCTTCAACTTCAACTTAAGTAAAATAAAGATGACCTTCTGGTCGAATAAGGGACCTAGGAAAAATCTCTCCACTTCGTGTTGAGATTTTTCAGCTCCCTTAATTCTTGAATAATTTTTATGAGAAAACAAGTTTCCGTCCAAAAAAATAAAAATCGACCTCTTGTGTATTAATACCCGAAAAAAACTTTTTTAGTACTTCATGCTTTTAAAGTAAAGTAACATATTAACCTGTATTTCATACTTACTTTCTGCGCCATATTCTATAGAAGTTGGGTTTTATTCATCTCGTTTAATGGCGAGTTAGATACAAAAACTTTCGAAATATATGTATTCGACATAGGATTAAAAAAACCGTCACAGGAAGTTTCTCTCTATCTTATTTTGACATAAAATGCTCATCGATCTGTAGTACATTTCTTAAACACCATGTAGATTAAGAGTAAATGTGAAGATTGTTGTAATCTTCGATCATACAATTTTCCCTTATATGCTCGATATACCGCCTATAATGGCGGCAACATAAAAAACAAATCCACGAAGATATGAGACAACAGTATTTACACCACGTTTTATATCGAAGATACGATTACTTATTTGGGGCCTTAGAAGTTAGGAACAGTCAATGTTGTTAAGAACGTCTCCCTCTGTTCTAAATTATACCTTCATTACATTATTATACGAAAAGACACATTTCAGATCCCATTTAATGTGTGGCGACTCTGGTGGGGAATAGGGAAATACCACATTACACAGGAACTGGGATTATATTACAGGGTTTTCTGCAATGACTAACCGTATTCTTATCTCACCGCACCAGCCAATCGACTCGTTGAGATTTTTCTTTAGAAAATTAACTTTTAAATTTATTGTCGACGCTCTCTTCAAATGAATATCGGTATTGCTAATTGAAAATTGCACCCGGCGTGGAAACTGGGGTATATTCTGCGAGAAGTTTTTGTTTTTCAATTGTAATTTGCGCTAACTCGCTATTACTTTTTGTTTATTGATTAATATTTGGATTAAAACTTCCCATTCGAATGCATATCAGGATTTAAATGTAAGAGGTTTTATTAAAAATATATTCCAAGCGGGAAAAATCTAAATGAAATGTTTTCTACAAAAAAGTTCAACGAAAAAATTACAACGAGTAAAAGAGGTATTTGAACGTTCTGACTGCTAATAGGAAAGCGTTTTCTTGAATTACCTGTTATTTTATAATGGAGAACCTCCCTGAATATGAGTAGCTTATACCAATATCATGTTGTTGATGTTTTGTAATTGGCGTTACAGTTTCTGCAGAAAAATGTTTTTTAGACAAGTATATCAACCATTTTAATTAATTATTGATTATGTTATCCATTTTATGTTTAAATTCTAATTTTAAATGCAACTTTGTTAAAGTGTTTCTTTGTTAAAGTAATGTTTTGAGGATTACGTACAAAAGGCCCTTGCCAGGTTTAAAAAGATTAACAACGTTATTCTTGTGGGCTTATCTGAAAGTAACGATCCCGACAAGGAGAGTAAAGACCTACAGCTCGCACAGAACGTTGTCAATATTATTGACAATCGAGCCAATGTTACCTCTATTCGTCGCCTGGGCAAAGAACAAGACAATCGACCACGTTTATCCTTATTAACCCTTTCAAGCTACAATTCTGTGATGTCCATTCTTCGCAATAAAAGAAAACTGAAGGGAACGCAATATGGCAAAATAAAAATCAGGGAAAATCAAACTAAACAACAGCTGGAATGTCTACAACGTGCCCGAGAAGAACTACAGGCCCCCGTGAAAAATGAAGAATCTGTTACTATAAAATATGTAAATAAACTTCCCACGGGATAAAAAAAAACTAAATTCTCTGCCACCAGCATTCTGTCAGTAAAGTTGTCCTTTACCTACACAAATACCCCCTACATGCTAAATATAATGATGTACTGCTGCACGTCTCCAAATTCTCGCCGGACTTCGTGTTATTTTCTGAAATCTCTTAATAACCAACGATGAATTTGTGATAAACTCTTGTAATCTAAGCACATCTATAGGCATCTCCGACCATATGCATCGATTTTATGATTCTGTTTGTGACGTCTTTTGTTGATCCTCCTCTTCCAAAGTATTTAACTACCACAAAGCTGACTGTGCGGCACTAAATAATCACTTTATAAATGTAAACTGGTTCGATGACTGTACAGACAACACCGATCCAAACTCACTGTGGGAAAGTTTTGTTACACAAATACGCACGGCTGTTGCTCGCTTCACCCCGCAATTTAATAATATAGCATCGACAAAATATAAGAAACCTTGGATCAACAAATAATTGCGTGATATGTTCGTTGAGAAAAAGCCCTGTGGCAAAGGTTCTAAAGGTCACGCTTCGCTGATGACATGCAACTTCACAGCCGTCTCACTGGACTCTTAAAGCAAGCTAGACATAACTATGAGGAAAAGCTAGTAACCACCATGGGACCCAAAGCCTTTTATAAATACACTCGTTCCCGTTTATCCATCAGAGTATCAATCTCACTTATTAATGGAGCAGATGGTGTTTCCTGCACTAACCATGATGAAGCCGCTGAAACCTTTGCTGATCCTTTTTCGGAGGCGTACACGGTGTCCCAATAAGTAGCCCTATCACAACTCAATGTTAATAACCGCATAAATACAGAGCTTGAAAATATTCAGTTCAGTACCCAATCCATTCAAAGGCACTTGCGAAACTTACGTCATGATTCATCACCCCAAACTTTTGTCAAAATATGCTGAAACCTTGTGCACACCCCTTTCTAAAATCATGCAAGAATCGATGAGTCAAGGTACCCTACCTGAAAATTGGAAATTCCCATTTTCAAGAAAGGTAATAAACTCTTAAGTGTGAACTACCGCCTCATTAGTTTGACATCTGTGCCCTGTAAAGTATTGGAAAGAACGGTTTACGAGGAGCTAATTAGTTTTCTAGTAGACAACTCTGTAATACTGCACCATCAGTATGGGTTTCTGCCTGGACGTTCTGTCACCTCAAATTTACTCCAAGTCTACAACAAGTGGACTAAACGGTTAGATAGTGGACAATTCATCGGCGTTCTTTACTTGGACTTCTCTCGTGCGTTCGACAAAGTATGTACACCGCCTTTATTATATAAATTAGAACACGTCTTAATGCGCGGCAAACTGCCAAAATGGATCGAGTGTTTTATAACTAACAGGCAATTTAGTGTGAGGGTTGGCAAAACTTCATCGGAGGCTTGGGATATTTTGAGTGGGGTACCCCAGGGTTCTGTGCTTGGTCCTGTGTTGTTTTTAGTCTACGTGTCCTGTCTCGCCCTGGGAACTTCAAGAGTTCTGTCTTATGCAGATGACTTAAAAATATTTCAGTCTCCATCTATATCGCTGCAAATGGATTTAGATCAAACAGAAATCTGGTGTTCCAACTGAACCAAGATAAATGCTCGGTGCTACAAATAGAGAACAACAATCCAAAGATGCCATATAAAATTAATCACGACGTTACATCTGTGTCTTAGCAAATTGACTTGGGCGTCACTATCTCAGACAAGTTATCATGGAGCGCGCATGTGACTAAAGTTGTTAGCAAATCTAACCAAATTTTATACATCATTAGAAAGAAATTTATAACGCATATATTCGGCCTCACCTTGAGTTTGCTATCCTTGTTTGATCACCACTGCTTAAGCAGGACATAAATAGGCTAGAAGGTGTGCAAAGAAGAGCCACAAAACTGCCCCGAGGTTTCGGTAAATTACCTTATGAAGAGTGGCTTCGCTGACTTAATCTAAAGTCATTTCAAGCTCGTCGACAACGTGGTGATTTAATTGCCACCTACAGAATTCTCCACGGTGAATTTTATTTCCATGATGAGTTATTCGAACTTAACACCGATGCTCGACTTTGAGGACATAGTCTCAAACTTAGTAAAGAACCCGTTCATGCTACAACTACAAAACACTTTCTATCCAACCGAGTCTTTGACCAGTGGAATTCGCTGCCTGAAAACGTCATATATGCGCCGTCGCTGAACTCTTTTAAATAACGTTTGGACCATCACATGCAGCCGGGCCCTAATGTGGTATTTTTATCCACATTTGGATTGTTCCTTTTTCAATTTTTATATTTATATTAATTCATTATTTCTCTCACTTTGTGTTACAATATTGATATTTTTTTTGTCAATTTAATGATCATTATGTATATATTTATAGGTAATTTGGCTAATGTCAGAGCATTATAAGCCCTCGGGTTCTACTCTTTGTAAGATGTAATCATAATAATAATAATTTGAATCAAATGATAGTGGGTTTTAAAAATATATAAAAGGATTTTCAATATGTACAGACCATAGGTTACCTCAATTGTGTATTACTGTTTTCATAGAGTTCTGAGGATAATGTAAACGTCGCATCGTCGGCTGCAGAAATTGAATTTCAATAAATTCCTAGCCTAACCCCACCAAACACAACTCATATAATGTTAAAATTGTTGGAGGCATGACCTTACAGTTTAAAGTAGAATCCGAACCACTCCTTCGGGACAGTTTGTAACTGAAAATTGTACCGCAGTAGGTGCAATTTTAAACCACATCTTTCAAAAATATTTTCTGTCGTAGCAATTAAAAATGTTTGGCAATCTTTATAAAGAACGACTGATAGAAAATCCCACATTGATTTTTTAATATTTTTCAGATTATTTTGATCTTTCATGTTGACCCTAATTAATTTTGGGAGACTTTTTGCTGTTACACCATCTTTAAGAAATTTGTTTGTCTAAATCGTCATAAAAAATGGTGTCAAAGGCCCAGGAGACTAATATTTAGTTACAAAATATTCCAACGTTTCTTCTACGATAGAAAAAAGATAATTTGTATTTTAAGAGTAGTTTATCTTCTGATCCAAGTTTTAATTTGATACTGAAACCAACCCCGAACGTGCGTAGTACTCCGAGTGATAACGTCACCAAGAACCCACATTGTCAGTCTACTCAATGATTTCATTCCCGCTTTGTACAACTACGAGTATGATAATAATATAGTAAAACCTAAAGAATATCTTGCCAGCTTTATTCATGTATTTTCTACGGAAAAATTCTTTTGTAAGTTAAACAAATTAGCTGTATTAATCGGTAGAATACTTCTTTTTATTGTTTGACATTTTTTTAGTTACATTTCTAATTTATTTGATAGAATAATAGAACCTGACATACGTCTTTCAATGTATCGCAAAAACATATAATAAAAATTATTTTATGAAAAAATCAAAACGACATCACTAGACTACTATTCAAACAATTTAATGTATTTAATCTGCAACTCCTAGATACCAAGTCTGTTTTAGTATTTACACATAAACATAAAAAAATACTGAGTACAATACAACATGTACACAACACAAGACAAAAATATAATTTAAATATCACAGTACCTCAAATTAGATAAATAACAACACGAAGATTTATAACGTATTATGGTTCAAAATTTTATAATATTTTAACTGTCCGTTTCAAGCAATACAATAAAATAGGACTATTCTGTGATAAAAATAATTGAATACATAATAAATAAAAAATAGAAATTCACTAAATTATTGGTAGGTGGTTAAAATATTGAATATAGAAATAATATAATAGTGTCATCTACTGATCGTATATTTCATTGTACAAGGAAATTTTAAATAATCATTACGGCTTTACAACATAATCAAGTTGTTGCTGGTACACACACAGATTGTTTGTGCAATCTAGGTGTATTACATAATAGTCCAAGATCCCAGAGCCTCCAGACCTACGTCATTTTAGCAAAGCCAAGATTTTCACAGTAAATGTGTAATATATAGGTAAAAACGTATTGCGTACTTGCTATTTTGAAAGCCGGGCCCTTTTACAGATAATAGACATTAATGGCAAATAAAAAAATCTTACTATCACATTTATATAGCAAAAACTACGTAGTTTCATTAACAGCCATCCGTGGTGTAATGGTTGAGTGGAGCGGAACAAGGTCAAATATCTGGGGGTAACCCTAGATAGGAGGCTGTGTCTCGGACCCCATATCACACAGACCATCAGCAAGACCTACGCGACGCTAAGCAAACTGTACCCTCTTGTAAACCGACGAATCAATCTTACGACAGACAATAAGATAACCTTGTATAAGGTTATCTTAAGTCCGATTATGACATATGCCTGCACGTCCTGGAACCTCATTTCAGACGCGCAGTGCAAAAGATTTCAGATACTCCAGAACAAATTACTCAGATTACTTATGAATGCGGACAGGTACACTCCGGTTACTGTGTTACACGAAAATGCCAAAATTATGTTAATCAGAGTCTTCATCAATGAAACGGCGCAAAAGTTTTTTGCAACCACAAAACACCAATCGGAAATGACACAGGACATTACAGATAGACGACGGCACAACGACCCACATCACGCACATAAACTGTTACATCAAAACTTACCTATCTACAGAGAGCGACGGTGACGATAAATTACATAACAGTTGACCACACAGAAACTGACAAAACACATAACATAGACGACTTTCCCTCCCTCTGCTTCCCCTTCCCTTCCTTGTCCACAACCCCCTTCACCTCCTGCACACAGTGCAACATATAACCCATGCCGACAGTCAAACACATAAATTTTACACAGAATAAAAATCATTTCATTTTATATATTTGACATTTTAAATAGGTTTTCTCTTTCATTTTCCTATAAAAACATTAATAAGTATAATAGTCTATTGAGGATCGTCTGCATAACCAGCTTGCTAGATAACAAAAGAAAACGCGCTTTTAAATTATCAGGAGAGCAGCAATATTAGTAGAATATTAAGGTAGAATCGGATATCTTGATTTGGCATTCCAACAGCTGGCCGGCTCGTTTCGTATTTATTTCAAATATTTGTAACGGGTCGGTGTCTTTCATTCAAATGTAAACAAAGAATGATATAATTGAAATATCATTTTAAACTCTGTTATTTAAAAAAAAGAATAAAGCAATTTTCGTGTAACACAGCAACTGGAGTGTACCTGTCCACATTCATAAGTAGTCTCAGTAATTTGTTCTGGAGTATCTGAAGTCTGTTGCACTGCGTGTCCGAGATTAGGTTCCAGAACGCGCAGGCATATGTCATAATAGGTCTTAAGATAACCTTATACAAGGTTATCTTATTGTCTGTCGTACGTTTGCTTCGTCGGTTTACAAGAGGGTATAGTTTGCTTAGCGTCGCGTAGGTCTTGCTCATGATCTGTATGATATGGGGTCCGAAATACAGCCTCTTATCTAGGGTTACCCCCAGATATTTGACCGTGTTCCGTTCCCCAATCGTCTTGTCATTTATTTTAAGTTTTGTGATGGTTTTTATGTTGGTAAATTTACGGTGTAGCGTGATAGTCTCCATCTTGTTCTCGTTTATGCGTATCTTCCAAGTATTGTAGAAGGCAGTCAGTTTTACGAGATGATACCGGATCTGCTGTGCAGCAGTCTGTGTATAAAACGGCTGCCCACAGATCACGGCATCATCCGCGTAGAGGAGTAGGGTTGTATTAGGATAGGTGGGGATATCTGAAAGGTAAAGGTTATATAATAAAGGGGATAAAATCGCCTCTTGAGGGACTACCGCAGACATTCTTTTTTTTGTTGAAAATTCATTGTTGCAACTCAACCACTACACCACGGACTGCTGTTAATGAAACTACATATTTTTTGCTATATAAACGAAAGAGCATTATTTTTATTTACCTTTAGTACCTATTACCTGTAAAAAGGCGTCGCTTTCAAGCTTCATTTACTGTGAAAATATTAGCTTTGCTAAAATGACGTAGGTCTGCGGGCTCTGGGATCTGACTCTATAACATTAACGATTAATATATATTAAAATAGATACTAAGTATGTATGTATTATTAAATGCTTTGCAATTATTGAATTACAATTGGAAAAAAGGAATAAATTTGATTTGATTTGATATTATCTAATTCATCTTTATGATCTAATCATATCCTGCCACATAGATGTAAATTACTAGAATACTTTTATAAAGTGAAAATTGCTGATTCCTTGACAGAATTTGAAGTAACATTTCCATTTTTAGAACCCTCAGTTAGTTCTCAAAGAATATTATGTATGTATTATCGATGTTATGTGCAGCACTTGTCCTGATGTATGATGTATAACAAACTAAACTATTCGTTTTGTTTCATCATCCACTTTTCGTCGGAGTTTTATGATATGAAGGATAAAAATGGTAATTCAAAACTTGAATTAAACTATAAACTTACAATGTAGCGAAACAAAAATGAATATCTTGTTCATTTCTATGTGGGATTAGTTCACAATTTTAAGTAATCCAACTCGATATTTTGAAACAAGTAAAACGTCACCTATAAGGGGTTAATTATTAGTAATTTAATTTAACTACACATAACGTTAAATCACTCATTATTACTAACTAGTAACAGTTTAATCATTTGCGTACTAATAAAATTCGACATACCACATTTACTTTTCTTTAGTGTACTGATAACAAGAAAAAAGGAAGATATTCAAAATATGTCCCAAATATATGAAAACTAAGATACTAACACAACACAGTTACTTTTTAGGTGTTGAATCGCTGTATTTATATAGTAAATTGCTATTGATTATTCTTCTAGGTCAAAGGTTAAAGTAATTTCCTAAAGTATAGTGTGCTAAGAAGGAGCTACAGTTCCGAAACAGCGGAGTCCTTGGTAAAATATTTATTTTCCTTTGTCAAAAACTTGGTGCTGATGATAACAACAATAACTTATAAAAATAATAAACGTGTAGTAAAATACTAGGAATGTACAAATATTCCACTGTTTCCTATGAAAGGAAATAAGCTCATTGCCACCCATAAAGGTGCACTATGTACGTTTTCCAAGAGGATTGAAAATAATACCCTAAAAATTCTGACATACTATATTTTCAATCGAAAAACGCAAATAAAAATTTGATTGCAATAAGCCCCAGCATCTATCATGTTACAGACGAAAGCATCCACAACTTGTCGAATGGCCCCATCTGGTGGCGATTTATTGCAACCTGAGTTGGCGACGTACTCGGACTAAGTTATATTCTGTTAATATTAAAATAGTTTATTTACCCACAGAACTGGTTAAATTTGTATTTATACTTGCAAATAACATGTTTGACAGAATGAAGCATTCATTTTAAGTTGTGTTGAGTTGTTTTCATTAATAGCAAGATTTTTATTCAAAAATTAAACACAAGGTTCTTGAGGAAACACAGAAATTTTATTTTTTAAATATTACATCTGTCAAATGACCTCCTCTTCGCTGCCGACACTCTTGAAGGCTTTCATCACCCGCTCCAACATTTCAATTGGGATTGTGCTAATCTCTGTCCGAATATTATATTTTATTTGTCCCAAAATTTGCGGTCGATTAGAAGACGCTTTTGACTTTAAGTAGCCTCATAAAAATAAATCGCAAGCTGACAGATCCGGTGACCGTGCAGGCCTGTGACTGTCCTCAAATTTCGAAATGACATAACCAGAAATATTCATCGCAATATTTTTAAATATAGTTTCATAGTAAACGTATATTTCAAATATCTTGAGATGTACTATTTGTATACCTTTTGTTGCCATCGCATTTCACGACCTTAAAGGCCATTAAAATGTTTAATTTCAGTTTCCGTCCATTATTTCTTCGAGTTTATGCCGCTGACGGTCGTTTCTAGTACGTCGTATAAAACCAATATTAATTTCTAAATGAACACAAAAGTACAGTAATAATTAAGAAGTTAGCAGATAATCAAAATGATTATATAGCTTTGTGATATAAACAGTAGTGTATCACTTTTTAGACCATATATTAACAATTAAACATATATGTGGACCAAAAAAAAGAAAAAACTCGATTTCATAACTTAAAACTATTGTGATTTCAATGTAATACATTAATACATTATTAGAAATTATTCTGCATTCTGTGGTATACAATTATGTGCCCGATTTCATTGTGATCAGCCTAATTGTATGAAGTGTATGTCCACAGTGTCAAATCTTTTGTAGTAAATAATTAAGCCAACATATTCAATCGATATTATATACACCATGTTTTATTAAAGGCATTCGATAGACTTGACCATTGCTTTAAATAAATAGGATTGTTTCGTATGGAACACTAAATCTTGGTAACAAAATATTTTACGATTTTCTTCACAAAGCCATCTATTGTTCCATATCGTAGATGTCTCCTTCAATCATAGGCCCACGTCTCTTGGCACTATAAACGTAAAATTATCGTTAAAAGACTATAATTGATTAGCTAGAGTTATTCAATTTTTCATATAGCTCCATCAGAAATACTTTTTTAATCGATTTAAAAGTTACCAAGTAGGCGGCATTCGTTGATAATCTCAAGTAACTAGATAGAGATTGCTCTCTCTATCGAGTTACTTTAGAAGATATTTGGGACGCGTTTTCTTTAAATATTTTTTAATTCGACGGGAAAAAGATAATACTCTTTTCATTATTAGCGTGGTAGCTGAATGAAAGATTATCTGGTAAGAGATTCGTTCCTTGGCCGTTTCAAAAATTATTTTGGGTATATTGTACTGCTAATATTTATGTACTGCTCTGTTCGTTGAAAATCGCTCTTTTTGGGATCAATTTCTAATATTTCAAAAACCGGATCTAGTACATGGAGGTACACTACTAAATTCTATTAGTTTCTATCAAGCAAAAAGAAAAACCCTCTGACTAAAGGTAAACTCTTCTATTTTACATCATTCAATTATAGTTCCTTATCTCTGGTAAAATATTCTGTGTGTTATTGTCTTTTGATCAATTTAGGCAAATAAGACATACACACATTGCGCGATATTTAATGGAAACTCAGATTTTCTTGAAATCTACTATTACTCGCCCACTAGATTGCCGAGTTAATAGTGCCTGTTCTAATACAAGTCTAGAAAACAAATGTTTTTATTCATAGTACACTGTTTTACAGGTGAAAACCCAATTACAGAACAGGAAGATAAGAAAACAAAAACATTAATAAATAAGCTCTGTACAATTACATTACAGATATTGCTCACTGTATGTAACATTAGTACGATATGTTGACAGATAAAAAGTTAGAATATTCCTTGAATTTACCCTAAGTACCATAAAATTTAATTTAGCTAATAATTCTTGACAATCAATAATATTATGAATAATTTTAAAAAGGAATGCCTGAGAAAAATATTTACGCCTAGCCTCAAGACTTGTCATGTCGTGTTTATCAAGCAGGTCCTCTTGCGGAACGCCTAAGTGTGGGTAAACACCGTCCGATTTAAAATTCAGGAATTTTAAAAATCGATGTTGGACTGATTCCAAATTATTGACATAAGTGATGTAACATAGGGACCATACAAGAGACGCGGACTAAAGCTTAGATCTTATAAAGGTAAAATAGACACTCATACGTCTTACTGACTTACTGGTAATGGGGCCAATGTGGGCGGCAATAGAAAGCTTGGTATCAAAAATTACGCCAAGATCGAGAAAGGTAGAGGGGCGGTTCAGATTGACATTATTTAGGTTATAATCGAAAATTATATGGATGGGTTTTGTAGAAAAATACATGACATTGCATTTGCTAGCATTTAATGACAACTTGTTTTCCTGACACCAAGCGTTTAGACTAAGTTCCTTTGAAGACATAGACAATCATTGTGGCTGTTAACGTTTAAATCATTGGCATAAATATCTACAATATCGTTTATAAAAATCATGAACAAGATAGGGCCAAGGATGAACCCTGTGGAACGCTAGAAGTTACGGTATATTCTGCAGACTTAGAACCATTGGATACAATATATTGAGTCCTGTCATGTAAGCATGACCTAAAAAAGTTTAACAGAGAATCAGATAACCCGAATAAATGCAGTTTGTGAATTAGCAAGCTGAAGTCTAGTCAAAAATCAAATGCTTTCGAAAAATCTGTATAAATAACATCAGTTTGTTTCTGCATGTCTATAGATTCTGCTATGAATTGAGTAACACAAATCAGATTTGTCGCAGTAGATCGGCCCTTCATAAAGCCTTGTTGATAGACTGAGATTTTGTTGGATACATGATGGTATAGAAAATCATGTAGGAAGTTTTCCAAAATTTTACAATAATTGCAGATAACGGATATAGGTCTAAAACTGCCAATATCAAACTTATCATCTTTTTAATTTATAGGATATACTTTCGACCGTTTCCATAATACAGGCAACTCACAGTTACGAATGCACGTGTTGAATATGACTTTTAGAGGGTACGCAAGAATGTGAGCGCAACCTTCAGTAGTAAAGCAGTTTAGGTTTGAGTCTTTTAAAAGCAGCCGCAATTTTATCCTCATCAAATTCTTATAGGTGAATAGATGTGCTGACGAATTGCTCATTCTAGAATTGGTTAGTAGACCTAGATGATGGTAAAAAAGATTTACAGAAAAAATTTGCGAATGCGTTTGAACATCATTAGAATCGACAAACTGTCTCCCGTTGTAGGACATTTGAGAAGGTATGCTAGGCGATCTCTTTCTGCTATTGATAAAAGACCAACATTTGCTGGGATCATTTTTAATATTTATTTCAGCTGTTCTTATATAATTTTTGTAAGATGCATCAATGTCTGATTTTATTCTAGATCTCATTGTTTTAAAATCATTCAAAGTAGTCAAATCACCATACCTATCATAATCTCGCCAGTGTTTGGCTTTTAGCTTAATATTCCTTATTATCTGGAATTTATACCAAGGAGGGTACGTATTCTTTTTAGCAGCGGGAAATCTGGGTACACAGAGGTCAAAAATAGAGTAAAGTTTATCATAGAAGTGAGAAGTCATATCTTCAAGATTGGAACAAGTAACAGAAATTACCAGTTTATACCAGCAATTAATTCGTATAGCAACGGAAAATTTGCTTTACGAAAATTATAACAGTAATCACTATTACGTAAGGATTTATTTTTCGTACTAATATGATTCTTCAACTGAAGAGTAATATGCAAGGCCGGATGATGAATATCCCTCATTAATAAACGGATCGATGGACCGATCAACGCTGCAATTTTTATCATAGAGAACTAAATCAAGTAGTTTGCCGTTGTCGTTGAAAATGAAATTATGTTGAGTGAGATTGAAGACATTTAATAAATTATTTAATGCAAAAATTTGTTGGTCTCCCTGGGAGTCCTCTAGATAGGCTGCATATTTAGATGTTAAAATCACCGATAATAAGTAAGTGAGATTCAAACCGATACTCAAAAGATTCAAAAAGTACACCGCCTTAGCAACATTCGCTGCTGCATTGTATGTTATACATATTGTTTTACAAAGTATTGGGTAATTTTAAAATGATGGTGCAATTCATGTGAACTAATCAACCCCTATTTACTCTCTAAAATAATAACAAAATGTCCTATAATCAATTAAATCACACTGTCAACTGTAATAAAACGTCATTAATTAAACATTAATATCCAGGCGCTCTATTGCATACGGTACAAACTGGTTTTTAATAGCCTTCTAATTATAATTGCCTTTTTTATGTTGGGTGATGTTTTCAGTTGAGCAGAAATCGTTACTGAATACTATTAGAAATAGATTTAAACATGTAAAATATCTCTCTAAATCAATAGTTATATACAGCGCTATATCTTCCTCATAATCAAATCTAAATCGCCGCCTTTGGTTAAAATTATGCACTTCAGTAAATAAAACAATGAAACTCTTAATTAGCTGATTTATAATCAAAATAATCAATAATCAGGCGTAGATTAAACGACACTTGGAAAACACTGTATTACTAATCTCTAAGACTATGTGCAGAAGAGTAATACATCAAAGAAATGGACGTGGACACACAACCATTACGAGCCGACATTGTTATACCCTAGTTGAGGCTTGAATCGAGATAAGCAATGACTAGGAGCATTAACTACGCAAATAACTCGAAAAAGCTGCTATTATTAATTTATTGTAACCTGTCCAGAGTTTTGAAACACTCAAGCCAAGATGAAAAGTCCTTCGGTGGCAATATTTAATTATCACAATGACCAAATTTACAGGAAATTTTAGGGCTGGAATTTCTGACTCGATTTTATAGCACATGCAAACTTTATAGTACAGTTTAGAATTCATTTTCCTGGTAGCTGTCAACCGGGATAGTAATTTTAACAACATAGTGTTTCATTCAACGTTTCAAGTAACTATTTAGAGTAGAAAAATAATGAAAAGATGGCCAACGGAAACAGTGACCTAGTGCCACATTTTCGGAAAGAAATTTGTTTAGTGTTTGGGTTCCCCGTTTCAAGGAAATTAGTGTCCTCGTTTCATCTTCTAGCGGTTTGTATGTCAGTGTATACGCAGAGGCTATGGAATATTATTCGAGGATTGCGTCGTGGATATACCATCTCCCGGAGAGAATGTAAACCTATCGGTTCCTGATTTATTAAATGTGTTAGGCAAGTAAAAGGGGTCCCTACTGTTCGACAGAAAAGAGGTTCGAAAGAAAGCTCATCTCCAGGCATCAATGATAGAGCGACGTTGAATAAATGAATAAGAAAATCGTTTATTCCAATTTAATTCCAAAAAGTAAAATTAACACAAAAATAATTTTTATTTTTACAACATTAAAAAAGTGAAAACCCACACCGAAACTTTGCATTTTTACCACATATTCAAAAGTTATCAAAACGGCTTAATGCATATGCGACTGCAACACACATTGGTGTTTCGCGGGCCACATATCGGCAAGCCGCGGGCTACAGATATCGCCAAACCGCGAGAAGTGGGTGGCAGAGATTTGGCTTCTGTCCGCTAGGAGCTGCTAGGAACGATGACGTGACTCCCGTCTTGTCGAAAGGTAGAAGGTGCTCCTGTGTTGTATGCTGCCGTAAATTCCTAAAACTTAATTATTTAAGTCGTCTTGGTGGATTTTGAGATCATCGACAACGAATTTCCAACGAGAAAATTGTTTGTCTGAGTATTTTGTTGTTACCGAGGGAGTTTTATCAGCATTTGGTGGGATTTAGGTGTACAAGTGAGTAATCTTATTATCGCCATCTTTTCCAACCTTACCTACGTATTTCAAAAATTTATAGGCTAGTTAATCACTTTCCTTTGGAAGTATCTCGTTTGCTAGAGAGACGGACTCGACCCTCAATTGAGCTGCAGCATTTTACCAGAATTTTATGTGGATTAAACCCTCGAGGAGAGGTAAATTATTTCTTTTGTGAATCATATCTGATTTCAATTGCTTTCATTAGGCACGTCTTACGTGCATTTCCGACTTGCAAATAAAATGGGTGTATCTTTAGGGTCCACGGACTAGATTAGAACATTCCACGGAACGCCATCGTCGTGGGCACGCTACATCACTTATCCGGACTAGGTATTGTCGACGACCTACTACACACAGCAGCCCAAGTGCGTTTTCTTTTTGTATTATCTTGCAACCCCTACCTCCTCACAGCGAAGGGGTGAAAAATATGTAGCGAGGCACGATAATTAGAGTTGCTTTCATCACAGTTCTATGTACAAATGTCAGTTTGTAAGAATAATGCTGACTATCGTAATAAAAGGCTATTAACCTAACCAAGTGTTTTTTTCTCAAGGCACTCAAGTTAAAACCAGTTAGCCCCAGTGCAACATCCCAGGCTGCCAAATAAGTACATTTTCTCGTATATTAGGAACTGCACCGAAAAGTCTATTGTCTAGGAATTATTTTTGATTTTGAAAAGTATTACTAGCTATTTGATTTATTGAAACTGAGTTTAGTTATTTATTTTACGAAAGGAATTACTTTTTTAAGCTATATTTTAATAAAGAATTAATAATTTTTCTGGGTGCTAATTGAAAGGTACAAAGATTGTCACACCTGCTGTTAAAATTTTCAATTAATATTTCAGTCGAAGTACAATTTATACTCGAATGCGATGTTTTCGATTATGTTACACACTCGTTTGGTAGTGTCTAAGGAAGGTAATGTCAAAAGTTTTGATGACTTGGAGACTATCTCGTAAACTATTACAGAAACAAAAAAATGAAGATGAACCTTTTGTAGAGAATGTAATGGTCTTTAATTTTGGATAGAGAATTATTTTTGCTTTGGCTGCTAGTTTTTTTAGTCATTTTAGAAAACAAAAACAACGCGCCTTTTTTTCCAGTTTTTTTTTTTTAGTTTCTGACTTTAGCTCATTCCCAGTTCATCGGGACTTTTAATTATCTTCTCTAGACGCTACTAAACAAGTGTGTAACACAATCCGAGTACAAACGAAATTCAAGCGTATTTTCACTGAAACATAGATAGATAGATTGATTATTTATTTCATCAGATACATATACATCAGAACAATTGTACAACATATTTGAAGAAATAAGTCACAAAAAATGTTAAAGTACATTTCACAAACAGCAATAATAAGACCAATAAATGCATAGATAATTAAATACAATATAAATATACAAAATACAATATAAAAAACATTACGTGGAGAAAAAATCATTCGGTGTGTAACACAGTTTCTGTCTATTAAGTATTTTTGAGCAATCTTTTGAAAATATATATATATTGCTTTGTTTTTGAAAACAAAGCAGCAGATTTCATAGATGTAGATACTAACTATATATTTTATATTCTGTATATTCTGATTTATAATGTTACGTGGTTACACCCCATAAACACCTCCAAGTGTAGGTCCAAGAATTACAACAGAAATTTTCACTAACCACTGATTTATTAATCACTAAATTACAATGCAATATTTAGTTCTTATAATTACTACAAATTCACTACTTTACATCTGTGGCGTTTATTCTCGATTCATCTATTTCACTTCAGACTATTCCAGACAACCTCTCCTTCCTTCTGGTCTGTCATTCCGGATGATTCTATTACCGTCTTCTGGTCAACCTGTGGTAATGGCGTCATCTTTGGGCCAATTGGCGAACTATCGTTTTACTGGTAGCTATTTAGGCCGGCTTCTTTTCACTCTGCTACTGGGGATTAAACCTCTTTTCGTCAGAGAACTTGAGTGTGCATATAACACCGCCAGCTCCTTAATCCTGAACGTCCCAGTCAGGCTATTCAGAATCGCCATCATGCTTCGCAAGTCTTCCCAGGTGCAAGATTTTCATCTTGGACTTCTTACTACATTGAATCCGATAAACACCGTTATTAATTCCAGTGATGACAGAATACGGCCCGTGGGTGAACTTTCGGAGATCTTCCTTTTTTCGCTGTGGGTTATATAACCAAACCAGATCCCCTCCTTGAATCCTAATGAAGTTCCCTTCTGATCATAGCGAGCCTTCATTCTGTCACTAGATATGCTAACTTGGTTCCGAACCAACTCATGGACATTCCTCAGCCGTTGACTAACTTCATCTGCATAGTCATCCACGAACAGTGGCTCCTTATCTAGTGTGCCAAACATCAAGTCACATGGTAACCTGACCTCGTGCCCAAATATTACAGGAGCCGGTGTCTGTTTAGTAGTCTCATCAATAGCAGCCCTATACCCCACCAAGAAAAATGGTATGTGCCTTTCCCAATCTCGCTGGTTCTTGTAAACCACCTTAGAAAGGTGCTTCTTCATGGTTTTGTTATGCCGCTTCACTATTCCATCTGGCTGGGGATGAAGAGCGGTTGTCCGAGTCTTGTGAATACCCAATATTTCATAAATTTTTTTAAATACCCCTGACTCAAAGTTTCTCCCATTATTTCGTTTTTAATTTCCTCAGTGGCTGAGAAGATAGCGCCCTGTTGCACCTCTATAATTGTTCTTAACTCTTCCTGTCGCGTCATTTCTTCCTGCTTTTCCCCATAAAGTTTATCTCCTGGTCTTCCATCATTCTCCTCAATACATCTTTGTCTTCCTTACGTTGTCGTTCCTGATATTCTTTCTCTTCTTGACGAATCTTTTCTTGTTATTCTCTTTCTTCTTAACGTCTTCTTTCTGTTCTTCTCCACGACTTTCTTGGTCTTCTTTTTCTTCTTGGGGTCTCTTTCTTGTTCTTGCATCATTTTTCATAAATCCGCGAACATGTTTTGCATTTGTTTTTCAGCAGCCATGCTTCTTGTTTCCAACAAAGTGTTATTAGATACAGTTCAAATATGTCTACAAAGTCCTGAATGTTCTGGAATTTTTCTCAAAATGTCACAAACGAGTTTTATTTCTCTATGCCATTTTTCAGCTAAAATAACTTAAATAACTACGCTAACTTCTAAATAGAATGTTCTAGAAATTTTCTCAAAATGTCACAAATAGGTCTTATTTAATGTCTATTTGAATTGCACGCCATGGAGATGCCTAGGTAACGTATGCGCAAAAAAGCGCGATCATTTAGCGGTACTCCAAGTCCAGCTGCGGGAGAGACTTCCCCCACCACGCGTCACATCCCCTCCGCTCGAGCGCTCGAACGTCCAAAATTCAAAAATAGCCCGATTTTCAAATGCGTTTTTAAGGTACTAAACGAAACTTTACGAAAATTTAAAGATAACAGGGTTGTAGATAATTTCAGAACGAACAAATAGCTTTTTGAAAAATCGTCCTATGACCATTTTTGACAATTTTCACGCCGTTTTTCAGAAACACCTTTTTTAATACGCTTTTATTAGCTTCACCTGTATCTCTATTTGTTTGTAACGAAAACTTTGAACGTGATTCTCATCCACTTCAAAACGTCAGATTAAACTGAAAAAGAATGATGAAGAGAAAATGACTAATCTACTGTCGACATTTTGCCGGAGGCGCCGCAGTTAATAATATATATTCTAACTAATTCAATATAATAATAAAAAAGCGTGTTAATTAAATGATTTTTAGTAAGTTTAAAAAAATTATAGTTTAAAAAAGCTAAAAAACACGCTTTAAAAACCAAACTGAAAAGTAAAAAATAATAATGTTTAAATATTAAGATTTTGTTCAACAGCGATGAATTGAAAGTCATGAAGCTGAACTCAGCGTTTCAAATCCTATATACAAAGTGCAAAATCTATATTCGTTGCTTTAATTCGAATCGAATTCGAAGCAAAAAATAAACATTCAATGTGTTCAAACAAGAGAACACAAAACGACATCATTGAAATTAACAATTCGAAATTATTGATTGGTCACACTTCAGTGTACCCACCCTAAAAAACCTCACGTCGAACATAAGGTAGATGTTTTTATCTTTTTGTGGCGAAATAAATAGCTGCTAGAATAAACCGTTTGTTCGTAATTTCCCACTTTGTTTCCCTAGTTATGTAGCGTAGCTGGTTTTTAAATCGTTTCTGTTTAAATTGATCTGTTTTATATGGTACTTTTGTGAATTCTATGAGTATTCTATTTACAAAAGCATTATGCAAATGTATAGAGGATATAGGTGGAATACATAAAAAATGCCATCGTGGGCTCTATCTAGCTTGTAGTAGGTTATTATTTTCAAAAGTGTTCATATTATACTTTACAAATAGAGGAAATGTATGGCGCCTATTTATAGGAAGAGCCCAATTGTAGCGTAATATGAACTGCAACATTTAGTACTATATAAAGGATTCGAGTTTGAATTAAATAACCTAACAGGACTAATTTTTTTATTTATTTATTTATCAAGATAAAATCCAACAGACAAGACTGACCCAGGATACTAAAATACACAAATTTTAAATATTACATACACACCACGCCACAGGTAATGACGACCCCCTTTACCCCGGAAGACTTTAGAAGAGCCTTGTGTGGGAGGAGGCTACACATTTAAAGACAAGGGACACACATCCAATATCCGTGTATAGTGGAAAAATCCCTCTCACAGTATTTTCCACTGCCACGACCGGAGATCGAACCCGAAACTTTTGGGTGAGAGGCAAGTACACCACTCGACTATCAGTCATCATCAGTTATATAAAAAAAGTACAACTAAAGTAAATATATATATATATGCAAGTCGCTATATACCGTGGAGACATCTATGATGTCTGGTGTATAGTAGCATTAGACCATATGAGAGGTCTTACCTCTCACCACTACACCATTTACATTAGTCTGTATAAGACTAGCAGGTTGGCCACTGTCATTTGTCTGTTCCATGACCTATGGCATACTGATGAGAACTAATAAGTTCGAAACCAGTCTGTGTCGGGTCAGGGAATTGACAAATGACATTACTACCAATTTTCATGATTTGTAAGGTATAATTCAATGCATGTATTTGCCTGCTGAGTAGTTGTTTCCTGCAAATCATGTATAATAACAGTATATAGGTTAAGTCCACCAAGGGCTGAAGGTCGCCGCTCTCGGTACTTGCAAAATGGCAAGTCGCTATATACCATGGAGACATCTATGATGTCTGGTGTATAGTAGCATTAGATCACATGAGAGGATTCACTTACCTCTCACCACTACACCATTTACATTAGTCTGTATAAGACTAGCAGGTTAGCCACTGTCATTTGTCTGTTCCATGACCTATGGCATACTGATGAGAAATAATAAGTTCGAAACCGGTCTGTGTCTGGTCAGGGAATTGACAAATGACATTGGTTACCAATTTTCATGATTTGTAAGGTATAATTCAATGCAGGTCGGGGTATTTGCCCGCTAAGTAGTTGTATACTGCAAATCATGTATAATAACAATATATATATATATATATATATGTATAATTATATAAAAAGGAATTCGAACAAACATTGTAAAACATTAAGCAGATGTACAAAAATACACATATACACACTAATATATGGAGTTAGTTTAGACAGCCTCTTTATGCGACCAAGAAACACTAGCAAAATTATCACAGAATATATCAACAGTGCTGCAATTCATTGTATTGCCTAGACATAGTGAGTAAAGGTGAATTCATGTGCTGAATTGTGTGGGCTGTGTATCGTATTTAAATGTTAACTGTCTGGCTCCAAATCTGAGTATATTCCATTGCACCTGCTCTAAGAGTTGAGGATTGTCAACATGATGACCATGAATAATTTTATACAAGTATGCGATATTTACTACTCTACGCCGTACGAATAACGGCTCAATATCAAACTCTTTTAGTAGGTCACTATAACTATAATTCTGCTCGGGGTATCTTTTATGTCTTATGAAATACAGATATTTGCAAAATTTACGTTGTATACGTTCGAGCATCTTAATATGAACATTATAGTACGGGTACCAAGCGACACTACAGTACTTCAAATCACTTCTAACATATGCAAAATATAATATTTTAGACATTAAACACATGTAAATTATTATGTATTTATAAATCCTAGTATTCTTAAACATTGACCATTAATATACTCGTAATGAGGAATAACTGATAAAGTAGGATTTAAAATAATACCTAGGTCTTTTTTCTTAATGTATCGATCCAAACGAACGTCACCTATTCTGTAATCATGCCCAATCACATTTGTTCTTCTCGAGAACGTCATTGCCTCACATTTCTTAATATTTAAATTTAATTTATTATCTAAACACCATGCACTGAACACCAATATGCTCCCTGATTCGGTAAAAGATATAGATTTCAGCTGAGCTGGAAGCCTAGAGCTTGAGAGAGACCCTGGGTGCCTTTGATGCAATTAATTTGTAGATCGCGAAAAGGTGGGAGGGTTGCACTTGAAGATGTTGGACAGGGCTAAAAGCTACATCCTGCTGTCCTAATGTCTAGAGTTGCACTGACTCTAAATTTAAAAGTTTTTATTGCTCACTGTATCTTTAAAAGTGTCCAGGTGGAAACCAACACCCTGTATATAAAGCTTTTGGTGCCTTAGAAGAGTTAAAGTTCAATTAGAAAGTCAAAATCACTTTAATTTAAATTTTAAATTTTTTGTATGGTAAATTTAGAACACCTCGTATATGGATTTATGACGTAGCACTGTCTTTGAATGTCTAATTTGGTTCCTGAATTACTGAATTTAAATTAATTGAAAATTTGTATTTTTTGAATTTTTAAAGGATACTTCCGAGTCACTCTGTATGTGGTGACTTGATGAAAAGCACTTGTTTTTAACGGTAATGACTATTTTGATTTATAGAAATGAAAAAAGTTCGGCGGTTTAATTTTAACAAATTTTATTTCGATTTTTGTTACAGTTCCCAAAAAATGGTAACTTTTCAACACTGACAATTCTGGCTTTAGAATTTTATCTGGGGTTCATTAATTTGTCTAAAAATCACTTTTTCGTTGACGCGAAGAGGCAGAGTTGATTGTTTAAATCGTTTTCGTCGAACTAGGGCACTAGGTGCGGATTTGATTTGATGCGCGAGGGCAGAGTAGATAAAAATATATTTAAAAAATAAAAAGAAAGAGAAGAAAGTTTTTAACTTGGTGTCGCCAAAGAAGTCGTAACGGAGAGTTTTTTGGATTGAAGTTCGAAAAATAGAAAGTTATCCGTAGAAACCGGATTCACTAATTACAACTTTTTTAACACTATTTTGTCCGAAAAGAAACTATTTCACTCGCGAGACTTTTTAGACACTTAAATCACTTCCGGAACAGAACTTGCATTCGCTTGTTACGAGGGGGCTTGTATATGTTTCAGAATGGTTGCGTTTTTCGCGCCCCGCGAGTCACGCATCTCGTTTATAGTCTGGAAAAGGCTGGAAATCGCTCCGTGCGGACGAGGATGAGTCATCGATTGCGTAATGTTGCGCAACATTGTACAAAAGTTTAAATTTCGAAACTGTGTAGAGCATAAAAAGACGATTCTTTTTATATATGGTTTATGCTCGAATCGATTTGGAATAAAAAGTTATTGAAGGTTTTTATGCAAATAAATTGGAGAACATATCGCGCGACCCCGTAGTAGCGTTGAGTCCACGCACGTAGTATTAAAGTGGATACAATTTGCGTACGCGTGTAGGCAGGCGGGACGAAGCTAACAGAAACAATGTTTTAAGAAATGTTACAGATGTTATATACGGGGGCGATAAGGAAGTGACGGGAATTCGAATTCTTTCAGATGTTTGAAAAGTTGCGGTACTGTATACGGGCGGCGAAGAGAAAGTACGAATAACAAGAATGGACAATGATTGCCGTATACAGGGGCGACGAGAAAGTTAAAGACGATAAAGATTAATTAGAAATTGCGAATGAAAGCGAAAGTCGTATACAGGCGGCGATGAAAAGTTAATAAGCATTGAAAAAGTTTTTTAAGCTGTATGCAGGGGATGATGAGGAAGTACTGAAAAGAGACGTTGGCTAACAATGGGGAAAAGCGGTGAATGTCATATACGAGGGGCGTCGAGAAAGTAAGCCTCATGAAAACGAGGTGATGAATGTTATATACGAAGGGTGATGAGAAAGTAAAGTATTTATGAACAGAATTAAAAACATTCTGAGAGGCGGTTTGGAGAGTATATCGAAGGTGATCTTATGATATACGGGGCTGGTGTTTTTAAGGCGGTGAAATTTTAGTGTTGGAGCTGTAAAATTACTGTTTGAAACTATTTGACTTTGCGGATGGAATGTGAATATTTGCGAATTATCGAGTGTCTATGAATTTTTTCGGATTTTATCTTGGGGAAATGCGGTTTTTTGATAAAACAAAAATGATCGTTACTCTTTTTTTCATGGTTTGACATTGCGAGGTGATAGATGAGATTGAAAGTGATTTTTAGGATTTTTTTATGCATTTTCTTATAGTACATTGTTTATTATTCTTGCAATTTTTTAATCATCTGCTTAGAGGAAAATATCTAGAGATTTCTCAATGTCATTAACAAACATTAAAAACGTAAGAGGACCCAAATTGGATCCCTGAGTTGCACCACTTGTTATTGTCTGAAAGTTATTTGTGGCATTCTACGAATATTCTTTCCTATTATTTGGGTTTTCTACCACATGTACTATTATCCTCTTCAAAACAAATCACCGAATCTACAAAATAATAGAATTATTGGAAAAAAGCCTCTGCGCCCGTGACGTTTACGCCAAAGGAAAAGTCAGAGGTTATGTTTTGCAAATAATATAAATCGGAATAAACACAAAAATAATGTATTTTGCTGACGTTTCGGAAAGTAATCTCTTTCCGTTTTCAAAGCTATTTTTTGAAGAACTCTTATCAAATACACAGCTTTAAGATTCTGTTTATGTTATTTCCATAGATACTTACTACTTACACAGAACATAGAACTGATGATATTTTTTAGATAATGTTGAGTTTGTTAAGTTCTTCTTTTAACATTGGTAGCCAGGTTGTACAAATATCTACAGAACAATTCGATACGCACTTATCTTCATTTAATAAGATTATTGCTGATTCTTTAATTTTTCTTTTTTTGGTATCTGTTCCTTTGTTAAAATTTTTGCCGAGTCCCAGTTTATTCTATGTCCGTTTTTCCAAGCATGTTCACAAATCTTTGATTTCTGAATTTCATTCTTTCTAATGTAGCTCTTGTGCTCATCCAACCTCACACTGAAAGGTCTGGATGACTCACCCACATAACATTTATCACATTCGCACGAGATATTGTAAATACAGTTTTTTGAATTCTGCTCCCTGTTTATCGGTTTTGTTTTTGTTAAAATAGATCTTAAAGTGTTCCCCGTTTGAAATATCGTCCTAACATCAAATTTGTCACCTATACGGCGTAGCTTTTCCGATAGTCCGTATACATAAGGAATTATTGCTGTATAATGACGTTCAGGTTTTTGTCGTACTTGTTGCACGGCAAATATTGGATTTAAAGCTTTTATGTTCTACATAGTTTTTCCTATCTGTTAGTAGTGAATAAAATAGCTCAATCAAATTTTCACCCAATCCATATTGTTTAAGTTTTTTTATGATCGTACCATGATGCACATGATCAAACGCTTTAGTGAAATGAATGAAGATTACTTCAACTTGTAACCTACTATCGAGAGCATTAGACACAAAATGAACAAAGTTGCTAATATTTGTCAGAGTAGAACGACCCCTAAGAAATCCATGTTGGTTAATATATATCTGCCTGCAAACATGGTTATACACTACAAATTTTGATGGACTAGACCACATTTTGTAGGTATTTTTAAGGCTCTTTAACTTCTAAGAAAAACATTTTTTCCAAAATCAATAGTTTTTTCTAAAACTCGAAGAAACTATTTTCTCATACCTTAATTGTTCAACAAAAAATTTTGCCATCCAAAAAAATTTAAGCCTAAGAAACTGCATTCCTACCATCATTCTCAACACCCTGTATTAGGCTTATACATAGAAATTTCTTTTTGTCAAAATGCTAATCCGACTGGAGTATAATGTGTTTGCAGTTTGCAGAATTTAAAATGATCTGTTGTGTCTCACTGAAGTGATAACAATGTAATTACAAAATTTAACTTACGTTTTTCCTAAGAAGTCAGGATATAATGTAAACTATTCCGTTATCAGAAATCCTCGTTTCCTTTAAAGCCATGACTAAGACAAATCTTCACCTTTCCGAGATTAAAACCTTTCAAGAAATCGTTTATGAGAAAGAGACTTTTATTAAAAAATATATCAGGTATACATTTATCTCGCGCGCTTCTCTAGTGCTGCCCAGGGATTTAAGAAATATTCACAATTACATTTTTAACACAGTTTTATCTGTGTTTTACTGCTGTATCTTTTATTTTCCGCCGGTCTTGTAAACGTAATATGAAACGAGATTATTGTTTTTTACGTTCACCTTTATTACGTATATACTTATGTTTTATCGAGTTTGCTGTTCTTCGCTCGACGTTATTTTAATTCTTTTTACGAGAAAATGCGAATAAATATACGCAACTTTTTGAGTATATTTCTATATATCGTCTTTAAATAGGAGGTTTTTGCATTCTTGTTTGGGAGTTAATTTTTGCCCATTTAGAATAATATTGAACAATGAGTGATTTTCTATTAAAATATTTTGAGTACCAAAGACTAATAACTCGGTTTCCTTTTCGTTCAGAAGCAAACTCTTTAAACATCAATAATAGTATTAAGATCCAAATTAATATTATTTACTGTAATGCCAATTTCATTAATGTCGAATGAAAGATACATTTGAGTATCGTCAATATATTGATGGACATTACATGTTTGGTGAAAATTGCTGAAGTCAGAGGTATAAATAGAAGTGGATCCAAAATACTGCCTTGTGGAACACCAGCATCGACGGGTTTGAATCTGGAAAATATCTACTAATTAAGTAGTTTTGAAAAATAGTAAAGCGCTGCCACTTATGCCAAAATATTTAAAGCTTTTTCATAAAGTCTGATGATTCAAGGTGTCAAATGCTTTACTATAGTCTAACAAGATTAAGCAAGTATTATATTTTCTATCATTGGCTGTAACAATGTCGTCCGCAATGTGGACTAATGCAGTGGTTGTACTTTGATTACTTGTCAAACCTGATTGAGTAGATGGTAGTAAGCTTTTACTTATTAAATGTTTGTTTAGCTGGTCTACAACTAGTCTTTCAAGCATCTTCGACAAAGTAGACAGAATGCTAATAGGTCTGAACTGAGCAAGTTCGGTAGGGTTATCGTTTTTAGGACTAGGAAAGACGTTAGCTCTTTTCCAAACTTTTGAAAAATACCATTAATAAAACATTTATTTATAATGTAAGTAAAATATAGTTAGATGAGGGAAAACCAAGTTTAGCATTTTTAAATTAATGTTACCAGAACTAATAGCATTCGACTTCAGATGACGGACAATACGATCTATTTCCTCCGCAGAAACTTCAACAAATACAAACTCAAGATACAACAATAAATGTTGAATATCTTTATATAATTAGTTCTCAAAAATTTTTTTTCGTGATCTTGTATGATCCAAAAACTGCATGCACCCATTACTTTTACGATACAAAAAACAATAGACATCTGATACCGCACAAGCTGAAATTTGATAATACAACAGACATGTTAATAAGTTGCTGATGCTGATGCAGTCAAACATGTAACGCGCGCGCACGGGTAAGGATGATCTGAACCTTTAATTCGTCAGCTGAGCACTTATCCACCGCGAGAAATTCAGGGTATTATTTTTTTTGTGTAATTTATCAAATTAGCTGTTACTGTAACAATTTTCAGCTTATACTCAGCGCATATTTGTCACATGTTTACATGGAAAGCTGAAGCATAATCCAACACTCTAAAGTCAACTGATTATGTTTTTCAGTTACTATTCAGCATTATGAACATGTCGACCAAGTCTCAGCTTTTGTTGTATTAGTTTTTTTTTATAATTATTTTACGCGTATGGGATACTACTGCAGCTAAGTATGCAAGCTGAAGGTCCCTTACGTGGAATGCCAAATAAAGCGTGGAGAAAAATTCCAGCTCTTGTGCTTTTGGTCATCAAAAAAGTTCGCTGGATCTCAGGCTATAAGTAATAAAAGGGTATACATATGACACTCAAGCTCACAGGAAGCTTGTCTTGTGTCTACCTATTCCTAATTATCTAATGTGTTTAATTACCAAGCACTGAAAATATATATATTTGTACATCATATTAATACATCGAAATACGATAGAGAAAATAGTAAGAAAAAAGAAAATAAGAAGTATCTATACTAGTGGAACGAATCGCGTACAGAGGGTAGCCAATAATATTATTTTCTCAAGATTTGCTTAAATTTATCTATATTTTCATTCACATACATTTTAGTTCTGTTCTTATATTTTTTAAAATATTTTATTTCTTTAATTGATGCAGGTAAGACGTTATGCAATTTAATTCCCGTATAATTTATATATTTTGAGAGGACTGTAATTTTTTTTGGTTTTGGTTTTACACTTTCTTTATTTGACATCGAGCGGATTAAGTCGTTATGACCTGATTTATTCTTTATCTTGGGATGTTTATGTACATAATTAAGAATATCTATAAATATAAACTGTCAATATTCAATACATTAATATTTTCGAATAATGATTTTGTTGAATGTGCGTCTTTACTATGTAAATACGTCGATATGCGATGTAAAGTAACGTAAGACGCGGTTAGTAGTTGGATGGGTGACCGTTCCAGCTGTTATAGGGTGTTCCCCCTATAAGTAAAAAACACAAAACAAAAAAATGCAAAATTAACAGAAAATTCAGATCAGTTCAAGCATCATGGTAAACCATGATAAAAAAGTCAGTCAGACCTAGTTTACATCAAAACACTACATCCAAGGTCACAAAAATCAGAAAAAGTTCACGAACCTTCTATAATTCTCAAGTAATGTAAAATCACCGAAAACACACTTCCAACATTCATTCTAGTAATTTTATAAAAGAAATTTCACGAAAAACATCCCTTAAAAATACAACTCCCTCACAGTCATCATCAACCGCCATCAGTACCCAAAACAGCAATAGTTCATTTCGTTTCATTCACTCTTTAAACCACTTTTACATTGCAAACATCATTACTTCTTGACGACCCCTCGTATACTTCAACTTACCTTAAAACACACCATCCAACTTTAATTCATTCACTTCTCGCATCTATTTCAATTTTTTAATCTTGTTACTTTTTGACAACCCCCTGTATACACCAAACCACGTTCCCATTAGGAGCATTATCATAACTTATTTCCAGCCGCCTCGCACCTATCGGGAGCATTATCATGTCACTTCAACTGTTAAACGTCTGACCTTCGTGACGGGTTTACGGGGTCCTTTCATATCGTTAAAATTTCCGTCAATCAAATTCAAATATTTCCAAAACCCGAATAGATTCAAATTTCTTTTTATATCAAAAAATTATCCTTTTCGTCGCCGATTTTTCCATATGAGTTTCATCTCAAAATTTCCACTTTAAGTAAACTATTGCGCAATATTGTGTAATATGTTGCAATCGTGCCGATCCAGACTCGACGGTGTCATTTCCAGACCTAAAAGGGGGGGTAAAAACACTCGTGCTAGGTTCACGGGGCACGATAAACGCAGCCAATCTAACATGTATAAATACCGGAGTCCAGCAAGCCCAAGTTAAGTTGAGTTTTGACAGTGACTCCAGTGTTAAGTATTCGCGTAGTGTTCTTGTGGAAAATATATGTTTCAAAAGTGAATTTTTGTGTAATAGCTGATTATGCTATTGAACGGGTCCGGTTACTATTTAATTTATGTTGTAGATACCTCCGTCTAGCTAGGCTTTCTTATTCCCAGTCCCTGCAATCTTTTCGAGACAAGCTGTTCCCAGGCCGAAACCTGGTTAAAAAGAGTTAGTTTTAAGACATCACCTTAAGTGGCCCCTTCTAATATTAAGAACCCTTCGCTTTAAGTGGCCCCCTTTCAATTTTCCCTTTGCCTACGAGGCCCAATCGTCAATGTGAATTTTTTCGATTTAATTATTTTTTAAACATTTTTTTTTTTTAATATATTTTCAAAGCAGCCAAAGACAGAATTTCTGTTGTCGATTAGTTTACAATTTCAAAAAGAAACTTGTAAAATAAAATAGAATCATATCCAACTCTCTTCAATAAAATCGAATAAATAATTTTATATTGTCCTTTAAACCGCAGTGTTTAATTTCAATAAAAAATATCATACAGGCTGTAGCCGTCGACCCTAAAATAGCTATAAAAGTCAAATCAGTGATAAATTAAACCAAGTGATAAAACATAGTGCAAAATACAATATACAAGGTGTACCTAACAAGCACTCCCAGAAATCTACCCTGAGACTCTACCAATCGAAAAATAAGTGCACGGAAGCCCTCTGGGGTCTCAGCTCTAAACCCCCACTGCTCCAGATTTTCTTATTTCACCGAACAGAGGTCGAATCCGTGTTCACAACGAAGACCGCGTCCTCGCCTTACACATCTTCCAGCGGCTTGTATATCAGTGTATGCGCGGAAGCTATACAACCTTAGGCGAGGGTTGTATAGGGGATATACCATTCTTCGGAGGGGATGTAAAGCCGTCCGTCACTTGTCTATTAAATGTTAGGCAAGTAAATGATCCCTACTCTTCTTAAGGGAAGAGGTTCGGCAAAGTTTCTGGTCGGTCGTCTACAGGCGTCGGTGTTAGGCCTCAGTAGCGGAAATAGGCCGACGTTAAATAAATGTATAAAAAAAAGAAATATCTAGGTTTGTTTAAAATAATTTTTCAAATGTGTCTAGGAATTATTCTAAGGTTATTTGGAGTACTGTCAGATGCCCCCCCAATTATTGAACCGTACTTAATTATAGACTCTTAAGGCTTTATAAATATTTATGGGAGATTGTAAATCCATGTATTGTCTAAGCTGATAAAAGATAAAATGTTTATACTATCTTTCGAATTTTTCCTGTCAACATTTCCACATGTTTGTCCCATTTCAAAAACTGGTCAATATATAAGCCTAAGTATTTGATGTTTTCAGTTGATTTAATATAATCTTCACAACTGTTGCAAGTAATGAGGTTTTTGTATTCATAAAATTTTATTTACTAATATGGAATTTTCGTGCTGAATTAAAAAAAAAATTTAAAAATTTTACTTTTGTTTTTTAAGAGTTAATAAATTTTTTTGCTACCCAAATTTTTACGTTGTGAAGTCCCTTTTCCGCTTCTTTCCAGCTGACATCAAAAAATAATAAGACTATATCATCGGCATAACAGTGATTTCCCCTGAAATATCTAAATTAAGCATGTCATTTAGGTAAATTAGAAAAATAATTGGACCTATAACTATTCCTTGAGGTATTCCTTACGTAACGTTTTTCTTCACTTTTTTCTGAGTCTATGCTGGCAATCGGTTTTCGATTTGTTAAGTGGTTGTGAGTAAAATCACCGCACATCCCTCTTGTAATTATATATATACAATTTTTTTAGTAGCTTTTGATGAAAAATCGTGTCAGAAGCCTTTGCTAGATCTAAAAATATTATTTAGCTTTTGATATAAATGCATTGTTGCATTATACAGGCTGTCCATTTTATCAGGGCACTCGAGAATATCTCACTTAATATCGGTCGTACAAAAAAAAATAATTTTACGAAAATTGTGCCGATTTATATAACCCACAAAATAGTTTAAAAATATTTTGCAAAACAGAGTGTTTCAACGAGGTTTTATATAATTTTTTTCAAAACTCTCACTCAATCACACTCGTTTAAGAATTTAGAATTTTCAAAAATGATTTTCACTCACATTGATCGTTATAATATGTTCGTTACATATTGCCAATGCAATTTTAACTATGGATTAGCTCAAGTAGAATATAGAAACAGATTTCCACAAGCACTACAGCCGAATAAAACTCTGTTCAGAAATTTAGCTACGAAACTGAAAAATAATGGTTCATTTTTAAAGAAGAAGACAAGGTTGAACAGTGTTACTGATAATGTAAATAAGGCTATTAATTATGTAGAGTTATTAATTATGTAAGAAATAAAAATACAGAAAATTTGGAAACAACATCAAGAGAAATTCAAATTGCTTGTCATATAAATAAAACAATTGCTAGAAAAATTTTAAAGAAAAATGGTTACCGGTGTTATAAAGCCAAAGAAGTTTACAATTTACAAGCAGGGGACAAACCAAGGAGGACGACTTTTTGTAGGTGGTTGTTGGAAAAGAAGCGTGCCGATCCATTAATATGTAGTAAAATACTTTGGTCCAACGCCGACGAGGCAAATTTTTCCAATAATGGATTTTTTATCGCAATATTCAATACAAATGGACTTCTGAAAATACACACTGGCATAGATCGACTGGGTTTCAAAATCGTTTTTCAATAAATGTGTGGATAGGTATTTTAGGCACCAATTTAATAGGTCCTTATTTTTATGATGGTCACCTCAGTGGTCAAAGGTACCTAAACTTTTTGAGAAATGAATTTAATGAATTCTTAGATGACCTACCTTTAGAGAATCGACACAACTTTGAATATTTTCAACAAGATTTAGCTCCTCCCCACAATTCCCAGATTTGCCTAGATTATTTAGACGAAATTTTGCCTCAACATTGGTACCAATGGATTTATTCGATGGCCCCCTCGTTCTCCAGATATAGCCCCAACGGATTTTTTCTATGGGGGTATATTAAAGATAAGGTGTTTTCGACAACACCGCAAAATATAGAGGACCTAAAAGCTCGAATTCAACAGGCATGTATGCAGTTACCCCCGAAATACCGAGTAGTGCTTTAAATGCAGTGCCTCGCCGCGCTCGATTGTGCATAAGAAATCGCGGTGGACACTTTAAACACTTGATATGACATCTTAAAAATTATTTTGAGGATTAGATAAATATTAATGTTCTGTGTGCTATATTCTTTATATTATTAATTTGTTTTTGTTATCTGAATTTACTTTATTCTTCTTAATTGTGTTAATGTTTTATTATAGCAAAGATTTGAACAACTTATTGAATTATTTTATCATTTTATTTAATCATACTTCTCCACGGCAAGTATAATGCTTGTTAAAAAAAAATTATTGGTTTAAAAAAAAAAGTTTTTATAATTACTAACGTAGTACCAATGAATAAATATGGCATGTGATATATCGTTGAAAAGGGAGGAAAATACTCTATTTAATGGCGCCATTTCCCGCCCGTTTCAAAATAAGTTTTTTAACAGCCTGAAGAGTAAATCTCAAAATACAGCTGTTTTGAAAAAAATTAGATAAAACCTCGTATCTCTTCAAATAACGGGGATATTTGGTCTAGACTTTTTCCGCATTTTCAATATTTTCCCCCATAACTCTTAAGGTAGGCCATGGATTTCAAATGTCTATAAACCATTTTGTAGATTATGTAAATCGGCACAATTTTCGTAAAAATATTTTTTTTTGTACGACCGATATTAAGTGAGATATTCTCGAGGGCCCTGATAAAATGGACAGCCTGTATATTGCGTCGACCGTAGACACTCCTCATTATTCTCATATTAGCACAATCTTTATCAACAAAACTGTATGCAGTCATTTAATTATTTTTTACATTCTTTTGTACTTTCAAATGTGTGTTATATTAAAAATACATTGATTCAACTTGATTTATTCTGTGCTTACGCTAAATAAATATTTTGTATGTATTTTTACACGCTTTAGCGAATTAGTTTCATTATTTTGAGCGCGTTACAGATATAATTGAAAAGTTATGGCCATTTTATAAATAAAAACTGAAAAAAAAACCTGATACAGTTTAATTCATATTTCATAGCAAGAACCAGTGGAATTGACATCGAAATAAAAACCTTCATAAACGAGAATGAATTACACATAAATATATTTTGCAAATGCGGGATCGTACAAATTGGAATCATAAATAATACGGATGTATTATAGGGAGTTTGGAATTAAAATATATGGTCCCTCCTTTTTACACCACATTACACATAATAACAACATTATTATGCATTATACCGTACGTAACTTTAATTATTTATGGAGCTTGTGTAATCAATATTAATTTTCCGATGTGACTTTACACACAATAACGCTCCGCATTAAACAATTAATTGATTTTTATTCACTTGTCTCTCTTTATTAGAAACATATAATAATTGTAGTAATTATAGTAATGATCTTTACTGTTTAACAATAAAGTAACAGTTGACAGATGTTCTTCTGTCACTTAGAAAAATATTCGAATATAAAACAAGTAATTATCGTCAGAAAAGTCGCTTACGATAGTTTGCAACTTTTGAAATTTAGAAGTTTTGTAGAGTTTAATGTTTCTTAAAGCATTCATTTTGCAGTGTGTTCGGATCAATAATTAAGTTACTTGTACTATATCGGCTGATTCTGGGGTACTTCAAGGGTCACATTGTGGTCCATTGATATTCAGTCTCTTGTAAATTCTACACGTAAACAGTTTTTTTCGCAATGATGGCTTTGGATATCTCCATTCATTTTTTTTACAAACAGTGAAAGATCGCTCAGGGTTTCGTTTGCATCTATCGTTCTATACACACCTCAACATAAATATATTCTGCGTTGCAAACCTTGTCAATAAAGAATCTCACGCAAACTTAACAATTTATTTACTGAAAAATTTATTCTAAAAAAATGAATTATTAAAATATATCAATTTTATCAAGAAACACTTCTTTGTAGTTTTGATATAGTTCTGGAAAGTCTTTTAAAAATTGATATAGCCTGGAATGCGTATTAATGTTATGTTTATCTTTTAGCTTATATCTCTATTTGTTGAGTCAATAACAGACTATATTCTTCAAACGAATGTTAATGAAGGTTTTAAGATTTATTTCTTACACTTTACTTCCGAGTTTCAAAAATGATGTGATGTTAGTGCTGAGCCCCAAATCTCACAAGGTAGGTAATAGCTTGTCCTATTGTTTCCTTACATAAATTACGTTGCTTAATGTCCTCTCGACTTGTTATATCCAATTCTGGTTACTATAACTTCATCATGATTAATAATATTTCATATTTTTATATCATTTTCTTCCTAATATCGATCTTTCAAAATTTTCTTATTTACATATTAAAAGTTTTCTAAGAATTTTAATTTTCTTCTTAGGCAACATTGTGGCAAGTTATAAAACATATACATAAGTACTACCTATTACTAAGGGTCCTAAGGGGACATTTCAATATGACATAATGAATTGCATTTAAGTCAGCTCCGCCGTGTTCTCTTGTGGACATTTACAACTTTCCCTTAAAAATAAATCTGATGTTGATTTTTCGAAAAAAGATAACGTTAATACCGTAATATTATCACTGTTTTTTACAATTCCCAGTTTGCGACGTGTAAAATCTACTGAATAAATAATAGAGATAAGGAACATGCACAGCCAGGTGGAGAATAATAAACTAGTATTATTCAATACACTCCGGTACAAAAAGAACATAAAATTTCAATTTATTTTCTGGCTTTTGTTCGTAATAGTTCCACAATAATCCCATATCTAATAATTTATTATATCTTGCACAAATAAAAAGAGGAGGGTAATGTAGGAACGTGCGTCAGTGCTGTTAAGACCGCTTAAAAAAGGAAAAATGTTTGAAATATAGAAGCAACATTTCATCCTTTGGCAAACATGAAAATACGATATGTGTACAATTGATAAAAAGATAAATAGTACAGGATATAGGAAGATTTAATATTTTCTAAAATAATCTGGAAGTTTATTTCCTGATGGCAGCGGTGCATCGCTTTGGTGTTGTATTAAATAAATCGCAAATCTCGAGCCAATAAAATTATGTGTTTAACATTCTGCTAAACGAAACTCCATAAAAATGCTATTAAATGGTGTCGTATATAGAGTTAAAACAAATGAGCAGTTAAAAAATGCATTATAAATGGATGGTTACACAAAAATGGAAAGCAGTAAAAAAAATTAAAGCGACGCTAATAAAATCGCAAGAAACACAGGGACATTTATAGAGAATTAAAGTAATAATAATAATAATATTTATTAAATCCAACAGACATTACAATGTCCATAAAATTAGGATATAACATAAAGATACATACTACTAATACTAATATACTACACAATATGAAATTTATCTAAAAAAATCAATACAAAAATACACTATAAACAATCTATAAATAATATAAAAGTAAATCGAAATCAACCAAAACAATTTAAGATAAGATTCATATGGTAATATATCATTTGACGACCTACATAGCAATATTCGTTAAATGTATTTAAAAAATGAATTGGTGATCACCATTTCCCTAATAATATGCAAAAATATATTTAAGTCAACACAAAAGATATCCGCTCAGTATTGCGCTTCATTATACAATCTCCACAATGCTAAACAATGCGGAATTTTTGCGTTGGTTTGTGAAAGAAATATCACACCTGAAAGTGGGGAGATTTCTAGAACCAATGCTAAGAACTGAAACTTAAAAATTCAGGATTATCAAGAAGACCGTACACTAGTCTGTATAATTGAATAACGTATGATTTTTTACGTCTAATGAACAAGGGCTCCAATTTAAATTCATTAACTAAATCAGCATAATTATAGTTTACCTCTGGGTACCTTTTATATTTAATAAAATACATATATTTGCAGAATCTTCGCTGAATTGTCTCTATCATCTGAATATGAACACTTATAATATGGACTCCACACAACACTACAATATTCCAAACAACTTCTCACAAATGCAATATATAAGGTCTTAAGACAATCAATATTTGAAAAGTTTCTTGTGTTCCTTACAATAAAACCAAGCATTTTAGACTACGATTACTAATGTAATCATAATGTGAAATAAAAGATAACTCCGAATCAAAGATCACATCGAGGTCCTTTATTTGGTAAAATCTAGTCAGTATTATATCACTTATGGTATATTCACATGGCATACTCACGTTTTCTTGAGAAAAACATCATCTTACATTTACCAGTATTGAGGCTGAGTTTGTTAGCAACACACCAGTCGGCCAAGGCCTTAATGTCTGATTGTAATGTTTGACAATCCTGTTCGCTTTCAATAATTCTAACAATTTTCAGATCATCAACCTATAGATAAGTCTTAAAATCTAGCGACTTCGCTAACCAACATCGTTAACCAAACAGTAAAACATTATAGGACCCTGGTTTGAGCCTTGTTTGATACCACAACTGGCGCTATATAAAATTGACTTAAACCCTATATACTCCACATATTGGAAGATTCCAATAGCCAACAGACAGATGGCTGTTAGCAAGGATATAAACAATGTAATGAGGTTATCACACAACCCAAAATACAGTCTTTCAATTATAGTTTCATGGTGCACACGATCAAAGGCTTTCGTAAACTCTGTATAGATTACATCAACTACTTCTTTCACCACTGATGAAAGCATGCTGACTGTCAGATAATTGTCTAATAACGTGATTATATTGATAGTAAGCTACCATACTTTCAAATATTTTAGCAAAGTTGGGAATAATTCTCAATGGTCTATAATTGACAAAGAATGTTTTATTACATTAACATCAAATACGTGAAAACATTATTACCACTAAAAGCATGATCATTGTCAGGAGAGCTATCACGTTTATAATCATCCTCAATAAACACACTTTTAAAATATGTGGCAAAGCTGTTTGCTATATCCTGTGGGTGCAGTAGAAGTTCATCATTATAAGTCATATTTCCAGGAATTCTAGAGCATTTTTCTTTGCTTTAACATAATTTCATAAGTCATTCGGATATTGAGCTCAACGGACCTTACAAAATTGTCGTGTTCCCTTCGAATACTACTTTTAATTTTACGTTTCAAGTTTTTAATCCTTTCGGAATAATCAGACAGTTTATATTTTTTATACATCTTCACCAAATGATTTTTAGTTTTAATTTTTCCAACTGTATCTTTAGTGAACCAATACACAGAAATGGAATAGTTTTAGGCACATACATACCTTTCGTATAATTTGGTGTAGAAAAAATTACACGCTTCATCAACATCCTGGAACGTTTCTAGCTCCCTCCAATCAACATACTTATAGCATTATATAGCTCGCGAAAAATCGCCTCACGAAAATTATATCAAGGAGTAGTTGAGGACGAACCCTTACAGTAAAATTTTGGATTATTTTCAGACCAAGAAAGATCAGCGCTGTCATGGATGATGATTGTCCTCATCTACCAATACAAATTCGTCATGTGATAATTAAATCTAATATTCCAGAGTTTGAATTATTTAAAATACGATCATAATATTACAAATATTGAAACATTTTTGGAGCAGAATACACAGGACGAAAATCTGTTATGTTCATAATAATTTTGAAGCTCAGGAATTTTAAAATCACCAGTTAAAGCGGTTAGCATATCAGAGCTACAGCAATAATTTTCAAGGTAATCAAATATTTCATAATTGACAGTTATTAGTGCTGAGGGAGTGTACATATTTATCAATAAGATGGAATTATTGCTGTTGTATAATTTAACAGCTATTAAGTCAACATCAGGTAGGGGTGACTTGAGAGGTAGTTCCTCAGCTCTGTATTTCGGATCAATAGCAATTATAATAATAATAATAAATTTATTGCCCAAGACACATCGTAAAATTGTATATTAGACTATACATTATATGACTAGTTAAAACCTATCTTTGAACATAATTCTAAATAGCCAAATCCTAAATCCACACATTAAAATTTACACTAAAATATATTCAGTTGCATTAAAAGACTAGATTTTTATATAATATTGTGAACTGTATTAAAATCGAAATCAAGAACTTCTTGTATACTGTAGAATGTATTTTCTGTTAAAAGGCCTTTTAGGAATATATTTAGTTTGTTTGTTGTGAGTAACTTTACCTGATTGGGAAGTTTGTTATATAGTATCACATATGTATAATTTACTGGTTTCTGAGTTCTTGTCAGTCTGTGACACGGAATATTTAAATTATTTCTATTTCGAGTGTTGTATTCGTGATAATTAGAATTTCTAGGCAACAAGGAATTTTCTTTTATGTGCAGAATGCACTTATATATAAAAATACTTGGGAGTGTTAGTATTTTCATATTTTTAAAAATTGGTTTACAATGTTCAATAACTCCTGCAGAAGCCAAACTCCTCACAGCTCTTTTCTGTATTTTAAATATTCTATCGCTGTCAGATAAATTTCCCCAAATAATAAGACCGTAAGTTATAAGACTATAGAAATTGCTGTAGTAAAACGCTAAAGCTGTGTCAAGAGTGGTTAGATTTATTAATTACCTTATCTGATATACTACCTTAATTAGATTGCTTGCTAGATGGTCAATACGTTGGTGCCAATTTAATTTTCGGTCAATGTATATACCTAACAGTTTTTCCTAATTCAATTCGATTTCCGTCTTTTCAATAATCATTTTTAACTTCTTTGCCTCAAACCATCTAGTAGCGTCGTTTAAAACATCGATCGAGAACTTCAATACTTTTTCCTATATTTATAAAAGTAGTGCCATCAGCAAATAAAACAGTTTTATTTGACCTCACATTTACAGACAAGTCATTTATATACACTAAGAAAAAAATAGGTCCAAGTATTGAACCCTGAGGGACACCGACTGTGATTAGCTGCTTTGAGGAGCATTGTCCTGAAGGTGTTTCTACATACTAAATTCTATTTTGCAAACAGAATTTTAATAAATCTAAACCATGGCCATGCCATAAAATTCCAATTTTTTTAGGAGATAATCATGACTTACACAATCGAAGGCTTTGCTTAAATCTACGTATGTGCTTTAATGCTTTAAAGTTGCACACGATATTTTATTATTATCTATTGCATCTAGAACAGTCTCCAATATACTAATTATTGCTTTTGTTGTTGATTTATTTTGCCTATTATAGCCAATCTGTTCAGACGCAAACATGCTATTTGTCTCCAAATATTTTACTATTCTATTTTTTATAATAATTTTAAAAGTTTTTGATAATATAGGTAATATAGAGATTGGCCTATAATTATTGACGCCATCCGTGTCTCCTTTTTTATATACGGGTACCACTTTGGTCACTTTTAACAAGTCCGGAAAGTGCACTGTTCTATGCATTTATTTATTACGTAAGTCAGTATTTCAATCAATTTTTTATATATTTTAATGTTTTTGAATTCAAACCACAAAGATCTGCACTGTTGGTGTTTTTAAATTTCATTGTAGCTTCCTCAACTTCACGTATATTAGTAGGTGTTATATAAAAGTAATTTGCAGGAGAAACATGAACATCTTTTAGAAATTCTTCAAAATTACAATGCGTATCTGGGATAGTGCCTACTACTTGTTTATAAAAAAAATATTAAAATTTATTGCTGGTATGCTGATTTCCTGGTTTTTATTTTATTTTAAATGTACAAATTTCCATGTAACTTTGCTTTTATTTGACGCCTTTTTCATAAAATTTGAATTTGTTTTTTGTTTTGCTAATACGACTTCTTTTCTTTATGTGCTTCTTAATTCATTATATAGGTTATTAATTCCTGCAGAATTAACGGTATTTTTAATTACAAACACAGCCTCACGCTTATTTGTCATACTTCTTAGTTCATTGTTAAATCACCCAATTTAAATATTAACAGCATTATCTAAGTAAGTTTCTCTAGTCTATATGGAAATGGGAAAATCATCTAGAAATATAGTCAGGGTGCTTATAAGCAACATTAAATATTTTCTTGTACTCTATATTGGTAGTTTCTACTAAGAATTTAATTGGAAATACGCATACTATGACATTCTGGAGTAATATTTTATGAAGATTGGAAACGAAAACGAGCGGCACTAAAAGAAAGTATTCTAATAAAAAGTAATTTAATTCATCTTCGATATTTGAAACTGATTTTTTGTGTGTCGGCTCTTCTTGACATCAAGTATATGATCGATACAAAAAACGTCACTTTTACTCCATATGAAGCAATGTACTATTATTGGATAAACGTCCATTATTATTATTATTATTATTATTATTATTATTATATATTCTAGTCAATGAATGTAAATATAGTATTATTATTACTACAGTCATGTATTTCTAAAATGGAATAGGAAGTACCTTAATGTTTAACAGCTATTTTCCCTTACTTTGTAAGGCGGCAAAAATGGAATCAAGAGAGTGCCGATTTCCAGTAATAAGCTCAAAGTAAGTCGACCATGCACCGCATAATGGAATCCAAATCAAAGCTTATGTCATCTGGAAGTAACGTTTTATATACCCTTGTCGCTTTCCAACTGAATTTCCACCACATTAACATATATTCCACAGCGCTCTCCTTTAACATATTTTTACACTTCTATTTAACGGACAAAAATATTTTCCAATATATTTTGCTTTTATGGGCTAAACGGTTTGTTGCTGCATGTACTTCAGCATATAATTTAAGCGCCATTTTTGTATTGGCCGTCGAAGAAATTCTTAGCTTTGATATAAAGTGGGAACGTATATTAACAACAGGTACGCTTCATAGAGATGTAAACGACGCGGCGCGGAAAATAAAATAAAAACCCTCGCTAAGTAAAATTCGTCAATAGTTTAAGAAGAAAATATTTTAAGAGTCTCTGGACCTTAATAAAATTTTATATATATATATATATATATATATAGAAGGTGAAATATGCATCCCAGGGTGGTTCTTATTTTCCAGTATGGATTTTTTGTGACAGCTCCTGGAACGGTCCCATTCCATGAAAAAATGTTTCCTGTGAAATTTTAGCCCAATCGGATTACGTTGGTGCTAGTGTTACTCTCCACTAGTTCCATTTTTTGTTATGCTATCCAGCGCCTCAAACAAAGAAACAACCTCAACATCCTCAATATACTCCTTAACTTTTTGTTCACACTAAAGCCTACCCTAAAGTATTTGGTTTCAATTCAATACTTATAGCCATTCCCACGTGGTGAGATATTTTCTCTCAGCTCTTGGTGATGACCACATTCTATGGAAATCGCCCGGTCGTTTGTTTTCTCCCCGTGATCCGACCAGTCAAGGCAAGCCCCACGGTCACAGGTGTTATATTTTCTTCCCCTTTGCTGGCATTTTTGTCCTTTCCATAACGGGAGTTGAAGTGTGAGCTATAACAGGAGACATTAACATTAATATTTTAGATACAAAAGACCAGAATGTTCATAACTATTTGAAAAAAAGTTTTCTACTATACGTGAACAAGCCTACTAGGGTAACAGAACACACAGTGAGTATTAAAGATCATATTTTTGTTAACTCTAATATTCAAAAAGACAAAAAGATATTGATATAAAATCTAATGTAATTCAAACAGCTATCATAGACTACTTATTTCATGGTATCACTATCCATCCATTTTAATGAGTTCACTAATAATTAAAAAAAAATATGACACAAACCAGAAAACTATTAAAACTACAAATCACAAAAAACTGCATCAAGTACTAGCAAAAGAAGAATGGAAAGAAGTGATACAGTGTATGGATACTGAACAAACGTACACGGCATTCATAAATAAACTTAAAATATTTGTAAATGTAGCAACAAAAACAATTTGCCAGAAAAACTAGTTAAAAAAATAAACCGTGGATTACATTTGGACTAACAAACTCTATACGACATAGATATTAGACGAAAAAAATATGTTACGGACTGGAACAATGGAAGCCATCCAACAATATAGAAATAAATTGAATATTTTACTACAGCAGACAAAAAAAATTGAACAAACTAACAACAATAATTATAAACAGATATGGAGTATTATTGGTGAGGTTACAAATGGTAAAAATAATAATAAAAAATAAATACTATTAAGCGAAATTATATTCTTATAACGGATAATACGGAAAATGCAATTGCTTTTAATAATGTCTTTATAAAAATATGTAAGGTAATGGCACAAAAATACATACTGGGCAAGAAAACTTTCCATCAAAAAATATATCTAGTAACTCAATGTATCTTAAACTGGATCACAGAGAATGAGTTTATATTATGCATTGCATCTTTAATAAAAAATATTCATTGTTATATCCTAACACCACTATTACACATGATTAACTCTATAATACCTGCAGAATTTAAAGTTTTAGTTGCTACGCCCGTATATAAAAACGGCGACCCTCAAAATTTAACTAATTACAGGCCAATCTCGGTAATAAACAACTTTGCTAAAAATCTTCGAAAAATTTTTCAATATAGGGCTTACGGATTTTCTTCTTTAAAAGAATATATTTTACAGAAACCAATATGCTTTTAGAGGTAAAAAATATACTGAGGATGCCGTTTATGATTTAACCACTGAAGTAATAATAATTTAGATAAGAAGAAAAAGAGTCTTGTAGTATATATAGACTTGGCAAAGGCGTTTGACACAGTACGCTATAGATCACTGGTTGATAGATTGAAAAATGTTGGAGTCAGAGGCGACGCATTACGATTGTTTGAGAATTATTTAATTGACAGAAAGCAAAAGGTAAAAATGCGGGAAAGTTTCAGTAACTCTGTCTTAATGGGTATACCGCAAGATACTGTATTGGTACCTCTGCTATTTCTCGTATATATTAATGAAATTGGAAAATAATGGAACTGTATATCATAGTAAATGACACAGAAGCAAATAGGACAGAGGTATATAAGAAAGCTGAGCAGGCCTCCAGTTAGTACAAAATTGACTAGATTTTAGTTTATTAATTTTAAATATCAAAAAACACCATTTATAGCTCTTTCCACTTCAGCTGCTGATAAACCTGTTCAAAATACACTAAAAATCCACAAAAATACTGCAATATTAATTTCAATTGCCCTGAAATAAGAAAAGTAAAATCTAATAAATATATCAGAGTTATTATTGATCAGCATCTGAGATGGAACGACCATAGTAATTTTATAGCAACAAAAATTCGTAAATAATTTTATAAATTTTATCAGTTAAGATCCGTCGTAAATAAAAAATTGTTAATGGTTTTATACAACGCCTTAGTCGAGTCTATTAAAATATTGCTTTGTAATTTGTAGTGGATTATACAATAATTCATTACACAATCTTGCTGTGTATCAAAATACCACAATAAAAATAATTTTTAAGAAAGATTGAATGTACTTCACTAACGAACTATATAAAAATACAAATATGATGAATAAGGAATGTATGCTGTCAAATTATGATATTCTCCTGTATAATTAAATTAATTATAATTGTTTCCAAGTATAAGATAATATTTTAATAATTTATACAAATAGTAAGTAAGTACATGTCAAAAATTATTTTAGAGGACCATGCACAACACAAAGATGTTCTTTGATTCTCATTAACCAATTAAATTCCCGAACTCACTAATTAAAATACAAAAAAATAAAGGCGCCAGATTAGATCTTTGGAATAGAATGGAAGTTACCGACTGATGCAGTTATTCGATTATTAAAGTGAGTAAAGTACATTAAAGAATCATCTTTACGCCTTCTGTCTCTCTCTCGCTGTTTTGCTTTTTATTTAAAATAGATAAGTCATCTTGAATTGAAGTACACAATTTATGCGTACAATTCCTTCCATTCATTCTCCGCCGCTGCCACCAATTAAAATTTAATTTATGTAAGAGGACACTCACCAAAATACAAGTTACGAAACCAAGTCTGAAGATATGGTGGGTTTCACTTAATGGGTCTATTAAAATTTTAACCTCAACTATCATTAATGAAATTCTAAGGTGGCAATTAAAAGGGTTTACCGTAACAGCTAAGATTTAAATAATATATTTAGATGATATGAGAAAACTAGAACCGTTGATATTATTCTTTATACAGTGTATAACATAAATATATAAATAATTCGGGAAAATGAGTAATGAGTAATTTGTAAACAAAATCAGATTTATATTTAAAATTTTATTTCTAGTTACGGTAATAATATTTACATATTACTTGAAAGCGATGCGTGCAGAATAGCCCTGGGGGCTATGTTATGCCGCGGGATTTTGAATGATGATTCTGAATAATACAATCCTTATATACTATACGATCATACTTTATCAAGTGTTAGTTATCAAGACACTTGATCTTCAAGTGTCTTGATAACAAATAATATCCCTTAGGGGGAAGTCAGCACAGAGTGACCCTAGCATGGGTACCACGACACGAGGGACACGGAGGAAACGAAAAGGCTGACCAACTGGCCAAGGAAGGCGCACTTGAATCCCCACTAGGACCCGAGCCCTTTTTTGGCATGGCAAAGCCATGCATACGAGCAGCCATTAAGGAATGGATGCAAAATAAATCTCTGAAATGGTGGAGGAATCTCCCAAGACAGAGACAAGCCAAAGAGTTCATTAAAGAACGTTCGGCCAAATTTACGGAAGATCTACTAAGCCAGAATAGGAAGGCCATCAGAGTAATAGTAGGCCTTCTAACTGGCCACTGCCGGCTCAATAGACACATGAGTCTAATGGGCCTGGCAGAGGACGCAACATGCAGATTCTGCCAAGAGGAAGAGGAAACCTCAGTTCACGTATTGTGCCACTATGAAGGCCTGGCGAGACTGAGATTCGAAGTACTCAGAGAAGAAAACTAAGGGCGGACAGCTATACAAAATAGCCTTTATCAAAGCTGTGGAGTCTAGTATAAAGGACAAAGCTGGATGAGGTACTATAAGAAAGATATTCTGGGAGCATTACAATAGACCTGAAAAGGTCGCGTTGGTAAAGACTAAATAACCAGCTCCTTTGTTAATCTATTATTGATATCTCCCCTGTATTTGACGTTGTTGACAACGAAATTCTGTTAAATTATTATTACGCAGATGAAAAAACGGGATACAGAATGAATATCAAATTATAAAAAATAAAATTTACATTCAAATTGAAATTGCTAAATTCGATCTTTAATAAATTTAAATTAAAAAACACTCATAACGAGACTATAAGGAACGGTTTTATTTGCAAAGTAAAGAGTAGTTAATTAAAAAACAGATGAAATCATTCAGCTGTATTTGCTCTGGATAGATTAAAGAGTTCTAGCATATTTTTATCGAACCCGGTTTATTTTATAAAGGGAAATTAAAGCCTTTTGAATTTCTACTTAGTGTCAATCTGCAGTTAGTCGGGAATCGTGCAATTAAGTGTTTTTCAATATTTCATAAGTTCTAATTCATGAGTTGATGGCAAATAATGAATTGAATCTGATATCTGGTATTCACAAGGACTAATTTCTAAAATTTACACTTTGACACCTTCAATATTTTTAGGTAATTATAAATTATAATAAATAAGTATTTGTTTAAAAATAAGATTTTGTTCTTCAGCTCAGCTCAACGATACTCTTGAATTTCGACACGTATGAGATTCTCTGGAACCAAAAGCAGACGGTTGATTTATATGTAAAACCACATTGTAAAACATTTTTAAGGTCGCGATTCGACTTGGAATTGCGAAACTGGAAAAGTATACTTTTGTAATTTTCAGCGCAAAATATTATTAAAAAAAAAGAAATAAGTTATTGCCTTATACCTCAAAGAGAAATAACAATGTAGCTACGGACACGTGATTCGGAGTTATTGCTCCTCATCAGCGTAGCGTAGCTTAGCGAATATATCTTATAGTTGAGCAAAACTAATAAAGGTAGGAAAGTACAATACACAGTACTCCAATTGTACTTTCGTACTTCAGTGCCCGCATCTTCCAGTTCTGACGATAATCACCAGGGGCTCACTTCTGTAGCTTTTGTAGGTGGCTGTGGTGTAATACCTAACCATACCGAGCAACGAACAGTTTTCATTTCATTATATTTATTTGGTAAAATTAGTGAAGTTTGTGTATATGTTATTGAAGTTTATAAAACAACTTTCAATATTAACACTACTACATTGCAAAATTGGCAGAAGTCCGTAGCTAATTAAGACTGATTTTCAGTTTTCTTTACATTTTGTTTTGATCTGTATTATTGATATGTTGGCGACATCTTTTATGTGTCTTCATACACCTAGTAATTAACGTTGGTCGTATGATCCAAAAATTACCAATATCAGGTTATTCAAAAGAAAGTAGCGTCGCGCCTATGAGCGAACTGAAAGGGAAATGTTATTTAAACGTAAATAAAACGGATATAAACAATACTTACTCCACAGCACAACAAATATTAATACAGCTAAATAAATGAAAAAAATGTGTAATAATTTCTCCCTTACGAGAAGTCAACAAAAATCTCAAAAAATATAGTAAAATCTTCACACTGTATATCAACGAAAATATCATGAATAGACAATCTCCCCTACCAGAGACACCCATGAAATGTCTTTTACTGATAACGTTAACATAGAGACGGTGTATTTATCATTGTTTAAAATTGGTTATTACCTAAGCAACTTTAAAGCTCTAGTGTTTTAAAGGCCCGATTTTGCACGCTTCTTAGCCTTAAAAACATAATTCACGTATAGAAATATTTTTATTAATAAACATTTTTTATTATACCTGAATTATAATCCATGTTTTTTAATCTAAAAATCTTATAAAATCGGGCCTCTAACGTGCTAGAGCTTTAAAGTTGCTTAGGCAGCAACCAATTTTAAACAATGATAAATTCCGATTAAAAATGAAATTCAAGGATTACTTTGTAAAATGAATCTACTTAATTAATTTTTCTAATTTTTACTTTGCAGTGCAGGTATAAAAAATAGCGTATAATACACGTGTATAAGTAGCCTTTAAAACTCTTACCCACCCGTGCGTGCTTTAAAGACTTACTTATACACTTGCACTATAATATACTGTTATTAAGCGTAAATAGCAGAGTTGATTATTTTATTTTGTTTAATTTAAAATTGTTTACACGTGTTAAAATATTTAACGTATTGGCATCGACACTTGAAATTTCGCCTAATAGACGATTTTATTTTAACTTGTTTTATTTGAATATTTTAATACTGAGAAAATTCACTGTTTTATTTTATGCGCGATGGCAGTTTAATTAAATTAATATTTTTACTAGGGTTGTCCAAGGAAGTAGAACGACCACTTGATTTGTTGAAATTTACGGTTGACCGGGAAAGAATGAACTTTTGGTTTAGAGACTTTGCTCGTGGAACCCAGAAACTAACTTGAGGTACACCAAAACTGACTTGCTTTGAACTTGTCATGCTCCTATATTTATATGGTAGGATGGGAACTTGGCTCGCAGAAGTCTGGATAGAGCTGGATATCTCCCCGGCCAGTCTATGGGGCTCGATATTGTGAAATATTGCGAAACTGTTCGAATTGAGGACTGAAAAATTATATTATAATTACGGCAATGAAACATAGGATTTTTCGATATATAAATGAAAGTTGAATCTAGCTTGGGCTTAGAATGAGTGATAACTGTCTGAAAATATTACTAAAATTGAATTGGTCCCGTAAAGCAGTTCCGGAAGTCATAAATTAAGTCATATTAATATACATATTAATGTCATATTGAGAATGTTCCATCGCCGGTGTTGAAACGAAATGGAAGTAAATTTTGATGATTGAAGTTAAGATAGCCACGAATTACTGGAAACGCGTATGGAACATATGAATAGGAAATAAGTTTTGATATCGGTATATCGGAAGAAAGTTTTGATGAATGTGATGATAGCTTGTTAGAAATGTGAGTGGAGTTTGATTTGATATTAATATATCCTCTCCTATCCTTAATATAACCTCTCATTAATATGAGAGGTTGAATTAAAAGTTGATTTAACGGAGAAAATAATTTATAGAAAATTTTCGGAAGTGAATTAAAATATTTTGATTTGAAGTTTTGAGGGTGGTTTTGATGTGAATCGAGAGGGGGCGGTATTTTTTAGGGCAGTCGTTTGTAAAGTTTTTGCTATGAATTAGTTAATTTGAATGTTTGAATGATTCTATTGACAAATTTAGGTTAATTGTAAATTATCGGTATGGTATGAATTTTCTCAGAATTATTTTTGAAAATTTGTGGTTTTTGACTATTTTGAATGTCTGAAGAACTTTTCATTGTGTTTTGATTAGGTGACCTTGAAGATCGATTTATTTTATTTATTTTGCAAATTATAGTATTTTTCACATTGACTATATCGTTAATGTATGAAACGTACTATAACATTTGAAACTGCCACCAATCTAAGTACTAACCGCGTCTAACGTTGCTTTACATTGTATACCGAAATATGTACATAACAAGCCGCACCTACCCTCGCCCCACGTTTGAAGAAATTAATTCTTATATTTTATGTTACATACATACAGTGAAGGAATATAAACATGATGATTATTTACATAACTAATCGTAATTTTGTTGAATTTACAATAAAATAAATTAAACATTTTCTTAAAAACGATCACTAACAGAACAACGAATAATCTACTTTAGTTGCAAATTGCATATCTGGCCAGTATTTGCTACACCAGTATTAGAACCGGGATGCTTACTTATAATTATTAATTTCTATTGGAGTCCACCAATGTCAATATGACCTGATTAGTGTTGGGAAACTACTGGAAACTATTCCGCCTGCATTATATTACACGCTAGTTAAAGCTAAGACAATTGTTCTCATTAATTAGAAGTTTACTGAATAACTGCTACTTTGAAACAGAAAATTGATGTCGGTATAGACCGGATTGAATAGTTGTAGCGATAATTACATGTCAGCTAAATAACTTTCCTTAAGATGTCTACTTCCTTAAAGCAGTAGCAGACAAAGTAAAGTAAATTTTGTGAAGACTGTGTAATAAAATAACATTATACAACAATGTGCAAGAAATATCTGTACTACGGACATCTCTTGTCTATAATTTGATGACTAAAGGAACAGTGGAGTCTTGTTGTGCATTCGCCTACGTCGTACTGATGAGAGCTAACAAGCTCGAAACTTTTAGGATTAATCTGCCTGCTGGGGACTTGTTGCAATCAGATTTTATTTTGCGTTTTCCGATTGAAGACGTAGTATGTAGCAAATTATAGGATATTATTTTCAATTGATTTGGAAACGCACGTTGTGCATCTTGATTGATGGCAATGAATCGATTTCCTTTCATAGGAAACGATGGAATACTGGACTTTCGTATTAGGTGTTCGGTTCTGTTGCTCGGGCGTCAGCTCATGTTTTAAGTGTTAGAACCTTACCTTACAATCCGGTGAAGCAGGACTTGAGTAGCTACAGTGGGGACACGGAATGTCCCGTGAATTATTATACCGATTCATATCTGTTACTGAAGTGAGTATTGGTGACATTCTTGAAGCTACAAATAAGCTTAAGCTTAAATCAGCTATAGCTTCAGACTTAGTCACGCTATATCTTATTGAAGTAGTTAAGCGGTGGGCTATATTAGATTTATTTAATATATTCAAAGCAATTTGTTAAGTATTTTGTTTCTTCAGCAGGCACAGAGGCAGTTTTAAATTGGATGCACACATATGGATGATCTACTGTGACCTAAGTAAGGCCTTTGTGATGCCTTTTTTTATACAGTAGAATGAAATGCGTCACTTTGGGACCAAGTATCTGCAGCGATGACAGTATGGTTCTGTTGCTCGGGCGCCAGCTCTTGTTTTAAGTGTTGGAACCTTACAAGCCGGTTAAGCAGGACTTGAGTAGCTACAATGAGGACACATAATGTACCGAGGGATGTTATACTGATTCATATGATTAATGATAATGTTTTTTTTGTTAGTGACATTTTTGAAACTGCAAATAAGCTCAAGCTTAAATTAACTGTGAATCCAGACTTAGTCACACTATATATCTTAATGAAGTAGTTAAACGATGTGCTATATTAGATTTATTGAATCTATTCAAAGGAATTCTTTTAAGTATTTTATTTTTCCATCGATCTAACAGAGTTAGGAAATTTATAATGATTTAAGAAAATTAATATATTATCTTGATATTGATATTTTTAATATTTTTTATTTTTTAGACGATAACTCAAATAAAGATGTAGTATATGATATTACTTATTATTTTGTTCTGTAATTGGTTGTATACTATAGAAAAAAATAAATGATTATTATTACTATTATCTATTTTAGTAGGAACAATCCAGGTTTCTATTTATATCATAATACAGAATAATTAACGTTTTATAAATAACTAAAACATCAATAACACCGTCACAATACCCCGAAATGAAAAGCATCCACTACGGTTCAAATACACGAAGGTGGAATGATAAAAGTGACATTCGTCGCTTATACACTTTCCACAAAATTTATAGAATAGAATGGAAATGGGAAAAAGAAAACAGAATAGGCACATTCCCCTAAAGAAATCGAATGTCATCGTAAACATACGTTTATGTTATGCAGGATATATTGAAAATAAATTAGTACCTAATAGAAATGGAGAGGGCTTAGAAAGGGTGAAATTGGGGTGAACATAGGCGCCAACTGAGGGCAGGAATGTATTTAAATTTTCATTATTTGCATCTAATATGTACTTTATATAATTTTACTTTCACGTCCAGTGGAAGTATAGTAACGCAAAAAAATTTTTTTTTTTGTTTAAATAGGCTTAAAATGTCATGAAACGTCAAAATTTTAAATTTGAGCAAAAAAAAAAAATCATGTCTGTCTGTCGGTCTGTCTGTAACTTTTTTTGTGCGCACGTTTACTCTGGAACCGTTTATGATATTAACTTGAAATTTGGTACACTTATGTATTGTAACGAGATCTGGAAATAGATTATATTTTGATTTAATTTCGTTAAAGGGTTCGGAGGTAAATGGGGTAAATAAGGGTAAATAGGCAAAGCAAGCAGGTAAGATTCCATAAAATTGCAATTTAGGGCATGTACGAAAAATCAAGGTCTCAAACTTTTTTTTGGCATCAGCTACCTCCCCCCTCACTATCACCCCCACACTATTATGAAAGGAAGTAAAAATAAATAAAATGTGATTTAGTGTGTATACAAGAACGAACGCCTCAAACAATTTTTTTGGCGTTAGCTAGCTAACTTAAATTGGGATTTAGTGTGTATACGAGAACCAAGGGCTACTAAATTTTTTTTACATTAGCCACCCCCTCTACACAACCGAACTACGCAGCACATCCCTCCTCCCCTGATGAGCCCAAAGGTGTATACGGAAAACAGATTACTAACGATGGGATAACTGACTTAACGTTCGTCTCTGAATGACTTTATTTGTAACTTTTCTGTGATTCCAAATCCTAATCCTGTTTTTATCGCCGAGTTTTTGGTTGGCACTCAAAAACCGAATAGAAAAACTGTTCACTGGCTTAACCAGAAGCTAAAAATTATGAGGGATATATTATCCTGTTTTGAAACAATTTGAAACTCTACAAAAGATCCTAGCGGGTTTGCAATCTACAAAGTTCTAAATAAACAATATAGGGATATTATTGTTTTGAGATTTACTGTTCAGGCTGTTAAAAAAATTATTTTGAGACGGGCGGGAAATGGCGCCATTAAATAGAGTATTTTCCTCCCTTTTCAACGATACTATATCACATGCCATATTTATTCATTGGTACTACGTTAGTAATTATAAAAACATTTTTTTTAAAACCAATAATTTTTTTTTAACAGGCATTATACTTGCCGTGGAGAATTATGGTTAAATAAAACGATAAAATAATTCAATAAGTTGTTCAAATCTTTGCTATAATAAGACATTAACACAATTAAGAAGAATAAAGTAAATTCAGGTAATAAAAACAAAATAATAATCAAGAGAGCAACATGGAGCGGTTATGCGGTTATAACTGCGAATACTCTTGTATTCGCAGTTATGCCAATGTATAGAGGTCTTCCATAAAAGCGTCACTCCTTGCTCAGAAAATTAAAATGTCTTTACCAATTAATTTAAGTATAATATCCATTTGTTTATATTTCATGATTTCACTAGTATTTCAATTATTTTAAAATAGTTGGCTATGAACAAACTTGACAATCTATTTTTTTGACAGATCATCTCAATTAATACTTAAACTCTCACTCAATCACACTCGTTTAAAAATTTAGAATTTTCAAAAATAATTTCCACTCGCCTTGATCGTTATAATATGTTCGTTACATATTGCCAATGCAACTTTAACTCTGGATTAGCTCAAGTAAAATATAGAAACAGATTTCCACAAGCACTACAGCCGAATGAAACTCTGTTCAGAAAATTAGCTATGAAACTGAAAAATAATGGTTCATTTTTAAAGAAGAAGACAAGGTTGAACACTGTTTCTGATAATGTATATAAGGTAAACCGAGTTATTAATTATGTAAGAAATAAAAATACAGAAAATTTGGAAACATCATTAAGAGAAATTCAAATTGCTTGTCATATAAATAAAACAAGTGCTAGAAAAATTTTAAAGGAAAATGGTTACCGGTGTTATAAAGCCAAAAAAGTTCACAGTTTATAAGCGAGTTACAAACCAAGAAGGTGGCTGTTGGAAAAGAAGCGTGCCGATCCATTAATATGCAGTAAAATATTTTGGTCCGACGAGGCAAATTTTTCCAATAATGGATTTCTTAATCGCAATATTCATTACAAATGGACTTTTGAAAATACACACTGGCATAGACCGACTGGGTTTCAAAATCGTTTTTCAATAAATGTGTGGATAGGTATTTTAGGCACCAATTTAATAGGTCCTTATTTTTATGATGGTCACCTCAGTGGTCAAAGATACCTAAACTTTTTGAGAAATGAATTTAATGAATTCTTAGATGACCTACCTTTAGAGAATCGACACAACTTTTAATATTTTCAACAAGATGGAGCTCCTCCCCACAATTCCCAGATTTGTCTAAATTATTTAGACGAAATTTTGCCTCAACCCTCGTTCTCCAGATACAACTCCAATGGACTTTTTCTATGGGGGCATATTAAAGATAAGGTGTTTTCGACTACACCGCAAAATGTAGAGGACCTAAAAGCTCGAATTCAACAGGCATGTATTGCAGTTACCCCGAAATGCTGAGTAATGTTTTAAATGTCGTGTCCCGCCGCGCTCGATTGTGCATAAGAAATCGCGGCTTGTTAAAATAAAATGTTTTTATAATTACCAACGTAGTACCAATGGATAAATATGGCATGTGTGAACGATCCATCTTTAATGGTGTCTGAAGGACGTCTTTTCTGCTTTTAAAAAACTTAGAAAAATTAAAAAAATAGGAAAAAGAAAAAATTTATTTTCTTTTTCCTCAACCTTTTCTTAACTCTAAATAAATAAATATTACGTTCACAAAATTTTTTTTAGGGTTCAACACGACTGTTTCAGACGGTGAATAATGTAAAAAATCATACTTACTGTCGTTTATGCTTAACTGTTGCTTTGATGGTATCAATTGGACATCGTAACACTATAAACCTAACCATACCACACTTTCTTAAAATTAAACCTGAAAAGGAATTTTGTTAGAAAACACAACTAAAAGACAATATAAAGTTCAAAATATATATATTAAATCTTTAAAAAATTATGCTTTTACAACAACATTTATTTCAAGAGAAAATGTTTAACAAACACTAGTCTGGCCCGTGTACAACACATGGTGAGGAACGGAACGATTTATAATGTACCAACTACCATCCAATATGCGGTTTAATAAGCTAACGATGCACAAAAAGATTCAAGAAAAGTTCAATGTAACTGAAATTTTGGTGGGCCTTTGCTTGCCTGTCTTATAAACGTATTATATAATTCACATGAATTTTGGTCGCTCCTCGGAGCTTAAAATTGCTTGAAGCGCTACTACTTCGATTGTATTCTACAATAACAACTTTTTACGTTCAGGCAAGGCGGATCCCATGCACGTGTGAGTACATGGTATAGATACTTTTTTGACTCCGAATCACTGAGGAACCGGTTTAGGGCAAACCCCGTCAAAACACATCATTTCCCCGTCAAATCCGACTGCTAGGAAATGATGGGGGTCCCATGTCGCTAAGGGCTATTTTCGCTATAACTTCCGATATACTTTGAATAGTCGTTGGACTAACTTGTCGTCATATTCAATACCTCGTAAGAGTTGCAGTGCTTGACAACGTGGATTCGTAAAAGGGTTTTTAATCTTGAAAATTTCGAAGTTAAAGTCTAATTTTAGTACACTTTCTAAAATTAGGTGGTAGGGGCGACATTACGTCCCTGTGCAGCGACATTTGCTACACTTTCTAAATTAACGCTCCTTGAAGAGTTAGCGAAAATTTGGCATAAAAAAACGCTCCGAAGAGCGAAAATATGTTTACAAGTATTAAAAACCTCTTCCACGGCGTTTTTACGTGAAGCACGCTTTTCGTACGAAGTATTTCCTAAGTCGGATTTTGTTACAACGTCGAAAAGTATATCGGGGTTATAGCGTTCTTTAACAACAACATGATTGCAAAATGAGATTTTGGAAACTACAACGAAAATTTTAAATTTCGTAACTACCACAAAAAAACGCTCCACTAGGCGTAATTCTTGTAACTGCAATGAACTTCGTCCCACTAGGCGCTGTTTTTGCAAGTATAACAAGAAACGTCCCAGGGGATGTAATTTTTGTAACTATAACAAAAGACGTTGCATGGTACGTAAATTGCATAACTGCAACCAAATTTGCACTAAGCGAAAATTTTAGCAACTATCTCGAAAACGGAGTAGCACTGCTTCTTATGCATGTTATGGACTACGAGGACGAGTTAATAGTCCCGCCATAACGTTCCTGAAAGGAGACTTTTTGCTGGCTACAAATCTATTTACGCATTTTTTCAAAGTTAGCAGTCGTTTTTGGCGGTAAACTGATGTTTTCCGCCGTATTTGCCTACAAGTGATTCCCTAGTGATTCGGAACCCATGTCTCTCTATTACCACGTACATAGTGCATGGAACCGCCGTGCCTGAACATATGAGTATAAAATAATATTCTAATCTTTTGCGATTCAAGCATCTTTAAACTCGATAACAGAGTGCCCGAAATTGCCTGATATTTTACAATTACGTACTTGTTAATATTATTATATTTATGTATTTCTTTTCAATATTCGTAACTCTGTATACACATTTAGCAATTCTTCTCGTAAACATTCGTATTTGCCCTCAGTTGACGCCCATGTTCACCCTTATTTTACCATCCCTAAGCCCTCTCTATCTCCATTAGGTACTAATTTATTTTCAATATATCCTGAATAACATAAACATATGTTTACGATGACATTCGATTTCTTTAGGGGAATTTGCCTGTATTGTTTTCTTTTTTCCATTCCCATTCTATTCTATAAATTTTGTGGAAAAGTATATAAGCGACAAGTGTCACTTTTATTTTTCCATCCCAGAGCATTCCAACGGTTCTGGATTCTTGTCATTGCACGGCATCGCTTTGGCTGGATGCCTAATTTTGTTTCAGTCGTTATTTATGTCGCTTAATTTACGGAACGGATAATTTTTAAAATGTTTATTGATTTAATTCGTTCACTATTTACATATTTATTTATATACATACTCGGTACAAGCAGCATTATATTCTATACTGATTAAAATAAAAAGTCAAATATTGTTGCAGCTGGTTATTGCGAATACCTATTTGATTTGATATATTTTGGACGCCACGTGATTTACTTTAGGTGCCCTATATACAGGCTGTCCATTTTATTAGGGCCCTCGAGAATATCTCACTTAATATCGGTCATAAAAAAAAAATTTATATTTACGAAAATTGTGCCGATTTATATAAGCTATAAAACGGTTTAAAGACATTTGAAATCCATGGCTTACTTTATGAGTTATGGCGGAAAATATGGAAAATGCGGAAAACGTCTAGGCCAAATATCTCCGTTATTGGAAGAGATACGAGAAAATTTCTAAGGCAAAAATTTTTTGCAAAATAGAGTGTTTCAACGAGGTTTTATCTATTTTTTTTTCAAAACCGCTGTATTTTGAGAATTACTCTTCAGGCTGTTTAAAAAAATTATTTTGAAACAAGCTGGAAATGGCACCATTAAATAGAGTATTTTCCTCCCTTTTCAACGATATATCACATGCTATATTTATTCATTGGTATAGCGAATACGACCAGAATTTAAACCGTATAAAAACTAAAAGCCAGCAAAACCAGTCGGCATCTGTTGCAGAGGTAAACAGAAATGCTTGTCATAAGAAAAACAATAAAGAGATGCCGGCTGTTTTTGCCGGCTTTTAGTTTTTATATGGTTTCAATTCTGGTCGTATTCATTATACTACGCTAGTATTTATAAAAACATTTTTTTTAAACCAATAAATTTTATTTTTAACAAGCATTATACTTGCCGTGGAGAAGTATGATTAAATAAAACGATAAAATAATTCAATAAGTTGTTCAAATCTTTGCTATAATAAAATATTAACACAATTATGAAGAATAAAGTAAATTCAGGTAACCAAAACAAATTAATAATAAAAAGAATATAGCACACAGAACATAAATATTTATCTAATCCTCAAAATATTTTTAAAGATATCATATAAAGTGTTCAAAGTGTTCACCGCAATTTCCTATGCAGAATGGGGCGAGGCACTGCATTTAAAATATTACTCAGCATTTCGTTGAATTCGAGCTTCTAGGTCCTCTACATTTTGCGGTGTCGTCGAAAACACCTTATATTTAATATACCCCTATAGAAAAAAATCCGTTGGGGTTATATCTGGAGAACGAGGGGGCCATCGAATAAATCCATTGGTACCTATCCAATGTTGAGGCAAAATTTCGTCTAAATAATCTAGGTCATTTAAGAATTCATTTCTCAAAAAGTTTTGGTATCTTTGACCACTGAGGTGACCATCATATAAATAAGGACCTATTAAATTGGTGCCTAAAATACCTATCTACACATTTATTGAAAAACAATTTTGAAACCCAGTCAGTCTATGTCAGTGTGTATTTTCAGGAGTCTATTTTTAATGAATATTGCCATTAAGAAATCCATTGTTGGAAAAATTTGCCTCGTCTGACCGAAGTATATTACTACAGCACACTTCTTTTCCAACAGCCACCTACAAAATGTTGTCCTCCTTGGCTTGTCCCCCGCTTGTAAATTGTGAACTTTTTGGCTTTATAACACATTTTCCTTTAAAATTTTTCTAGCACTTCTTTTATTTATATGACAAGCAATTTGAATTTCTCTTAATGATGTTTCCAAATTTTCTGTATTTTTATTTCTTACATAATTAATAACTCGGTTTACCTTATTTACATTATCAGTAACACTGTTCAACCTTGTCTTCTTCTTTAAAAACAAACCATTATTTTTCAGTTTCGTAGCTAATTTTCTGAAAAGAGTTTTATTCGGCTGTAGTGCTTGTGGAAATCTGTTTCTATATTCTACTTGAGCTAATCCAGAGTTAAAATTGCATTGGCAATATGTAACGAACATGTTATAACGATCAATGTGAGTGAAAATCATTTTTAAAAATTCTAAATTCTTAAACGAGTGTGATTGAGTGAGCGTTGAAGTATTAACTGGGATGATCTGTCAAACAATTAAATTGTCAAGTCTGTTCATAGCCAACTATTTTAAAATAATTGAAATAATAGTGAAATCATGAGATACAAACAAATGGATATTATACTTAAATTAATTGGTAAAGACATTTTAACGTGAGCAAGGAGTGACGCTTTTATGGAGGACCTCTATACATTGGCATAACTGCGAATACTTTTTCCATAATTTTTCCATGTTGCTTTCTTGATTATTATTTTGTTTTTGTTACCTGAATTTACTTTATTCTTCTTAATTGTGTTAATGTTTTATTATAGCAAAGATTTGAACAACTTATTGAATTATTTTATCGTTTTATTTAATCATACTTCTTCACGGCAAATATAATGCTTGTTAAAAAAAAAATTATTGGTTTTAAAAAAATGTTTTTATAATTACTAACGTAGTACCAATGAATAAATATGGCATGTGATATATCGTTGAATAGGGAGGAAAATACGCGCCATTTCCCGCCCGTTTCAAAATAATTTTTTTTAACAGCCTGAAGAGTAAATCTCAAAATACAGCGGTTTTAAAAAAAAATAGATAAAACCTCGTTGAAACACTCTGTTTTGCAAAAAATTTTCGCCTTAGAATTTTTCTCGTATCTCTTCAAATAACGGAGATATTTGGCCTAGACCTTTTCCGCATTTTCGATATTTTCCGCCTAACTCTTAAAGTAGGCCATGGATTTCAAATGTCTTTAAACTATTTTGTAGGTTATATAAATCGGCACAATTTTCGTAAAAATATTTTTTTTTTGTACGACCGATATTAAGATATTCTCGAGGGCCCTGGTAAAATGGACAGCCTGTATAGTTAATAGAAAAATATAACAAATACTCCAGAACCACGAAACGAACTACCTATAGAGATTGCAAACTAAGAATATCTAAATTGGTTTAGGTAAGAGGTAATTAGCTGCCTGGTATAAATAATATGCTGACTTTTAAAATAAAACATATGTACACGAATACAATAAGTTTGTTTTGACAGATTTTGTATACAAAATATTTCCAAAAAAAGTATATTTGATAAGGACCATATTTTTTAATTCCGTAACATGAATTGACAGTACGTCCCAAGATTACAGACATCTATATCTTTGGTTGACACACGATTTCGTGTGGTTTTAACAAATTTGTAGTCAGGCTATTTTAATATTTACAAAACAGGAAAACATAAACAAGATATAGATTAAATCATAAAAAATCTTAAAGAAAAAATTCATTTACGTTTGTATAGTACCAGGTGACCTATTCCTATCCTATGAATTAAAATGGAGCATGACTTACGGAAAATTAATTGTTTAAACGTATTGGTGATTATGATGGCGTATATGATGAGATAGAGCGGATAAAACATATTTGTAATATTCCGATTTTCTTACGGGTAACTACAAGGTGAAATTAATCTCATACTAAACTAGACTAAATTTTGTCAATAACGATATCATCTTAAGTACTTTTCGGAATATAAGAAGACGATATGAACTCCCAAATAATGATGGCCATATCAAACAACTTTTATAATTTATTATTTGTGTTTGTTGTTGTTTTCTTAATATTATATGTTTATAATTAAATATTTCAAATAAATGAGTTTTAATAATTTTCTTAATAATTTATTAGTTTTCAATGTTCAATAACTCTAAAACGGTTAAAGATAGGACTGTCATATGTCATATTTTTGAAATAAGAAAAAATAGTGTAATTAAAAAATTCAACAATATATAGGGCGTTCCATTTAAAAAACTATTATTGTTTGTTGTGCTTCTCAATATCTCCCCACTACTGTGCTTCCATTAACTTTACTAAAACCTTTATTCGAAACTTTTTTTTCTCCAATAATAACGATGATAAAGGGTGGCCTACATATAATGACTAACCCTGTACGTATCTCACGAGAAAAATGTCATTTGGCCTAATAAACTACAAGAATTATAAACTAATATATAAGATATAACCTTGAATTTAATTGGCACAATTATTATTAAATCAAGGTGTTTAATTCCTTCAAAGTACTAGTATTTTAAAGGGCACCTTACACGTTCTGTAATAATATCATTCCGGCAGACTATTACAGAAACGTCATTACTTAAAATTTTCCCGTCATTATTTTTCGCGCTCTACATGTTCGTTATTGCTGACATTATTTGTTCGTCCTTATGCTTCAAGTGGAGATAGAAAGCACACCGATTTTGTTTTATCAGAGAATGGATTTTAAGAAAAAAGCAGGTCTTCGTTGTCTTCGGTCTTCCTCTTCCTCGGCTGCCTTGCGGGTTCCACTCGAGCGCCTTTACCGCAATGCTTATTTGCCAGGGGATTGTGTGACCCAGCCAACTCCACTTTCTGTGTCTGATCTCCAAGTAGATTTTAACTTGCTCAGTTTGTCTCCGTATATCTTCATTTGTAATTGTATTTGGCCAGAAAGTACGCAGCACTTTGCATAAGCATTTGTTTATAAATACTTGGAGTTTTTTATTTATCGACTTGGTGACTTTCCATATTTCGCATCCATACAACAGCGCAGATTTCACGTTCGTGTTAAATATCCGGAGTTTAGTAGAACCTCTGTATGTTCTCGAGTTCCATATTGGATTTAATATTCCAAAAGCTCTGCGTGCTTTTAGGATTCTCCCTGTCACATCTTTCTCTATGCCACCCGTGTGATCTATTACAATGCCAAGGTACACAAACTCGCCCACTCTTTCTATGGATTGGTCGCTGACGTGTATGTTTGTTTCTATTTCTGTGTTTATCCGCATTTCCTTGGTTTTGTCAATATTGATTTTCAAACCTAATTTTCTGCCTCGCGAGCCAGCAATTTTAGTTTTTCCCTCATGTTGTGTTGAACAGTAATGGGGATAACATGCATCCCTGTTTAACTCCATTCGTGATTGCTATTTTCTCTCCCACGTTTCCTTTGTGCATGACGCGGCAGCTTGCCTGCTTATAGAGAACTTTTACAAGGTTTATAATTTTGTCTGGTACACCCTTCTCACGAAGCGTGTTCCATATAGCTGAGTGTATCAGAGTATCCAAAGCTCTTTCGAAGTCAACAAAGGTTTAGTACCGCGAGGATCTGTACTCTTTTGACTGCTCAATGATAATTCGCAGTGTGTTGATCTGGTCAACACATGACCTGTTAGGCCTGAATCTAGCGCCTGTTCTTGCCTTAGGGTGGGTTCTACTGCATCTGAGAGGCGCATATGAATGATGGTGGCATTAAGCTTGTTGATCGTATTTAAGAGCGTGATTCCACGCCAGTTGTGGCACTCGCTCAGACTGCCCTTCTTCGGCAACTTTATTATAAGGGATTCATCAGGGAACTGTTCCGTGTCCCATACACTTTGTATAATCGGCTTTATCAAGTTGGTTATGATGTTCGGGCATACCTTGAGAATCTTTGGGGGAATGTTGTCTTGTCCGGCAGCTTTATTTATTTTTAGTTTATTTATTGCTTGCTTTATTTCAATTGCAGTGGGTTCGTTAGTGGCAATTCTAACAGGGCATCGCACTTCTATTTGTTCAGCTTCTCTCCTGACAGGAGGCGGCTGTGATGGTAGTGAGCTAAGACTTTCAGCAAAGTATTCTCTCCATCGGCTAAGTTGTTCATCAGGAGAGGTGAGTTTACCCCCATTGCTTGCTGTAACTGAGGCCTTCCACGTGCGAACGGTTTATTTGCAAGTCTTTTTGTAATTCTGTAGAGTTCCCTACAATTTTTCATGTCTGCTGCAAGATTCTCTGCCCATGCACGTTTGTCCCATCTAGCGGCCTTCTTTACTGTTCTGTTTGTTTCCCTGTATTGCTCTCGGAACTCCTCTTTTGCTGCTTCTGTTGTGGCTGGGATAATTTTGTTGTTGACGTCTCTGCGTTTCGTGATTTTTCTACAGGTATCCATTCTTTCCTTCCCACTTGTTTTCGTCTCACTTTACACGATCATTATTACTGACAGTATCCCCTCCACCTGCTTATAATGATGCTCGAGTATCAAAATATCCGGATACGCTTTATTACCACTTCATTACTTGTTATCATTCCACTTTTATAACTGCACACGCTCATTAATAATGTCATTATTTTCAGGTAATGACATTATTACTGAACGTGTAAGGTGCTCTTAAAAGTACTTAGAAAAATGCAAAAATGTGCCTTCTGAGGTGGTTTTGAGGATGTTCCACACCTTTAGTTAGTGGAGACTTTTATTATGTTGAAAATGAATCACTACGTGTTAGCAAAAATCAGCTTTAGGTGATTTTGGTCCAGGTTCGAGTCCAATTCGAGTATATTAGTTTCAGATTATTTCAAATTATGATAATTAGTTTTATTGCTACTTGGTACATAAATAAAACACACCACATAAATTAGGCAATCCCCAATTCCAGGAGCTAGGGCTTGTGCGAAAGGGGGTTACACATTGGAGAAATGCGGACATGCGGACATATAACCATTTCCTCCGACAGCGCCGGAGCCAGGATTCGAACCCGGTGGTGCAATGTACGTGTGATTAATCGCGATTGCCACCTCGCGCCTTAACCGACGCTATCGACCAGACAAACGAATACATTGACCCACTTTTATATAAACAGATGGGGAATATAGGGAAACGAAAAAAAAATGCTTATACTAATTCATAAACAATATCTAAATAAGGGCATACAAGTTTACTATATTGATACTAACCCCTTAAGAATCCACCAAAAAAATTATTATTGCTACAAAGCACGTATAATGAGGTAGTTTCGACACATTGTCTCTCCCTACGGTAAAATACGAATGTCCCTAAGGTACTGAGTAGATATTGGATATCAGCGGGCATAAATCAAATAATGTATTCAATTCAATTCAGGAACACAAGTGTTTGAATCCGCACATTCGAGTTGCATATTGACTTTCTGCATGCTCTGATTTCAGAACCACTCCTGCCACACTGTCTCTGATTCACTTTTATGACATTGGGAGGCATTCAATTATCTGGGATTATATACGGGAAGAAATCGAGGTTGAAAGATATTATTAGGAAGATTGTAAAGTGCAAGGAATTATTGGAGTCGAAGCGACAACCGTCAAATAACTTACGTCATCGAGTAGAGAGAAAGATTTGTGTGTGTAGTGAACATATGATGGCAGAAATGCATTTTTCTACAACCACCATCCAAAACACACTTACTTAAAGCTGACATAATATGACGCAAACTGACATAACTGTGCCGAAATAATTATATGTATATCAAGGTTTGAATGTCACGGTTTGCATACCGCGACTAATTTGTGACACAAGCGCAGCAAGGGCTGCAAATTAGTCCTGGACTGCAAACGGCTTTTCAAACTATAATAATAATTATAATAATCATTTATTTCCATATAAACTTCCATTACAAAGTATTTGGATAATGTCAAGAGTACAAAGAGTTTTCAATATACAGGGTGTCCCAAAAATAGTGGGCAATCTCTCGGATTTGGGTAGAATTAGTGAAAATAAGGTCAGAAGTTCGTACATTTTTCTTTCCTCCGAGGTACCCCTACGAAAATATTCGCTCTTGGAATTGAAGGTTAAAAATCGATTTTCCGCTATAACTTTTTTATTGTTCAATCGATTTTGTTCATTTTTGGATCAGTATCATATTATTTCAATCCAGTTACGTCAGTGTATTAGAACCTTGGATTACATTCTTGGGGGCTCGGGGGCAGAGTACCCATTGCCTTAATAAGTTGAAAAAAAAATTGTGCCTATTTTCTTGCATTTCTAAGGTCATTTTCAAATTTTTGAGCCATTTTTACGTAAAAAAACGTATACTTGTTTGATGTCGGTAATATGAACCGTTTTCGAGATAAATGCACCTAACAATGAAATTGCGATTTTCAATCGCACAAATAATAGCAACTTTGAAAAATAAATAAACAAAGACTATTTACTTAGTATTACCTTGTCATATTATGTATGACCTTCCTGTCGATTATTTGGAAAAAAAAACGCCAAAAAATGGTGCAGCACATGCTGAAGCCCAAGTTCTGGGGTCAGCATTGAACGTGTTAATATTAATTTTTTTAAATATTTAAAAAAAACAGCTACATCTTTCTTATCTATGTAGATAAGACGATATAGCTGTTTATGTACAAAACCAAACGAGTAATAATGACAGTTTATGGTTGTCATGGATCAAAATATCAGATAATTGGAGTGACATAATTTTTCAGTATTAGCTTAATACGACATTAATTAAGTAACTAATTGGTTAAAATATGACTTACACTAACAATGAAAACGCAGATATGCATTTAATGTATGGAATGGCTTCTTGTAATGCCCCGAAAGCACGAAGACTATACGCTCGACGGTATCGCCATCGAAGGGTTCCTGATCGCAAAACTTTTGAACGTGTTGATCAACGGCTGAGAGAAACTGGTAAAAAATAATTTTTTTGAAAACTAAAAATCTAAGAATTATATCTCTACATAGGTCGATTTGCGCCAAATGACGTAAACAGGGGTGCTCCGCGGACAACACGTACTGTTGAAGTAAAAGAGAATGTATTGGATACGGTCACTGCGAATTTATCTGTCAGTATCAGATCATTATTATTACAAATGAATGTCCCAAAATCGATCCTTGGAAGAATTTTGAAAGAGCAACTGCTTCATCCGTACCATATACAGAAAGTACATACCATTAGCTCAGATGACTTTCCTGTTAGAGTACAATTTTCGCAGTGGTTTATATAGAAATATGAACAAAACTATGCCTTCATTCGATCGGTTTTGTACACGGATGAAGCGAACTTTGGAAGAAATGGAGTCATTAACTCCCACAACTTACACGTTTTGAGCGAGGAAAACCCACATGCCACAATTCAAACGCGCCATCAAAGGCAACTTCATATTGATGTTTAGGCCAGAATTATTGGCCGGTACTTGATAGGCCCATTCGTGTTACCAAATCGGTTGAATGGGCAACTTTATCCTGAATTTCTCTAACAGCAGTTACCACAACTTTTAGAAAACGTTAACATTGCACCTCCAGAGAACATGTGGTATATGCATAATGGGGCGCCCCCGCATTTTAGTCTTATAACGAAGGGTCATTTGAATAGAGTATATCCAAACCGGTGGATAGGTTGGGGTGGGCCTGTTCCTTGGCCTCCCCGATCACCCGATTTAAACCCCCTTGATTTCTTCACCCCATAAAACAATCTACAATCTAAAATAAGACAATTGCAGATACTTTTGATCATATTTTGTACATTTCTGCATTTTTATTAGAAAAGCAGGAAACGATATATTTTCATAAATTTTATATTCTTTCCACCGAAAGAGACTAATATTCATTTAATTTATTTTAATACGTCTTCTCCAATGGAACCCGAAGATGCCCGGAAAATGTAAAGAAATATGCTCTTCCAGTTACGTTAACAATAATATATTTCAAAATCTGGTTTCTATAAACTAACTTACTCATTCCACCACCTCAATAGAATATCGCCGAAATTATCCGGGACTAACCATCACTTGACTATAGATACGAGCGAGATTATAATACCACTCTGCAAGTCACATGTGGTGATATACGGTAGTTGATAATTAAACAGTATTGTTTATAATCCACTTTGTTGACCTGGATAGTTCAAACGGACCCGTTTTTGATAGTAAAATCCCGAGAGTGGTGAATTTATACGATGATACATAATACCTACCTACATCAAATAATTCTATTGTATAATCGGTAAAGTTTTACACCACTGAACCTAGCATTCTAAACAAATATTGAAGGTTTACTCAGTAGTAAGGGAACTGGATGTCTTCCCGTGCGAATTACTATATAAAATATAAGAGTATATATTTATTTTCGCTTTAACAATTATAACATACACATATTTTTGTTTTATGTAGCAAAAATAAACATAAGTAATCTACAAAGTCGATATTTGTTGTAGATAATGTGTATTTTGTGCCTAATGTAATATTTAATATAAAATATTGCAAGCCTGTACAAAGAACCTCATGTGGAATGAACTGTCTTCTGCGAAATAGTTCTTATATGCAGATCTACAGTTATTCATTCAGAGCTTATAAAAAAATACTAACCATAAAGTAACTAGGTAATACTGAAACACTAAATATATTTAAGAAATAGAATTAGAGAAATAGTAGAAAACAAAATAAAATAATAACTATTAAAAAATATTTAAAAAAAAATTCTTTATTGCCGTAAATCTTTTACAAAAAGATATTAGCATTGTCAAAAGTACACACATTTTTCTTTTTTATATTTTTAAAAACTACAATAAACTGGAAATACACAAACATATATATACTAATACAGTGAGAGCAAAGAAAAAGCGAAGAAATTCAAACATAAATATACAAATATAAATATTTTTAAATAACATATACCATCAATAATCCTAACACTAAAGTCAGTATTTAATTTTATAAACAGAATTGGCAACAAACTTCCACTTAGTAAATAAGTATAGTTGAAAGTAGCAAGTAGATTTATTTTGTGTCCAGGTTTTAATTGTCTTTTTAAGTAAATACATTGAGTTAATTTTCTTAAATTCAGACGGAATGAAATTGTACATTTTGTTACCTAGGTATAAGTAACATCTTTGAGTAAGATTTGTTCTATTTTAAGTACTCGGGTTGCGGTGTTTCTGTACCGGGCTTCATAATTATGAACAATTTCCTCCAGTTCACTTTTATGTTGTCTAATTAGAATTGTCAAGTAAAATAACCGTCGAATGTCCATTATTTGAGTTTCCATATATAATTCTTTTGAGGGGTACATATAGGTATATGATTTTTTTTTTAAATTATTTGTAATATATATTACTGTGTATTCTCTAACTGGATTAGATGATTATTGGCCGCACCTCCCCATGCTGATTCCGTAAGTTAAGTGAGTATCTATTTGGCCAAACTATAAGGTTTTTAACTGCCCTATATTTAGTAACTGGGATAGCTGTTTGAATGTATACAATAACGGTCGAGCTTATTATTTGCATATTTTGTATGAATGTCCCATCTTAAATGGTTATCTATATAGATTCCTAAATGTTTAACATTTTGTGAGCCTTGTATATACGTTTCATTATTGTCGATCTTAATAATAATAATAGACTTTATTTCCAACAAGTGTAAAACCCAACTACAGGAAAAGCAATATAATAAATAATCAATAACAGTTTTAAAAAAACTAATACATACAGTACTTAATAGTAAGTTAGCGTACTAATACATCGGTAAAAAATACTTAATTACTCCATAGATGGTACATTACATACAACTTGCATTCGTCATGCAATCAGTTACAGTTCTATAGTATATATCAATGATGAATTTTAAGCTGTTAAAATTGATATCACATCGATCTGATATAGTATTAAAAATTCTGCACATATTAATAATTGGTGATTTATACATTACACTCGTTCGTACAAAAGTACAATAGAATGCTTGAGAGTGACGTGACGTAGGTCTAGGAACTAAAAAGTTTACTCTGCTTAATGGTGCTGGACAATCAATGATATTATTTAATAAATTATAAAGAAATGAGATAGCAATAACTTTTCTTCGATCAAACAGGGAAATCATATTAAAATTATCAAGTAAGATTTTATTGTCGATGCCTCTCGGGGGATAAAAGCCGTGACGCTTAAAAAAAATAAATTTCATACGTTTTCTCTGAATCGATTCGATGGAGTGGATAGCATCATTATACATTGGAAACCAAATTAGAGCTGCATATTTCAGTTTACTTCGAATAAATGAATAAAATAAAATTTTAATGCTTTCGATCTTAGAAAAGCAACTCCAGTTTAGATGTTGATTGAGGTACATAGTTGACGTGTTGCGAAAAACTTAATTGAGAGTCAAAAATAATTCCTAGATCCTTAAATTCCCTACAACGGTCAATAAGGTTGCCATTTATATTATAATTAAATTGAACAAAGTTTAATTTGCGAGTAAAAGTTAAATAATTGCATTTAGATACATTCGAATTCAATGAATTGTTGGTGCACCACGCAACTACTCTGTCGAGCTCATTTTGAAGAATCACGCAATCTTCCATCCTTGTTATTTCTACATAGATTTTGAGGTCATCCGCAAACAGAAGATGATCACATTTAATTTCTGATGATAAGTCGTTAATAAAGATCAGAAACAGCAGCGGGCCCAAATTAGACCCCTGCGGAACTCCCGATATAGCAATATATCTTTGAGATAAGTGACCACCATAATAGATATATTGATTACGCAACGATAAGTATGATGTAAGTAATTTAATTAAGCTATCAGAGAAGCCAATAATCTGTAATTTATTTAACAATAAATAATGACAGCCAAATTTGTTCCGGTTGATTTTTTCGTCATAAAACCATATTGTGATGGGGATATGAAACTTTTAATTTCATTATAGATATTTTTATATAATATTATTTCGAGGACTTTCACAAAATTACTTAAGATTTCTATGGATCTATAGTTACTAAGACAAGAGGGATCGCCAGATTTCAAAATTGGGCAGATTTTTGTAGCTTTCCAAATGTCTGGAACCTAGATGAATCAAGAACAAGATTGAATAAAATATAAAGTGGTTTAACAAATACCATGGCGCAATCTCGTACAAGAAAACTCGGGACATTATCTATACCGGAAGTCATTTTATTTTTTAGTTTCTTTATCGCCTTTATAATGTCATCCTCTGTGATGTGAATAATAATTATACAATTACCGTGATCTGATACGAGGTTGCTTAACAGGGGATGGTTAGACTGAGTATATATACTGGAAAAAAAATCCGCGAAACCATTGACGATGTTTTGTGGCGTGTCAAAAATTGCATCGTTATATTTTAATATTCCTGGAATTCGAGATTTGTTTCTCTTACACTGGACAAATGACCAGAATTTAGATGGATCACCAAAAATTTCATTTTCAATGTTTGAGACATATTGTTTGTATGCACTATCAATTTGACGTTTGATTGTACTTCTAAGTGTTTGAAACCTGCGTAGATCTTTATATTTAATCTCTGGAAATCAGGTAAATTACTGCCATAAGATGTAAAAGGGACATAGTAAATTTTTGTAGTTAACTGTTAGTAATCTATCGTCAAGGAAGTGATAATATCGAGCTCAGCTTTTCCTTTAAGGCTCCTCCAGTTACTATCAGATTATATCACCGCATAAGGGTAAATCAAATAAATCAAATAGACCATTCAGGTACAAATTAAAAAGAATTGGCCCCAAGACGGTGCCTTGTGGAACACCATATTCTACCGTCATTTTATTACTAAAGGTGTTGCCAATATTTGCACATTGTTGCCTATTTGGTAGAAAACTATTTATTAACATGTGAGAAATACCCTTAAACTCCATATCTTCCAATGTCTACAGTAATTGAACAACGAAAGCTTTCGCGAGATCAACGATAATATTCATATATTTATAAATCCTTGTAGTAAGATAGAATATTGCATCTTGCGTTGACTTCTGTTCTCTAAAACCGAATTGTTTTTCTGACAAAACATTAAAGCTATTTAAAAATTTAGTAATTCTGTTTTCTAATATTTTCTCTAAAATTTTATTTCTTAACTTTTAGTTTTAACTGTTTTTTTATACTTCTCAATATAAAATTTAAATTTAGTTATTCGTGGCATTTTCTATATCCGAACATTTATATACAATTTATTATTAAATTTAATCTCATCTATAAATGTTCTTGTAGAAAAGTTATTTGTTACTATTTTCATTGCGTTTTCAGGAAATATAAGCTTGCCGATTTGTGAAAAGTGATCCGTAACATTTTTTTAGAGTATTATTGGAATGAATTTGTACTGGTTTACTTTACAGTTAATAAATAAGTGATCAATACAATATTACTATTTCCTTCCACGCTGGTATAATTATTTATTGTAGACAGAAAACCACGTTCCCTTACGATATTGAAATATTGGTGAGCCTCGTCTATTTCGCTTAAAATATCAATATTCACATTACTATGATCTGTATATCAGAACCTTCCTTACAGTTATCGAGATAGCCATATAGTCCAATGTTAAATTCTTTATGACAAGTTGATGGCAAAATATACAAGGCTGTTAAAACTAAGATTTTACCGTCGTTCTTTATATACGCAACCACCCCATCATTTCCATTAATTTTGATCTCATTATAAATTAAGTCATACCCCTCTATATTTTAAATGTCAGGATTGCAAATTATCCTTGTTTCTGAATAAAACGATATAATCCACTTTATTAGTAATCGAATCTAGTAATACTTTAAACTCATCTAAATTTTCGTTTATATTCGTATGGAATACTGGAAAAGTATTCATACTAATAGTTAATATGTTACTACATACCTGGGTATGCTCTGCTACATGTGTTGCAATTTTTTCAATTTGAAAATCTCGAATATATTCATTCATTGTTCAACCTTTTTTTTTTTTATATACTATCTGAATACCAATACTGCTACTTACTAGAACATGAACTGACTGTATTACAATATTAATTATTTAGAGTTTCTTTTCTTCTTATTAAATAGTGTTTTGTAATTGTTGGACTTGGAATAATATGTTTTCCCTTCACCGTATTCTATTAGTTTGATGTAGAGCAATGTTGTGTAGAAGTTTGACTTTCTTGTAATGTTGAACTTTCCCGATCTTCTCCTACAGTTTTGTTACCAGTTTAATGCATTTGCGACCCGCAACACATGATTGTGTTTCGCGGGCCACATATCTTCAGCAGAAACGAGGCCGGTGAAGATTAAGCTTTTCTCCGCTAGGAAGGGTCGCGTGCTTCCAGATAGCGGAAACGAAAGGAAGAAAGTGCTCCAGTGCTGTACGCTGCCGTAAATTTTTAAAACTTAATTATTTAAGTCATTTTAGTGGATTTTGGATTTTCGGAGACGATAAAATTTCCTCCGTTTTAGGTTATTTCTGTTTATCAGAATATTTTGTTGTCACGGAGAAAATTTAATCCGCATTTGTACAGGTGAGTAACCTTATTATCGTCTTCTTCGACCTTACCCACGTATTTCAAAAATTTATAGGCTAGTTGACCACATTCCTTTGGAAGTATTTCGTTTGCTAGAGAGACGGATTCGACCCTGTTAATTGAGCTGCAGCATTTTACTAGAATTTTATGTGGATTTTATTCCTCAACGAGTCAGAAATAAATTATTTATTTTGTGAATTATATCTGATTTCAAATTGCTCTTAGTGCATTTCCGACTTGCAAATTAAATGGGTGTATCTTACGGTCCACATACTAGGTTAGAACGTTCCACGGACTGAGTTAGGACGTTCCACGAATTAGGTTAGAAAGTTCCACGGACTAGGCTGAAACGTGCCACGGTTTAGGGAGGCTATAAATCCACCACTATCGTCTGGCCCCCGAAGTCACTATTGTAGGGCTGCAGCCTCACCACTTGTTGATTTCTGGGTGGAGTACCATCTAGATAAGTGTTAGTGTTTCCCCTATCTGGAAACCACTTTAGTTTTTTGGCTCTGCGTAGCAGTATTTGTTTTTCGTTTAACTAACGTTTGTATATCTTTAAACAAAGATTTTACTCATTTATCATTAATTAAGTACGTTCTTTAATGTAACCCATTGCGGCCATAGGTATTATAGTAAAACCTCACTCTTGTAAACCAAGTGTAGCTACACGAGGGGAATTTTTCCTTATTTATTTTGTAACATATTTATCAGAATATAACTACACATCGCCAGGTTCATATTAGAGAACCAAAAGTTATAAATACTGTAATATAGTACATGTCATGTTGAGAGAAAGTGTTATTATTTCGATTTTATGTTAAATAAACTAAGACATTTTAATAGTTTATGTTAAGGGGTAGCAGTTTATGTTAAACTTGAACTTAACGCCCTGAGATTTCTGAGCTAGTGAATTTTTTGTCGTGGCACGTTACTTCACTTATCCGGGTTAGGTAGTGTCCACGATCTGCTACGCACAACAGCCCAAGTTTTTTTTTATCTTGCAACCCTTACCGCCAACTTTAATAGTTCATGAACTGTAGCATCCTGACTGTATCATACATCTATGTCTAGGTCATTTTTCTCTAACTGTCCTATTGTGTATAATAATATTTATTACTAAATAGCCTTTAATTTTTGCATTCAAGTTTTTTTCAGAAGCTTCGGATCAATATTCTCTAAGAAACTAAAATCCCGATGTCATTAAGCAGTTAAACAGAACATATACAGCTGTACAAGAAATATTCCAACCGACTAGACTTTTCTCCATACCATGTTCTGTCAAAATTGAATTTTAATGAACTGTAGCGGGCGAGAGATTTATTATGCATTTTAGTATAGTCTGTATAAAAAATGCATTGGGAAACGAGTAAACAATATATGTGATACATTGAGCATGTGTGTTAAATTCGGTAGTAAAAAACAAATTCTTGGGGATTTCCTTATGGACTATCGCCTGGAGTATTCTATTACCAAGGAAATTTACAAGGGTGCTAAGAAGAGATCTATTCCACAATGTTCAAATTACTTCACTAATAATTTCTCAGGCTCCCAGTGAGTGTCTAGCAGTAGAGAACTAAGGATGGAAATCTCTCCGAAACGAAATCGCTGATGAAGGCAGTTAATCATCTCAGATAGAGATCTAGGAGGCGTTGGTCAGTTTTCCACTTTCGATTATTGGTTCATTATCTACAATATGAAAAAGGGACGAGTATTGTGGCGCTTCAACATTTACTTAATAGTTTCCGCTGAACGAGGAGAAAATTTCAAATAAATACGGTTTAATTTTGTATAAAAAGATCAATGAATGGTAATTAAATATTATTTATTCAGTTATCAGAATATTTATAGAATAAAATCGCACATCATATCACGTTTACAAACTTGGCCAATGTACCCAAAGATATTTTTTTAAATTTTAGTAGGAGTCTACTGCATTGAGAAATGTTTTGTGAAGTTAACATATTGTTACGCATTTACAATCTCTAGTAAACACTCTGTATGTAGGTTCAATAAATTGCAACAAGTATTTTCATAAACCATTGATTTATTAATCACTTAATTACAATAATTAAGTCCTTATACACATTAGTACACACTAATTACAAGTTCCATCTACTTTCTTATTTTATCTTATTACTTGCTTGTCTAATATCAAACTGTTCCCCCCAGATCCACTGTGTATATACCCGCCTCGAATGTAGTAGAACATTCCAGAATGTTTCGGCCTAACATTAGCGACTTTTTTAGCGCTGTTCTCGAATTTTCTATGATTCCGGTGGCGTAGTCGCGCACATAACAATATTTTTTGAAAATATAATTGTTTTTCATTTTCCTTTAAAGCATCCTAGTGATTCATAAAACCATTTATGAGGAAAAGGTATTAAAATTTACTTTAATTTTTTTTAACTGTTGCGTTTGACTGATCCACACTATGTATATGTTGCAGATTACTACCTAAAAATACTATTTAAAAAGCCAGTAAGTTGAATAATTTTTTCAATGTCATTTTTATCGAATTTTAATTCATTTTTCTGCTTAATGCGATGTACTTAATTGTATCTACAATATATTTTCTTCGCATATATTATTAAATTTGAAATTCGATCAATTTGTATGTAATTTTGTAGTTTATTATAACAATTTGAAAAATACAAATTAATACTGTACTACACATATCTAAATAAGTTCTGATTCTAGCAAATAATTTAAAAGGTTGAATTCACTTTGCTACAAAGGTTTCCCCCTTAACGTGAGTGATACTGGAAGGGGTATATTTTAACTATAATCAGGACACAGTGCGTAGCATAGCCGTGGAATTGTGGTGTAGTGCTCACGACTAAAGAAAATTTTAAAAGAAATTTTGTCAGGTGCATACATACATGCAGTATTTACCAACTGGAAACCACAGCGATGTGCCCCTAAAGATAGGACAGAGTTTTAGATGATTACGTAGGTGATTCGACCCAGGTGACCGCCAGAGCAAATAATCCAGAAGTGTGATATCCAAAAGCGATAACCAATGACGTACCCAAATGCGTAAGTGTTAACAGCGTGTCGGGAACGGAAGCAAAAGCAGCCTAAAATAGCAAGAATCACATATCAACGGGTGATAGGGGAACAATGGAAAAAGCATGCTTACCGTTTTGTCGCCTAAGTAGTGACAATTTTCCCTCAAGACTAGTTCCACAAAATAAATCAATATCCGAAATAAGGGAAAACTTCTGAAGGTCCCCTAAATTCACAAATCCTAATTTGGCAATGGAATACTGGAAAAGTATTCATACTAGTAGTTAATATGTTACTACATACCTGGGTATGCTCTGCTACATGTGTTGCAATTTTTTCAATTTGAAAATCTCGAATATATTCATTCATTGTTCAACCTTTATTTTTTTTTTTTTGTATACTATCTGAATACCAAAACTGCTACTTACTAGAACATGAACTGACTGTATTACAATATTAATTATTTAGAGTTTCTTTTCTTCTTATTAAATAGTGTTTTGTAATTGTTGGACTTGGAATAATATGTTTTCCCTTCACCGTATTCTATTAGTTTGATGTAGAGCAATGTTGTGTAGAAGTTTGACTTTCTTGTAATGTTGAACTTTCCCGATCTTCTCCTACAGTTTTGTTACCAGTTTAATGCATATGCGACCCGCAACACATGATTGTGTTTCGCGGGCCACATATCTTCAGCAGAAGCGAGGCCGGTGAAGATTAAGCTTTTCTCCGCTAGGAAGGGTCGCGTGCTTCCAGATGGCGGAAACGAAAGGAAGAAAGTGCTCCAGTGCTGCACGCTGTCGTAAATTTTTAAAACTTAATTATTTAAGTCATTTTAGTGGATTTTGGATTTTCGGCCACGATAAAATTTCCTCCGTTTTAGGTTATTTCTGTTTATCAGAATATTTTGTTGTCACGGAGAGAATTTAATCCGCATTTGTACAGGTGAGTAACCTTATTATCGTCTTCTTCGACCTTACAGACGTATTTCAAAAATTTATAGGCTAGTTGACCACATTCCTTTGGAAGTATCTCGTTTGCTAGAGAGACGGACTCGACCCTGTTAATTGAGCTGCAGCATTTTACTAGAATTTTATGTGGATTTTATTCCCCAACGAGTCAGAAATAAATTATTTATTTTGTGAATTATATCTGATTTCAAATTGCTCTTAGTGCATTTCCGACTTGCAAATTAAATGGGTGTATCTTACGTCCACATACTAGGTTAGAACGTTCCACGGACTGAGTTAGGACGTTCCACGAATTAGGTTAGAAAGTTCCACGGACTAGGCTGAAACATGCCACGGTTTAGGGAGGCTATAAATCCACCAATATCGTCTGGCCCCCGAAGTCACCATTGTAGAGCTGCAGCCTCACCACTTGTTGATTTCTGGGTGTCGTACAATCTAGATAAGTGTTATTGTTTCCCCTATCTGGAAACCACTTTAGTTTTTTGGTTCTGCGTAGCAGTATTTGTTTTTCTTTTAACTAACGTTTGTATATATTTAAACAAAGATTTTATTCATTTATCATTATTTAAGTACGTTCTTTAATGTAACCCATTGCGGCCATAGGTATTATAGTAAAACCTCACTCTTGTAAACCAAGTGTAGCTACACGAGGGGAATTTTTCCTTATTTATTTTGTAACATATTTATCAGAATATAACTACACATCGCCAGGTTCATATTAGAGAACCAAAAGTTATAAATACTGTAATATAGTACATGTCATGTTGAGAGAAAGTGTTATTATTTCGTCTGCGACCACTAAGAACGATTTTATGTTAAATAAACTAAGACATTTTAATAGTTTATGTTAAGGGGTAGCAGTTTATGTTAAACTTGAACTTAACGCCCTGAGATTTCTGAGCTAGTGAATTTTTTGTCGTGGCACGTTACTTCACTTATCCGGGTTAGGTAGTGTCCACGATCTGCTACGCACAACAGCCCAAGTTTTTTTTATCTTGCAACCCTTACCGCCAACTTTAATAGTTCATGAACTGTAGCATCCTGACTGTATCATACATCTATGTCTAGGTCATTTTTCTCTAGCTGTCCTATTGTGTATAATAATATTTATTACTAAATAGCCTTTAATTTTTGCATTCAAGTTTTTTTCAGAAGCTTCGGATCAATATTCTCTAAGAAATTAAAATCCCGATGTCATTAAGCAGTTAAACAGAACATATACAGCTGTACAAGAAATATTCCAACCGACTAGACTTTTCTCCATACCATGTTCTGTCAAAATTGAATTTTAATGAACTGTAGCGGGCGAGAGATTTATTATGCATTTTAGTATAGTCTGTATAAAAAATGCATTGGGAAACGAGTAAACAATATATGTGATACATTGAGCATGTGTGTTAAATTCGGTAGTAAAAAACAAATTCTTGGGGATTTCCTTATGGACTATCGCCTGGAATATTCTATTACCAAGGAAATTTACAAGGGTGCTAAGAAGAGATCTATTCCACATTGTTCAAATTACTTCACTAATCTTTTCAGTTATGTGCACTTTTGTTGTTATGTTCCCTCACCGTTACCATCCGCGATGATAATTTCTCAGGCTTCCAGTGAGTGTCTAGCAGTAGAGAACTAAGGGTGGAAATCTCTCCGAAACGAAATCGCTGATGAAGGCAGTTAATCATCTCAGATAGAGATCTAGGAGGCGTTGGTCAGTTTTCCACTTTCGATTATTGGTTCATTATCTACAATATGAAAAAGGGACGAGTATTGTGGCGCTTCAACATTTACTTAATAGTTTCCGCTGAACGAGGAGAAAATTTCAAATAAATACGGTTTAATTTTGTATAAAAAGATCAATGAATGGTAATTAAATATTATTTATTCAGTTATCAGAATATTTATAGAATAAAATCGCACATCATATCACGTTTACAAACTTGGCCAATGTACACAAAGATATTTTTTTAAATTTTAGTAGGAGTCTACTGCATTGAGAAATGTTTTGTGAAGTTAACATATTGTTACGCGTTTACAATCTCTAGTAAACACTCTGTATGTAGGTTCAATAAATTGCAACAAGTATTTTCATAAACCATTGATTTATTAATCACTTAATTACAATAATTAAGTCCTTATACACATTAGTACACACTAATTACAAGTTCCATCTACTTTCTTATTTCATCTTACTTTAATTTTTTTAACTGTTGCGTTTGACTGATCCACACTATGTATATGTTGCAGATTACTACCTAAAAATACTATTTAAAAAGCCAGTAAGTTGAATAATTTTTTCAATGTCATTTTTATCGAATTTTAATTCATTTTTCTGCTTAATGCGATGTACTTAATTGTATCTACAATATATTTTCTTCGCATATATTATTAAATTTGAAATTCGATCAATTTGTATGTAATTTTGTAGTTTATTATAACAATTTGAAAAATACAAATTAATACTGTACTACACATATCTAAATAAGTTCTGATTCTAGCAAATAATTTAAAAGGTTGAATTCACTTTGCTACAAAGGTTTCCCCCTTACCGTGAGTGATACTGGAAGGGGTATATTTTAACTATAATCAGGACACAGTGCGTAGCATAGCCGTGGAACTAACGTTAGCCCGGAATTGTGGTGTAGTGCTCACGACTAAAAAAAATTTTAAAAGAAATTTTGTCAGGTGCATACATACATGCAGTATTTACCAACTGGAAACCACAGCGATGTGCCCCTAAAGATAGGACAGAGTTTTAGATGATTACGTAGGTGATTCGACCCAGGTGACCGCCAGAGCAAATAATCCAGAAGTGTGATATCCAAAAGCGATAACCAATGACGTACCCAAATGCGTGTCGGGAACGGAAGCAAAAGCAGCCTAAAATAGCAAGAATCACATATCACCGGGTGATAGGGGAACAATGGAAAAAGCATGCTTACCGTTTTGTCGCCTAGGTAGTGACAATTTTCCCTCAAGACTAGTTCCACAAAATAAATCAATATCCAAAATAAGGGAAAACTTCTGAAGGTCCCCTAAATTCACAAATCCTAATTTGGCAATCGGAGAGAAAACGGCCGCGTGTTTTTCACGCAAATGGATAATGGCCGAGATGGAAGTTATTCCGAGTCCCCCATGTTCAACGATGTGGGTATGCTATTTTAAATACAATATGACAGTGGGTTGCCTATGGTTGAGCGGAATTAAATTTCGATGGAACGTGGCCAGTTCGCCGTAATAACTTAACTGAAGTCTGTTTACTTTAACTATATGTTCTTTCGTTATGAATGACTCTGTATAGAGTGCCAGGATCGTTTTAAACTTTTAATCAAAATCCCTTAATAACAGTTAGAATCTTATTTGTCTTTAATGTATGATATTTCTCTTTTCATCTATATTAGGAATTCGACTTCCTTCGTACAATAGTGGGTGAACCTTTACAATTTTTCAAAATGGGAAAGAACATAATTGTGAAAGGATCTCATTGTGTTTCCAAATAAATCTCAAACAATATGTTCCCAATAATCCACTCTCAAACGTTATATACCAAATAATACATCAGTGAATTGTTGAAATTTCCTCCATTCATTTATTTACCTTTATTGTCCAGTTCATGGAAAAGAATTTAACTTAGTTTTAAGAACGTTTGCACGGTATCATTTTGTCCAGATAGGTATTTACTAGTACAAGCTTCGATGAAGCATTACTTTCAACAACATGATTCTTTGATGATAATAACAAAGAAATATTTATAATAAGGAAAAAATCACAAAAGCTTAAGTAATTTCTTAACGACTCACATGTCACAAAAAAATTTTCAAAAATTAAAACAAATTTGTTGGAAACTTAGATGTCATAAATTAAAATGAAATTGTAACTAATAGTAATTAAGTAAATTTTTTATTTAGCAAAAAGCTATTACAAGAACATATATGTAAATACAGTGACGATCCCAGAATTGCGCCATGGGGAGGGCCATCAAAGATGGGCAGTACAGCTGTGTACACGTAGCATCAGCTGCACGGGAATCGGTGGGCGGATGATTTTCAAGTACCCCAATGTCATGATCCAGTGATCTGTTGAAAGTAAATGTATGGTAGATAGATCTTAATAATTGGTAAACGATAGTACAAAGTTCATATGTCTATGGGAAGAGGGCTATGGCCCCCCTCCTTCGGACCGCCACTGTGTAAATATAGTGAATATAAACGAGTACAAAGATATTGTAAACACAGTAATATAATAAATATAAAATATAATAAGTATAGAATATAGAGAATACAAAGTGTAAATGACTACAAATTACAACAACAAAAATTACATTAACAAAGGGATATTAAGTTAAATACAGTTTTTTAAATATCCTTTCAAATAATTTTAAATTTGGAGCAGATTTAGCTAATTTAAAAAAAAAAAATTTAACAAAAGAAACAGATACCAAAAAAAGAAAAATTAAAGAATCAGCAATAATCTTATTAAATGAAGATAAGTGCGTATCGAATTGTTCTGTAGATATTTGTACAACCTGGCTACCAATGTTAAAAGAAGAACTTAACAAACTCAACATTATCTAAAAAAATATCATCAGTTCTATGTTCTGTGTAAGTAGTAAGTATCTATGGAAATAACATAAACAGAATCTTAAAGCTGTGTATTTGACATACACAGCAAAATAAGAGTTCTTCAAAAAAATAGCTTTGAAAACGGAAAGAGATTACTTTCCGAAACGTCAGCAAAATACATTATTTTTGTGTTTATTCCGATTTATATTATTTGCAAAACATAACCTCTGACTTTTCCTTTGGCGTAAACGTCACGGGCGCAGAGGCTTTTCTTCCAATAATTCTGTTATTTTGTAGATTCGGTGATTTGTTTTGAAGAGGATAATAGTACATGTGGTAGAAAACCCAAATAATAGGAAAGAATATTCATAGAGTTGTTCAGAAACCACAACTTCAAGAAATTTCTTTACCGGAGTTATCACACTAATTTACAGATCCGCGGGAATTACGCCCATAGTTAGTCGACTTATTTTTAAAACCCATGATAAGCTCACGAAGTTGGTTCAAAGAAATTGATTTAATTTCCAGCAACTCTGTATCATATGACGATAAACAATAGTAATAATGATAGTTAAGGAAGTCTTCACGGTAAAGGAAATCTCTTCTATTTGAAACGTAAATAGATTATGAAGATAATGCCTATTTAATTGAAAATGTAAGTGTGTTATACTATTGCAAAGATATTTATAATTCATATTACATATCTAAGTACAATTTCTCGTCTAATAATTGAATTCCTAGGTAAATATATTTACTACTATATTTTTCTACTGTATATCAACAGTTTTAGTATGGTAGTTTAGGGAAACGAAAGCTTTATTACTTACTACGTTACTCCTACATAATTGATCAAAGGATCATCCAATGTACATGTTTAGGATTAAAATTAGCTAATAAACCAAACAATTATAGCTCTAGTAATCTTACTCCGTTTACCTGAGCTTCAATTGCGTATATAATGGAAGAGGTAATCGAAGTGTGTACATAAATTAGTAAATCATTCAACAAGCTGGGGCAGATCAATCAGCGCGACACGCACTCATCAAAACAAATATGGTGGTTGTATATCGTGATAAGTGATTTTGAGAAACATGAGGAGCAGGAATGCAAGTATTTAATATTAATTGACTTATTTGGAATACAGATGAGACTCCTTTTGATGACAGAATGCGGGGTGAAGTATTAACAAAGTTTAACGAGGGTAAGATTAGCTAATTAAGAAAATGTTAAATGTTTCAGTATGATTAATATGATATTTATTTCATAATGTTGAATATAAATAATGTACCTCTGATGATCACAGTTTAAAGTTATATGATCATAGTTGACTTCGCTAAGTCCAATATTAAGTGAGCGTCAGCATGGTGCAAACCAAGGTAAAAACTTGAGGATACAATCAATATTTTATACGACTTCCTGATAAATTTATTGCAGTCTATTTTGACACATGTCTCCTATCAGACACCCCGAAATATATGACCAACGTGTATCTGTCATCCAAATATAAATAGGGCGGAAACATAGGACTTAGATCAACGGCAGAGAAATAAAAAAAAACAAAATGCAATATCATGAATGGTATCGACTCCTGGGGATTTATGTCCACTATATTGCGTTGGCGTGTGCCTCCAAGACATTACTACAATTTTAAGAAAATGTTGCCAAGAATAATGGATTTTATTTGAAATTGCATGCTCCGCAATATCAGGTTCAATAAATAAATTAATATCTATACATGACAATGCAAAGGTATATATATTAAATAACAACAAAATTATATACAAAACATACAAAAAACAAAAATAAAACTGAATATGTCTAAAACGTCCCGCACTGGGGTATTTAATATTTAAAAATAATTCTTATTTTCATTCCAAATTTGTGCAAATATTAATTCGACAACAACGGTTAAACAGTAGTTATCATTGCATCCCACAAGAAATTAAATCCAACACAAAATTACAACAGATTGTCGAATGTTTTGAAATCTCGAGGTATAAATTTAGATAAATATAAAATAACGTTTAAAAATTGCCTTCAGCAGAAGGTGTTAGTTGTTACCTAAGTCGCGTTAAAATAAACAAAACGCGGTTATTGGAATTTATTTAAGAAAACAATGTTCAGACGTGAGAAGCTGGAAAATGAAAATCTTCCCACATACCAACGTGTTAAAAGAGGTAATAAAGTATTATTCTCTCCCTGTCACTAGTTGTCCTGAACCATATAAAAGACCGAGTAGAGGCATTATAGGGAAGAAACTAATCGTCCGTTGATTTGAGTGTTCTCTCTCCGGGCAAATTATCAAACTGTACTCTTTATTATGTATATGAACTCTTTGTTTGATTTACAAACCTGTGGGTCAATAATAAGCTACGTCGACGACACTGCTGTTTTCTACAAAGATTTAAAATGTAACAGACTTAAAAATAAAAGTCAAAAAAGACCTGAAAAATTTAAAAAATTATTTTAACAGTAAGGTCCTAACCCTAAATGTATCGAAAACTAATTATTTGCCTTTTTATCTATATGAAAAGTCATCGCCTCCTTTTGACGAACTTGTCATTGATGACCATATGAGAATAGAGTCAGTAAGAGAAGTTAAATATTTAGGTATCATTATTGATTCAAAATTGAAATGGGACCTTCAAATTAATTACATATCATGGAAAATAAGAAAACTAATATATAGGTTCAAATGTTTAAAAGAATTTCTTGATTGTGACCAAACTAAAATTTTGTATCACTCACTTGTAGAATCTCATATAGTGTATGGGGAATTCTTGGTGGGGGAGGAGTTCTCAATACACACTTAAAACAACTAGATACTTTGCAAAAAAGATTATTAAAAATCATGTTGAATAAAGAACTCACCTATCCCTCTAACTGTTTGTTTAAGGACGCCAATGTAATGGATATTAGGCAGCTATTCTTTTTTCAATGCGTTTTATATCAGTGCCAATCAAGTGTACAAGAAACAGAATCTTTACAAAGAACCAGAGGAAATGTTAATAATAAGTTAAGAATACCAAAAATAGTTCAACATGCGGGCAAAGATATTTCACATACCTTAGTCCAAATGCCTATAACTCGATCCCAAGTGATATTAGACATATATCTTCTTCTAATAAGTTAAAGGTTAAAATTAAGCAATACATTCTAGAAACTCCTAGAAATGAAATCCACGATATCATTAATCCTAAACATCACCTCAATAAATTATTTTAGATTGCTACACTTTTTATAAATTAAAACAAATAATATATTTGTATGAGTATGCATGTGTATGTATGGGTGTATATGTATGTATGTATGTATGTATGTATAGATAAAGTATGTAAGTGTTTATATATACATATGGGTATATATAAATTTTATTCTTTTAAATTTTTTTGTATGTTATCTGTTAATGTAGTTACTTGTTTATATTTTGTAAACACTATTCATTAGCTATGTCTACCTGAGAGGTTTTAACTGAATTTAATAGTTTGAAATTTAATGTTATATTTCTCCAATATTTAAGACCTTATTGTTACCTAATTGTTTGTAATGTTAATGCTATATTTGTTATTTTGTAATTTTATTGTTGCTAGCTTAACGTGAACTGAATTATGTTATTTTAAAATAGGTCTCGTATTTTTCATGTTCAGTGCATGATCTGCACTTCTATGAAATAGCTAGTTTATTTACACGATTGTAATTTTTAATTTACTACCTCGTAGTTTTTTTATATACATTCTTTTTCTCGTAAATAAACTTATTATTATAATTATTATTATATTATTTGCTGTACAAGTTATTTATACATAACAAATCTCTACACAAATTAGAAATAATATATCATTCTCGCATATTAGACGATACTCTTTGGGTTGTCATAACCATTGACAACGAACGCATTTACTTTGACTACATTGTTTCAATATTCGAATCGATGTTGCCGTGCACTGCACAAGGAAACGTACACAGACTCTATGAAAGCGCCGATAGAATCTCGGAGGAAGACGTAGAGTCTATATTGCCTCAGGTAAATTTGTTTCGGACTCTGCGTTGTTATTTAAAAAATTGAATTTGCATTTTGGTTTCAGGGAAAATTTGCGCGTTTGTGGTATTAAAAGAAATATTAGATTTTTATGAAATATTAGCTTTGAATCTTAACCAGAAAATAGGACAAAGTTATGTTACAATTTCTCAGCTATCATTTTCAGTAAAAAGGTGAGGGAAAGCTCAGCTACTGAATATTTTAATGCGGATATTTACGTTTGCTAAATAACAAATTTATATTCTAGAACTGTATATGTTCAAAGTTTATGCAACGACAAATGAGTTTAACCTCAATTACACTTCAGTTGATGTACTATCCATGGCTTACTGTGTGCCTATACTGAAACGTAAGATTTCACAGGAATGTTTTGCCTTTCAAATTATTGTGTGAAGTTTCGCACCGGCGACTACCTAATTTTGATGATTGTTGAAAAACGATCCGTCACTATAATTACTCTACGCACTAAAAACTGTACAGGCCAGCAGTTAGTACTTGGGTCAATTGGCTCTGTACACATTTCTCTGATTAGAGTGGGTTACTTTTCGTCGAAGCGTTAAACTAGGACGTCTGTCTGTTTAAATTATATCGACTAACTGCGTTTTACGTTGTTGGACAGTCTTGCACAATTTGGTAGTTGTCGTTTGTGTAATTCAATTAATGGACATTTCCCCAACATTCTATGATATTTTCCATGAGTATTTAATTCTCATTTACCACGTAAATTCTGTAATGCACAAATATGACATGATTATTGTCCTCTGTTTTACAGTAAGTTTAATTTTCATCATAGCGAATGCTATCACACTAATTGCCATTCACCATTTAATCGGCCTATTGGCCGCATCTTTAATTACAACCACAAAATTACACGGAATTACTGTTGTATAGCCTGGTTCTTGATAAATGTAAAACCAACTCTGAAACATATACAGTATGTCATTACTGTAGCGACGTAAACTTTCATATATAATATTTAAGCAATTGTCTTAAATATTTGGATTGTTTTTCGGTTATTTGCCGGATCAATTATTATAAAATAAGACGGTTTCTCTGTCACTATTGTCCCAACGATTACTGTTTTTTTTCAACTTTACCTTTCTAGTCATACAAGTAATAAACTAAATAAATTTCAATCAAATAAAATAGAAAACGACTTCAACCATAAATTCACAGTGCAATTTTGAGTAATAAAATAGGAAATAAATAACATAAACGATTAACTAGGTTTCTCAATTAAGAAACAGAGTGTTCAAACTTACAAGGTATTTAAATTAACAGAGTGATTAATTTTCTCAGGTAAATAATATCAGACAAAGAAAGAGTAATATTCAACTTTGCATAAAGAACTTGGGTAAATAACTACATATAAAAGATCACTACAAACACAATATAATTTGGGTCCTAACTTTGTAAAACTAGATGTTCACGTAAATGGCCCATTCGTTTATTTGTCTTGATATTAAATTAAAATAAATAATTACTGGGTGAGATTTAATATATTCTTGATTGCTTCACGATTAAGGATAATTGTTACTAATTAGCAGACGGGGGTGAGGGGGTGTTTCATGTCGTAGTAATATACAAAAACATACACGAATTATACACTGCATATAGAAATAAAGATATTTCCGAGGATATTGAAAAAAATATGTTTTTCGTATATGTCCTTTTATATGAGTTTTAGATTTTCAGAATAAAATACATCTCCGTTTTAACCGTATTTGTTTTTTTTTATTATTTAATAGGAAACATTTCCTAATAAATAGGTTGATCGATGAAGTGTTATTGAGTGGCCAGCAAGATTACCATACCTTAGGCCGTTGGACTTTTTCAATGGGGATATCTATGAATAGAAATAATGGATGTTTCAAATCAAGTATTAGGTAATATGAGGCAGGAATTTTACTAAAGACTAGATTATTGCCTAGTATTGTATAGTAACTGAAGAACATTTTGAATGTTTAATACATTAAAATATAAATTACATTCAAATAAAATATTTCATCAATATCAGAGCTTTAATACCTGTAATTTACCAATGACTTAAATCTATGCTATAGGTCGCTAAAATTAGCCCATCAGGGAGAATTCAAAAATATGAAAATTTTCCTTTAAAAAAAATACCTCTCTTCTACTGGACTTACGTATATTTTTCAAAATTTATTTAGAAACGGACATAAAAATATTAGAAACTAACGAGTTCGAGCGTTTGCCACGAATCTCTCAAATATAATTTTATTTTATAAGTGGTTTCCACACTGTATATACATATACCTACTATTTTTAGATATATATACATATTGTTATCGCCTTTAATGCAAATTGTCCTACGTTGCACGCCAAATGTTATATTAATTTTTATCGCCCTGAATGCCAGTTGTCCCACATTGCAGCGACAAAATTGTTACATTATTTTTAATATCAAATTTTTAGTGTTATATTATATAATTATTTGATTAAATTCAATAATGTTTTGGTATAATAACTTGACATTTACTTTGTCCTTGTCAAATTTTTCGTTTTCCTCTTTTGAGGTTATATTTTGTTTTCAAATTTGTAACGTCTTGCTTGGCTCAAGCACAAATACACATTAAAATTGCCGATCTGTGTCTAAAATCGTCTAAATTTGACGTCTTTAAGTAAATTCGACTGCTTGATATGAAATTATTATAATTAATTTTTCTGCATTTTTACTTTTTACAGCTATTATTGACTTTTTCTGAAAATAAATATATAAATTCTGCTTTACTTTTATATGCTATTTCTAAGGTTTTTAAATAATTTTCTGAACATTAAATTATCCGAGTTAAATTTACAAATTTCTTCATAATTAGCTATTTCTTATTTATTTTACCGTTTAAATCTTTTTCTGAATACTTATAATACTAAATATAATACAACTTCGCTTTCAATTTTCAATTATAAATTAATAATTATACGATTTTTTTTATTTTTCGGATGACACTTCCTGAACATTGATATCTCCTGACTTTACTGATGAGCTTACCTAGTTTAAATCTATCACTAGTTTTTCCACATGATCTCTAGTTTGTCATGGCATGGCAAATTACACTACACTAAAAGTTTTTATAAAAGTTCTGTGCATAGAATGCCAGCTGAGACACCTTTTCAAGCTGTTTTAGTCCTTTTTCTATACTTGATTTTGTGGTCACACTAGATGTGTTTCATTATTTTGTAAGTATTTTAACTATCATTCACTATTTTTATCATTTCGAGTTTTTGTACTTATTTTAAGTTTAGTGTTTTAGTGTTCTTACCTCCTACAATTTTCACAAGTTTGCTAATTTCATTGTTTATTTTACACTTAAATTGTTCCTTAAGTTATAATTGGTCTCTTTTATGATTTTATATTCACCTTTAGTACATCTAGACTTATAAATAATAATTTACTTTCTATGTCAAATTTAGGAGTTTTATCACTATTGGACAGTTTATTCTCCTTTCCACTGGGGTTTTAGAACTCTCTATTTGAAACACTGTTGTGCCACAATGCAGAAGTTTATTACAGTTTTATATTGAAGAACTTTGTACACTTTACAGTATGGTTATAGCTTTTTGTAAGTACAAATGTGTCTTTTATTCTTTAGAAACTTAAATTATTAACAAATATTTAACAATTATTAACCAAATTAGTTCATTTCTTACTTCAACTGCTTTCCCTGATTTGTGATACCCAGTTGAGTCTTGCATACTCATATACCGTGTTACAGCGCCACACTCATTAAAAATTTTGTTTATTTTATAAACAGTACTTTTAGTAATGTTGGGCCTATTCGGATGCCTGTTGTTGAATATCTCGCATACCTCTTTCAAAGTTCTGTAATTATTTCCTCTAAGGCGCACAAGCTCTATTTTTTCCTGTACATTTAGATTATCCATAATTAACTACAAACTAATACTTGATAATAACTATCGATTAATTTTATAATTCAATAACAATAAATATGAGAATATGCGAATTTTAAAGATTTGACGTTTGACTATAAAATTTGTTTTTCATGGCACCCTATTATTATCTGCCATTATTTAATAAAAATGTAATATTTATTAAAACTATTCATTTAATTTATCTTTCTTTTGTTTATTCTTCATGGGCTACTTCAATTTTTAGAAAATATCAAGTAAAAGTTACTATGAGCCTACATTGATTTTGTCATAAATCTGTCATTTTTCAATATTTTTTCATGGAACTTGAGGTTTACCCATTTGAGAGGTTACTGAATCCAGTGGTGTAGTTAAAATTTCGATAAAAAAGTCGCTAGTCAAATTTATCCATTTTCGACATTGAAAATAAATCATAGAAGGCTTTGAAAATTGAAATTTATCTCTAAATTTTTGTCATAAAGTGGAGTTTTCGATGGTTTATCATTTAAAAAAAAAAGCGTTAACATAGGATTATAAATACATTTTTTACAGAGAAGTTTCCATTTGAAATGGGTCCCACTATATATATATATATATATATATATATATTTGGTAACTCGCAACGCGGCAATTACCGAAAATATGTAGAATTATATTTGTAACATTAGATAAAACGATTCAAAAATTGTTCAAGATGGCGGCTGAACCAAAAGGGGGGGAGATCACTTTTTGGCTTTAGACCTTCTAAGTGGTCGTGAAAAAAATCCCGTTTCGATTTTTTAAAATCGTACGAGCAGATCCCGAGTTATTGCCATTTTCCCGTTTTACACGTACCCCCCTCCCATCCCTTCCGTGATTGCCCTAGAGAGCTCCCCCGTGGCCTCGACCTCTTCCTATGACCACCCACAATAGAAAAAAATACCCTCCTAACCCCATCCCTTATTTCTTAAACACCTCTGTCCGATCCCTTTTTCTACCCTGAAACCTCTGAAACTCAATCCCTTTAGACGGCCATATATGCGGCCCTAATTGGCCGATATTAAAAAACCAAAAGCCAGTTTACGCGCCTCGAAGAGACCTTTCTTTTTTATCCGAAACATTTTTTTCTCCGATTCCCCGATCGCACGCAAACTGGAAAAAACTGATTTTCCATATGTCCAACTGAATGTAGAATCACCCCTGAAAATACCTTCTAGAATGGATACTTTTTATTGAAATGTGTTGTATATTTAAACACTCTAATTTATAGTTTAAATTCGCTGCTACGTAACCACGGTCAGGGACATTATTTCCCAAAATATAGCAGCTTATTTAAGAAAGTAAAACAGCACATTATTTCAACAATTCGTTAAAATAAATTCATCATAACAGCTCAATTTTACGCAATAATTTTTTAATACTTAAATTTGTTTCCGTTCTGCTTCCCACTCTCTGTCAGGAATACATAATACTTTCATAATTCAAACAAACAATATTATCACAAAAAGACCATTAAATTGAAAAAACGAGTCAATATTATGATAAAGTACGCCAAAAAAAATTACAAAGTAGGGCGTAAAATCCATTTGAATATTTGTGGATCTATCAACAAAGCTAAAAGTATGATAAATGGCATATAACAGAAAGTTTTGATAAATGAATTAGGGTAGGCGAAGGTATAAAAAGTCTATGCTAGATTTTTTCGGTGAAAATACAAGAAAATGTATCTGTTTCGGCTGATACTCACAAAGTCTGTTCAGATCTCATTTTACTAATGATTTGTTTTGGCTATCGAGCAAGAGACACTGATAAAAAGTATACGATAAAATGTAGCTTAACATTGAACAATCCCGGACAATGTTTTTATACTAACTTTAAAATTAAAGACTTTAATACAATAAAAACCTAAGATATAAATAACTATTTAATCACATTGTCTTTTTTAAATTTGTCATGATTATGTTTGTTTGCTTTTATTATTAAACTTGCAATGTTTGTTTGTTAGTTAGTTTGTTTAGGTCACATCTTGGAATCAAAATTCCGATTAGTTCTAATTACGCTAGAGCTTTGAAATTTTCCACATGTGTATAAGTCAGGTGACAATACACTTTAATATTTTCATGTAAGAAAAAACAAGATGGCGGACGACTTTATCGTTTATGATCCGATTCGACTCAAAATCGATATCTGGGGGTTTTCGACATCGCCAATTATGAATTCTTGGTCAAAATTTAGAAATTCAAAATGACGCCAATATGGCGGACGACCTTTGTCATTTATGATCCAAATCGATCAAAATCGATATCTGGGGATTTTCGGGTTCGACGATTACGAATTTCTAGTCAAAAATTTAATTCAGGATGGCAGCTTCAAGATGGCGGACGGCTTTACAGTTTATGATCCGATTCGACTGAAAATTGATATATGGGGATTTTCGAAATCGGCAATTATGAATTCTTGGTCAAAATTCAGAATTTCAAAATGGCGGCGCCGATATGACTGACGACTTTGGCCATTTAAATCCAAATCGATCAAAATCGATATCTGGAAGTTTCTGGGGTCGCGGATTACGAATTTCTAACCGTTCCCGAATAATTTATATTTAAAAAATAACGTGCATTTATTGAGAGGAAAAACACAGAAAGACATAGATAAATCAAAAAAATTCATAAATAAAAAACTACATATAAAATAATGCCACGGATAACAGAGGGTATAATAATATCAATAAATAAAAGAAATAAACGAAATAAAAAACAACTAAACCTAAAGAATGATTTAACATGGCGCTGAGCTAATGATTTTTAATAAATCGAAGCCAATAATACGATTTCTACTACTATGATTTAACATCACTAAACAGTTACAAAATCTATAGAAATAATTTAAACAAAATCATAAAAAATGCAAAACTATTATAGTACTAAAATAATCGATGCAAAAATTAATGTCAAAAAAATCTGGAAAATAATAAAAGATGCTGGAAATAACGTAACAGAACAAAAAAACACTAATATTATGAATAAACATGGATTAATTATAAGTAGTAATGAAGAAAAGGCAAATATATTTAATAATTATTTTACACAAGCGGGCCTCGATATGGCTATCAAAATTAACACTAATAATTATGTCAAAGAAAATAATCAAACAGTATGTAATTCAATTCTTTTAAGTTACGTTGCAGAAAAAGAAGTAGCAACGAAAATACAAAAACTAAAAAATACAAATTCTCCAGGTTTAGACAACATCTCTGTAAAGATTCTAAAAATAATCAGCTCTTATATAGCCAAATCTCTATGTCATGTAATTAAATTTTTCACCCAGATTTTGTCCCAACGCACTTCAAACAGAGTATAACAGTGCCTATACATAAAGCAGGCTCCCAGCTAGAGGTAGGTCAGTATCAAGTAACACAACAAAAATATTTGCAAATGCCTTAAGACACGACTACTAGATTTTCTTGAAAAATGTAATGTACTATCTATAAAGCAACATGGTTTTAAACGAAATAAAAACTCAGACATGGCAGTATATGAATTAGTTAATCTGATAAACAACCAAATAAATGAACAGTCTAAATGCTTAGCACTTACGTGGATTTGGCCGAAGCCTTCGACACAGTTCCACATGCAAAGTTGATTGAGAGAGTTAAGAAGGATTTAGGCATTAGAAGTAAAACTCTAGAAATAATAATAAGACTATTTAAAGATAGCGTATAATTTGTTAGAATAAATAAGTCAATTAGTGAACCAAACACAATTCAGATTGGTATACCACAGGGGACAGTTCTTAGCCCACTTTCCTTTCTAATCTATATCAATCCACTACAAAATATAGAAAATCTAAACGCCGAGATAATCTTTTACGGAGATGACACCGTATTATTCTTTGAATCCAAAAATTGGGAAGTTTATATAGAGAAGCATCTATAGGACTAAGTACTGTCAACTGCTTCCATGATAATAGTCTACTAACATTAAATGAAAAAAAGACCAAATTCATGACTTTTTCTATTCAAGCAGTCAAGAGAATCCACAGACTTTATCTATACATGATCACATATGCCTACATAATAACGTTATTTAATTGTTATGTTATATTGGCACACAAAATAAATAAACCCAGTTGTGATAAATTGAATTTTATATACGAGATAAATGTGGGCGCCAGGTAGCCTAGTTGACTACCAAAATGAATATATTATTATTTGATGGTATATGAATTTCTTGCACCAATATATACAAACTTTAAGATCAGCATGAATCATGACTACCCGTGCAGCCTATCTCTCGCCCAGGGTGCCGGTTCCTAAATTGCTTGTTTAAAATACACATGTGGAATTGCATTTTAAATTATACGACAAGTGAAATAAAATACCAACATCTGTGACAATTTTAGAAATATTAACAAACGGTTTGAAGGTAATGAATGAGTATTGATTTTCCCTTAAACATTTGACACAAATGGTAAATTTATGGTAAAGAAAACTTATGCAAAAATAACTAATTAACTTATGCTAAGTATTTATTTTGAAGTCGATAATTATATCGAAATTCATGAATATGGCCTCTTTCTGAAGGAAAGTTTTATAAATTATTAAGTACTTTTAAAAGAATTAAAAAATGAAATTTAAATTTACTGAACTGATCGCTCAGCTTACCGGAGATCGTATAGATTTCCCTGCTTCGTATGTTGGTCTTCAGTTCTCCCAATTGATTCCATACGAAATGTGACGAGTGATGACAGCTAGTGTAGGTTTACTGCGATAATTTTGTTCGATGCACTTTTTTCTATACTAAATTTGGAATTTTCAGCAACTTTTATTAGTTAAAAGTACGAATTTTTTGTACACGTACCTTGTACCCTTTTAATGCTTTTAATTTATTAAAATATTTATCAGGAAATTATTCTTCCAACGCTTACTTTTTGTCTCTCAGTTCTCACATGTTTCTATAGTAATTTGTTTTTCATTCCTCTTTAAATTTTATTGAAAATTAAGGCAATGTGCAAATTTATTTGACGCAGATGCACCTCCCTTCAGAACCGAGGAAAAACTGATTAGAGTTCACAAATTTTATATTGCAATTCGTATTATTGATATAATTTGAAAATGCATTTTTGTATGTGAATTATAATTTTGAAATTCGATTTCCCATGTTCTCAACTTTTTATTGCTATGCTATTTGTTAAGTTTTATGCCAATAAATTTTAAACTTGAAACTATTTGAGTTTTTACAAAATTGCCCATGCACTAGAACCATAGAAAAGGTTAATAAGATTAAATATTTGGGAGTTCTTATGGACGAATATCTAAGTGGAAAAAGAATAATATGGCTTATTTAACATCAAAGATATGAAAATTGATATATTTATTCTATCAAATAAGAGAATTCCTTAACAATAAACTTATAATAATGATATACAGGGCTTTAGTCTTATGCATATTAAACTATGAAATAAAAGTGTGGGGAAGTATACAATGGACTATACAATGAAACAAAATTGTTAAGTGTAAAATATTTATATATTAAAGCTTGCATCATTTTTACGCACTTCAATAAAAACTTATATCAAAAATACAGTCACCTATATGAAACTAGGAATAAAGAAAATCCATTACAAATAAGAAGACTTTGTTCATTTACTTTATTATGAGAATTGTAATAAATAGAAATTGCCCTCATTGATGTTATTTCAGTTGTCCTATTTTGCTTGGCTGCACCTTTAAAGTTAACGAAAATTCATTTAAACACAAGAGGCACCTAAAAATAAAAACACCTATTACATTTGAAGACATTTCGTCTTAAAATTAATTGTTAGACGTCCGGAGATGCACTTAATCGTGGTTGTAAGTGTACACAAAATTAAATTGTGTTTTACTGTATTCTGTAAGTACGAGTTTTCAAGTAACTTATATGTAATTGACTTTATTCACTTGTAGTTACGCTCTGTATGTTTTTCACTTCATAGCGACTTCGAATAAAAATATATTAGGACATAAAATAACAAACTTTAAATTGATATATACTTCCAACTAAATTATTATCATAATTAGTTTTGCCTAATAATATAAATATTAGCATAGAATGTATAGTTCATCCAAACTAGATGGAAATTAGAGGTATTGTCTACACCTTATTAAAACCATATCTGTCAAACAGACCCCAGTAATTAAAAATTGGCAATACTCTTAGCACTAAGAAAATAATAAGAACTGGAGTATTACAGGGAACGGCCTTAGGTCCTATCAAACAAAAAACAGGTTAGTAAACGTTTGAAACCAAATGTTGCAATTATCAAGTTATGCAATGTATAGAATATGCCCCATTCTTAGGCAACTTTCTACAAATGCTCTCATGGGCCATAGGCGCAGGTAGTTACTTAGGTAACGCAAAAATCATCCTTGCGTTCACAATAATACGAGAGAACCTTGTTCAAGAAACGTAGGTAGGTACACCAAATGTTTACTCAATCATAGTAGTGATAGATAAGGAAGAGACAGGGAACAGTATGAAGGAAAAATATATCATTATGTGATAAACATATATTACTTTTCAATATAATATATTGTTTTCTAAGTTTCGTGAATATATAGTGAGCATTGTTATACATCCAGGGGTGTAATGGGGTAGTGAAGCGCAAGTTATAGCCTCTCCTACTCAATTGTTAACCTCACCTTCGCGATGAGTTCAATTTGAACTTGGTGCACCCTGTTTTCACTAACGAGGCTCTAACGACCGAGTAAGGGCGGAATATCCCTTACCTTTTGCCATGAGCACATCCACCTTCTCACGAAGAGTGCGGTAAAAATAACCCACCGCACACAAAGGTTGCTTTTGGAATCGTTTGGTTACCCCATCGTCGCAGTCTCCTTCTGTGCCATGGGACCACACCACTCGCCTTCCGCAACCGAGCTGGTCAACTTCAAACGCGAAAACTTGTTTAGGTCAAATGGAACACCCTGTATTCTTTTACGTCAAGTTGTGTAAAATTGAATTCCCTTTTTTCTGATATTGCATTGTGGGGGTTTAAGTTACAGCTTTTTGAAGTATTTGCGATTTTATTAGAAATTCATGAATTGTTGTAATCATTTCATCAAAATAGCCATGATTAGAAACAATCAGTCATTATCTTATGTCAAAAAATGCCAGCACGTTTAAATTACACCCACGAAGACTTTTTAAATTTGTTTATTATTTATGGAGAATGTGATAAAGTAATATAAAGAACTTGCATCACATTATTTGCTACTCGATATCTAGAAAAACGGAAACCGTCACCAAACACAGTAAAACGCATACTGGAAAATTTTAAAAATTATGGCTCTGTCAAGGCAAAAATGCAAAGAAGAAAGCCTATTGTTGATGATGGAAACATTGAAATAGTAATTCTGGGATATTTTCATGCATTTCCAAGGATGTCATTAAGACAAGCTGCTCTAGGATCGGGACTATGCAAGGATTCAATTCACAGAATCTTATTAAAATAAAAGTTTCACATGTTTTCATTCCATATGGTTCAAGGATTAAAAGAAACAGATATCCTAAGAAGGCAGAATTTTTGTGAGTTTATTCTAATAAGGTCTGAGAGTCACGATTCTTATTTGGGAAATATTATCTGGACAGGTGAAGCAAAATTTACTAAAAATTGACTTTTTAATAGACACAATTCGCATTATTGGAGTGACTCAAATCCTCATATGTTCAGAGAGCGAAACTTTCAGGAAAGTTGGCAGTTCAATGTTTACTGTGCCATAAGAAACGATAGAGTGGTGGCATTACAATTTTATCAGGAAAATTTAAACGGTAAATTAAATTTTCTCTTCTGCTAATATGTATAGGTAAATTTTTGTTTTTTTTTACCTCTCGCCGAACATAGAAACATTTTTTCTCAGCACGACTGTGCTCCCCCACATAACGCATATTTAATTAATAATTATTTACTTTTTATGATCAATGGATTGCCAATAATGGACCTTTCTTATGGCCTCCTCGCTCGCCCGATTTATCAGTTCTGGATTATTTCATTTGGGGAACTATTAAAAATAAAGTTTATGAGAGTTCATCAACAACCACTGAAGATTGTATGCAAAGAGTAAGAAATGGATTTCAAAACATATCACCAGATTCAATTAGAAGGGCTACCCATGAGGAACTAATCCGAAGGAGCGAAAAATGTGTCGAGGTTCAAGGGCGGAATTTTGAGCAATTATTAAATTAAAATAAAATCATATTTTAAATTGATCTTATCTCTACTATTTTAGTTCATGCCATATCTTCAATTCGATTAATACGCATGTTACAGCGTTAGTGTTATTTTGCGTTTTTGTGGATATCGAGTGGCAAATGTGCTGCAAGTTCTTGATATTACTTTATCACATTTTCCATAAATAATAAACAAATTTAAAAAGTTTTCCTTAGTATAATTTAAACGTGCTGGCATTTTTTGACATAAGATAATGACTGATTGTTTCTAATCATGGCTATTTTGATGAAATGATTACAACAATTCATGAATTTCTAATAAAATCGCAAATATTTCAAAAAGTTGTAACTTTAACCCCCACAATGCTAATATCAGAAAAAAGGGAATTCAATTTTACACAACTTGACGTAAAAAATACAGCGTGTTCCATTTGACTTAAACAAGTTTTGCAGTTTGAAGTTGACAAAATGTAACGCAAAAATGGATATATGGTATATTATTGAATTTATTTCAGTTGTAGAACGTAGTTCTCCTTGTGTTCTTTTTACATGACAAGAAGCAAATGAGGATCTTTTACACGAAGAAAGTTATAATGGTTCGTGCAAACCGTTGCACCTGTCAAATTTTCTATAAACTCTCAAATATTTCTGAAACGGCTAGGTTTAGTTATATGATATTCTACATATTTTCGACTCAGAATTTTATGCTCTTTTCGAAAACTCTAAAATATATAGAGTGTTCCATTTGAAATAGGCAAGTTGGTATCGACTTCCGGTATAAGCGGAAGTGCCAGCTGCTTGTAATTATTTTAGTTGCTTGGCCACATCGACATTAGTAATTATCTAAATTTTCAAAATTTTCTGATGCGTACTTTTCTCTATATCGATCGATTCAGTTCCCGGTGAGACGCCCTGTATATTTAAAATTTAACAATGTGACACTCGATATGTAATATTGCTATGTGACCAAAGATTAAAATATATATTTACAATACCATTAGGCAGCTACCGCAGTTGTATAGAAAATGATGATATATATCAACTTAAATATGATGTAAGAAATATGTAGCAATGAATTCCCCAGACGGGGTGTCAGGTTGCTTAGTATGATGAATGCAGCGAATAAAATGGATGGAAGGGCATAAATAAAGTTTTATGTATTTACCCAATGGAATTCGTGGCTTTGTGCCCCAACAGAATAGGACAGAACTCTGACCGTTTTGTAGATCCCTCGGTACCAGAAAAAAGAAAGAGGTACTAATAACGTACCATAAACTTGCCGGAAGCGACCATAAATGCTTATTTTGAACGTGCCGGAAGCAGCTTAAAATAATAAAATCAAATGTCAACAGGTGAAAGAGTGACCATGGAGAACATGTTTAGCGTTTGTCGACTAAAACCGTATGTAGTAGTGATAGTTTTCCCTCGAGACTAGTTCCACAAAGTAAAACAACAACCAAGATAAGGAAAACTGCAACAGATTGCATAAATTTACAAATCCCACGAGAATGGCTGCAGATAAACTTACCGATCATCAACAAGGCGGCCGCGTGCTCTACGAGAAGTATAATGAACGAATCATGGCTGAGGCGGAAGTTCTTTCAGAATTCTGTAGGCTGGACCGATGCATGTGCGATTTTATACATTAGGTGATTTTATATACTTTATAGTGCAGTGGGTTGCCTACGGTCGAGCGGCATTATTTTGGAGGAATGGAGGAAATTTTGTTGGTGTTGATAATTCCATAATCCACAAGGATGCCTCGAATAACACAAGTTTTCAGGAATCAACAACCGTGTAAAATGCCATCAAAATGTCTTTCTCTTTTTTGACAACAGACAGAAGTCATGTGATCACTCTTCCCAGCTGGGAGACGCACGACCAAGGACGCACGACCACCCAATAGCGTCTGTTAATGATATATGGCCCACAAAACAAACATGTGCAATGCGCTTCGCATATGCAACAGGGCCATAACAATATCAATTTTATGGCATAATTATTTTAACAGATTAACAATATAGCCATATCTTTACTAAAGTTTACCATCAATAATTTTTGTAACTGTAGTTAAGTCAATGTTAGTATTTCTACGCTGGTTGGACGTGAGTGGTTTTGAAGATTTTTAATTTCATCTCGTTGAGTTTAGCTTCAATAATTTGCTGATTTTCTGAGTGCAGGTAGTGGTGGTTACTGTTTGTGCTATTAATTCTGATCGAAAGAATTTTCACGCGTAGCCTAGCTTTATTGAACAATTTCTGAATAATGAGTGCCTCAATCTAAAAGTGGAAAAATGTAAGCTAACCCGCCGATGGCCCTTAAGAGTGAAATTGAATCGCTTTAATAACAATATTAGGTTTTATCTAAAATTAAAAATCTCCTGTAACTTCTTACAGATAGCAATCGTGGTAACCCAATCAGAATTACCCAGTGCGGATAAACATTATCCAAAATACTTGTCTACAATAATATACATGAATAATTCTCCTGTTCTACCCGTTATTATTTATTGCATTTTGTAACAACTTAATCTCCGGCCTTACATCGTCTATCCATAGATATTCTGTTTAATACTTTGGCTCATTTAAACTTTATAGGCAATAACAGTTCGCTTGCCTGGTTTAATGATTGTTCAGTAATTAATCATAAACATGCGAGATCATCCCCACATAAGCGATTGTAGCTGACTGGCCCAGTGGCGGCACAGAAAACTGGAGATTACTTGTAATAATAGTAATTCATTCTATAACAAATAATGTTGATTTACATAATAATCAATATCGTCAACAATATTATTAGAAATTATTATTTTGGCTCGATACATATTTCTTATAAAGTAGTTAGTAAAAGGTAAAAAGAGAAAAAAATATAATTAAATCAAGTAAGTTCAATAGCTCCAACAAGTGATAAGAACAATGATATAATTTCAATCTTCATCACCATCATCATCCTCTTGGAACCTATCATTGTTGAAGCAGTTTTCTCCCTCACATTCACATAATTCTCATTTGAGTAGCATTTGCAGAGAGGTGAACATCTTTTTTGCATGCACATTGGTAATATTTAATATTTCCCTTGGTGCTTTTAATGGATTTTCGATCAAGACTGGTGAATAGCTGAAACATAAGATATAACTTCCTCTGCATTATGCTAACAATAAAGCCTGCCATCTTCTCCCAATTTGTCGTCGACTCCAGCATGTTATCAATCATGTTCTCCACCATGACAGACTACCCTATGCCTCTCTCACATACTTCTCTTTCCTCTCTCCACCTTCTGCAGTGGAAACCGAGTGCCCCGCACTATCCCTACTCCCACAATACACACACTCACAATCCTGCATCTTCCCTATATCATATAGATATTCCCTAAAACATCCGTGCCCCGATATTACCTATGTTACAAAGTAACTTACCTTTCTACCCATGGTCTGATACGGGGTATAAGCCTCCTCATCCATCCTGCAGTCTTTCCCTGGCTTCCCTGAGCTCTATCGGGGGTACCTTAGCGATAACATTAGCCGCTTCTTGTGACACCGTCCTGTAGGCACTAGTTATCCTTAGTGCCATATTCCTCTGAACTCTACTCAACACCACCCTTGTTGTTTGGACGTCCATCATCTTTTCCCACACTGGGGCTGCATATAACATTATAGAGTGCGCGGCACTGCATAACACCCTCCTTTTGCCCTCCTTCGAACCCCCCACATTAGTCATCAACCTACAAAGTGAATACTGACATCAGTCTCCCTGCCTTCTCCGCTGCTCTATTAACGTGCTCTGAACCTCAACCTTTGGTCGATCCAGACCCTTAAGTACTTGATAGCCTTCTTAGGGGCGATTCTGGTGCCTTCCACCTCAATTTCCATCTTCGGAAGCTTCATTTTGTTGGAAATCACGACCATTTCGGTTTTCTCGGTGGCAAGTATAAGATGTAACTTAAAAGGTGTATTGATCGAAGAAATAATAGTTTTTATACCTATTGTTCTCAAAATTCCATGCGTAAGTTGTAGGAGAAGGGAGGTTTTGATAGCTCAAATTTCACTTACTCCATACAAGTGCTTGGTAATTGGCTCGTCTCAAATATGGAATTAGTGATGTCTTTGTAGATGGAAGCAAATCGTGTGACCAGAACACTTGACATACAAATTTCTCTAGTGCAGAAATATTTTTATCATTTATATCTCATTCTGAAGGCATCCGAGTGCTGCTAAAACTTCTTGATCTGAATATTGTCTGAAAGTTATTTGTGGCATTCTACGAATATTCTTTCCTATTATTTGGGTTTTCTACCACATGTATTATTTTCCTCTTCAAAAACAAATCACCGAATCTACAAAATAATAGAATTATTGGAAAAAAGCCTCTGCGCCCGTGACGTTTACGTCAAAGCAATAGTCAGAGGTTATGTTTCGCAAATAATATAAATCGGAATAAACACAGAAATAATGTATTTTGCTGACGTTTCGGAAAGTAGTCCCTTTCCGTTTTCAAAGCTTTTTTTTGGAAGAACTCTTATTTTGCTGTGTATGTCAAATACACAGCTTTAAGATTCTGTTTATGTTACTTCCATAGATACTACTACTTACACAGGACACAGAACTGATGATATTTTCTTTTATATCATGTTGAGTTTGTTAAGTTCTTCTTTTAACATTGCTAGCCAGGTTGTACAAATATCTACAGAACAATTCGATACGCACTACTTATCTTCATTTAATAAGATTATTGCTGATTCTTTAATTTTTCTTTTTTTAATATCTGCTTCTTTTGTTAAAATTTTTGCCGAGTCCCAGTTTATTCTATGTCCGTTTTCCCAAGCTTGTTCACAAATCTTTGATTTCTGGATTTCATTCTTTCTAATGTAATTCTTGTGCTCATCCAACCTCACAGTCAAAGGTCTGGATGACTCACCCACATAACATTTATCACATTCGCGCGGGATATTGTAAATACAGTTTTTTGAATTCTGCTCCCTGTTTATCGATTTTGTTTTTCTTAAAATAGATCTTAAAGTGTTCCCCATTTGAAATATCGTCCTAATATCAAAATTGTCACCTATACGGCGTAGCTTTTCCGATAGTCCGTATACATAAGGAATTATTGCTGTATAATGACGTTCAGGTTTTTATCGTACCTGATTGTCCCTATTTTCAACATTTATGAAAACTCTATCAACAAAGGCTTCAGGATATTGATTTTCTACTAGAACCTATTTGATAAATTTTTTCTCGTTATTTAATATTTCATTATTAGATAAAATTATTTTGGCCCTATCGTATAAACATATGCCAGACAACCGGTTTGTTGCTTTATCTGCTTTAAGGAAATCCGTCCAAAAAGTCTTTTTGAACCCGACATTGTAATGCAAGTAATGTAGTCGCTCTGCTCGATCCAAGCGCATATATGGGAGTAAGTGGAATCATCCTATGCTTTTCTCTAACCCCAGAATGGAAATAGGCTCCATTGGAGAAGTCTTCACATTGACTTAATGCTGTAATAAAGACATCGGTATCTGGGAAAATATATGAACACACTTTTTTTGCCTGGCCAAAAATAAGGAGTGGAGCAAAATTTTGGTATCGACTTCTTCTTAATCGGTGACCAAAGCAGAGTAATCAGCTTCAAAAGACATTAAAATCTCCTCCTTCAGAGAAACTACTACTTTTTTGCCAAATAACCGATCAGTTCAGTTTTAATCTCAATGTGGGGTAAAAGCTTTCTCATTGGAATTTTCTTAAATTTCATTCCGGGTATGATGTAATAGCACACTTGTCTTGCATTTCGATTTCCCGAGTCGCCTTTTTAAGAGAATCGTCTTTTTAAAAACACAATATGTATCTCACCATATTTCTTGTATTTGGTAAATAAGTTATAATAATATACTGAAACCTTGGAGTTTTCAATAAGGGAGTTTTCTAACAAACTCAGTAATTCACTTTTTTTAAACAACAGTGCAACATACCTTGAGCATTGAACATCGATCGGGGCACTGGTGAGAGTTCATATTTGCAAATAGTAAATTTCGGGACGTGTTCGCGTGCAACTGAGAATTTGAGTGTAAAGGGATCGATCTTCTTTAATTTTTTGTGACGTTGTTTCAGCACCTACTTTATATTTTTCTTCATTCTGGCCCAGATGATTTTGAACCTTCTCTAGAAACACACTTGAAGTTGACAAGCAGGCTAGATTATTTCCTTCATATGTAAAAGGGTTACAGGTTAATTTTAGTGCAGAAAGGGACTCCTTAACGTTTCGGTGGTGTCTTTCAGTGTGAGATCGTTTCAGATAACGTTTAGTTTTTTCAGTATTTAATTCTGGAGGAGAAAGAAAAAATATAGACAACTTACGATACCGATTGTCATCAACAAATCCTCGTCTTCCTCGCCGCCCTGGCTTCTTCTCAGAGCTTTTGGGCCAAGATTTTCACCATATACACAGAATTTGAATTTAAAGTTCAATAATTAGTCCCTGCACTAACCCGAGGGGCGGAAATGTTCATCAGCACAATGCTTATGCCCGAAATTAATATTATGATTTAAATAATTACTATTATTAGCAAGGTTTTAACTTCGATTTTTACCATTAACAGCGTACGATGCAAATGTCTCTCCTTGGCGGTTTTATTACACCGATTTGTACAAAAAAGGGTTTTCGCGCTATCAACCATTTGAAATAATATTAATAATAATACACGAACATGCCTACAGGTCCTCCTAAAACTTTCAAGTGTCTATTATTTTGCTCTAGGGCTTCATCTGCTCCCAAAGCAGTGAATAAAATGCTAGATTGATTTACAACCCAATTATCTTTTTTTAAGTCTTGCCATAACAATTCGTTTGATGACTTCAGCTCATTCATTTGATATAAATACAATCCTATCATACGAGCATAATTTAACTGATCCACTGCAAAAAAATATTTACAAAAGTCGTTAAGTGCAGCTAAATTCAGATGTTTGGATGATCGTACAGCACAAATAAACAGCAACATTTCCACCATTTTTATTTATTGACGTATCATTCGGAATGTTGGTTTGTTTTGTCCATAAACCTTACTAATATAATAAAATATTATAATATGAAATATAAGGGCTTGTAATATTTATGCTAAATAAGTAATATTGCTGTTATTAAGTCTATACGCAATGCGGGATTTAATAACCTTAGAAAAAAACCATGTGTTACAGGTTATTTTGGCAGTACAATATTAGGGCAATGAATCGTGGGTTGATGATTGAATAATATCTGTACGCAGTTAACTAGAATATGGATTGGATTATTTTATGTGCTTCAACCTACCTTGTCGTTTGAATTGGAGTAACTGGGGTCATCATAATTTACTACATAAACAAACTGTGGCTGCATGCACGTATATATTGTTAGGTTAAATTTTCTACGGTCTAGGATACTAAACAAACCTAGAGTAGAACTCAATAGTCACATTGTTGCAATGCAAATACTAGTTGGTCACATGGTTGACATCGTAGTGTTATTCCCGCGTGACGTTATTGAAATCGCAGATATTGGTTGCTGTACCAGTTTTGATCAGCAACAAGTTACATTTTTGGACCATAGAAACCACAGTTACTCTAGTTAAATTGCGGCGTAGTATTCAATCCTCATTCTAATTCAATTTGTCACCTTAAAAATAATTTATCGGCATACCTACCTCGGTAACAGGAGAAGTTCCTCGCTAAAACAGATTTTTAAATAGGTCAATTATTCCACGATATAGGCGCATGATTTTATTTTTAATATTTTCTATCGCGCATAGAACTTTCTGAAACAACAAAAAAAGAAAGAAAGGAATGTGTTTTTTTTATTAGGGGGTCGTCATTTCTTCTTTTTTTGCTTTCATGTGGTCTGTGAGTTATACGAAGGAATTTGCTAGTGCGATTTTAGAAATTTCAAGATTTTCCGGGATCGGGATAAAAGGATTGCACTACAATTAAGTTGTGGCTTATTGAGTCGAAGATTTTGGGAAAAAGTCACAAACTTATCCATTTTTTTGTGGGATCATTTTCGTATACTCACCAGAAGCAAAGCTTCAAAAAAGGAAACCAGCACACTTAATAAAAGCCCGCCTAACACGCCTCAGGTATGTTAAAGTCCTTGTTCTCATGTATTTATTAATAAACAAATATTAGTTACATTTTTTTTTAATAAATCTCTATTAATCATTCATTGTCCTTGTTACGTAATTTTAAATTGAGATCATGCCAGCCTATATACAACGATATTATCCTTTTAGGGCTTCTGCTTTTTTCCTGGTATCGTAGTGTCACTGTATCCCGGACAGTTTTTGACGTCTGGCGACAACTGAGAACGTTGTGACGACTGCGCGTTGACAGCAGGCACCTGCCTACCGCACAGATAAGTTTAAATTGCATATTCACCAAGTAGGTTAACTTTGGTCACGGTTGTCGTAATTTATTTGGAGATTGTCATATATATAGGTTAATTAGTGTATTCAGTTACTTAACTCAGATTTAATTTCAATTTATCAGAAGTGTACAACCGAGTGATCACTCACGGTACCCGAGCGTCAATTGCTCCTAATATTTTGTTTAGTGTTATTGAAAAATTCACTGTAAATTTCAAGGGGTTTGAATACATGTATATATATTTTCTTTTTACCCTTTGTTGAGAGTTATTTACCACCCAATACACCACTGACTCACCCCACCGCCCACTGAGGTAACTAGTGTCGCTTCCGCACTGAAAAAAAATAGATTAATTGTATCCGGAAGCGGCACTTTAAACACTTTTTTTTGTTACTACCCCTAGAAGAAGCTAGTCAGCAAGAGCTTCTTCCCTAACCAATCAAGATTGGTTAGAGCCGTCATCGGCGTTACAATTTTGCTTAATCAATTTTATTATTATTATTATTATTATTTTTATTGTAATGCCCGTTTTTAACCATAACATATGCCAAACCTCAGACTAAAAATTGACAGCTCTATCTTTAAGTACATAATCCTTTCTTAACAGTTTGAGGTATGGCAGATACTTCCTTCACGGAAACCGCCACGGCTCCCATTCGTTTAACGCAAGCCAGGGCACTATTTAGCAAGATTGAGAATTGCAATGTTAAAAAACTGATATTGCTTGCATTTTTATATATATTAATATTTGTGTCATCATTTATCTTCGGTATTGAAATAAAGAAGTGAATGTATATCAGAGAGGCTAGTTGTGGTTTTATATTTATTTGTTTATATGTGTGATTTTCCTTTAAGTAATTCTTTTAATTGTTATATTTTATCTATTGTGTTATTGTATTAATATCGTTATTGGTTGAAGTTGTTTTAATTTACTTAAAGTACTTTCCCTTGCAGCTCGCGCATAGCCGAAACATTTGGCGGATGCGCCGGGCATTCATTACTTTAATTTGGTCGAACTTTTCGTTCTGGAATGGTTTGAAAACTGTTAAAGGAATCGGGAACAGTTAACCAATTCACTATCGTTTACACGTAACGTTTGCCTACAATTTATACTGCTCAACAAGAGACAACCAAATACTCTCCTTTCATGTTGGCCCAACAGAAGCCAATCTTATGGAATCGAGAAAATCTAGACACACAAAAAATTTGAGATAAAGCACAGTAACCTAGTTCACCAGAATATTTAGGGCCGGTAGAGTAAGAATACGACGACAAGCGTAGACATGTGGCCTATAAAGAAGGCGACAAGATAAAAGTACGATGGTTCGGTCCGTATTCAAAAATATAGAAAGCTCTATGAATATTTGATTTAATTTGTTATACGCAAATAAGTACCATATTATATAATTATGTATGTATATCAATCTTGAAGTATTATTCTTGTGTCATAGATAGCATTAGAATATATTACCTAAATCGAAGCCGATTTAAACAACTTTAGTCAGTGGTGTACCGATAATGCTCTGAAAATCAATCCGAATAAATCAATAGTTGGACATGAGAAAATATGAAGAAAACTAGAAGAACTAAAATAGAGTTAAGTAATGAAATAATTAGATGAAAAAATGCAAGTAAAAATACTGTCTAAACATTGAGAATAATTTAAATTTTGAAACACATGTAAACAAGACCGTAATGAAACTAAAAAAACTTACATAAATTAAAATATTCCCTTGACTCGGACACAAAACTAAATTTGGACAAAACATTGATATACCCAGACATAGATTACTGCTGTAACGTGTATTTTCATTATTTAACACAATATAATGTAGCAAAATTACAAAGAGTTCAAAATGCATGTATGAGATATGTATACTGTATCCCTTTTCGTGAGCATGTAACACCTTATTCCAATAATGAACTTAAATTAGTAGGTAGAGCACCTATTTATACAGCATCTTCTTAGAAAAATTAACTAAAACAGAAATACCCCAATATTTATATGAATTATTAATAAAAAGGTCAGAAATACATAATGTAAATGTTCGATCAGATAGCTATACTATATACCACAACGTAATACGACAAAATATGAGGGGTGCTTTGCCTACATGACACCTATAGTGTTGAACATGATTTTAAGTTTTTTAAATTTGTCAAGGTCAAAGTTTAAGGAGAATGTAAAAGCATCATTCAGATAATAAACAGGATGTGGCAATTGTTTTTAATTTATTAATTTATTAATGTATTTTAGGAGTTGTTATTTTGAAACTAGTGTTAGGATAAATTTTTTTAGGATAATTTCTATAGGTTTTGATTTATATAAGTGTGTATAATTTTTCATCACAAATGTGTTGGTGTACTGGTGTATAGGTAGAGTAGAAGAACGGCCTTGCCGACCTCATGCCTTTTGTGTAAAGTTTTTTGTATTTAAACTTTCTACACAATAAATATATTGAATTGAATTGAATTAGTAGCAGATCTAAATACCAGGGGGGTATCGTTTTTAACATTAAAAATAATAACGATAAATAACTAACTAGTAATACTTCGCCTCTTAAAAAGAAGCAGTCAAACATTCAAACAGTCAATGGTGAATCTCATTCTTTTTTGAAATTGAATTACGCACATCTAAATGATACGCAAGTTTTACTGTTTATATTAATTGTAGACTCTGCTCCGTGATTATTTATACAAATAACTTTATTAATATGAGATACCATCTTAAAAGGTCCTTCGTACATCCAAAAGACCAAATCTTTCTGGCACAGTGGCCAGTCCTTTCTCACTACTATCGCTTTCAAACATGCGATTACAAATCAATTTATCTTCATCCTTTATTATTAAATCATTATATATCAATTGCAACTTATTTCTATTTTTAATCGTGGAACCTATTTTATCTTTACAATTATTATTTTTCATCAAATTATCTGTGTAATAATTCCAATTCATGTTATTTTTCTTAATTTTTGTCAACTTGTTTTTCTTGTCCATTTTATTTTCTTCTTGAAGTTTCTTCTTCGTGCTGAAAATTCTGTTTTTTCTTATTCACAATCTTTTTATTTTCGTGTAAATTCTTGCTTTTCCATATTTATTTTTATATTTTCCTTGTTTCATGTAAGTTTGTTTTCTACTTTTGTTTCTCTTGACTTTGTTTTTGTTTTTTTTATATAATTCTTCTCGTTTTTGTAAAATTCGTCCTTCTGTGTTTGTTGATTTTTCTTTTTGATAATTTTTTCTTCCTTTATGATTTTCTGTGTATTGAATTTTTTTTGTCTGCTCACTTCAAATATTTTTATATTGTTCAAGTCCAAATTGTGATATATTTCATGTCTTATATGTGTTTTTCCCTTTATGTTTTGAGAGCAGTACCATGTAAAAGATTGAATGTCCTCTAACCCTGGTATTCTTGGTTGTGAACATTTTGGCTTTGGTTTCTTGTACCATTGTTTCTTGTGATATTTTTGGTTACTTCTTTTTCTTAACTGTCGTTGATTTTTATGCGTAATACAGCTTCTACCTTTACTTCCTTTTTCCTTTCTTCCTGATCTTCCTCAGTAGGTGTATTTCTTGTTTATTTGCTTCTTCTATCCAGTCCTTTTTACATTCATCAATATGTGAATCTAATTTATTATTTATATCTCTTATCTCGGCTTTGACCTCTACTCTGAACTCATTGATATATGTATTTTGGTGGTCAAATTTAGTGCTAATTTCTTCCATCATTTTCTTATTAGTTTCCTTATTCTGTTTATCAAATTTAGTATTCATATCTTCCCTCATTACCTCATTCTGACTATCTTGTTTATTTAATTTGGTGTTAATTGCTTCCCTCATTTCCTTATTCTGACTATTCTGTTTATCAAATTTAGTATCCATATCCCATATCCCTCATTACTGTCATTGCAGCTAAAATTTGAGCTAAATCAGAATTACTTGTTTGTCCTACTGTCTGTTCAGAATCCCCAATATTTGTCTCTGTTTCATCAGCCATTATTATTTTGCCAGTTCTCAATTTCATAAAAATATATTTTCGTTATAAGAGAAATTTGTAATTTTTGTCTATTTTTTTTTCGAAAATTACTGTCCAGAATATTATTTTTGTTTTAAAACCAAAAAAACTAATTAAGACCGCCCCACGTTGAGCGCCAATAAATGATGATAATCTCTCTACAAAAATTATCACTACCTTTTTATTTTGCAAAGAAAGTAAAATTTTACTGAAAATATATTTCAGGACTCGATAGCCGGTTCACTTTGGTTGGTTATAATTATAACACAAATCAAGAATAAAATTCAACGACAAGAACAATGTTTATTATGACCATTCAAATTTTGTTATCAAATCCTAAATTCCCTACTAAAATAACTTAACTAATATAAAAACAATGAATGAAATAATACACGTTAAAAACCTTTAATCCGTAACTTCTTCTTTATCCCTTACATCGGTGACTTCTTTCTTCTGGTACCTTGGATCGATGACTTCTTAATTCACTTCTTTCTGCTTCTGTCTTCAGTTGGATTATATACGACCTTCTCCTTATATCAATGCCTCGTTGCCGTTTCTCTGACCTTTGCCTCTAGCTTTAAAGTAAATAAATAATTTATTTATTACTTGTTATGTTTGGTCGATAGCCGAGTGGGTTAAGGCGCGAGGTGGCAATCGCGATTAATCACACGGACATCGCACCACCGGGTTCGAATCCTGGCTCCGGCACTGTCGGAGGAAATGGTTGTATGTCAGCGTTTTTTCGATGTGTAACCCCCTTCCGCAGAAGCCCTGGCTTCAGGAATTGGGGGTTGTCTAATTTCTGTGGCGTTATTTATTATTATTATTTATTATATTATTGTTTCCTCGGCTCGTCAGCTTCTTTTTGCTTCATCGTTTGCTGGAATTAATTCAATATTTTTATTTTTTAACTGTTTTAGATATTTTCTTTCTGTTTATTTCATAAAACATATTTATTCCTTATTTATTTTTCGTTCCCTGGTAACCTTTTCTCCGCCATCTTCCTTTTCAAACTGCTGTCAATATAAACTTTTCTAACCTCCAAATCTTTCCTAAATTATTCCTAACCTTCAAATATCTTCTTCCTCTTCTTTACATATATCCAACTTATAATTACTAACATAACCATTTTTTGTATGTGACATTTATTTTTCACAATAAACTTTAATCTCTTGTCATCTGACAGCTCTATCTCAGATTTATCCCGTACCCTTGATCTACACTTCAATTTTGAATAATATTCTAAATAACAAACTCAAAATAGAATCAAGTTCTATCTTTTACTTTTCTCCAATAAACAATTACAAACTTCTCTTTATAAGTCTTTGTAAACAACTAAAAACTATTTTATTATTAACTTATCATAATATGTGTATTTTCATATCACGTCAATATATATATATATATATATTGTTATTATTTTTCATGATTTGTAAGGTGTAATTCAATGCAGATCGGGGTATTTGCCCGCTGAGTAGCTGTTTCCTGCAAATCATGTATAATAACAGTATATAGGTTAAGTCCACCAAGGGCTGAAGGTCGCCGCTCTCGGTACTTGCAAAATGGCAAGTCGCTATGTACCACGGAGACATCTATGATGTCTGGTGCATAGTACCATTAGACCACATGAGAGAATTCAATTACCTCTCACCACTATACCATATATATATATATATATATTTTTCATGATTTGTAAGGTGTAATTCAATGCAGGTCGGGGTATTTGCCCGCTGAGTAGTTGTTTCCTGCAAATCATGTATAATAACAATATATATATATATATATGTGTGTGTGTGTGTGTGTGTGTGTGTGTGCGCGCGTTGCACGCGCCCGCGTTTGTGCATGTGAATATGTTCAAAACGTCCTCTAGGGATTTAGAATTTGCCAATTCGATTTTTTGTGTTTTTGTCTGACAATTAACATATGTTTTTGTCCATAAGGTGCAGTCTATACTAATTTTAGGCCAGAAATATTTACTGTTAATTAATTTTTTAGTGGCTCGAATTCCTGAATGAGTTAAATTATGAAAATTTCAAAAATAGCGCGTCTCATTTTAGCGGGTATGAAAGGTCGATATTTTAAATTAGGAACATCACACCAAATCTCATCTTGCAAATTTGCAATTTTAAGCGTCTGTAATACTTATTTAATATTTTTCTTGTATAATTGATTTTTTTTTAATATTTTTAGTTCCACATCTCCAATTTGCTCATCACTCAGCAATTGTAAATTAAAATCTGGTTTACTGCTGATGCATGATATACTAGTGTATGGTTTGAGCATTGTTAGCGATACATTGTTCCAATGTAGATAAATCATCTATATGTGAAAGTGTATAAGCAACGATTTTATCCTTACCTTCTACTCCATATAACGTATTTGTCTGGGACTTCAATTTCTTTTGTCGAGTTTAATTTCTTTTTTTTGGGTTTAATTTTTTTTCTTTTGTTAGTGTCGCTAATTTGTGGGTTAACCACAATCAAAGAATTAATCATATGAACATTTGGTATAATTTATTATATCTTGAAGTACTATTCTTCTGTCATAAGTAAATGTATTGTTTCTGATACTAATCCTACAATCGTCCAATTTGCATTTGCTAATTTTTTATTTAATACATCGGTATTCTGCAGATTTGAAGCTATGCAAGGGCTGTTTCACATGCCAACAATTACTGTTAATAAAAGACGTGTTATGTAATTTGATACACCTATTAAATTGGACAAGTTGAAGACATTAATTACCAGCCATTATAATACTGAACCAAGAACAATTTGAATTATTTATACGTTCTAACAAGAATTTAGTGCCACTCTTTTCTTTATTACCTTACTCAGTTTTACTATCCATTTACTATACATTGGGATTAGGACTACTGATTTTATTATAGGTTTCAGGAAAATGTCCCTTTAAATTTATTATATAGCAGATTTAAGCGACACGTCTGTGAAGTCTATTGTTATAAATTAGTGTATACAGATTCATACTGAATAGGTTAGAATTGTATTATTTTATGATCATGTGGAAAAAATGCATGTGGGAGTGGATAATAATATTGTCCTCCTAAGTTCGTTTATTTTTTAGATGCATCTTGAAAGGGGTGTCATGCGACTGACAGTAAAATAGTTTTAGAGTACACATTTCTACTAGTGCAATCAATTTATTGTTTACTCATTATTAATTCCAAAAAACAACATTAAACAAATTCAATGCAAGACATTAAACTAAAAGGACTGTTTGCTGTGTTTTCTAAGTGAGGAAGTTTTTTATAATAAAAATATTATTAGTTTATATTCTTTAGTGTTCCAAGATATTACAAAGATAGACAAAAATGCTGTACTGCTATGAAGCGTGACACAAAAAAAAAAACGCCAAATTGGCAGAGAAAACGTCTTTATGGTGTTGAGGATCACTTTAATGAATTACTGTAGTATAAGTGTATATAATATATTGCATAATAAATAGATATATTATGGTGACATATTTCACCATAATCATTCATCACAACTATCTACATACCTACAACACAGTATACAGGGTGTAACGCAACTTACACGAAAAATTTTAACCATACATGCACCTTTAAATAAGAAGTCGATTTCTTAAAAGAAAATTTAATAAAAGTCCAACACAAAAAAGATACAAATACGTTCGTTTATTTTTTAAATGCATCTTGAAAGGGGTGTCATGCGACTGACAGTAAAATAGTTTTAGAGTACACATTTCTACTAGTGCAATCAATTTATTGTTTACTCATTATTAATTCCAAAAAACAACATTAAACAAATTCAATGCAAGACATTAAACTAAAAGGACTGTTTGCTGTGTTTTCTAAGTGAGGAAGTTTTTTATAATAAAAATATTATTAGTTTATATTCTTTAGTGTTCCAAGATATTACAAAGATAGACAAAAATGCTGTACTGCTATGAAGCGTGACACAAAAAAAAAAACGCCAAATTGGCAGAGAAAACGTCTTTATGGTGTTGAGGATCACTTTAATGAATTACTGTAGTATAAGTGTATATAATATATTGCATAATAAATAGATATATTATGGTGACATATTTCACCATAATCATTCATCACAACTATCTACATACCTACAACACAGTATACAGGGTGTAACGCAACTTACACGAAAAATTTTAACCATACATGCACCTTTAAATAAGAAGTCGATTTCTTAAAAGAAAATTTAATAAAAGTCCAACACAAAAAAGATACAAATTGTTAAAATTACAAATTAATGGAAATGTTAAAATAACATATTATTTCTATAAAACTGTTGAAAGTTCTGTCCATTGACATTCAAGCACACCTGAATCCGTCTAATCCAATTTTGTCACACTAGCTGAAGTATTCTCCCTTCCTGCTATTCCCGAAGACGCAGATTATGGACAGCTGTTGTGATACGTTCACGTAATACATCGATATTGTCGACTTCATTTTTTAAATATCCCCACAAAAAGAAGTCAAGAGGATTTAGATCCGGGGACCGCGGCGGCCAAGCTACAGGTCCACCCCGTCCGATCCAACGTATTCCGTTTAATTGGGTCAAGTAACCTCGGACTACTAAACAATAATTTGAGGGCGCACCATCATGTAAAAATCACATCGGACTTCGGACCTCCAAGGGCACATCTTCAAGAAGACCAGGTAGATCATTACGGAGAAACTGCAGATATTGCTGACCATCCATCTGATTTGGCAATATGAACGGATTAGGCGTTCATCGATGTTGAAAGTGATTCCGAACTACTGGATGAGGATTCTCACTGGTCCAAACGTGCATATTATGTAAATTGGTTATACCATTACGCGTTAAAATAGCTTCATCAGTGACCAAGACATCGACAAGTTTTCACTAATTTGTAACTTTAACAATTTGTATCTTTTTCTGTGTTGGACTTTTATTACTTTTTTTTTCGAGAAACCGACTTCTTATTTAAAGGTGCATGTATGGTTAAAATTTATCGGATAAGTTTCAGAAAACTATCAGAATTTGTCAACTAAATTCATATTTCAGCTCACCATGTCAAAATATTTTAAAAAATCACTCAAATTAGTAAATAACTACATTTTTGTGCAAAAGTATTTTCTGAAAAAATTCACTACACTTCGATAATTTCTAAGTATGCCCAAAATAGTATATACTCCCTGTATAATATTCGAATTTTTTTTAGTACATTTCTCACAAACCATTGTTAGTTCAATTTAAACTTCTATTCGGTTTCTATCTACTTTTATACACAACATTCCACAGCTCCCCGATTAATATCGATATTTACTTTCGTTCATTCAACATATACGTATACACTATGTCCCAAATGTGCATGTATTGCTAACTACCAATTACCAATTAAAAGATTTCTTTATTTTATTTTAAGTACATTTCATTCTATTTAATTGATTTTTCCCTATTCTAATTTTTTTTTTATAATCCTGCACAAGTGCATATAAAAACTGGTTTCCCTGTTCTAATATATGTATATCCTAATAGATGCAGGTTGGCTGATGGTAGCCGAAATCAATATGCTTATGGATCTAGATTTTTGTGATTTTATTTATCATTTCTTAAAAATTTTATCATATTTCTGTGTAGGTTTATCTGCGAACAGTTTAATTATTTGAGTGATTCTTCCCTGAGTGATTATTTGTGTTGTGAGTTTGGTTCATGCAGAAAATATTTTTTATTAAAAACCTACTTAAATAAATCGTTAGTTCAAAAGTGAAAATAAAAGGTATTCTGTCGATTATGTACATAATAAGTTAAGGATTTAAAAGAGAAACAAAGTAAATTTCCAAATTAAAATATAAATTAAAATGAATTTCTGGCTATTTACATATATACACTTTTGAAAATGTGTGGAGGATGTCTCAGTTATATGTTAGGTGCAAGTGATGTGTGAATATCCTGTATTAGTCTTGTGCGTCGTAAATGGGGAGTCTCTGGTGTAGTAGTCTATGAGCATGTGGGGGGTCATAGTGTCTACGTCTGTTGGTCAGGTCCCTTGTTAACTCCGATCGCTGGATTTTATGTTCAAAGAATTTCTGAGCTGATTCTGTTATATAATCTCTCATGGGGGGTATATTAGCCCTCTCATGCAGCTCCGCGATCGGAGTGTATCTGTCAGTATTGAGTAAAAGTCTGAGTAGTTTGTTTTGTGTTGTTTGTAGTCTCATGCACTCTGCGTCTGAAATGGAGTTCCATGCCGTACAGGCATATGTCAGTAGAGGTCTGAAAATTACTTTGTATAGTGTCAATTTGTTGTCAGTCGAAAGTCTACTTCTTCTGTTCACCAATGGATACAGATTATTTAATGCGGTGTAAGTTCGCTGTAAGGTAGCTGTGATATGAGGTCCGAAGCAGAGCCTTGTATCTAGGGTCACCCCCAGATACTTAACTCTGCTTCTTTCCCCTATCTGTTTATCGTTGATTTTTAACTTGTCAAAAGTTGTCACATTGGTGAACTTCCAATGTAATGTAATAGTCTCAGTCTTTTGTTCGTTAATCCGTATTTTCCAGTCGTTGTTATATTTTGCTAGTAAAGTCATGTGACGCCGTATCTTCTGAACGGCCGTTTCCGCGTAGAAGGACCGTCCGCAGATAACGGCGTCGTCGGCGTATAGTAATGACGTCGTAGTGGGAAGGGTAGGGATATCGGCGAGGAGAAGGTTATACAGTGTAGGAGAAAGTATCGCCCCCTGGGGGACTCCTGCTGATATTGTCCTCATCTCGGAAAAGTAGTCGCCTATCCTGACGACAATCCTTGTCCGAAATAAGAAACTTCTAATGAGGCAGGTAAGATATTGGGGGAACCTAAATGTTTTATATAATTTATATAGTAAGCCATTGTGCCATACGGTATCGTACGCTTTCTCAATATCCAGTAACAGTAGAGCGGTACATTGCTTTTTAGTAAAGCCAATGAGAGACTCTTGTATAACTTTAGATAATGCTAGTGTAGTGCTGTGTCCCTTCCTGAAGCCGAATTGTTGGGCCGGGTATATATTCTTTTTATTTATGAATTCATTAATTCTATGTAATTAATATGATTCTTTCTGTGAGTTTAGACATGGTATTCAGAAGTGCTGTAGGCCTGTAATTGTTTATGTCATGCGATTGCTTATTCGGCTTCAGGATAGGGATAATGATGGCTGTTTTCCACTTATCTGGAAAGTGTTGCAATCTAAAAATTGCATTGATAATATAGGTGAGTTGCGCCAGCGCTTTGGATGGGAGTTTTTTAAGGAGGAGGTTGGGAATACCGTCAGCTCCGGGGGATTTAAGGTTAGGTAAGGTTTTGAGAATAGACTTAATTTCTGAGGGATTCGTATATATTTTTGATATTTTATTTAGCGGTATAGTACTATGCAAGGGTTGATTATTAACTGTGTTGGTTATGGTATTGTGTAGTTCTGAGTTATTCGGTAAGGAAGTGTATTGCTAACTCTGTTATTATTAGAGATAGAGAAATGGTTAAATAGAGACTTTTTTGAAGAATTTTATGACCGTTTCGATGCCGTTTTTAAATTTGGCCTAGCTATCTTCGTGTCTGCAATATTTTCAAAAAACTGAAAAGGTGCATTTTAAAAAACTTCCCGTATCTACTTAATCTGATGACTGGTGATATTTTAATAAGTACATTGTTAGGACACTTTTTTAAGGTGCTTTCGTCGACGTTGCCAAAAAATTTCTACCGTCATTTGTTTCTCAGATAATGCCACTAACTTTGTTTTTCTTATGGGCGCCATATTGAATTTTTTGTATGTTCAATAGTGCTCTTAATTCCCCTTTCAATGATGTATCACAATGTCAGAAAAAATTATTTACTGGTGTAAAATATGAAAAAATTAGTTTTCTAAGTAGGCTATGAAGAAAATTTATTTTAAAATAATTCGATTTTATTAGCTTCAACTTAAAAAAACAAATTAATTAAAAACTTAAAGAATTTGTTCAATATGTTGTCCTTGTTCATTAATGCACATTTGACATCGCTTTAATACTGAACTACACGCTCTCCTTAAAGTATTTTTGTTAACAGCAGCCAAAGTATTTCCTACACGTTCTTCTAAAATTTCAATATCTATCTGGTGGTTCAAATGAATAAACTTCGTTTTTTGTATGCCCCCCAAAGAAAATAGTCGATCGGAGTGAGATCAGGAGACCTGGCTGGCCATAGAACGTTGGCATTATTTGCAGTTATTTTATTATCAAAAGTTACTCTTAAGAATTATGTTATTATGCCGCTATTATGTGCTGGACAACCATCGTGCTGAAACCAAATCTGGTTAATAACTTCTACAGTAAGTCTTCTGGTACTATTTGCTCTTGTAACATTCGCAAATAATTCGCACAGTTCAAATTAACATGATAAATAAATGGTCCAATAATGCGATGACCTGGAAAGTATTTTTCTATAATGAATTATTATCAATGAACGATTTAAATAAGTTTATATATGATGCCACACCCGACATTGAATCCAAATTTGGTTTGAAACTTTCCTTGGCTAATTATGTGAGAGTTCTGGATACTCCAGTAGTGTGTGTTATGTCTATTGAAAACACCACAATTAGTGAAACTGGTCTCGTCTGTCCATAATACTTTTGAATGAAAGTCTGGGTTTTGTAGACATTTTTGTACAGACCAATCACAGTATGTTACTCTTCTCTCATAGTCATTTTCTTGTAAACCTTGAACGATGGTTGGTTGGGTGATAATGATTTTTCTTTAAATTGTTATGCACAGTTGTCTTGGGAATATTTACCTGATTTGAAATTTTTCTTACAGATGCTGTAGCATTGTCTTTTACGTATTCTAATACAAAGCTATTTCGCTCTTCGTTGTCTATCTCATAAGTATCATTTCTTTTTCCATTAAACCGTCCATAATTTAATAAATTAATAACAAGAGTCTTAAAATACCTTTGATTTGGTTACACACGTTCTGCAAAGTTATCCTCATAAATTCTTGAGGTCTCATCAGTATTTCTAATTGATTTAAAATAAATCTCTAGCATATCTAACTTTTCTTCGTTTGTATATCTCAAAGCCATAATAAAATGAAAAAAAGAACTTAGTAAAAAGAAACGCATAAAATTAGTTATTACGAAGAAATGGTAGATCACAGTGAAGCACTAGTAACAAGAAAAACATCAATTATGACAAGAAGTGTTAATTAAACATTCTCTTGCCTATTGTCATAGTAAAAAGATCCATGGCACCTGCAATTAGAAAAATTAATACCAATATTTTCTTTTATTTGGACGGTGCAAATCAGTTCAACGACTCATTTGAATGTGTTTTAATTTTTTGTTGAAGCTAATAAAATCGGATTATTTTAAAATAAATTTTCATCATAGCCTACTTAGAAAACTTCATTTTTTCATATCTTACGCCAGTAAATAATTTTTTCCTGACATTGTGATATATCATTGAAAGGGGAATTAAGAGCAGTATTGAACATACAAAAAATTCAATATGGCGTCCATAAGAAAAACAAAGTTAGTGGCATTAACTGAGAAACAAATGACGGTAGAAATTTTTTGGTAATGTCAACGAAAGCACCTTAAAAAAGTGCTTAAAAAAAAGTACTTATCAAAATATCACCAGTCATCAAATTAGGCAGATACGGGAAGTTTTTGAAAATACACCTTTTTAGTTCTTTGAAAATATTTCGGAAACGAATATTGCTAGGCCAAATTTAAAAAAGGGTATCGAAATGGTTACAAAATTCTTCAAAAAAGTCCCCATTTAACTGTTTCTGTATCTCTAATAATAACAGAGATAGCAATGCATGCACCCTCAACTTGGGACACAGTGTACAAATTCATTTCATATCAATTCTACAGCCCGCAGCACAGTTCAACAATGTCATAAAAACTTACTTCTATTCGTTCATCTTGGACCATACAGCACTTAATATGACCTCAGCCGAGGATAAGTGCACACCTGCGGAAGCATTTTACGAGGGTGTGTCGAAAAGTAATAAACCATATTCGAAGGAATTTTGTAAATAATTTCAAAAGTAGAATCGACTCGAACTTCATTCAAATACCAAAAGATTTCTAATTTTAAGGCCGAAACGATGATATTTTCAATTCTGAATTCAATCAATCTCACTGTTATGATCTTGTAGTGCGCAATCCTTGTCCGCATGGATTGGGTGGGGACATTTTCAGCTTTAGACAAAGCCCGCACGGAATGGGTGGTGTAATTTCCAGCTCACAAAACAACGATCGTGCGAGACTCGGGGTGCACGAAAAATGAAATGGTATGAAACATATAAAAGGCCGAGCGCGGCGAAGCTCAGACAAGTTAGTTCCCGTGCGCGTAACGTTCTAGTCCGACCCACTACAGCTGCTTCCTTGGCCGCTCCAAGTAAAAAAACAACAATTCTATTCTGCCCTAGCCCATTCGCCAAAAAGTTAATTTTTTCCGACTTTCAAATCTAAATAAAATATGAGTTAACTTTTTATTCCTAAAGCGAAATTCTCGTTGTTGGAAAGTTACCTTTTCACAACTCTGTTAAATAATAAAAGCTTACGTTAATAAGATCTTATTAATAAATTCTAAATAAATTAATCTGACATTTCCTAATCAAGAATAAAGCTCCAGTTTATTTTATTGTCACCAAATCTCCTCACATCTTCCAGCGGCTTGTATATCAGTATATGCGCGGAAGCTATGCAATCATAAGCGAGGGTTGTGTAGGGGATATACCAACCTTCGGAGGAGATGTAAAGCCGTCGGTCCCTTTCTCTTGTCTATTAAATGTTAGGCAAGTAAAATATCACTATTCTTCGAAAAATAAGAGGTTAAGCAAAATTCCTGGTTGGGGGAAGCTCGTCGACAGGCGTCGGTGATAGGCCTCAGTAGCAGAAATAGGCCAACGTTAAATAAATGTAAAAAAAAAGCATTTTTAAAATTCATTTATCTTCATTGTAACATATAAAAACTTGCATGTAAAATGAAGAGTAATGGGGTAATCTCAAACAAAGTTTAGGCGTATGATTACAAGAAGTAGGTCAGTACTTTATCCACTCGTCGAATTAAGTAACATTTATTAATACCATAACTAGATAATTTCTTACTACCGTTGTGATAAGATTTTATTTTGGTGGTATCAACTCTAAATTTAAAGGTGTATATCATCTTAAGAGAATGTTCAGAATCGCCCTGTACATCCTCTCTAAACTGTAGTCTGATCCAGTATATTCTGAAAAATAACCTGAAAAACCTCTGGACCGGAAATTTGTGACTCTTGTACATGACATCTATTTATATACCAGTTAATATAGATGTAAATTCATGATTGACTGAATGGCTTCGAGCCTTAATGTCATAAACAAGTGTAATCTCAACATTTTGAAAATATGTTGTCGCCATTTTCTGGCAAATTTTGCAAACTGCATAAAATATTGAACGGTAATTTTCAGCCAATTTAAACCGTAAATAGATACGAACCTTGTTCGTAATCTCAGAAGCAGCCGATACGTAAACTAAGTCTAATTAATAATTAAACATACTAAATAAGCAATTTTATAGCAGAAAGAAATTTTATAAAAATAGAAATTACAATATTTCAATCTATCTGCAAGTGCCTTATATACCGGGTGTTAGAAAAATATGGGAACGGTGGAAAATCTCGAACAGTTTGCATCAAATCAAAGACTAAAAAAATACGTGTCTAAAATTTTTCAAAAAACTATCTACTGATACCAAAATGACCTCCCCACCCACCACCCTGTGGGTGGGGCGAGGGGCAACATTAAGATTTCAAATGGAAACCCCTATTTTTTATTGCGGAATCGGATTCTACGGCAAAAAATACATAAATTTTATTCCGGACATTTTTTTCGATTCTTGCATGGTGTCACTGTAATCGCATAAAATGAAAAGAAAACATTACTGTTTCAAGAGTAACTCTTGTGCCCATAAAAAAACGTCCAATTCAAAAACTGAAAAACACGTATTTGTTATTTTTACGAAATCTATCCAATGACATTGGATTAGACTCTCCCACCCCTAACCCAGTGGGTGGGACGAGGGCCAACTTTGAAATTTGTTATGAAAATCCCTATTTTTTATAGCGAATTCGGATTCTACGACCAAAAATACGTGAATTTTATATCCCAGTGCCAGTGAAGGCAAGGAGGTAACTCAGCCATTTAAGGCAAGGTGAGGATTTCGGCCAGTTCAGGCAATTAGTTTACAGCTTAACAGCTACACTAGCAGGTTTTAATTTCAAAATTATAACAGGTGTTCAAATTGGTGCCCATTGACTTCTTGGCATTGTCCCGAGACGAACGTAAAAATTTTCAATAGCACTTCTAATCATTTGAGGTGGTATTTCTGCAAAAATGTTTATTACGCGTTGCCTCAGTTCTTCCAAATCACGAGGTTTAGTGAAATAAACCTTACCCTTCACGTAGCCCCAAACATAATAATCAAGTGGCGCGAGGTCGGAAGATCTTGCTGGCCATTCAATAGTTCCTCTTCGACCTATCCATCGATTTTCGAAAGTCCCTAACAATATCCCAATAGTGTGGAGGAGCCCCATCTTGCTGGAATCAAACATTATCGAACTCATCACCAACAATCTCTTGTATTGCGGGAACTATTTGATTTATCAACATTTCCAGGTATTTTTCTCCATTCAAATTTCCGTCTATGAAAAACGGTCCTATGATTCGATCCCTGAAAGCTCCTGCCCAAACATTTAATTTTTGTGGATACTGCGTGTGTGTTTCAAGCATCCAGTGAGGGTTTTCGTCACTCCAATATCTGAAATTATGGCGATAAACTTTTCCGCTGAGTTCGAAAGTTGCTTCATCTGAGAAGACAAGTAGAGATGACAAAAAATTTGGGTTTTGGTTACTCCTTTCCATCATTAATTCATTAAATTCAAGTCGCCGATCAAAATCATCTTCATTTAACTTTTGGTGAAGGTGAATTTTGTAAGGATGAAATTTCAAAAGTTTCAAATTCTTATGAACTGAAAATGCACTCATATCAAGCTGTTGACTGGCTTTTCTGATTGATAACCTTCGATTTTCAACAAATGCCTGGGCCGCTTCCATTTGTCGAGCTTCCGATGTTTCAGATTTTGGTTTTCCAGATTTTGGGCGATTTTTATCTGTCCTTGTGTCTAGGAATCGTTTGATGGTACGGGATATAGTAGATTTCGAAATTCCCACTTGATCTACACGGAAAGTTTCCTTGAATAAAATCACAACTTCATTATAGGACCTTCCTTTATCGCCCCACGCTCGCATCATTAAAAGAGAAACTCTCTCTTCCTCTGTTAAAGTAGCCATTATGCAGAAAAAAACACGAGAACTAATGAAAAATGAAATAACGTTTTCCGTACAAAAGTGCGCTCCTGCCTCTACAAAAGTTGGAAGGAACTGAACGTTCTCGTAGAAATTTCACAAAACAAATACTGTTATTAAGAACACTTTAAAAAAACATTCATAAAAACCAAGATATCACAGATACTATTTTTTAAACTGAATGTTTTTTTGTCAACACGAGTAGCTAGAGTTTGTAAATATTTACAAACTTATGGACGCTAAAGTTTATTTTAATTTTGTGCGATTGCAGCGACACCTTGCAAGAATCTAAAAAAATGCCTAATATAAAATACACGTGTTTTTGGCCGTAGAATGCGAATCCGCTATAAAAAATAGGGATTTTCATTACAAATTTCAAAGTTGTCCCCCGCCCCATCCACTGGGCTTGGGGTGGGAGAGTCGAATTAAATGTCATTGGATAGATTTCGTAAAAATAACAAATACGTGTTTTTCAGTTTTTGAATTGGACTTTTTTTATGGGCACAAGACGCTACTCTTGAAACAGTAATGTTTTCTATTCATCTTTTGCAATTACAGCGATACCATGCAAGAATCGAAAAAAATGTCCGGAATAAAATTTACGTATTTTTTGTCGTAGAATCCGATTCCGCAATAAAAAAATAGGGATTTCCATTTGAAATTTTAAAGTTGCCCCTCGCCCCACCCACAGGGTGGTGGGTGGGGAGGTCATTTTGGTATCAGTAGATAGTTTTTTGAAAAATTTTTGACACGTATTTTTTTATTTTTCGATTTGATGATGAACTGTTCGAGATTTTCCACCGTTCCCATACTTTTCTAACACTAAACAAATTAAACCAAAACAGCTATTCTCCCAGCTACATGCTGACGACGAGCGCTGAATTAAATAGTTAAATTTGCGTATTTTGTCTAACATAGCACTAAAATACAATAGCTTGGATTGCTGGAATGCTACGAGGAAGATGCGAAGCCTCCTTCATCTCAGGATGTCACTAACTGCAGACCGAGTTCGACCTATTTTTGGGTCTCGTCAGTGCAGTGCAAGTGAGCAATACCTTCAATGAACCTGGGTCGCATCTCATAGACACTGTCAAGTTCCACAACAGTAGAGCGTAACTAGCGCCATCTCTCGGTAATGTCGAAACAAACAAAACCTAAAATAAAATTCATAATCATCACTGAATTAGCAATTTTATAGCAGAAGGAAATTTTATAAAAATATAAAAATAGGGATTATAATATTCTAATCTATCTGCAAGTGCCTTATATATAATAAGGACTAAAGAAATTAATCTTTCACAGTCTAAAGTTGTTGGAAAATCAATTCCGTACTTTTATTACTATCTGAAAATTTTAACCACATAAAATAGAGTTCTTTATGGTTTTATAACATCATTATTTAGAGCTTGGTTCGCCGCTCAATTTAACAGGAGCACTGAACCGACAAACTGTAAACTGCACTACTAACTTCCAATGTTACAGATACAACAGATATCTGTAGTTCCAGATAATACCCAGAAGCGCCCGTCGCTTGTGAACACTATTAAATTGTTTTCAAAGGATAATACATTGTGCATATACGTATATGGAATAAATGTACACTACCTCGTGTTTATGTTCCATCAGAAAAGGGTTTGGGTTAATAGAATAGGCATATTACAACACATCAATCTTTAGTAATTGACAGGCACCCATTCAGGATTCAAAACTAACTTAACTGTGTACACTTTTCTGAAAAAAAAAAGAGTTGAAATTGGATAACCAATGGTCTTACAGAATCAGTAAATAAAAATAACAGAACTATTCAAATTATCAAAAAAATATCCTAGCGAACATAATATAAATAAATTTAAACAGTACCGTAATAAACTTAATGAATTACTAAAAACTATTATCAAAATGAAATTACCAAAAATTTAAATAACTCAAAAAAATTATGGTATTGTGTCAAAAAATTAACATCTGGGGCAAAAAGTGTAAGTATCATATATCTAAAATTAGAAACCAGCAGGGTACAGTAACCTGAGCTGAAAATGTATAATGTTTTTGTAAACTATTTCACGAAGGTAGGTAAGAAACTCGCCGATAAAGTAGTTCAATTAAAAAAGGATAACTTTTCTCAAAACATAAGGACTCAATAAATCTGTCGAGTAAAAATGAAATAATAGAAATAATTTTGCAATTAAAATCAAATAAAGCATCTGGAATTGATAACATACCATCATGTATACTAAAGAAAACAGCGTCTAAAATATTGGCACCTTTAAAGTACCTTATCAATAAATCTTTTGAAACAGGTAACTGCCCATAGTACCCAACGGTAACGGTAACCTGTAATAAAACCTCCCTATAAGAATGGCGATAATCTGGACTTCCTATCCATTCTATATCCCTTATCTCCAACATAGCTAAAATTTTTGAAAACATATTGAAAAACAGAATAACTAGTTTTTTAAATAGGTTGAACATTTTGTCAAAAAAGCAATTTGGTTTCAGGGAGCAGAAGTCAACGCGAGATGCAATAGCCTATCTTACTACAAGGAGTTATAAATATATGAATTTCAGCAAACCAACGCTGTGCATTTTCGTTAACCTCGAGAAAACCTTCGATACAATTAGACATGTTCAATTATTGCAGATATTGGAGGGTATTGGGTTCAAGGATATTCCACACATGTTAATAAATAGTTATCTGTCAAATAGGAAACAGTGTGTAAATATTGGCAACACCTTTAGTAATAAAATTGTTTCGCCTTGCGAGTATCGAACCCACTTCGCGAGACAACTCAGCTTGCTAGCCAGACGCTTTAGCACACTGAGCTACCGTCCCCTCAAATTGTTTACCTTCAAATGTCAAACATCAACTATGTGAAAGTCTTATCCTATCACTTTTCGATTACGTTGATGTGGTGTATAATAATTTGTTACGTCACATGTCCTGTCACCTAATTCAAAATTCATGTATGAGATTTCCATTTAATATTCCTTATAGAGATCACACTACTCCTTATTTAAACATTCATTCTATTCTCAACATGAAAAAGTGTAGATTGGCTCATATGTATTCATTCATATACAGAATTATGCAATCAATCTCAGGAATAAATTTGTTAATTTCATTCTCACAACACACGTTTTGTACATAATTTTAGAGTTCCTCCTCCTCACAGGACCACCGCATACGGGAAATCCTGTGTCTTTATAGCAGCTCATTTATGGAATGCCTTACCAGATGAGCATACAAATTTATCGAAAAAAAAAAACACTTTCCAAACATATTAAATCCAACAACTCTCTGACAGAAATTAGATCAACTTAGCGGCTAGCCCTCCAACCCTTTACTGAGTCGAAAATCTCGTGTTCTTGCCTCTCACTCCCTGCCACTCTCTGCCATTTGTACCTGAAAATAATAAAAATAAATTATTTTGACTTATACTTTAGGTTAATATGTATTTTTTTTGTTAAAATTTTTAAATCTTGTTTTTGTAGTCTAATTTTTAATACTCCGGACTATTGGAAGATCAACAGCAGTTGAAATAGTTCGTTTTTACCTCGAACCTATCCTGATATGTTTGTAAATATATGTATATGTATGTTTCTGAGGTCAATAAATTTATTAATTTATTTGTTTATTATTATTAAAACTTCCACATTCATAAGATATTACCTAGTTTTCATCTTTACATCGACGTTCTTAGTTTAACTTCAAAATATTTAAAGTAAGTATTGGTAATGTTTCACTCTTGTAATTAGGAGGTAGTTAAACATATTTTTGTGTGTTTACTGGTGTTATATCCACCCCGTTTTTCTAAAGTGTTTTAAGAAATCTTTCATGTAGAATTAAATATAACAATTGGCGCAGTCGGTAGGATCTGTACAACGTCATCAGAAGCAGAACAGATCTGCCAAACAAGGAAATACATCTCATTCTGTTTATGTAAACTTTAAATCTATTTAATAACAATTCGGAAAAGTCTACTTCGATACGGAACGGTATAAGTGAGTAGTACTGTACCATATAATAATAATAACTTTATTTTTAACCCAATTTTACAATATTATCCTTACAGTTATTCTTTATTGTATAAATGCACCTGATTTCACAAGGAAATCGTTTTGTGTCTTAATATTTCACTAAGATATTATTATTAACAATATCAATGTACATATCGCATTCGTTACTAACTAACAACTAAACACTAAAAATAACAAATAAAAGACTAATAATGAATTATTCATAATTATTATAAAATTATGGAGATTAAGTGCAATAATTGAATTAGAAGTTATGAGAATATTTGTTCAAATAAATGTAAATTATGCATGATAAATATTGACAGCTTTTTACAGAATAATTTGTAATTATTTATTGCTTTTATGAATTCGGGAATAATATTATATATCTTTGGACCCGTGACGCCAAGAGATTTTTTGTACAAATTAGAATTTGGTCTAGGTGTAAAAAGCGCATTGCGTTCATTTTGCCTTGTATTGTGTATGTGGTTTGTTGGCACTCTTAGTTCCCTATTTCTGTAGATAAATTTTGCTACATTAAGGATATATAATCCATTTAAATTGAAGACATTACTATCTAGAAAAAGTTGTTCTGTAGAATATCTTCGATTTTTCCACAGCATTACTTTTAATATCCATTTTTGTGTTATTTTTATATTTTTCAATTGGCTGTTATATGTCCCACCCCATATTATAATGCAGTAGGTAAGTATGGATTCTACCAACGATTTATATGTCATTTTTAAAATATTAATTGGAAGAATGTTGCGAAGCTTATAGAATACATGGACAAGTTTTCTTTGTCTTGTATTAAGATATTCGGTATGGTCATTCCATCTCATCGTCTCATTTATTATAAGACCCAGATATTTAATGTTTGTAGTGTTCCCAATTACATTCTCGCACGTGCAGTTTATTAAGTCACATTTTTCGTGGAATTTTAAATTGTCAATTTTCGGTTGTAGTCTTGAACTATTGCTGAAAGTAATGAACTTTGTTTTTGCATGACTGAGACTTAACAAATTATTGTCCATCCAGCATTTAATTTTATATAGTCTCTTTTCGCTTTTTTTGGTGACCTCAGACCATACCAGACAATATTTAAATACATCATAAGAAACCTGCACGCGAAACTCTGTATTATTGTGATTATATCAATAAATTAAATAATGACGAGCATCTACTCGAAAATCTTGGAAATCTTTTAATATCAAATATTTTCAACAATTTCAGTAATTAAGAATTTTAACTGAACTATTCAAAAATTGCAAATTGACGGGGAAACTAAATATTGACTAAAGACATTGAAAATGTCTACACAAAATTGAAATTTTTGGAAATATGCGAACAACTCAAGGCAAGTTATCTGTTAATTGAAAATTATACAATCATAACCTCTGATCATATATCAACAGCATTATAAGAGATTTCACAGAGTTTACAATGAAACAGCTTGACTGTTCCTATTAAACTACTAGTAATTGCTCAGTATTTAGACAAGTAGATTCTAGTTCAAATGTGCTTTTAGAGGGCGGAATATTAAAACATAATATTTTAGTCGCAAACTCCTCTATAAAATCAATATTTTATTATAAGGAATATAACTAGACTGCAACCAACAGCTACTGTCCGGGCTATATGCCCCTCCGAGCGCTAAATGACAAGTTACAAGCCTGGCGCGTTAAGTGTAATAATTGCATATTACCATCAAAACGCTAATGATTCGATTGCAACAAACACCAGCCGAAAGACTAATCCTACTTAAAGGAACTCTCGTGCCAGTCGTCCCATACCACTTGCAGACTGCAGTTTTGAGCTATTGGCTCTCGTCAGTGCAAGGTAGGTATGTGACGACCGACATGAGGATCCCTTGACTATTTGGTACATTTCGATATCTTTAGGATAGCGACATGTAAAATAGTCAGCAGTCGCCATCTAGCGGTCGAAGCATTAACGTTTTGATAGTAATATGCAATTATTACACTTAACGCGCCAGGCTTGTAACTTGTAATTCAGCGCTTGGCGGGGCATATAGCTCGGAGAGTAGCTGTTGGTTGCAATCTGGTTAATGTTCCTTATAGTAAAATAAGGATTTTATAGAGGAGTTTGCGACTAAAAATATTATGTTTTAAGTAGATTCTAACCTAACACTTGTCTCAAAAATACCTCTTGTTGGTCCTCAAAATTATAGCACGTCTATACTCGATCCCAATTTTTGATAATAGACCTAACATCCATCACATTTTATCTATTTCACAAAAAATTATCGCGATCTTTAATGTGAATATCAATATCAAATATAAATGAATTCAAACTACTCTACTTTGGAACCAAGTTATACTGGAACCTGTTTGCATATCCCATTGACCAAAATATACTGAATAATGAAACAATTAACTAATATTCCCGAAAATTGTCAGATCTGCTTTATAGCTAAGGTCCTACGGTGGTTGATACTTCCCGTTCTGAGTAAAAGCAAATCTCTTTAAGGACACATAGAGTAAGTCAAAATAAAAAGATTTAGGGGCAGACCCACCTCGAAAATCCGCGGAGGCACCCCCACCCCCTGCTTAAAGGGGTGGTGCGCACAGTTGTATATTTTATTTTTTTCTTCGAAAACGATAAGAGATAATGCCTTACGGTTTGCGCCAATCGAAAGAAAATAAAATTTTACATACGACTACATTTTTTTGGCTGATCAAAAATTATATTCTTCTCTCCCATTACAAAAAATATGAGAGGGGGCTACTCTGTAATGTCACATTTTTGTTTATTACTCCTAAACGGCCTAATAAATAAAAATTTACCAAGAGTTAAGAAATAAAGCTTATGACTTTTCCTATCGAATGATATATGAAAAGTGAGTGATATCTGTTTAAATAATGCGTACAGTATCGTAGGGATTTATTTGCATTCGGTAGAATTAATTGCAACAGCGTTTAATAATTAAAAAAAAATCTTAAAAGAAAGAAAATAAACTTTTACATCAAGCAGATATTTTTTAAATGATTAAAAAATGGTAACTTTTTGTCTTACTACAATAAATATGAGAGGGGGTTATTCAGTAATGTTACATTTTATCTTATTACTCCTAAACGGCCCAACAAATCAAAATTTACCAAGAGTCGAAATTTAAAACAATTTCTGCTGTCTATTAATGTTTCGAAAGTCCATGATATTATTTAAATAATACGTACAGTCTTGAAAAATAAAAAAAAAATGATTTCTGGTTTACACCAATCGAGCATGTGAAATTATACTTTTTTTTTTTAATTATTTGGCTTTTGATAGTGGAGGAAGAGAGGAAGGTCGATCTAGAAATAAAGCAGTAGACTGGGTTAACCGGTTAAATGTTTTTTAATAAAAATAAAAACGAAAACAGTGTAAACGACCAATAAACTCTCAACTCAATAAACACAAGAAAAATATTTAATAAATAAACAAATACGACAAGGGTAACACAGCGCTAATTGCAACATTCCTTACATGTATATAATTGTGTACATTTTAATTTTTTAGTAAAACATTTATGACCACAAATTTTGCAATTGCTAATGATTAAAACTTCCTTCCTTAATTTTTCGTTATTAATAGTTGTCCAAACTGGCAACCATTTTTCTTGTTCCAGTGTCCACCCCCATTGGGACGGACACGGTAATGCAAGGTTTCCTATGGTTAATTGGCCCCAAACAAAACCACCCTGATAAATGCACCCTCTAACGTGCAATGAAAGTACATTTAATGTGGGGGGAAGACTTATTTTTTTTAGTAAATAATTCCATTCGACAAACGTCCAGACTTTGAGCTTCTGAACGTTTATCATACAGAAATATGGCAAATTTTTCCAACATATCATTTGTTCTGCGCTAGGTTGCTTGGGATGAAGTGTTCAGCTCTTTGAAGGATTCATTGGACATAGATTTCAAATTTTCAGAGTACTCTTTGACAATATTTTTTAGATAAAAAATGGTCTTATCATTATTTTGAATTTCAATGTTAATATTTTGAATTACCATACTTAATGCTAAGGATTCCATATTATTTGTAGCATCTTCAAAGGCCTTATTTGTATCAGATGTATCAGCTCGAGAATGTTGCCGATAGAATGCTGATAAACATGGTAGATGATACTTGATTTCAGATGCTATCAAATCCGAGGTATCATTTATTTTGTTTAGAATTTTATGTTGTATTTTAAGTGCATGATCGATAATTTGAGAACTTGCTTCTAACGTTTCAACATGATGTAATTGATTTATCCCTAGATGTGTCCTCGTGCTATGTAAATCACAAAAAATGCAAATATCTTTAATATCACCAATATTTTTTTTCGCCTTGTGATTCGTTTTAACTGTGCCGGTGCTACCAGTTAAGTTTTGTTTTAACTTACGCCCGAGTTTTAGAGAAGGGCCTCTAAAATTTATTTTGGCATTAGTTACCCCCTCTACCACCCCCATTTCCACCCCCACCCTATTGTTTAAGGGAATAAAATATTAAATTGGGATTTAGTGTGTATACGAGAACCAAGGACATTAGCCACTCCCTCTATCGCCCCCTACTCTATTTTTAAAGGGAATAAAATATTGGATTTAGTGTGCATAAGACTTGGATACAAAATCTGAATGTGGAAGTAGTGATTATTTGGGCAGCGGTTTTTTAATTTAAATATTTTGCAAATGTAAGAGAAAGCGAGGGTAGTATTGAAAATTTAACACTCAACGGATGTCTCACCTTTACCTTCTCCAAGACTCATGCTGAATTTCAAACTTGCGTTTCTTTATTCAACATTTAGTTGACGTTGCCTTTCAAATATGGCTACAAGACCATCCAATGAATTTTTATTATTGTTAAATTTACAATGCCTATATTTCGGTCTAGTGGCTAATATTTCATATAAATCTCAAGCGAAAAATATAACAAAAATTTAAAAATAGCTTTATTAATATTTAACATATAATCTTATTATCTTTATGCCTTTGAGACTAGGAAACAGAAGTGTTCTCTTAGGTGCTGTTCAGTAAAAGAAATCGGCGTTTCTAGTTTTACAGCGTGAAAAACTTACTCATCATTTTAAATTATTGTTCGGCATTAATGTTAACGGATTTACCTCGTAAAGAAAAACATTTGCAATAAACTCTTTCGGTTTTCTGACGCACAATATTTTAAGATATAAAGTAGAAAACCTTCTTTATAGCTCCTTTATGACAGAAATAAAAAATATATACGAAATGGGTGTAATGAGCAAAAAATGTACGTTATTTATTATTCTCCCGGTGTTCCTAGGTGATTAAACTTTTGAGACGTGCAAGTTTCAGGTTGTTTTCTTTATATTTAATTGCCCGATAGATAAGTACTAGAGAAATATACTATTTAGGAATTATTCAAAGGCTTCTACTCTAATAAAACATTATCTAGTTTCTTTACATTTATAAAGGGTATTCCGTATTAACGTGCAAACAATTTAACTGTAGATTCCCTGTCGAAAATTAAGACGGACGGGTTCTTCGTATAACATTTTTCAAAATAACCTTTTCCTGTCCAGCTACATCCCCTTAAAAGGGTGTGCCAAAAATTGGTTTTAATTTCTGTCTCAAAATAACGTAATCGGAAAAATACGAAATTTGGCACATCTCGGTTACTTATCAAAAGGCATCTAACGAAATTATTTCATCCACCTAGCGTGTACACAAATGGGTGAAATTAACTAAACTTCTTGATATTTTGTAATTATTATTATTATTAGCCTTTACTCGAGTCCGAGTATAAAAAAATGTTACAGTCGATAGATTGTGTGTAATAAAAAACAAGTAAAAGGTGTAGCCTATTGTAATTCCCATTCATCTACGGTGCACACGACTATGGCTATAGAGGCCTATTCGGGAGAGCACATGTCGACCGCAGTCAGGACAAACATAGACATGGATATGTCTTGGATTCGGCCTTCTTGCAGCAACATTTCCTTGATAGCTGGCCACAACCCCTCGCCATTCGGTTCTGTTCGCTGCAAGTTGTTCCCATTGCTCGTCTGGAATACCGCAGGATTTTAGATTTTCATGGATAACGTCTTTGAACCTCTTTCGTTGACCGCCACGCCTTCTTCTACCGCTTAGCACTTCACCATAAAGTGTACATTTAGGAAGGCGGTTATCATGCATACGATGAACGTAACCTGCCCATCTTAGGCGTGCTCTTGAAATAAACACCTCAATTGGAAGGCTGTTTGCTCTCCTGAGTACTTCCACATTTGATATGTGATGGAACCAACGGATTTTCATCATACATCTGAGGTGTCTTTGCTGAAAATGTTCTAATTCTTTCACATGACGACGGTAAGTGACCCAGCTTTCACATCCATATAGCAGTGTTAGAATGACAACTGCTCTGTAGACAGCCATTTTCGTTGACAAAGCAAGGTCGTGGTTGTCAAATACTCTCTAAGTCCCCAGAGTGCTCTAGATGCAGCGTTAATTCTATTGCGAATCTCGCTGTCTATGTTTGCTTTGTCATTAACAACGTTGCCTAAGTAATTGAACTGATCCACCACTTCAAGAGAATTTCCGTTAAGTGTAATGTCTATTTGGTTCACTTGATGAGGAGTTGACATAATCTTAGTCTTTCCAATGTTGATTTTAAGTCCCAAGGAATCATAGCTCTGGGCATACATATCTAAAAGTTCTTCCGGCGTAGAGGCTAAAAGTGCACAGTCATCCGCGTACTGGAGATCACAAATGAATCGTGTGCGTGTCTTCGTGAAAGCTCTAAAGCGCCCTATGTTAAAGAGACCGCCATCAGAACGATATCTGAGACCTATTCCTCTGACTGTCAACAATAATTGTTAGAGCAGTGGTAAACAAATTAAAAAGTAGGGGTGCCAGGACACATCCCTGCCTAATTCCAGTGAGGGTTTGGAAAGGTTCTGTTGCCTCATTATTATACATAACCTGGGCGTTGTTGTTTGTATGTAGACTGCGACATACTTCCACAAATTTTCTAGGGATACCTAAGCGGAGCATAATTTTCCAGAGCACTTCCCTGTCCACCGAGTCAAACGCCTTGGTTAAATCAATGAAGGCCATGTGAATTTCTTCTTGATGTTCGAGTGCTTTTTCTTGAAGCTGTTTAAGTGTGAAGATTAGATCCGATGTGCCTCGGTTTGGTCTAAAGCCCACTCTGTGTTTCGGGAAGTAACTTTTCCATAACAGGTGTTAGAATATTTGCCATCGCTTTAGTGAGTATCTTCCCTCCAACAGCCAGGAGAGCTATACCCCTGTAATTTCCACAGTCCGCAGCGCTCCCTTTGTTTTTGAAGAGGTTGATTAAAAGTGTATCACGAAACTCCTGCGGAGCTTGACCACTTTCCCACACGACATCAAACAGTTTTTTGAGGTAGGGCATGAGCTCTGACGCCACAGCTTTAAAGATCTCAGCTGGGAGTGAGTCGGCGCCGGGAGATTTGTTATTTTTTAGCTGCCCAATGGCGGTTAAGATCTCTTCCGTTGTTAGTGGTTTATCTAAGTCTTCGAAGGTGTCATATTGAGGGATAAGATTTATAATATCGTGATCGGCTTGACTTTGCTGGTTAAGAATGTTAGAGTAGTGTTCTTTTCATCGGGCTCTTATTTCCTGGTCTTCTTTGAGGCGATTTCCATTTAAATCTTTAATAGGGCACATATTTTTCCGACTGGGGCCGTACACTGCTTTTACTCCTTGAAAGAAATTCCTGTAGTCGTGTGAATCGGCGTACCTTTGAATTTCTCTGGCATTGCTTGCCCACCACTCGTTCTTTATTCTTCTGATTTCGCGTTGCGTTTCATACTTAGATTGGGTAAAAGCTTCTGCTTTTGATGAGTCGTTGGGGTGGTTGATAGCGTTTTGGAAGGCAATATGTTTGCGGTCAAGAAGTTCTTGTATAAAAGCTTCATTATCATTGAACCAGTCCTCCCGTTTTTTACTTGCTGCAGTGCCAAGAATTTCCTCACTCACACTTTTTAAACTGTCTTTAATTTGTGTCCAGGTAGTAGTGACATCTACAGAATTGGTTTCTTCTAGTGCACTCAAATTCTCTTGAACTTGCTTTAGCTGTTCTACGGTTTGTTGGTCACGCAATTTACTAATACAGAGATGGGGTCTACGTTTTACTTGAGTTCTTCGGTGTTTGGGTCCCATAACAATTTTCATTTTAGAGACAACAGGACGATGATCGGTCCAACATTCGCTATCAATGCGCGCCTTTGTAATTTGGACGTCCTTGAGATGCTTCCTACGTACGATAACATAGTCCAGTAGATGCCAGTGACCTGATCTGGGGTGACGCCAGGTGCATTTAAATTTATCCTTTTGTCAGAAAATGGTGTTTGTTATAACTAGATCATGTTCGGCGCATTTAGTTAGGAATAGTTGACCGTTAGCGTTCATGTTGCCCAAACCGTCCTTGCCTATGATGGCTGGCCAGGTGTCTGCATCTTTCCCTACTCTAGCGTTAAAATCGCCAAGAATAACGAGTCGTTCCGTTTTAGGTCCAGCTGTTGATAGAAGCTTTCCTTGGTTTCGTGACTTGCATCCAGAGTGGGAGCGTAGGCGCTTATTAGATTTACCGCGTTGCCATCTGATAGCTTATAGCGTAGCAGCATTAGACGCTCGGATAGGCCTTGTGGTACTTGTGTTAAATTGGATACAAGTTGATTCCGAAAGGCAAATCCTACTCCATGTTGTCTTCTTGAATTGGTGGGAAGACCTTTCCAATAGAAGGTGTAGTACTTTTCTGTGAGTGAGCCTTCCTCCTAAAATCGAGTTTCCCTGAGAGCTGCAACGTCAACATTGAGTCGGTGAAGTTCCCTATCTATTAGAGCAGTTCTTCTTTCAGGCCGATCGGTGCGAGTGCTGTCGTTCAAAGTACGAACATTCCAAGCGCCGTAGATGAAAGAATTAGTTTTCTTGGATTTAACTTGTCGGTGTTTTTTCGACATTCGATGAGGTGTCCCTGTGGGCACCCTCCCCCGGAGATCCGATCGGGAGGGTATTTTACTTCCGGATGATTTTGTCCCACTTGAACGCTCCATCATTTTTTTTAAAGCCTTAATCGACTGAAAACGAAGCTGCATTTGAAGTTTTAGCTGGAGCAGGTATGCAACTGACCAGCTCGGTTGCGGAAGGCGAGCGGTGTGGTCCCATTTGTAATTACCTTTCTGCTTGCTATTTTTTTTTTCAATTAAAAAAACAACTAAACATGATTCATTTAGAAACTATTCTATCTTTTGAAAATTTTTTCTAAAATCGACCAAAAATGTTGTTTACTCGACACCTGTCCCTAACGTCGAAGTTTTAAGAGAGAAAATTTTTAATGCTGCCAATGAATTTCGCAACTGAGATGTGCCAAATTTCGTCTTTTTCCGATTACGTTATTTTGAGATAGAAATTAAAAACCGTTTTTTGGCACACCCTTTTAAGGGGGTATAATTGAACAAGAAAGGGTTATTTTGAAAAATTTTATACGAAGAACCCGTCTTAATTTTGGAAAGGGAATTTACAGTTAAATTTTTTGCACGTTATTACGGGACACCTTGTGTAGATGTTCTTTCTTCTGAACATACTGATATAAAAATATGTTAAGATAAATTATTAACAAATTCACACACTAATAAAAAGTTACCCAATATATCACTATTTAATCGAACAATCTTCTTGTAAATGTGCCAATATATAATGATAATATTTATCCAACAAACATAAAATAAAAAGTATATCTTTGCAAATTTTGTTTTATTTGGAAACTTTCATAAATTAATCAGGGAACAAGCGATGTGATACGCTGAATTTGTGTGGTAATGAAATACTTGGTATCGACTATCGAATATCTCTAGTCCCCATTCATGTTTAAGATGTGCTGAGTTAGCAGACGAATTCTGCGGTTTGAAATTTAGTCGCTGGGTATCATTATTTCTATCCCTACTTCCATCTCGTATTCTCGATATGAGGTTTATTATAATATTTTATAGCTTATTGGGAAACATTTCAAAATTATGTAATTGAGACTATATATATGGAAAGAATATAGTGGAAAACGTTATTTGTTCCCCGTTCCTCATTAGTAATATCGACGAAACGAATATGTTTAACAATAACTGTAAAATATCAGATATAGGCCAGTCAGTAACAAGAAATGTTTCTGAACAGAAAAAAGGGATTATTAAAATTTTATTTGACGAAACTGTCTATTTGTGGATAAAATTAGGTTTCTGGACAATAACTTAGCTATCAACAATGAAAAATGCACATGGCAAGAATGGCATAACTATATCAAATCATCTCCATGTGCTTTAGTACTCTTTTAATTCTGCACCCTATAATCTAAGAATCTTTGCACATTATCTACGTCACAGCCTCAGTAATTAATAGTAGTGAAGTTAATGAAATCATGTATAAATATTACCATACCATATAATATAAATGATTTAGGGAAATAAAGAAAATTGCTTCGAGTATAAATGATCTGATGAAATCTATTGCTACAAAAATTCACTATATAAAATAATAAAAAACAGTCCCTTAGAACATAACATTAATTAATAGATATAAGCAACATCGAAATGATCTAAATTTATTAATTAAAATAGCAAAAACAAATTACTACAAACAAAAAATTCGTGACAATAAAAATAATTCAAAGAATATATGGACATATGTCAATGAAATGTGTTGTGACAAAATAAAAAATGAAATAATCGAAATGGAAACAGCCGATGGGGAAAGAACATCTAATATCAAACAAAACCATACAATTTCGTTAAATTTTTGACAATTTGGCACAAAAAATTAGTAAATGTGAACATAATAAAATCTCTAAAAAAACAGTATATGTCAGAAACTCCATATTCTTACACCCCACCGTCGAAAAAGAAATTATAAGTAATATTAGGGAATTAAAAATGATAAGGCACCGTGACACGATGAAATAACAAGTGACACATTAAACGATATTGCAAACCTGGTAGCTAAACCGTCTGGTATACTGGCCTACCTAACAAAAAAATCATTTGAAACAGGCATTTTTCCAGAAAACTAAAAAAAAATATTGTAAAACCGATATATAAGAGTAGCGACAATCTAAATATGGCCAATTATAGACCTATTTCTCTAACAACGAATCTAGCTAAAGTCTATGAAAAAGTATTGAAATACAGAATAATCAATTTTTTAGATAATAACAATAATTTCGGCAAAGCAATTTGGTTTTAGAGAGAAAAAATCAACAAAAGATGCCATAGACATCTTGCAATAAATAGATAGAAGGCACTGGATGTTAAATCACCCGCTATGGTAGTCTTCGCTGACGTAAAAAAGGCCTCTGATATAGTTGATTATAAGCAGCTTCTGGACGTCCTACAAAGATTGGATTTAGGGGCATCCCATATAGATTGATGGAGGACTATCTGAGTGGTAAAAACATAAGATGTTATAATTCAGAACACCTTTAGTGACATTAAATTTGTACAATATAGAGTTCCGCAAGATACAGTAAAAGGACCTATATTGTTCACTATATATTTAAATGATTTGTTTATGCAGATCACTAATGGAGTTGTAGTGAGCTTCGTGGATGATACCGTCGTATTTTTCACAGATCAAAACTAGCAATCGTTAAAAGAGAAAGTAGAGACAGAAATGGAAAAATAGATCACTACTTCGTATTTAATAAATTTTTGACGGTAAATTTCGCCAGAACCAGCTACATGTTATTTACGTCTTACGTTTCTGGATTATCAGATTATATGATATCAATAACTCATGTACATGTCACAATGTTCAACTACAAAGTGTTTCCAGCCTCGAATATTTGGGAATTTATATAGACAATCACTCAAAATGGAATATATACATTAATAATGTAACTGAAAGTTTACGATCATTACCATATTAAAGGACCACGCACTTTCCATATGGAAAAAGTGCCTCTTTTCAAAAAAATTTTCGAAACTATTAAGGATTCTGCTGGAGACTATCTTCAATTTATTTTAACCTCTGTCTCTCGATCAAAGTGTAATATATTGAGCAAATACTGTAAACAATAACGGGTCATACTGACAAGAACGGCCGCTATCTCGAGACCTTTGATGTTTCGGGCGTCGTGCCCATGGAGACATTTGTTCAGGATTCAGAAATACATAACATATATAAAATTCAGACAATTTAACGGAAACCACCTTTTCCATATGAAAAGTTCGTGGTCCTTTAATTATTTTAAAAAGTATTTGATATAGAACATTTACAAATTCATTACTATCCTCTAATACAACCATCTTTAGAATATGGAATTGTAGATTGGGTACTCGCGACAAATAATCACATGGACAGTTTGGAAATGGTGCAAAAGTAGTTATTAAAGATTGTATGAAACAGAAATTTCCATAATGTAACTGAAAACTTATTCAACGATAGAGAAATGCTATATTGCATCTCTTTGTTGACGAGAAAGCATGTCAGCAAATCAGAATTAGTAAATATAGAATACAATTATGAAACTCGCCATAAAATGCATGCAACAAGTGTCCCAAAACATAAAAGACGATCGCACTATAAGCTACTATTTTTTAAACCCTAAATTGTATAATGTAATAATATTATACTGCTAAACATGAAACTGATACACTCATTAAAGTCATTCAAATCAAAAATTAAGAAGTAGATTAAAAGTAAAAGTCGCATTGAAATGCATAACTTAATTGACCTGAAAGACATTTAAGAGCTTTGTGTAAGTATGATTATATCCATAATATAATATAGTTCTATGAAATGTTTATACATTCAAGTCTAGATTTAGACTGTACACGTAATCTTTAATTTGTTATCATAAATTCATTTAGTGATGTAAATTCAGCCTGCGAACATTTTTATATAGCATTATATGATATCCTTGATTCTTGCGTGCCTAAATATGTTTTAAAACCAAAAAAATATCCGCCCTGGTTCAATAACAATATCATTAAGAACATAAAAGAAAAAACTAGAATCTGGAAGTTATTTAAGAAAACAGGTGCAGAACATATTTATAATGAATTTAAAGCATTAAGAACTCTAATTAAAGCAGACATAGATAATGCTTATAAAATATATTTAAATGATATTCAAAACAATATTAGACATGACGTCAAATCCTTTTGGAACTATATTAACTACTCTAAGAAAGGTGTATCCACTATTCCTCAAAATTTAGTATATAGAGATGATCAGTTAAATAATACACAAGAAATTGTGGACGGATTTGCAAGATTTTTCAGTACCTCATTTACTTACCCCAGAGCAATAAATAACGATTCGCATAACAATTCGTTCATTTTCTACAGATGATGTCTTATCTGCCTTGAAAAAGTTAAAACCTAAATTTACGAAAGAACCTGATGACGTACCAGCTTTTATTGTTAGGGATTATGCACATGTTCTTGCAGAGCCCCTCCGTATAATTTTTAATATGTTCTTGAAGTTTGGTATATTTCCGGATATATGGAAAAAATCTCGTATCTGCCCGGTTTACAAGAAGGGTGAAAAAAACAATGTAGAAAACTATCGGCAAATTACTATAATTTGTAATTTCGCAAAAGCTTTTGAAATAGCTCTACATAACGTGCTCTATCCTCATACAGAGGGGCAGATCAGTGTACATCAACATGGCTTCGTTAAAAATATATCCACGGTTTCAAACCTATTTTGTGTTACGCAGGATATCGCTCAATGTATGGATCTAAACAGCCAAGTAGATGTTATTTATACGGACTTCTCCAAAGCCTTTGATAGAATTGACCACAATATATTATTACATAAGCTAGATCTCGCTGGGTTTTCTATACGACTGTTAAATTTATTTAAATCTTACCTTAGCCAAAGAACACAATATGTTGAATGTTGGGGTGTAAAATCATTCGAAATATCAGTCACATCAGGGGTTCCACAGGGCTCTGTTCTGGAGCCTCTCCTTTTCATATTATTTATTAATGGTATTGTAGATAATTTAGACGTATGCTACTTACTTTATGCTGATGACATGAAATTGTTTTGCAATATTAGCTCTGAGGCTGACTGTGAAAAATTGCAAAACGATTTGCAAAGGGTGAATGTTGGTGCTCATTGAATAATCGTCCACTAAATGTTGACAGGTGCAATGTTATGTTTTACTATAGAAAACGAAGTCCACTACTAAAAGATTATCAATTAAATGGCAACACATTACACCGTCCTGAGCATATAAGAGATCTTGGGGTCACCTATAACAGTGAATTAACTTTTAATATACATGTCAATAACGTAATGCAATCTTCTTTTAAAAATTCAACCGGCTTTACCGATGTGAACATGTTAACATTGCTTTTTAATGCTTTGGTCAAATCAAAACTTGAATATGTTTCACTAATATGGAATCCCAGCTATTTCATCTATATCGACAGCTTAGAGGCAGTGCAAAGACGGTTCCTTAAATATTTATCCTTTAAGGAGGATAGGATATATCCACCAATTGGAATACCACAAAGCCTTCTACTTCATAGATTCTCATTACCTAGCCTGAAAGATCACAGAATTAGACAGTCATTAATATTTATGTATAAAATACTAAATAATAAAATAGATTGCCCTCAGGAATTAGAACAAATTATAAAATTATATAATGTATTATACATTGTTATATATATTATTCTTTTTGACGTATTAATTTGTAATTTGTGATATTTGTTCATAAACCCGTATTTTCCCATCCAGTAATTGGCCTGGGCTGTTGGATGGTGTACGTAAATAAATAAATAAATAAATGAATGAATGAATGAATGAATGAATGAAAGAATTAATTAATTAATTAATTAATGAATGAGAACGAACGAACGAAAGAACGAACGAACGAACGAACGAAAGAATGAATGAATGAATGAATGAATGAATGAACGAACGAACGAATGAACAAAGGAATGAATGAATGAATGAATTAATAAATAAATAAATAAATATTTAGCACAAAATTATACGTGTAAATATATTTTCATTCTGATATAAATAAATTATATTATTATATTATACAAGGCGTCTCTGAAAGGTGCGGAAAAAATGCTACCACAAATTTCTGAGGCTAAAATATGACGATCTAATCTAACTTACCTCAGTTCAAAAGTGGATGATTTCGGAGATACAGGATGTCCAAAGTTCAATTTGGTTTTAGTTTTTCAAATTTTTTTTAAGAGTTGTTGTATTGTCACAATATTCGGCTAGGGGGGTTTTGTGGAGTGACAAATTAAAATCTGCCCTCATTTTCATTGTACAGTTTAGAGGGCGCCACCTGCGATACTTTGCATATATTTAAAACGAAATAACTTTTTTAAGTCACACTGTAGTTAATTTTTAAATAAACATTCTAATTCTCCAACGTCTTTTACCTAAAAAAGGTATACTTGGTAAGAGTTGATTTGAGCAGCCGTTTTTGAGATATCTGGATTTAAATTTTTGATTTCAAAAATTACAAAAACAAAACACCACATTTGATTTTTCTAATTTGGATGTATGAGATTTTAGTTTCGTATAGTAATGTCATCATTAAGGCACGCGATAATTTATCGGAAAGTGAGTTGCTGCATGGAATTTTAAAATATATATTTTTTAACTTTTATTATTACGTTGTTATTGGATTCGCTTGTATTATGTGTTACTTCGGTTATAATTTGCACGCGCAGGCGGCGAATATGCTACTGAAGGCGCACATGGCTACGGCTTATTGCGACCAGTGGAAGATTCGGGTCAACGCTGAGAAATCGGAGGTGATATGCTTCACGCGTCGATTCACAGAGAATCGCCTAATTACACCAATTTCGATCAGGAGCAACCAAATTCCTATCAGGGGATGCGTGAAGTACCTAGGGGTGCGACTTGACAAAAGACTGACGTTCAACACCCACATAAACGAAACCATAAAACGGTCTACTCCCTGTCCAGAAGTCTGTATCCGCTCATGGTCAGGGGTAGCAGACTAAACAGACAGAATAAAAAATTGTTGTACACGATGGTGGTCAGGTCGTTTATCACATACGCGGCGCCGGCATGGTGCAGCATACCGGCCACGACAATGAGAAAACTTAAAGTACTAGAACATAAGTACATGCGCCTCATTTCAAATTCTGGAAGGTACACTTCCCTCAGAGACCTCTACGAACGTTGCAGCGACATAACCCCGATAGCTGACTACGTCCAGCACATCTCTCAAAACTTCTATTCGTTCAAGCTCATTACACAAATTAGACAGCATAATGCCCCATTTCGGATTAAACACCCCTTACCTTACCAGACGTTGCCAATTTTCCGGCAGCCACTCTAGCCAAACTTTCACCTACTACACCTTCCCTGCTACTATCCACCTTTCACTGACATTTCATACCTTTCATCGACTTTAATTCTTTCCTGTCCCCCTCTTCTTTTGTTTTGTGCTTTTTTGTATCGCGTTTGTTATTCCTTCGTTTCTGTTTGTACATTTTTGTCTAATTCATCCTTCCTCCATTAATCTTGTAACAAATCCAAAATTTTATATTAGAACAATCAAAATTTTTAGAATCACAGTTTAGGCCTGCCTTGCGCGACCCGTCGTTGAAGTAATTCGCGGATGGCACTCCGTACAAAGTTATGGTGTCAGCGACAGTATCAAAATTAAAAAATCAGTGTAGTGCACGAACGGCGAAAGCCAAGTGATCGTTTTAACCAGGGTTACGTTAAACTTTCTTTTTTTAAGCATTTTTTTCTGTCATACCACTTAATTTTATTTACATCCGTAAAAGGAGTTTAAGTTTTTGTTATTTTCAGTCCCGTTTCGGCCCGGCTTTGCGATACACCACCGCGTTAACGCGGTGGTCGCAGGGTCGGTCCTAGGATGGGCTCTGAGGAGGCACATTTACTGTAAACCTTAACATTAATAAAGCTGTTTTGAATTGAATTGAATTGGTTATAATTTGCGTTAGAAGTTTTTCGAGATAGTTGTTATATCTCAGGAATTTTTTTATTAGATTAATAGTTTTTTATGGAAAATCACATTAGATAGATTAATTGGTTAAATTTTTTATGACATTAATTTTCTATTTCTAGTGGAATTGCCGTAATGATATCATCGACATATCCTTTATAAAATGGGATGTAAAACAATAGTTTTGAGAGATAATCTGGAAAACCTCATAATGTGGGTGGAAACGACGTCCTAGAGGATGAACCATACTATTTAGGCGTGGGAAATTTTCGATTTAGTAATTCTTGTGCTATCATTAACATATCTACCAATTTTCAAAATTTTTCTGAATTTTGTCCGATATAAATTGTTATTTTACCGAACTACTATTTAAAAGTTATGAAGAGTCACATATGTCTTAGGCTTTTTATTGTTTCCCCATTGTACTGTTTTCATTAAAAATGTGATTCACTATCATATTATTATTTAAATGTATATTTATGTGTTGACTTTTGCTATTACTAAAAATGAGTTCTTACATGAGTGGTATTTTCCAATCAACAAAACAAACAATTTAAGAGTATGTATATAGTTTTTTTACGAAAAAGTATTTTTGTCAGTTCAGCTAGAACATAACTTCACTCAAATTAGATAGGTGAACCAATTCTACTCCGTACCTGAAACTTAAGTGAAATATATGGGCACGACTGTAGTATTAGTCGAGATTGTCCGTTAGATCAGCCCTAATGCCCTTAACTAGAAGTTATAGAGCTCTTAGTTTTCTATTTCCGCCTCTGATTGTGAAAGTACGATCTCATCTTTCTACCGGACCTTTCTAAATTGGAAATAATTTATAGCAAGTTTCACTTAAATTGAGACTCGCCTAGTAGAAGATTGCTTGGCCTAAGAAAACAGCCACTATAACGTCACCTGATTGAATTTAAAACCATCACTTACTTTTTATAATGCCCTTCCACAAAAACAATTTTCTCTAAATCAGAACTGATGGTCTTGTTTCACTTTGTCATTATTTATGAGAAAACTAGCCTCGGCTTTGTCTGTTGTCATTTCGGGCTTTTTAACGCATTGATTATTACGTGAAGTTGTCCACATAAGAGGCATTTTTCATTGACGCCAAGTCTAGTTTTTCAATAGTGTAAACTTTGTATTAAGAGAAATTTTCCTTCAAAATATCTGCATACGGCATTTACTATAAAATTAAACAGTATAAATATACAGTGTACTGTACACTTTATAATAAAGCTAATATACTTTGTGTAATTTACTTTTGAAACCGAAAAATAATGACGTAAATATGAAGAAGACTTGACTGGTTAAGAGTTGGTCGGAGTGTATTAGTCATCCATGCTTCCAATTTTAATTGTAAATGACTTCACGTCAATAAAATGACGCAGCTGAATGTACGGTGTGCTTGGAAGGCGAGAGATAGAGATGTAGTAGAATATGACATTGGACAAATTTATTATACCGAATCCTTAAATTTCTCTGTGCATTTGAGGACATTAGGGCTAATTTTATTTTAGTTCTACAAAAGGGAAAATGTTTATTTTAATGATACCTATGCGGGACGATAAAAATTATTTTTGCAAATCGATAATAGAAGAAAAAAAAATATTTTTTTATAAATACTTTTTTTTCTCTCATCGTCCCACATTGTAACATGTTTTTAATGTCTTTTAGTGAAAGCCGTTTTTTAAAATAATGATTTATATGAGAGTAATTTGCACCGTCTTTCCGGCTTATATCCGGAGCGCTCTTAAGGAATTGGTTCTAAGAAGGTCATACTTTTTTATTTGAAAGAGGATACATATACACATTTACAAAAAGGTGCTAAGTTTAATGTCACAGAAATCTGGAATAAAATACCTTTAGCAATAAGAAATCTTCCCAAAAAATTATTCGGATAAATAAGCAAGTTATCGTCTAGAAGTAATATTCTAGGTAAGTTTGAATTTCTTTGATTTATCATAGACACGTGCACACGTTAGAGGTTAATCTTGAGACTAATTTTGTAACTTTAATTGTAGACGATTTGGGAGAGGCCAGATTTTGAGCACAGAACTTGCCTACTGTTCTGTTATTTTCGGATTATTGGATTTTTGGATTTGCTATTCTTTGGTACACGCATTTTGGTATACGATTTGGCCCTGCATTTTGATTTATACATTACGATTAAGAGAAACTTATCTAACTATTGTGAAGATTTGTAAAACCTATCAAATTGTGTTGTGAAGACTTCTCTTCAATCAACAACCTTCAAGTCTGGAGCGCCAGGAAACTCCCAATTTTCTTCGTAAAAGTTAAGTAACAACTGTATCCCCTTTTTATTGTCAAATTGTTTCAATTTACTAATCATTTTTCCATAGCGTTAACTTTAAACCCTAGACTTTGCTGTATTGTTTTATTGTAATGTTTTTACCGTTAAATTTTGTGTACTGTCCTTTACTGATTTTTATAATAAATTGTATTTGTTTTTACTTGTTCTATTATTTTGTCACTCCACACTACAAGGATTTGTAAGATCTGGGACCTCGTTTACTTACCCCGACTATAGGTCGTAATAATTTGCATGGCAAGTTCTATGTCCAAAATTGAACAACAAAAGAATAAATAAACCATTAGCTATCTATCTACCTATATATCTATCGTGACGCTCAAAACTTATTGAATGATTTAGGCATAAACGTCAAAATGCTTCTAGTAGTTACTCAGAGGCAGCGGAAGTTGAGGCAATGAAAATGCTCGACAAGAATAACTTGGACTACAATATATAATTTAATGTCAATTTGATATTAGGCCAATTTCACCTAGAAGCGTGCGATATCCTATATCAAAAAAAGGTATAATATAACGCGAAGATCACCGGCGACTCCGCCATTTAATAGAATAATATTTGCTACTCTAAAAATAGTTTCAAAATTTGCAATATAACGAAGATAAGTAAGCTGTTAGTGAAAGCTCATACAGATGTTCACTTGTATACTGATTATTCTACTAGTGGTGCTAAAAGCTTTTAAAATGTTATCCTAACAGAGGTGTTATAGTTATTACCCCAGTCTGTATAAAAAAACAGTTGATTTAATTTATTACAGGTATCTAAAGGTTTTGAGTCATACGAGAGAGTTAGTAAATGATAAATACGCATAAACGTACAGCCAAAATTGCCCTAATGTTTTTCATAAACAACGACCAAAGTCGAGAAATTCAGTTGTTGTTGTTGTTAGTAAAAATCGTAGGTGTTAAAAAGACCTTTAATTCCATTTTTTATGCGTTAAACTCGACAAATAAGTTATCGAGATAATTTGCACTATTTTATAAATGTTAATATCTTTTGCAATAATGGCGGTAAGTGACATATAACACCTTGGTAAGGCCATTATAGGTCTTTATAAGTGTGCAAAATTTCAGCCAGGTCAGGTTTGATAGTCTATGAATAATTGCATTTGTTTATACCAGAGAGAGTCTGTTTAAACAATCGTTATAAGCAAAATAATGGATAGGATACACGTTTAACAAAGTGAAATGGATTCTTGAAAGGTTGGTCTACAAGGTAAGTTGAAAAAATAAACTATTTGTTCAAAAAATTGTTGTTAAAAAGTCCGTTTAAAAGGTGCGTTTTTGCTTATAAACAAATAGAATAACTTTATTATGTTCTATGATAAACACTTTAAGTGCATTGAAAATTCATTTGAAAAACAGGTATTTTTAAAAAAAACCCTTTACGATCAATGGTAACAAGATGGCAACTTTCTTTTAAAAAATTATATCTGTATTATTTATAAACATTAAGAGTTGAAATTTTCACAGATTTTCAATGAAGACCTATATTTTATGATTCAATTGATAAGTATCTTCTTTTTTTTTAAGTGACAGGTTACAATGAGTAAGAACGCTAATACACGATCTCCCAAATCTATTAGTTTTAAGTGTTGTAAAAACAAAACTTTTATTCACTATGTGTGCATAAAGTGTTCGAGCATATTTCATAAGTGTTGTTTACCACGATTTAAAAACAAACTTAGATTTGTAACAGACAATAAAGTTGTATGCTGTGAGGAACTTACAGACCTTACCGAAACTAATATAATTGAAGAAGAGAAGAGCATTTTAGAGAAAACAATTAGTGATCTAGAAGAAGACAGTAAAATAAAAAGTAATTATATTCAGAAATTGAAATTTGACAATAACTTGTTTATACAAGAAGCAACAAGAAATGAAGAGGAGCTATATGAAATGATAAAAAATCAGGAAAAAATTATTGACGATCTAAAAAGAATGATAAAAGAACTTACCCAGAACAAAAACATAGTAGAAGTAGAAAGCAAAACAACAGAAACCAAGAGTTCACAAACAATTAATTATACGAAAGACATTGGTATATCTACAGATATAATGCAAGTTCTAGACAGTGGCGTAGCAATTAAACATAAAAGGATTAATATGGAAACCCAAACCGACTGTAATTATTCTCCTGTTAGAGAAATTTCACCTAAATTTAAACCTACTGTAAATACTGAAAAACAATTTAATGAAACAAAACTGAATCCTATAGTAAATGGTGATACCAGGAAGAAAAAAATTTTGTTACTTTGTGATGAAAGAAGTATAAATTTAGAAATTAGAAAATTAATTGATGTAAAATATTATGACATATATTCCATGAAAAAAACAGGAGCATTAATGCATCAAGTTATAGATAATATTGTTCCTTTAACAAAAGATTTTAACTTGGAGGATTTTGTCATTGTAATAGGTGGTCAAAATGACATAAAAAATAATAAAACACCCTCCTTTCGTGTGATATGTATAATTTGAAAGCTTGTTCACATACAAACATTCTATTTGCATCCATTCCATACATCAATAACAAAACTAGATTAAATAGACATATTTTAAAATATAATACAAAACTGAAAGAATTTTTATCAAAATTTAATACCTATACTGAAGGTCTAGTGAGCTATGTGGAAGTCAACTCAAAACAATTCAACGCAAGGAAAGTGGCCATAACCATGTTAAAATCTATGTCTTTTGCTCAATATACGGTAAAAAAATTAAAGTTTATAAAGATTACTGATATTGAGCTTATATGTAATCAAGAAATGCCACACTTGTCTGAAACAGGTCTAATGCATCCTGTAACTCCTGAAATTACAACTACAAATACAGAATCAAGCTGTGACGGAGATATGGTCGCAACTCCAAATTTTTTATACCCGCGACTGTCTCAATTGTCAATAATAGACTAATTGACGAGAGAAAGTCATTCAACGCATCGAAGCACGCACTAAATAATTCAAAAAATCGGCGAGAGATGGATAAAATACGATTTTGTCAAATTAACGCAAGAAGTATAAGAAATAAGAAACTGGAATTAGAAGTATTGTTAGACGAACATAAACCTAATTTAGTTAGTGTATGCGAACACTGGTTAACAGAATATGAAATAAATCACTTCATCTTAAACTCTTATACTCTGTGTAATTGTTATTGTAGGTCTGATAGGTCAGGAGGTGGTACTGCCTTGTTTGTATTACCAAATTTAAATGCAAAACCAATAAGTTTCCCAGTAGAGTGCATAGAACAGGTCTTTGAATATAATATACATGCTGTTCATTCATCATACATGGTAAGAAATTTATCTATATTTCCATCTACCGATCACCGGATAATAATTCAGAGAAAATCATTAAATTTTTGGAAGGCTTAGATGAATTATTGAAACTGGCTAGTATGAAATGTGATAAGCTACTTGTTGGAGGGGACTTCAATATAAATTTATTGATCAATTCTAATAAAAAAAACAAATTTATTGATATAATGAACTCGTATTCTTTAAAGCAAAGTAACAATCTACCCACTCGATTAACCCCAAATAATAATAACCTATTGGATAATATATTTACAAATGTTGATAATGCGAGTACTTTTCTAGAGAGTAGTAATTTTTCTGATCATCTGGTAATAGTAATAGATGTACCAATTGCTAAAATGATTACTGAAAAACATTCCAAAATAATAAAACGAAATTGTAGCGAGGAAAATCAATCTTTGTTCCATAATCTCTTACTCAATGAAACTTGGGGTGAGGTATACTCAGCCATCACAGTGGACGAAAAATTTGCTAATTTTGAAAATATCATTCAATATCATTTTAATACTGCGTTCCCTGAAAAAATCGCCTTATGTAGGGCAAATAATAAAACATGGGTTACAGAGGAGATAAGGCAAATGTCTCAAGAATTAAAAAACATGTACTGGATTTACACAAAGACTGAAAATTCTGAAGTAAAATATAAATATGACGAGCTAAAAAAGAAATATAAAAAATTAATAAAGGAAACAAAAACAATATTCAATGACAGGTACATTTCAAATTCAAATAATATCAGCAAAAGTGCATGGAATTTGATAAATTCAAACTTAAATCAGCCAAAACAAAATCGGCACCCTGTGTTAATTATTAACGGACAACATGAAAATAATCCAGAAACAATCTCCAAAAATTTTAACAATCACTTTTTAAACTCTGTTAATGAACCGGCTGATAAAATACAAAGTAATATTAAAATGATAAACCACAATCTAAATCTTTTTTTCTTCACCCAGTGAGTGTAACTGAAATATACAATACAATCATAAAAGTTACTAAGAAAAAATCGGCTGGACCAGATGGAATACCTTGTTTTATATTAAAAAATGTAGCTAATATAATCGCAATACCTCTAGAAAACATAATCAATACATCTTTTACAGTTGGTGAATTTCCCTCTAAGTTAAAGGTAGCCAGAATTGTACCAATTTTTAAGAAAGGTGATCATTAAGACATAAAAAATTACAGACCAGTTTCAAATTTATCTGTGTTTTCTAAGATATTTGAAAAGCTTATGTATGAACGTATTGTAGATTATTTTAATAAATTCAAGCTGTTTTCAAAAACACAGCACGGATTCTAAAAAGGAAAATCCACCGAAACTGCCCTTGTAGAATCCATTAATTTCATAAATAAATCTATAGATGAAAAACTGTTCACCGTAGGGATTTTCTTCGACCTCACGAAAGCCTTTGATGTCATTAATAAATCGGTGTTAGCACATAAATTAAGATGTTATGGTATCACAGGTCCACCTCTAAAATGGTTTCTTATGTATCCGATAGATCACAGTACGTTCAAATAACAGCCGAGTCAAATAACATAGCAAATTTCAAATGTTCTTCTGAAATATGTTCAATAAAATACGGCGTACCTCAAGGAGGAATATTATCACCACTTTAATTCCTAATTTTCTCAAACGACCTTAATAACAGTGTCTCAAATGACTCTAATTTTCTGATGTGTCAGTTTGTTGATGACACCTCGACTATTATCAGTAGTAAAAATTTGGAAAATGCGCAGGAAAAAGCTAATATAATTTCTAATGAAATAACCGATTGGTGTAGAAATAATGCTCTTATGTTAAACACGCAGAAGACGGTCCTTATGACATTCAAAAATACTCGAGTACTAGAGAAAGAACCAAAATCATTGTTAGTTAGATCAGAGCAAAAGTCGTTATGTAACGCACCAACAACAAAATTCTTAGGAATTCACCTAGATTGTGTAGCGCATATTTTGCCATTGGTAATTTAAAAACTTCCCTAAATATTGAAACTATACTGCTAGTCTACAATGCTTACGTACACAGTAGACTGACATATGGGATTATTGTCTGGGGATCGACAATGGAGATAGATAGATTGCTTCTGCTGCAGATGCGCATCGTCCGTTTAATCGACAACGCTGAATATCGGCAGCACTGTAAGCCTATCTTTAAAAAATATAAAATAATGACAGTCTATGCGCTCTACTTCTTTAATTTACTTATTTTCACAAAGAAAAACATTTTGGACTTCGAAAGAAATTCTGATGTTAATAAAAGTATACAAACAAGGTACGGTAACCAATTGAGCATACCTATACATAAAACAAGTATGTATGAACGCAGTCCACAATATATGGGAATAAAGGCGTATAATAATTTGCCGGAACACATAAAAAATATCTATAATCTAAAAAGTTTCAAAAAAGAATTAAAAAATATCTTGACAGATAGTGTTTTGTATAGTCACAGTGACTACTTTAATATGTTTTAGGGATTTAGAATTCACATAAAGTTTTAATTCAAGTTTTAAAATGTTTCTTTTATTTATATTGTATCTTGTTATTTTATTTCTGTTAGTTTGTAAGGCTACTTGTGACACATCCAATGTTCTTCGGAATCTTATGGGAATAAAGATTATTATTATTATTATTATTATTATTATTATTATTATTATTATTATTATACTATTTATGCAATGCGTATGAAGTCCTAGACCTTGAAAGTGAAGGTGCTCTTACAAGAGCGCCGTGGTGAGGAGGTGGGGAGAGCAGCTCGAGCTCCGTTTTCAGTCGGCGACTTTTTGAGATCAAAACTTCAAATTGGAGCACGCATGAAAATTTTACAATATCTCGGATTATAGACAACGTAGAACCTTCATTTTTTTTTAATCCGGGGTAACTCGACGAAATATTAGCAACTTGGTAATTTTCATTGCCCTGTAAAATGTGGATATGCCAGAAAAATCCACATGTTTTATTACCCATATTTTATTTTCAACGCGAATTCTAAAACTTTGCAATAAATCTTTTACTTTTGCTTCAATTTATTTATTTTTTATAATCTAAATATTTGATAAACTAAAGAAGTAGCCATTTGTGTGTACGTAATAAAACATTTTCAAATTTAAACATAAAAATGACTGATTCTTTCCTGTGCGCTATATTTATTTTAGTTTAGTTTTTATTTAGTTCTAGAAACAGTGGGAACCTCATTTCAAACGCGCATAGGGATTGTGTGTAAGTCAAAATGGGCAACATGTGGAACATTTGTTATAATTTTTTTCTACTGAATTATCTGAAGAAACCGCTGTTTTAAGTTTGTTTTTGAATTTTGTAATTATTGCTCAATAAAATGAAAATGGTTGCAGTTAACCATAGGGAAGTACTTACAAAAAATTTTGTTTTTCATTTCTACATCATATCGTTGAAAAATATACAGGGTGTTCCATTTGAAAAAATTTAAAAAATTCAATTTAAAACGTTCTTAATTGAAAAATAATTTTTGGCCACCCTGTACATTTTTAGGAAATAAAAATTATTCAAAAACATTAATTAGATGTCTCGTAACTAGTATTCACACAAGTTTTTCTTAAAACCCATAATTGTGACTGTGGTGATTTTTTAATATCCATCTGCAGATTGCATTATTTCAACACAAAAATTCATTACATCCAAGTGGTTGGGAGATATTCAATGCGAATATAGGAATAAATAGAGCCTAGAAAGAGGCTTCAAAAAATGTACTGATATATATAGCATTCCATTTAAAAAAAGGCACTTGGTCCTGTATTTTCTTCTTTACTCGTCCTGTATGTTCTAAAATAATTTCCAGTTATAGACTTTTTTATCTAATTTACTTGAAATTCTTTTAAAAAATTTTAACTATCGTAGCACTCGAGATATCGTGGTCTGACGCACTATTGCCCCACCCTGTATAAAATAGACAAAAATCTAGTACCTACTTATCTTAAATCTTTCTTATCCAGTGAGATCTGCTGATAACTACAACATATACCATACAAAAATATTACTCTCAAAAAATCTACGTTTAGTGATGTTTTACGCACGCACAATGTTTTACCCACTGAAATTAAATCCTCTGGTAGTTTAAAACTGTTTATTAAGAATGTTACAAAACCTTAAACAGATTTTAGAGCACAATAATAACTATGTACAAAGTTATGTTAGTATTGCAAATAGCTTTTACTAAATTTAAGAATATTTATTCTATTCTATGCGTATGTTAAAGAATCAGTTATAAATTTTAAATAGATATCTTAATTTAGTGTACTATCAGTACATTTCCATAGAGTATATACGCTTTAATCTGTTTCAATCTGATTTCCTTATATTTCTTTCTACAGTCAATATTGGAAAGAACGATCCCAATACAATAAGCTTGTGACTCTCGTCAAACAATAACTATAAATTTCTTTCCAAACTTTATGAGACCCCCGCCTTGAAATGTACGCAATACCGTATATCAAGACCGCACGACTTGGCACTAACGAAATAAACAATGGACATCCGCCTTCTTTATTCCAAGCTCCATTAGTCCATTAAGGAGAAGATGAAAATAAATCACACGATGTAATCTCTATCAAGGAAAATTCACTAAAGCTGAAAATATAATGCAAAATGGAGTCGGCTGTGGAAGTACTAATAAAACGCACCTGTCTACCAATTTTAGTGGTAACAAACGCATAAGCTGTCAAAATATCCGAAATTCAATATCGGAGCCGGGCTCCTCCTTTATGATTTTATTCCCCAGATATTCTAAAACTTACCCATTTGCCTTCTTATAACTTGCACTTTAACATTTTATTATATTTGCTTTATGAAATTTTTATATATATTCCACATTTGAGGAATTCTTCTGGCGATTGTTAGTCGTTAAATTGCTTGGGAAACTTCTAATTTGTCGGAAAGCGAAATTTCGCCTCAACGGCTGGTAATATAAAATATTTTATGGACAGATTCCCCTTCGTTAAAAACTGGGAATGTTGTCGCATATTTAGGGTGAGTTGAAAACTATGTTCATAATAACAGGCAACTTCAAAGCACGACAAACATGAAAATAATACATTTACTTCCAATAAATGCTTAAGATAACTACTTATTTAAGTGATCTTGGACGGGCACACTTGTGGGTCATTTAATTTATTTATTTAATCTATTTGTTGATATACTATCCAAGCAGAAAAACTTTCTTTACAGGGTAGGGAATTTACAAAAATATAAGATTCTAACTAATTATACCGGGTGAATCAGTTTGTTATTCGCGCTTCTGCATCTTTTTTTATTTCAACAACAAACTGCAACAAACAATATATATCTGTAAATCGCTTATCAAACTCTATCAAATGACGTCCTTGAATCATCACTGTGATCATATTAAAGCACACGTCAAAACCCTCGATAAACTTTTCGCAACTACAACAAAATTCGACTGCGTGCTTCACGTAAAAACGCCGTTGGAAGAGGTTTTTTAATATAAAATAACATAAGGTTTTTTATGCAAAAATATCAGAAACTCACCAAGGAGTGTAATTTTAGAAAGTATACTAAATGTCGCTGCACCGGGACGTAATGTAGCCCCGACCACAAAATTTTAGAAAGTATCATGAAAACCTAACTTCGGATATTTCGAAAATAAAAACCCTTTGCAAATCCACGTTGTGCAGCACTGCAACTCATGCGTTATGTTAAATACGAGGATACGTTCTCTAGTCTCTAGTCAAAGTTTTTCGATAATTTTAGCGAAAATAGCCCTTAGCGTCGAGGGTGACCTTTCACTTTTTAACAGCGTAATTGCCCTAAGCCGGTTCCTCAGTGATTCGGTGGCAGATCTTTACCATGTACTCAGACGTGCATGGGACCGCCTTGCCTGAACGGATGAATCTATAATTGCCACAATATAATTCAAAGTCGTTGCGATTTAAGCAATTTTAAGCTACGAGGAGCGTCCTAAATTATGATTGAACTGAAATATACGTAAATAGACAGGCAAGCAAAAGCCCACCAAAGTTATAAACATTGAACTTTTTACTGAATCTTTTTGTGTAATCGTTAGATATAAACCGCACATTGGATGGTAGTTGGTTACATTGTAAGTCGTTCCGTTCCTCACCATGTGTTGTACACGGGCCAGACTATAGTTATCATATATTCTCTTGAACGTTTTGTAAAAACATAATTTTTTAAAAGATTTAATATATATATTTTGAACTTTATATTGTCTTTTTCTTGTGTTTCAAAATTCCTTTTCAGGTTAAATTTAAGAAAGTGTTAGTATTTCCTGTGTTAGATTGATAGTGTTACGACGTCCAGTTGGTAATCAGTTAAGCAGTTAAGCAAAAAGGAACAGTAAGTATAGATTTTTGTATTATTCTGTCTGAAATCAGTCGCTTCGAATCCTTCAGGTGAACATTATAATATCCACTTTAGGAAGGGTAATAAAAGTCCTTCAGATGTGTAAAGATGGATCGTTCACAATCACATATGCCAAAGAAACGATAGTCAACTTTTTTGCCGATTATTGTAGAGATTTTATTTCTGCTTGTAACTATTTAAGGAAAGTATATACTTCTATTTTTTTCCTTTTAGTTGGGTTTTCTACCACATGTATTATTCTCTTCAAAAACAAATCACCGAATCTACAAAATAATAGAATTATTGAAAAAAGACTCTGCATATGTGACGTTTACGTCAAAGGAACAGTCAGAGGTTATTTTTTAGAAATAATGTAAATCGGAATAAACACAGAAATAATGTATTTTGTTGACGTTTCGGAAAGTAGTCTCTTTACGTTTTCAAAGCTTTTTTCGAAGGACTCTTATTTATTGTGTATGTTATTTACATAGTTTTATGATTATGTTTACGTTATTTCCATAGATATTCACTACTTACACAGAGCTGATGATATATTCTTTTAGATAATGTTTAGTTTGTTTCTTCTATTAACATTGGTAGCCAGGTTGCCAGAGCAATTAGATACGTATTTATCTTCATTTAATAAGATTATTGCTGATTCTATAATTTTTCTTTTTTATTATCTGCCTCTTTTGTTAAAATTATTGCCGAGTTCCAGTTTATTCTATGTCTATTTCCTCAAGCATGTTCACAAATCTATGGTTTCTGAATTTCATACTTTCTAGTGTAATTCTTGTACTCATCCAATCTCACACTGAAAGGTCTGGATGACTCATCCACATAACATTTATCACATTCGCACAAAATACAGTTTTTTGAATTCTGCTCCCGGTTTATCGGTTTTGTTTTTGTTAAAATGAATCTCAAGGTTTTCTCCTTTTATATGATAGGGCCAAAATTACAGTTATGAAAAATATTTTAATCTGCAAAAAGATACGCATTTGCATAAATTTAGAAACTTAATAAAGGGAGAAATAGATTAGGCAATTGCAAAATAATAATCATTTAATTGACAGGACTGTCATTAATATGAGAAATAGAGTTTTGTCAATTTCAGACAGGTTTGTCTTATCAAAAGGTTTAAATTTTGCAATAAACCCGAAATCTGTTCCAAAATTTTATAATATAGTAGCGGCAATAGAAAAAAAACGGCACAAAATTTACCAACAGATAATGGGAATGAATATTGCATACGAGCAAAAATTGCTTTGGAGAAGCAATAGAAAATTAAAGATAATTTAACTCCAGCAGAAAAGCTATCGATAAGTTCTTTAAAATGCGATGAAAGTATAAAAATATTGCCAGCAGACAAAGGTAATGCCACAGTCATTATATACAAAGATATATATGACACAAAAATCATGACTCTTGTATATGACGGACCCTACTCAAAACTAAACAAAGATACAACAATATCAATAGAGAGCAAAATTTACAGAACTTTGTTTAAATACAAACACGAATTTAATGATTTTGAATAAGGGAACCCTTCACAACATCATAGTAAGCCTCCTCATTTTTACGGCTATCATAGACACATAAATAAAATATTCCTTTAAGACGAATTGTTAGTTCTATTAATTCATCATGTCATAATTTGGCAAAATTTTTACTTAAAATTAATGAACCATTATCTGGAAATCCCGATTCATTTATTAAAAATAGTAAACATTTTATAGAAAAAATTTATGAGAACGATATTCATGAATCACACCTCATGGTTAGATTTTTGATGTAGTTAGTCTTTTTACCAATGTTCCGGTAGATGAAATCTTAAAAATAGTTAAAGATAGTTTGCTGAATGATAATAGTTTGGAAACTAGAACTAAATTAAGTGTAAATAGCATAATGGAACTATTAACAATGTGTATAAAAACAACCTATTTTCAATTGGACAATGTGTTCTATCAGCAGGATTTTGGTATGACAATGGGGTCTCCATTATCACCAATTTTAAGCAACATATTTATGGAGAACTTCGAGAACACACATGTTCAAAATTGTATAAACAAACCGGTTGTCTGGTGGAGATATGTTGACGACATCTTTGCAATTTGGCCTCCTGGTGTTGTTTTACTAGATAGTTTTTTAGAAAATATAAATAGTAAGGAACTGTCTATTAAATTCACATTAGCAGTAGAAAGTAGGAATGAACTACCGTTTCTAGATGTTTTAATTAAAAGGGTAAATAATACAATTGAAACAAGCGTTTATAGAAAACTAACACATACTAATAGATTATCTAAATTTTAACTCAAATCAATCAAAAATGTTAAAAGGGGTATTGTAAAATGTTCATACGATAGGGCCAAAATAATTTCATCTAATTATGAAATATTAAATACGAGAAAAATGTATCGAAGGGGTTCTAGTACAAAATCAATACCCTGAAGCCTTTGTTGATAGAATTTTCATAAATGTTGAAAATAGGGACAATTAGGTACGACAAAAACCTGTACGTCATTATACAGCAACAATTCCTTATGTATACGGGCTATCGAAGAAGCTACGCCGTATAGGTGACAAATTTAATGTTAGGACGGTATTTCAAACGGGGAACACTTTAAGATCTATTTTAACAAAAACAAAATCGATAAACAGGGAGCAGAATTTAAAAAACCGCATTTACAATATCCCGTAAGAATATGATAAATGTTATGTGGGTGCGTCATCCAGACTTTTCAGTGTGAGGTTGGATGAGCACAAGAATTACATTAAAAAGAGTGAAATTCAGAAATGAACGATTTGTACACATGCTTGGGAAAATGGATATAGAATAAACTGGGACTCGGCAAAAATTTTAACAAAAAAGGCAGATAACAAAAAAAAAAAATTAAAGAATCAACAATAATCTTATTAAATGAAGATAAATGAGTATCGAATTGTTCTGTAAATATTTGTACAACCTGGCTACCAATGTTAAAAGAAGAACCTTACAAACAACATTATTTAAAAGAAAATATCATCAGTTCTGTGCAAATAAAAATTATCTGTGGAAATAACTGAAACAGAATCTTAAAGCTGTGTATTTAACATACACAACAAATAAGAGTTCTTTGAAAAAAGCTCTGAAAATAGAAAAAGACTACGTTCCGAAACGTCAGCAAAATACATTATTTCTGTGTTTATTCTGATTTATATTATTTGCAAAAATAACCTCTGCTGGTCCTTTGACGTAAAAATATTCTCAATTGTTTCCAAACGATAAAATGCTGAACAAGCAATTTATATAAAGTTAATTACAACTTTTTAAGTCCGCTTAGCTCAATATAACTTCTAGCCGCACAGTATCACTTATTTTCTATTTCTTTCTTCCAAATCCTTTAGTTACTCGTCTTCTTTCGTTTTTCTCTATTTTACTACAATATTTTACTTTCCCCAAAATTTTTCACATCTGCAATTTTCACATTTTTTTTGTTCTTTTAGCAACCTCCGATTTTCAATTTTTCCACAATCTTTATATTTTCCTCTATCTGTTTTTAGTGGCTGAAATATAAAAATTGCATGTATTTATAGAAAATATCTGTCTTCTGTAAAATACTTTGGCATTTTGTCAAACAGGACAAATAAAAGAAAACACAAAACATGCATGCAACTTTCTACTCAGAATAAAATAAGATGCATTTTATTCACAATACATAACTCAAATTGACCCGAATATGTTCTTTAGCTTAAATACAACTAAAAATCATATCGATATATACTTATAGGAATAAATGACTTAATCAACTTATATAAAAACATTATGTCATTATGAAGACGGAATACTTTTCGTCATTTAGAAAACGACCCCATGAGTTTTTAATGGGACATCCTGTATATCATCTAGCAATGATGGTCAATGCTGAGTGGAGTATATTACCATGTATAATATTATGATTATATACTTGGCGAACACGAAGCAGAAAAATAACAAGAGTATTATATGTAATTCCCCACAACTTCTTTAACGGAATAAATTTCACTTAAATCGAATACGCTTTAAGGGAAATTATTCGCGTAAACGGACGCACTCCCTTCGAACGTTTTATTCCGTAATTTATTGCGCCTTTTAATCAGCGTAAAAAATCATAAAAGTGGCAATAACCACCATCCTATAAAGATTTAAGTGCACATATCTCCTTTATTTGAATTTTAATACCATGGGCTTATAACGCCTTACGTGCCATTTTATAAATGGTCATAGTTAACTTCACATTCAGATATAATTGAAAATTTTAAAAATGTTTCATTTTACGCCTCGTAAATTTTACATTTAGAGTTTATTCCCTGCACTCGTTCAAGAAAAATTATCCTATCACACCCACGCCACGTTCATAAGTCAAATGAACTCATACTCTGTAGCAATTTCATATTTGTTATAATTTCAGGCTCTTCATTCGTAATTTAGAATATACTTCTCTAAAATGTAAAATGTACTACTCAGTAGTCTGGGCACAGACTGCAAAATACATATTACGCGGAGCTGTTCGTATATTCAATAATGTACGTTCGAAAACAATTTATACAGGGTCTGTCAAGAGGCATTTCCCATTTAATTCGAGAATGGATCAACGTACTACTGCTACCAATCAAAAGTAACCGACTGACTTCTCCGTTGTAAATATGATTCTACATTACTACATTACGGTCGCTCCGAAGTTAAATAAAAAAAGAATTTATGGATTAACAACGAATGTAAAGAGGCAATACAAAGGGAAAACAGAGGCCTTTTCTCTTTATTTTCTTCATAAAACATCGAAAATTAAATATTTTGCTTTGAAAAAATTTAGGCTTATTTGAACCACAAAAGAGAACATTTTCACCAATTTTCGTGAAAATATAAATATTTTTGCGATAGTTATAAATTAAAACCGAAAAAACGGTTTTTTGCATTTTTCTCGATAATTTTGAGGTTATGGTCAATAATGATCAATTAGAAAGTTTTAGATTTTTTCATTATCTACAACTTTTACATTCGATATTTTTCGATAGGATGCATAGTTTAGCCGCAAATCGCAAAAAATGAGTACCAACTCCTAAAAATGTATATATTACCACCCCAACCCCCCTTCCCGAACTTTTACTCAGTCTGGACGATTTTTCCTTAATTATTTACACCATTAACTACATTTTCCGACCATTCGTATACTGCTAACAATTTATCGTCTATTACGATATTTTAAACCGTTTGGCCCTGGTCTAATAGTATAATCTCTGTTTTACATTAGAAACCACATATAAACGGAACAAAATAAAAACATTTAAAATCAATATAAAAGAATATATATAGATGTGAATGAGGCATGTGTTATATTGTATTATCTTGGACTCTATTTTCATTGATAGCGTCCCAAAAACTTTAGCAGAAACTAATAAATACCCACCTTGGTTTAATGGTAATATCATTCGCAATATAAAGGCAAAATCAAAACACTGGCGCAACCTAAAAGAAAATGGTAACTCATATCAACTGAATCAATTTAAAATTCTAAGAACAAACATAAAAATCGATATTGATAACGCGCGCAAAAAATATTTTATCAATATTGAGAACCAAATTAAGTCCAATCCAAATTACTCCTGGTCATATGTAAACAGCAGAAAAAATATATCCAGTATTTCTAGAGTTATGACCTATAATGACTCCATATTAAACGAACCACAAGTAATAGTTGACGTATTTGCTAATTACTTTCAAGAGTCATATTCCGCATCTACAAACTTTAAAACTTGAACTTATGATATAAATAGCACTCATTGTAATACTAACAATTCATGCATTCCCTATATTACCGAAAATGACGTACTCAAGGCACTTAAGAAAATTAAACCCAAAACCACTACAGGTCCTGATGGTATTCCGGTCTTTCTCCTTAAAGATTGTGCCGTTTAATTTGCAAGACCGCTAGCTAGTATTTTTAATATGTCTATTAAAACTGCTACGTTCCCAGAGGTCTGGAAAATATCTAGGATCTGTATTAAAAAAAATGATAGATGTGCTATTGAAAACTATAGGCCAATAGTAATATTGTGCAATTTTAGTAAATTATTTGAAATCGTAATATATGATATTCTCTTTAATCACGCCAAATCTCAAATTTGCCTCGATCAACACGGATTCATGCCAAATCGCTCTACCACCAGCGATCTGGTGTGCATCACTCAGTTCATAGCTGAACAGTTGGATGCTGGAGGCCAAGTACATGTCATTTATATAAGATTTTTCTAAAGCCTTTGACAGACTGGGCCACGGAATTTTGCTGAGCAAATGAATAAATTTGGACTAACTGAGCACTTACTAAACTTTCTTGAATCCTACTTGGTAAATAGACGACTAAATGTACAATGGATTTTGGTCTATGGATATCTCAGCGACATCAGGTGTTCCCCAAGGTTCTGTGCTTGGGCCATTGCTGTTTAACATTTTTATAAATGATATCGTCATTGGCTTACACTGCAAAACATTACTTTATGTCGATGACCTAAAATTTTTTACATCTATCACTAGTGCAGAAGACTGTGTTGATTTGCAAAACGATCTTGTACAACTATGGTCTTGGTGTAACATAAACAATTTACAGTTAAATATCTCAAAGTGTAGCTCTATGACATACACTCGTGCACAAAATCCAGTAAAATTTAACTATACAAATAATGATGATGAACTGAAGAGCTGTGGCCATTTCAAAGATCTAAGAGTAATATTCGATCCAAAGTTATCTTTTATTAGCCATATCAATCAAATCACCGCTAATTCCTTCAAAAATTTAGGCTACATTATCCGTAATTGTAAAGAATTTAACGAAAATACACTGAAACTTCTCTTTAATTCACTTGTGAAGTCAAGACTTGAATATGCTTCAATAGTTTGGAGTCCTGGTTATGAAAATCATAAATATAGCATTGAAAAACCTCAGAGGCGTTTTCTTAAATATCTCTGGTTCAAAAGTTCTAGAAATTATCCAGAGAGAGGTTTTCCACATTGTGACTTATTACAGATTCAACACGAGTGATCTTCAACTACGTCGGACGTATCACTCTCTTGTATTCCGTTTTAAGATTTTAAATGGCACTATTAACTGCCCTGAAATTCTTAGTTGCATTAGATTTCATGTTCCTAATTTGCAGACTCGCTCGCATTCGTCTCTATTCTATTTGCCTGCACCAAGAACAAATTTGCTGTTATTTTCTCCCCTGCACCGTATGTGTTCCAACTATGATTCTTTATATAATAATATACCGGGTGTTAGAAAAGTATGGGAACGGTGGAAAATCTCGAACAGTTTGCATCAAACCGAAAAATAAAAAAATACAGTTACCTGCCTTGCCAAGAACTTGTCTGAAGTGGCTGAATTAAGAAGTAAAACCAATGTTAGTTTTTTTTAATCGAGTTTTTTATTGCCCTGTAAAAAATGTAAATTGAAAATTACTAGCTGCTAATAAATTTACAGAATGTTAATATTTGTTGTAATTTCCGCACGTCCGTGTTAAATCACTGTTCTCAAAACAGCTCGGGAAATCATTCACTCTGAGATCAGTAGTTTTACTTTTCGTATTTTATTAAGTATGCGTTCAAAACTTTCATGCTTCCACTCAATTTTTTGCGATTGCAGCGACACCTTGAGAGAATCGAAAAAAATGCCCGATATAAAATTCACGTATTTTTCGCCGTGGAATCCGAATCCGCTATAAAAAAAATAGGAATTTTTATTACAAATTTCAAAGTTGCCCCCCGCCCCACCTACTGGGTGAGGGGTGGGGGAGTCGAATCCAATGTCATTGGATAGATTTCGAAAAAATAACAAATACGAGTTTTTCAGTTTTTGAATTAGACGTTTTTTAATGGAACAAGACGCTACTCTTGAAACAGTAATGTTTTCATTTTTTGCGATTACAGCGACACCATGCAAGAATCGAAAAAAATGTCCGGAATAAAATTTACGTAGTTTTTGCCGTAGAATCCGATTCCACAATAAAAAATAGGGGTTTCCATTTGAAATTTTAAAGTTGCCCCTCGCCCCACCCACAGGGTGGTGAGTGGGGAGGTCATTTTGGTATCAGTAGATAGTTTTTTGAAAAATTTGTGACACGTATTTTTTTATTTTTCGATTTGATGCAAACTGTTCGAGATTTTCCACCGTTCCCATACTTTTCTAACACCCGGTAAATATTTTTAATACTAGTATATCCAAAATGCGAAATGTGGTTCTCAGTTCTGCACAACAACTGTAGCTTCTAAACTATTAGATTACAGCTCTTAGGACTATACTAATCATAGACTTATTTTGTTAATTTTTGTTATCATTTAATTGTTTACTTTAGTTACGTTATTTGGTTTTAGTTATTATTTAGTTTTCTTTTTATGTTTGCAAAATTCCTGCCCTATAATTGGATTTCTGTCTGGGCAGTCGTAACCAAAATAAATAAATAAATATATAATTCACATCATGGTATCATTTAATAGTCTTTTGAAAGTATTTAGATCAGTTCTAAGTCCGTATTCAATCGATTATATTCAACAACTCCTTTATGAAAAATTGAGCTCGTGAAATTTTATGCGCTATTGGCCCGTTTAGTTACAAAAATTCCCTTTCCTCGGGTTATAGTCATGTACTTCTTGTAATTTTGTTAAAATATATTTTATGTAATCTGAAACTAAATCTTTGTCAATTATATGTATGAAAATTAAAACGTTATATTTTAAAAACTTCTCTATATTCATCCAACTAAGACATTTTAACATGTCATCTATCCTAGTGTATATACTGCATTTTAATATAACTCGCATCGCTCTGTTTTGTAACCTTTGTAATTGTTCTAGATCGGTCTGATTAGCCATATACAGGATTATGCTACAATAGTTAAAATGCGGCAGTATTATAGCATTATAAACAGTTTTTCTTGAATTTATTGACAGGTACCAACTGATACGTTTAAAAACACCTATTTATTTTGATTTTTTTTTAAATGCAAAACCCACATGACTTTTAAAATTTAAATTGCAATCATCAATAACTTCTAGATATTTAATTTCCGAGACCAATGACAGATTTACTTCTTGAAGCTTAAATGGTAAATTCGTAACTTTGAATCTTTTGAGATTCTGCTGATTACTTATGAGCATACTTTTTGTTTTTGTGATATTCAGTTTTAATTTATTTGTTTCCAACCATTTAAAAACAAGTTCTAAATCGTGATTTATTTTCTTTACCAACTCTCTAGGATCATGTTCATCGATTAGACAATAGTGTCATCAGCAAAAAAGTGGTATTTGCAATTTTTAAAAATTTTTGACGTGTCATTAATATACAGTGTGACCCATTTCAAATGGAAACCTCTCTGTAAAAAATGTATTTATAATCCTATGTTAACGCTTTTTTTTTAATAATAAACCTTCGAAAACTCCACTTTATGACAAAAATTTAGAGATAACTTTCAATTTTCAAAGCCTTCTATGATTTATTTTCAATGTCGAAAATAGACAAATTTGATTAGCGATTTTTTTATTGAAATTTTAACTACACCACTGGATTCAGTAATCTCTCAAATGGGCAAATCTCAAGTTTCATGAAAAAATATTGAAAAATGACAGAGCTATGACAAAATTAATGTAGGCAGTTGTGCGACCCATTTTGAATGGAAACACCCCTGTAAAAAATGTGTCTATTATCTGATTTTGACGGGACTTTTTTTAAAAGATACACCATCAAAAACTCCACTTTATGACAAAAATTTAGAGATAAATTTCAATTTTCAAGGCTTTCTATGATTTATTTTCAATGTCGAAAATGGACAAATTTGATTAGCGATTTTTTTATTGAAATTTTAACTACACCACTAGATTCAGTAACCTCTCAAACGGGTAAATCCCAAGTTCCATGAAAAAAATATTGAAAAATGACAGATTTATGACAAAATCATAGTAACTTTTACTTGATTTTTTCTAAAAATCGAAGTAGCCCATGAAAAATAAACAAAAGAAAGATAAATTAAGTGAATAGTTTTAATAAATATTGTCATTTAAACAAACTTAATCATATTGGACTTAAAAACATAAGTATGAACAATTAAAAGTAATAATAATTAGATACCTATTAAATAAAAAAAATAACACATTGTACAACATTACACGAAAATTTCTTAAATTTTTGTAGCCTTTACAAGGCTGCCGTTTATGCACTTGTCGAATCGTTTTTTAAAAATTTTTACGACATTCTGTAATTGTTGCCGGGTAACTTCTGCACAAGCTTGTCTTATTCTTGCACACAAATCTTCTATATTACTCGGGCGTGACCTGTAAATTTTAGATTTTATTAAACCCCCATAAAAAGAAGTCCATCGGTGTTAAGTCCGGGGATCGGGGTGGCCATTCAATTAACGGGCTACCACGACCTATCCATCGATTAGGAAAGTTAGCATTCAGCCATCTGGTAACCACTCTGGCATTATGGACAGGGCTTCCATCTAATTAAAAATGTAGATTTACTCTTTCTTGTATTGAAAGTTCATGTAGAATATTCCAAAATTCATTTCTTAGGAACTGTAAAAACTGCGTGCTATTCATATTACCTTCGAAAAAGAAAGGGCCAATGATTGTTGCATTGAGCAACCCACACCAAACATTAACTAAACCTAGAATTTTGTGACGATACTACCCCGTTTGTTGTAAAAGTTGCTTCATCGCTGAATAAAATATTTTCATTAAAATTTCTGTTATTAAGATACTCTCCTTGAGCCCACAAGGAAAACTCCATCCGTCTGTTATCATCACCAGGTTCCAACGTGTGTAAAAATTTGGGTTTGAATGGTTTTACCAAATTCTTCTTAAGGCATCGGCGAATATTTTCTCTAGGTAAATTCAAAGCTAAGCTAGCTACTCTTACACTGGCATTTGGATTGTTGTTAAAATAATTTAAAACTGTCTGATCGTACCTGGTTCTTCTTTGTATATTATCTGTTCTTATAATACGCCGTGTCATGGCGCCACAGTCATTAAAACTTTTGTTTATTTTATAAACAGTACTTTTGCTAATGTTGGGCCTATTGGGATGCCCGTTGTTGAATATCTCGCATACCTCTTTCAAAGTTCTGTCATTATCTCCTCTAAGGCGCGTACATTTAGATTATCCATAATTAACTACAAATTAATAAACTAATACTTGATAATAACTATCGATTAATTTTATAATTTAATAACAATGAATATGAGAATATGCGAATTTTAAAGATTTGACGTTTGACTATAAAATTTGTTTTCCATGGGACCCTATTATTATCTGCCATTACTCAATAAAAATGTAATATTTATTAAAACTATTCACTTAATTTATCTTTCTTTTGTTTATTTTTCATGGGCTACTTCGATTTTTAGAAAAAATCAAGTAAAAGTTACTATGAGCCTACATTGATTTTGTCATAAATCTGTCATTTTTCAATATTTTTTCATGGAACTTAGGATTTGCCCATTTGAGGGGTTACTGAATCCAGTGGTGTAGTTAAAATTTCAATAAAAATATCGCTAATCAAATTTGTCCATTTTCGACATAGAAAATAAATCATAGAAAGCTTTGAAAATTGAAATTTATCCCTAAATTTTTGTCATAAAGTAGAGTTTTCGATGGTTTATCATTTAAAAAAAAAGCGTTAACATAGGATTATAAATACATTTTTTACAGAGAGGTTTCAATTTGAAATGGGTCACACTGTATATTATAAATAATAAAGGACCAAGTATGCTCCACTAACCCTCCTAATCTAACTCTAGTTTCCCGCGCGAATCGTACTTTGCAACATTCCGTAAAATTTTACCAAAACTTTGAACCTAAATGAGAAAAATGATTGATTCCAAATCAAAACTCAAATCGAGGACGAGAGCAGAACGCATGGTCGATATGTGTAATGAAGCAGGGTAAGCAAATCTTAACATTAAGTTAGTATTAACTTAGTTTCGGGGTTATCATATTGGTTTCTCATAGTTGCCAGATTTTAAAAAATCCTGTGGATCTTGTGATTACTGTAAAATATTGTGCAATGATTATAAATAATTAAAGGCATGTTTCCAGGCCATCAACATCAACCCAAAGTGAAATTTTCAACTCCGACAATGATTGCAACAACCCTTATGATAATGACAGCATTGCTGACCCCACATTTGAAACCAGTGAAGGGGAAGATAATAATAGAGATGATGGTGATGTACCGACTCTGATAGAATTAACTAACGTCATTATACCTCAAAATCTAAATAAACACATTTTTGATGCAAAACAAAATGATATTGACATTCTTGCTATGGAGAATATAGATACATTTTGAGAAGAGGCCGATCTTACTCTCCAGGCGATGCTAAAAATTGCTAATGTACCTCAAAATATACATGAACAGGTTCCTAACGCAATACAAGTTGATATTTCCATTCGCACTGTGCAAAATATGAACACAATTCAAGAAGAGGCCGATCCTACTTTCCAGGCGATGCCTAGAATTATTATCAAGAGAAGACGCAATGGATGTTGTGAAGAAAAAGGTATTAAGCAATTAGGAGAAATCAATTAGGAATTAACAAAGACGTCTGATAAGACCACATTGTCAAGATAACTGTTGACAAAGCTGCAAAACATTTACAGAAAACGGTCGCATCTTGTTGTGGAAAAAGTATTGTTCCCTTGACTATACCAGCAGGAAAAAATGGCTTGCAAAAAATGTTCAGATGTTACATGTCAAATAAAGAACAGTCGAGGGTAGTGAAAATGATGGGTTTAAAAAAACGTGCACTCGTATTTATTATTTACCAAAAATAATAAGAGTATATATGCGTGTGTCGATTATTTTTATTGAATACTTTAGGTTACACTAACGATTCTGTTTTAACTGAATTGTTGTGCATTAAAAAAAGCACTTATTTATGCCGCTGTCAAGGAAAATAGAGGTGTACACGAAAAACCCAAATGTGACCGAGAAATCATAAGAGCCCACATGGAAAGTTACCATCCATCGCAGCTCATTACATAAATGTTGTTCTGTGTTATTAAATATTAGATACCTATCACGTGCTCTCACAGTTAGATCAATAAACGAAAACTTCAGTCAAAGAAATCCTGGTGTATGTGAAATGGAAATATATAGACAGACAATGAAGGAGATGCATATTCGAAATTTGCGATGAATGTTTGTAGATAATTGAAAGACCTTTCAAAATATGTATCATTCGACCCCCTTTACCATTTTAATTTTTTGAGGGGGTGGCCGTGTAGGGTAGAGGGATGATGGTAAGTATACAAGTATTACATTAAAATATGTCCCCTTTGGAAACAAGGTCGACATGTTTCACCAATTTTTCAAAAAAATTTTATCCCCAAAGTTATTCATGGTTGCCTACTTTTGGTTGGGTCACCCTGTATAAAACGGTAAATATAGAATATGCACATATAATTAATTAGATTTTTACAACTTTCTTAAATGTATTAAATTTGGACAAATTTATCATTTATAATTTAAATAAATATACACATTTAATTTTTAATGTTCTAAATTCAAACAATTACTCATATTATTCTTAAGATCGTTGTTGTATCTGTGATAACTAACGTCGCTCTTATTTTTAACATCTGTGCTTGCTTGTACAAGTGAATTTTAATAACCGACTCATTTAATGAAGAAAATTTATAAAATACGAAACCTTTCTCCGCCCATATGTATTTTTAATACACTGAGTTTTCTAACACCGAATTAAAACTAAAGAAATTACAATTACGATAAAGTTATAATAAATTGGATGATAACAAGAATGTTATACTCTAGTTTTAATAACTACACAGCTATAAGTTTAAAGTTTAAATTATGAACAAACAAACTGAAACATCCAAGAGACAATAGAAATTGCAACATCAATTTTATGATGGAGAAACAACTGGAACATTCCCAAGGCCCTTTCGACAACTAAGTTTGATACAATTCCATATTAGAGGCGGGAGAAGCCTGGGCCAGACCATCTACATACGGAGTGTCCCACGAGAAATGGTGTTACTTCCCGTCTTGAGGTGCACTAGGCAATGGAACGAAGACAAACGTGAGAAGCAAAGTCAAATTTTGTTCTGTGTTGTTAAGTTGTCCAATGATATTTAATTTTTCAAAATCTGACTAAGTAATTCATTTCAGAAAACTCGGCAAAATCACAAATTTCTTAATGACAAATTACCGGGTTTAAGTAGGCTTTGAACGTCTGAAAATGACACGATTGGTATCGAAACTGCAGTATCTATATGTCTTTCGTTTTCAGATGTGCATTTGGGGGAGTGTTCAGTCAAGAGCAGGCATGCTCAAATACAGCAATTTCGATAAAACTTAAAAAACGACTGTTTCTGCGTTAATTTTTATGTTTCGATGAGGTATTTTTCTATTTTTGTAAATAAAAAGCACATAGGATGTAAATAACGGAAAGTCATGTCTGCTGAGGCTACATAATACAGGCGCTAGTTGTAGCCGTAACCAACGTTCAGCATTCTGTAAGTTCTCTGTCAATTCAGCGTGCAGAGAACGACTATGTCAAATTTATTTATTTTTATACGTTTTTAGTGTTAACCTCAAAATGGCGGCAGCGGATGTGTTTTTAGTCTAACAATTCAAAGATAAACAATGGAGGTAAATTTTCGTTAAAAATTACTAAGGAATAGCAAAAAATGCAATCATTTATGAATTCCCACTAGTCCACGCAAATTAGACATTTTAGAAAAAAGATATTTTCCCCTTTTTTCCACACAACGATGTGTTTTCTAATTATACGTAAAATATGTACTGCACTAATTCATGTAAACCATTCATTCTAGACGACCTTCGGAACAGATGTTTGAGGCATTTTGATATGTAGGAGAAGGAGGAGGTGAAGGCCAGATAGACTCTTTGTTAGGCCTGAGGGTACCTTATCCCTCGAACCTTCAATTGTAGAATAAAGATGCATGTAACAGTAACATAGAAAGCGTTTATGAAGTATGGTGAAGATAGACTGAAAAAAATATAAAAATATATGCAGATACGTTATTACTATATAGACTTATATGTGCGTGAAAATTTTTCTGTAGATATGGGGACGGTAGGTGATTATTACATTTATGAAAGGACGCTTCAAGTAGGTGAGACTATGCATATTGAAAGAGGTTTGGTGAATTTAATAGTCGTAGCAAAGCTCGACAGGACGATTAATATAAACAGTTTCAAAATGTTACGGTTATACAGGGTGTTCCACTTAAAACTCCCAACGCCAATTACTCGAAAACTGAAAGAGGTAGAAAATTTCTGTAAATGGTAGATAATTGGTGTGATCAAGTGCTATATTTCGACTTATAATAGATGCCGGCACCTTTGACGGTTTAGGCGTCGCGACGACTGGAACAAAATATTCGATGGCAGGAGTTTGGAAAAGAAAAGATACCAATAGTACTTTTAATTTTGAAGTTTTTTTATTATTAGAAAGTTTTTTATTATTTCGTTCGCTTCGGAGTTATTTGACTTTGAAAGTGTAAATATGCTTTATTAAAATTTGCCAATTTAATAAATTGTCTGCATCTAATAGGCTGTGACTATTCTGTTAACCTAAATTTTAACTGTCAAAACAGTTGTCATTAGTTAAAAACAGTGTTAGTTTTTTATTTTGGTGTTTATTTTCAAGTAGTTTTTTAATATCTGATTAACTTTTTCGAAAAGAAATGAGTCAATACACGAAACAAGAAAAGCTAGACGTGGTGTTGGTTTACGGTGAATGTAAGCGAAATGCGTGGCAAGCGAAAAGTGTTTACGCACAGCGTTATCCTGATAGAAGAAAGCCAGATCATAAAACAATTTTGAATTTATGTAGAAATTTAGTAAATTTCGGTGCATTTGAAAAGCCGAAAGTGAACGATCGAAGCCAGCAACAAATGATTTTAACGTTGCATTAGTTCTCCAATAGATGAATGATAATCCGAAGATGTCTTTGAAAGAACTTAAGAGAAATACTAATATCTCAATAAGTTCTACCAGAAGAATTCTTAAGCAAAATAAATACCATCCTTACAAAACGAAACTTGTACATAAGTTGAAGCCAGGTGACCCCGAAAGGCGCATTAATTTTCTGGCAAGATTTGATAATTTACTTTACCTTGATGAAAATGTCTTTAAAAAATTACTTTGGAGCGATGAAAGTAGATTTCACAACAATGGAGTTGTGAATAGACATAATTGCCGTTACTGGGCACAAAACAATCCCCGTTGGATTACTGAAAGAGGTAACCAGCACGTTTTTGGTAGAAATGTATGGTGTGGTATAGGCAATGGTTATTTAATAGGACCTCACTTTTACGAAGGTACTTTAAATGGTGATCGTTATCGGAGTTTTCTACAAAGAATATTACCTCAACTGTTAGAAGATGTCCCGATTGAAATTAGGAAGAACATTATTTTTCAACAAGATGGAGCCCCACCTCACAATGCCCAAATTGTAACAGATTATTTGAATGTACTGTACTCCAATCGTTAGATTGGGACATACGGTCCACTACAATGGCCAGCACGGTCGCCGGATTTGACCCCTCTTGACTTTTTCTTTGGGGTCAGTTGAAAGGCACTGTATATGTAGAGCCTATTGAGGATATGGCGGATCTCCAAACTAAAGTAATTGCATCTTGTGCTGCTATAAATAGAAGAATTCTGTTAAAAACTGCAGGTGTTGAGTTAAGACGCCGGTATGACTGCTGCGTTCTGGAGAATGGGAAAATTTTTAACAATTGCTATAAAATATTTTATTTACTTTAGATTTTAGATTAAAAAATGACTATGTTTATAAAACACTTATATTTTTTTTTTGTTTAAATATTTCAACGATACTGTTCTACTTATGTAAATAAAAGTGATATTCACTCCTATCTTTTAATCTGTCAGTTTTGACAGTTAAAAATGTAGGTTAACTGAATAGTAACAGCCTATTGGATGCAGAAAATTTATTAAATTGGCAAATTTTAATAAAGGGTATTTACACTTTCAATGTCAAATAAATCCGAAACGAACGAAAAAATAAAAAAAATTCTAGTAATAAAAAACTTAAAGAATTAAAAGTACCATTTGTTTTCCAAACTCCTCGAATATTTTGTTCCGGTCGTCGCGACGCCTAAACCGTCAAAGGCGTCGGCATCTATATATTTTTTTTATTATTAACCACATAGAGGTGCTCATGGTACATATGGTACGTCAAGTTAAAAAAAAACACGAAAATATAACAAACAATAAACAACATTACAATATAGATAACAAATATGTGTATAAAATATCTAAAATTACAATTATAAAATAAGTAAAGAAATAACGAAATTTGAAAAATAACATTTAAGATACCCCAGACACAAACTCTTGAACGCTGTAGAAACCACCTTCCACAAGGAATGATTTCAATTTATTTTTAAATGAATTAGTGCTTACTCATTTCTCTTATTGTTGCCGGTAGAGCATTGTACAAACTGATACAATTGTACCACGGAGAATTTTTATAAGTGGTAGTCTTATGAGTTGGGATGATAATGGGTCCTCCATGTCTAGTATGATGTGAATGTGTATCGGATATTTTAATGAACATATTAAGATTTTGCTTAGTGTGCATTAAACATTTGAATATGTACACACACGGTAGAGTTAAAAAAATTTTTTCTTTAAAAACCGTTCTACAGCTTTCCCTAGGTCTTAAATTAAATATCAATCGAATTAATCTTTTCTGTAATAGAAATACTCTACTCATTTCTCTGCCACATCCCCAACACATAATGTTTAATGAAATGTGTGAGTAGGCTAAAGCATAATAAATATTTAGTAGGCCGTCTTCAGCCAAAATGTATTTCATTTGTAGGATACCAAAATAAGCCTTATTATAAGTCGAAATATAGCTCTTGATCACACCAATTATTTGCCATTTACAGAAATTTACTACCTCTTTCAGTTTTCGAGTAATTGGCGTTGGGAATTTTAAGTGGAACACCCTGTATATATCAAATTCAATCTTGGCGAGGACAAAACTTGGAACCAACGGAATGGGGTTTGAAGGCAGTGGGCAATATCTCAGCACCCATTTGTACCACCGAGTTACCAGCACCAATTTTCACCCATCAGCTAGTACCTTGCAGTTGCAAAAAGGGTTGCGGAAACCAACGCAGCTATGTTAAGGTTGGATTGCGCTGCTCAACAATGTGCTCTAATTGCTATGGGCGAGGATGTTTATATTCCGAATTTGATGAACAGTTCATCGATGAAGAGTATCCCTAATGAGTAAAATTGGAAAGAATTTTAATGGAATTGGCCTACAGGGGAAACTACTTCAAAAAAAACGCACCAATAGCAAGAGCTCTACCTCAACGGTGGTTTGGAAACGAGTACAAAAGGGGAAAATAAATAAAAATTACTTACATCAGAACCTGTTAAAAATGCACCTTATAGAGAAAATTGAGCTCTATAAATTTATTTATGGGCATTCTTCTCGTTAAAGTAACTAGTTTTGAGATATACGCTGTGCAACTTCGTGTAAGATATATTTTTACCTGTGCGCTCCAAATTACCCCTCAGTCACAGAACACTAACCCAGAACGGACAAGGCGGCAAAATCCTTTGATGTTCGTGTTACCTCGCTGGGTGACCTTGCGCCATGTTCTAGGTGGTATACCATAGGCGCACCCCGTATGTTTTTATAAAGGACTGTGTTAATATTCAACAAAATCATCAAATCATAGGCGCATCCGGAATGTTTCTATAGGAGGCTATATTAAATATTTTGATGGCAAAAAAAAATCTGGATACATCACAAATTGAATAATAGTTTCCAACTGAGAAATTCTTCATAAACCTCAAACAATTGATATAACCTTTTTTTGTAATTTAAAGCTTAATGAAAGTACAACTTATCAGTTTTGCCATATTTAAATGTAAATAAGATATCTAACAAACAGTTATTTAAAAACTTACTAATTTATGCTCACTAAATTTTTGCCAACTTGATTAAGCATTTAGAATTATTAGTGAGTTCTCCACAACCACACCATTTTCAGACACATGGTTTTGTTTACATAAAAATTACAATTTTAAAGTTGAATATTTACGAAGCAAATTTTTTTTTTACTTTTAATTTATATTTCTCAACTTATAAAGCATGTATTTTGAAGCAATAAAAAATATATAAATTTCTAAATTAATGCATCTTCCGCAGGAGTTTATCAGGCTATTGGTACATATTATATGTAACATTACATTTAGAATATGTATATAAATGTTTCATGGAAGCTTTCATTAAAACAGTGAAACACTATATACGACTGAACATTCTCATGTAAAACCAAACATTTATTTATTTATTTATTTATACATATATTTATTGACATTCAACATACAACTAATTAGATTAGATTCTTTATTGATTCGGTATTTCAATTACAAATATTGGATAGAATAAGTAAAAATTAAAAAAATATGAGATTAAACAGTGATATATAAATTAACACAAAACATAATAATATATGAACACAGTATAATATAATAAGTTGAAAATAATTATAATTTCATGGCAATGAGGCAAATACAACTATGGTTTTGTTGTTATAAATATGTAGATGTCAGCAAAATGACAAATTTACGAGAGATAAAATAGTTACATACATAATATATAAAATATTCAAGACGAACAACACAGTCTGAAAGTTTCTAGTCAAAAGTAAATAGAAGACAATAAGGCAGATATAACTATAATATACATTTTTGAACTTTAAAATATTGGTTTACAATCAGTAAGAATAAAAACATTTACAAAAAATTTATGGGCTGGCAGATAAGTTTTCTCTTCACCAATGTCTTCGAAGCCTACAATTTCATCTCTTCCAATGTCATAGTACAAATTTGACTTTAAAGACATTTCGTCTAAGCACAAAATGCAATGTTTGTCTTCAAGTGCTAAACTCTTTGCTTTCATTTCAATGCATTTAAACAACTCATTATTTAATCCCGGTTCACACAGAATTCTTTGTCATTCTTTGAAATGTGCGCTTACTTGGCAAATACATCCACCTTTGAAGAAATTGATACGACTTTGGACCCAAGAATTACAAAGTTAATACAAATGTTTTAATATCAGTTGTGTATCTGTGACCTTTGGTTTGATATAAAAAAGGGTCTGAAATTTTACAACTTTTGCGAAATCGGGGTGTAAAAATTTGTCACAAAGTTTTTCAAAATCTTCGAGGGTTGGATTTTTTTCTATTTCTTCCACTTTCTTAACAGCTACATTGTTCCTTCTCAGCTTTCTAACTGTTCTCCGAAGTTTCTCTTTGCGGGGTGTATGAGCTGACACACTTAAGCTGGTCTGTGTCGAGACAGGTAAAAGTACGGGAGGTGTAACCTTACTACCACCTGAAACAATTTTACCATAAGACAAGATAAGATAAATTATTCATCCATTAAGTAGTACAAAGTACAATATAGGCTTTGTCTAAATAAAAATAATAGAATACGATAAAATGATAGAATTGGTATATATAAAATATATATATACATACAAAATACACATAAAATGTAAAAGTCCAATTGCACAATAATATTAACATGAATGCACACACAACATAGAGATTATAAAAAATAAATAAATAAAAAGAAACTAAGAAGTACAAATTAGTTAGCTTTATTGAAATCGTAAAACTCTTGCAGACTATAGAAGCAGCGTTCAGTTAAAAAAAATTTTAATGCCTTCCTAAATAAATAAAAATTCTCTATTGTTTTCACATTAACTGGAAGTTTGCTAAATATTAAACTACCTGCACATTAAGGCAAATTTACTTAAATTGTAATCGTTAATGTGGATTTCCCTAGCCATCCTTTTGTTATGATTGTGTAGATCAATATTTAGTAGAAACTGATTAGAATTTTTCTAAATAAAACAAGCCAGTTTAATATTATATTACTACATTTACCTAAAAAATGTAAACCAAGTGTAAAAGCTTTTAAATGAGTGCCTCTTTGTACTTCACTTTTCGAGGTTGACTGTCCTAATAAGTTTTTACAAAATTTTCACCCCTGATTTATATATAACAGTAATTAATAATAATAATTGGCCCCAAAAACTTTTGGCGGCTCTTGCAACATACCTAAGTCAGGAACATTCTTATACTTACAAAAAGGAAGGAGAGTTGCCCATCTATATACATTATAAGTTCCTTTATCTACGTAATTTATTCACCCCCACCTGTCAAAAGTATGAACAGTGTGAAGTCATAAAACCTATGTTGGACGTAAAAAATAATGCTATACAATAGAAAAAGTACTTACTAGGTTTTTCATTAGGAGTTTTCAATTGGCAGTCAAGCATCACAGGATCGCTTGATGTTCCCAGCATATCTGAAATAATAAAAACCTATAGTAAATATTTAAATACAGGCACAAAGACAAGATAAATATTAACTTTACATCTGGTAAAATGTTATTTCTCAAGAGAGTAATACACATTTAAATAAAATCAACATTACTAAAAATTGATCGCATGTCGGGTATATGTATAAAGGTTATAATATATAGTTACTTACTAGTTTCACAATCAATTATATTTCTTTCAGTTATTGGGGGAACCTCTTCGGTACTAATGGGTCTTTCTGGTGATGGTGGTGGCAGTACGAAATAATCTAGAATAAATGAACCATTGTTATAACAGTTGCGGCAATAAAAAAATTTTTGAAATGTACCTACTTAAAAAAAAACAAAATACCTAATACTTTTATTTTCTTCGATACATTCTCTACACACTCCAAATTTTTCCTCTTTTCAACAAATGTGCTGCTTCTGTCTAGAGAAGGAAAAATCGTAGGGACAGCATTCGGCTGTAATCGATTTCTCATGTCATTGAAGAAAAACTTATTTTCAAAGTGGAGATCACATAATCTATAATTTTTATGCAATTCGTCACCAGTCTTATGCAATATACCTTCTCGATTGCAATCTTTTAAGCATGTTCTTGCGCTGGAAAATTGGAAAAAAACAAGTGTAATATAGAGAAATAAACAGTTTATCGTTATATTTATTGAAAATTGACATAATTATTTAATGTGTGTTGTCACATTTTTAGACTACTTATTGATGATAAGATTGTTTACTTATGTTCCTACCTTTCTGCATTCTGAGGAATCTAAATAAGCTTATAGTCTTTTTTGAGGTGCAACTAGCACAATCGCGCACTGCACAATTTGTTCCACCTTTTAAACTCATCATGAATTTAAAATTATTATTTTACACTACTTATGAAAGTACAAACTGAAAAATAAACATAAACAAACGTTTAGGTTGAAGTAAATACCACCCGCAAAATGGCCGAAACTGGATCATGCGCACTAAAAATCGCGACCGTCATAAAAAATGTTATGACGCTTCTGTGGTAGGTCTTCTGTGCCTCAGTTTGGATGCTGTTACTGAAATAGGTGGGAATAAGCTACAAGGTTAATAGATATCCTTTATACAGAATTTATCGACAAATTATGTATTTCCTTTACTTTTTCTCTTCCAACGAACGTTTTAAAAGATAAAAGTGAAAAACTAGCGTTAAGTCCCTTTTAGGAGTGGTATTTTTTACAAAAAAGGAGACTTTCTGTTCCTGAATGAGAGGGGGAACTATTCGGGTATCTATTCCTAAGTTTATCGAGAGTACGCATCTCTAAAATTATATCTTTATTAAATATTTCTTCTATTCACTGTTTTTTCATTAAATTTTTTCACGTAGAAAAATTGCATTCAGGAAAAAGCGTATTTTCTGGTGATTTTCATTAAGTATCCTGTTGTAAAATAACCTCTTAATTTTGATAAGCAATCAAGCGGAAGGTTATGTAGAATCTTCACATTACTCGAATTTTTTGGATTCTGTTTTTCCAGTAATCAATTTCTTACGAAAATATACCTTAATAAAACTTACCAATATACTTCAATTTATCCTTTGAATTTTAGTTTTTGTTTATAATTTGCGTAATAGATTTAAAACATTTTAAAAAGTAAATCTACAGATACATAGATTGTTTTGTTTATCTTTGTACCAAATAACTAACTAACTTTTACTATTATTAATTAGCCATAGGAACGTGCTTAAAGTCAAATTAGTTAAGTCATAAAGTGCAAGATAATAATGCTTAGTTCTCAGTAAAAGCGTTTCCAATAACTAAAATGATTTCTGTCTACTAACTAATAACTAACTTAATAGGAAACCTCCAAGCTCTTGGCTGAGTAGACCCTATTACAATCACAGGAACTCGAATATTGGGTTCACTAACGGCACTCATAATAAGAATCCCAATTAGATATTCCTTGCATGTCAGACTGGATCTAATGTTATTTATGTTAGGTATTTGAAGGAAACCAACGTATCCTCGGCAGATCTTGACCGAATCAGATGATTTCTATCTCATCCTCCGGCGTGAAATGGTCCAATTAAGGGTCGAGATAACGAAATAGGAATGCAAAGGCATGAGCAAGCAGTGTAGCGTTTCTTGACAGGCGTATAATAATAATAATGATGAAGCTGAATCACAGAAAGCAAATACACATACAAATATATACAACATATGAAGTTTCATTTTACAAACGGAAAATAATTTACGCTTCAATTGTAGGCCAGGACATATAGCCAGATATAAATTAACATAGAATCCATATAAATCTGATATACCGTAAATTATTCTACTCAGACTTTACTCATTGACAGTGCAACAAAAAATGCCTACTTAATTGGACCTTTCTATTCGCGGTCGTGTATTGTAACTTGACAAGTGAGAAATTTTATTACCAGCTGATTTAATATTTATGAGCTATATGTTCCAAAATTTGTGTCGCACCACAGAAAGTATCCACACAGGTGTACAAACAGCATCATCTTATATATCAAGAGAAAGATAATGTGACGAAACTATCAGCCATATCGTTTGAGTTTGGAGTCCTGTTGTGGCTTTCAAGGAACATAATGGCTTCCTAATTGTATACATCGAACGCCACCTAGAGAATAGACAATGAGCTATAATGAATTAAATAATATTTAATTTATTTCGGTGACATTAGCATGAATCCTGCAAAATTTTTACAGAAAAACTTCTCAGAGAAAAAATACAAAAAGAAGGTAGTAAACTGGATGTCTAAATAAACAAAGCAAATTCGCTTAATTTTGCCTTGGAAAGATAAATTACCTGATAGTCCTGAAAACGTTGGTACGATTAGGCTATTTTAGAAGGCACATTGAGAAAGACATTTTAGAACATATAGTGGAATAGAGTAACTTATATTCGCTTCAGGGGCTGACTTGACGAAACTTAACTCATTTTCTGTTGAAGAACTGGAATGGTATATAGGTATAACATTCTTGATGTCCATTTATGGCCTGCCACGCACAAGAATGTGTTGGCACCGATATACTCAGATGTCAAAAATAACAGACACTATGTCAAGAAATCTCTGGGAGAAGATCACATCTAAAATGCACTTCAACTACAATACACAACTAGCTGAAAGCAATGATAAATTACACAAAATTCGCCCATTTATCGATAAAGTTGTAAAAAATGTTTACAAAATTCCAATGAGAGAAAAAGTATGAGTAGGTGAGCAAATGATAGCTTATAAAGGTCATCACTTTATAAAACAATACATGAATAAAGAACCAAAAAATGGGGATTCAAAGCATTCGTGTTATATGGGTTAGATGGAACTATGTACAACTGGGAGCTTTACAGTGGGGTTGTAAGTCATGATAAAGTCCATCCGAATGTTGGTATCAGTGGAAATGTTGTTTTGCGTTTAGGCAAGATAATTCCTAGAAATGGGTATCACAAGATATACTTTGACAACTTGTTGAACAGTTTGCAGTTACAAATAGAATTGCATAAAATCGGTATTCACGGTTTGGGCATTGTACGTTCTAATCGCTTAGAGGGACGCTTATTTACTAATGATAAAAAAATGGAAAAAGGTAGAGGATTTGTAGAAGAAAAGAGGGCAGTTGTAGAAGATGTCGAACTAGTGGCAATAAAATGGTATGATAATAAAACAGTGCATTTACTAAGTTCCTTTGTTGGGGCCCATGCTACAAAATAAGGTCGAACGCTGGGATTCTAAAACCAAGACGGGAATTGATGTAGATTATCCCAATGCTGTAGCTGTCTACAGTCAGTTTATGGGAGGAGTAAACTTAGTAGATTTGTATAGAACGACAATTCAAAATAAAAAATGGTACAGTACCATAAAATCTATTTTCACTTTATGGATTTGTACGTACTGAACAGATGACTTTTACACAGAAGGAACTCTAATAGTTGCGAAGTGGCAAAAAAGGAACAACTAAACTTACTGCAATTGAAGATTGACCTTGCTAGCACACTATGTACCATGGGTGACCAACAAAATGACAAGAAAAGAAGAAGGCGTCCCAGCTTTTCAAGTATACATCACGAAATTGACCAATAACAAAAGATGTGAAAGCCGACAGAAATGCTAACTTTGGACACACGTAGAGATGATGACATTCCAGGAAAAAAAAAGAAAATGTAAATTTCCAGGTTGTAAAGGTGCACCGAAAATTTTTTATGCCAAGTGCAAGGTATATTTGTGTTTAACTCCGACACAAAACTGTCTCTTGAATTTTCACATTTCTTTAAAGTTTTTTTCTTGCCCACGGTAATCTTTAGGATACACACCCTTAGAATTCAGATGAGTGGATTCTGCTCTTTAATATCGTATATTGTATTACTATGATAGATTTAGTTAAAATAGAACTTACACATTTTTTTGTGTTTTCTTAATCCGGGTGGTACAGGGTTAAAAATATCGATTTGTTAAATCTACTATATACCTTTATATCTTGAACATGCTGAACTTTCATGCTAATGCATTTAAGACACGCAATCATAAAATCTTTCATCTTCCTACTCCACGAACAATTGTACCGAAATTCTCGCCTTTGAATTTTATGGGCAACAGTTACTATTGAGAATCCGCTTCATAGTTTTGGCAGAGTGTGTTTTTTCATTATTCTGCGCTACTGGTAAAATAAAATTTTTTATATTTGTCAAAAACCGAGTCAGTACTTACATAAGCATGAGATTAAGAAGTCCCATGTTCGAATCGTGTCTAGGCTGGTGTGGTGTTTTTCATGTACCCTTCTGTGCAATAAGATTGAGGACATTGCATAGTATAAATAGGACATATATCATTTCCATAGTAACAAAGGTGGATTTGTGAGAAATTTGTTAATTTACTTATATCAAAATGCCGCGTCATTTCACATAAAATTCGAATAATATGCAAAATAGAAGATGGTTGGTCTATAAGACAAATTGCATTGCATTAGTAAAAACCGCTGCCCAAGGAATCACTACATCCACATCCAGATTTTTTTTCCAAGTCTTATGCACACTAAATCCCAATGTAATATTTTACGCTAATGTCAAAATAAATTTTAAAGGCCCTTGGTTCCCATACACTAAATAAGATGGGGGTGGCAACGGAGGTGGTAGAGGGGGTGGCTAATGCCAATAAAATTTTACAGTCCCTTGGTTCTCGTATACACACTAAATCCCAATTTAATTTTTTACCCTATTTAATAATAGGGTGGGGGTGGTAGAGGGGGTGGCTAACGCCAAAAAAATTTGTTGAGACTTTTCGTTCTTGTATACACACTAAATCACATTTCAATTTTTTTATTCCCTTTTATAATAGCGTGGGGGCGGTATTGGGGGTGATAGTGGGGGGGGGGGTGTTGATGCCAAAAACTGACTTTTCGTACAGGCCCTAAATTGCAATTTTGGAAATTGCTTTGCCTATTTACCATTATTTACCTGTAAAAATGCGCACAAAAAAGTTACAGATCGACAAACAGATTTTTTTTCCACTCAAATTGAAGATCTCGACATTTCATGACATTTTAATCCTATTTCAACAAAAAATATATATATTTTTTTGAGTTACTATACTTCCAGTCGACGTGGAAGTAAAATACGGTTTTGGGAGAGAAGAAACGATGGAAACAAGAAGGAAGTATTAGCTGAAAGATAGGATCTTCTTGCTCGAGAGTCCCAAATAATGAAGAGGAAGTAGCTCATGAGGAATATTTAAGACAAACCTGTTTTGATTGCGCAAGACTCGCTAGAGTTGCCACAAATTTTCCCGCTTCTCGATTAACAGCGTGCCAAGAATTAAATCGTCAGATTTGCTAAATCAAGTAGTGGCTAACAACTATTAACTCCAGAAAAGATGCAGTCACGTCTCTTGTATTTACAGATATATAGCATTTTGGAAAAGAATAGTATTTACAGGTGAAAATGTATTAGAGTCCACCTAAGATGGACGTATTCGTGTTTATAGACCTCGAGAATTCGAGGTTCGAAGAAATATATGTGAGCGGAACCCAAAAATCTGGACGATTCAGTGTGAATGTATGGACACAGATTAGTCATAATGGAATGGTAATTTATTGCGGAAAATTCTGTGGAACAATTATATCCAAATAACAATTTTATTTTGGATACCAACTATAGATTTTATATTATTATTTAACTTATTATATAGGACTGCACCTATGTAGTACGGATTGGACTTATATAATTCTAGATGGTACATGATGAATTGAAGATTAGAATCGTGACGAGTAGTATATTCATGGTAAGTATTTTGATGAACAAACTTGGATATATTGGTTTTTACGAAAATCAACACATTCAAGATGTACAAACATGGAAATGTCAAAATTTTATACTGAATAAAAGTACTTTTACATAATTCTCTGTAAGTCAAACCAAACATAAATCGAATTACTCTCTTTTGTAAGACAAAAACTCGGTCAATTTTCCCAGAAAATAACATCATATCTAATTATTGCCTTAAAGATTGAATAGTAGAAAGTTTTTACGATATTTATCTGACGATTTGGCACAATCTTCTTACTAGCGCATTTTTGTAAATAAAATCTACATGTCTTTTCTAATTTAATGACATATCAATATGGATTCCTAGTAGCTTGAAATCAACCACTTGGTGAATAGATTTACCTTTAAGTTTTATCGGACTACTAGATACATAATTGGAACCAACTGGATGAAATTGAAGTGAGAAGGTTTTGTCTTGATTCATAGTCAGCCCGGAGTCTCTAAAATAAACACTGATATTTTCAAAGTTATTTTCCAGTTTTGACGCCGTGTTCTCTACAGTTACATCGCTTACAATCGATGTCACATCATTAATATATATAGTAGGAAGAGTAACGGCCCCAAGGCACTACCTTGTGGTACTCTAATATCGATATCTAGTTTGTTTGAATTTACGCCAAAATATTCAACAAACTGAGATCTATTTGACAGATAGGGTTTTAATAGTTTATTACTCTGACCACGTAAACTATAGCACTCAATCTTTTTTTAAAAGAGCGTCATGGTTAACGCAGTCAAATGCTTTAGATAGGAAAAATGGCCATAACTTTGTTGCCCATGCCAACACTCTTATATATATATATATATATATATATATATAAGAGTGTTGGCATGGGCATATATATATATATATATATATATATGTAATCTAAAATACTTACTAGTGCAGAGATAGTAGAATGGTTGTTCCTGAAACCGATTCCGCGAGATGATTTTATTTGCCTCGAAAAATTCAATAATTCTGCTTGCTAATAATTTTTCAAAATTTTTTTAAAAAACAGACAGGATCGATATAGAACGATAATTACGGTATAATTTAATGCCAGATCACCTAAGAAACACCAATAATAAAAAATAAAGAGGAAACATTAAAAACTGGTTATTGAGCTTACCAGAAAATTTTAAAGAAAACTTCATAAGTACAGGACAATTGTACACATAATTTGATATGATATTAGTTAACTCTTTTTGTATCTGTTTCTTTTTTAGTATTTTCCTTGCCCTTTATCTATAATTATGTAAATTATTCATTTTGCTTATTATCTATTATTTTTCGTAAAACATATTTTAGATACATATATAAAAAACTTAAATATTTACATAAATACTCACACTTTTCTAAAAATTTAAGTGGGACTTAACTAAATATAATATTTATTATCATATTATTATTATCAATTGTTATAACGCCGGTGTTGTTCTAGCTAAACGTAAGCTTTTTTTTTAATAGGCAATAATATGAATGCATCCTTCCTCAGAAGTCCAACTTGTTTGGGCCCCATTGGCGGTTCTCAGTAACCATCTCCTTGGAATCACGCATAATCAAATTCAAGTCGCATCTGGATTATCCTGACTCTAAATCTCCCGTACGTTTATCACCAGACCATCGCCAAAGATATGGGTCAGCGCCTAGCCAACGTGCATTTATTTCAACGTTTATTAAACTATTAGATAGTGCGCGACAATAGGTGGTCCCGTAATAATGAGACCTTAGAATAAATAAATTAAACCTGGAGAGTCAATGAAATTGCAACGTGACTTGGTGATAATAGTGCACAGCCAAGTAACAATTTTTGTTTTAAAATGCTTTTTAAGATGTCCTCAATGCTTATTTCTAGGACATATAAACGTAAATGGTCCGAAAGGACTCTATAAAACTGATTAAAATCCCTTAGAAATAAATGTACAGGAGCTTACCTAGAGAAGGGCCTACGTGCTTTTTTAAACCACTGTTAAACTCCCAAGTTTTAATAAATTATCCAGATCTTTGCTTGCAGAGTATCTGAAGAGTGTTATAAAATTATACTTAATTTAAGGTGAACACAATGTTTTATTTTATTTTACATCATCCACTAGAAAAAAAATCCATTTACAGGATGAGAATATACACAAGAAATACATGAACCTCATCAAATACTAATAACAAATCAGAAGTACTAATGAATAAGTACCTACCTAAATTATACTATGATAGGTTGTGGTGACAAAGCTTATATATTAAACCAATAGAAAAGATAAAAGAATAGAAATGTATCCAATTTTCAAACACTATATTTCACTTCTATTTTATTTTATTTGGCTGTGGAATATATCTAACTTGCCCTGGTCCCTGTTGTAATAGTCACACATTTTATATATTGGCGAATATTTTGTTATAGTTTACAAAAATATCATTTTGCACTCATGTCTCGAGAACTTTCATAGCGCTTCCTAAAATATCTGTATCCGGCAGCATTTCTACGTGTCGCACGCGGTGCATACAAAATATTTTTTCATTGATTTTGGTGCAGTTCCGCAAACTCCCTTCGAAGGGGATTCTTGCTTACTTCAAGCAAAATTCCTAAGACAAATAGTCCAAAAGCACTTGATGGTTTACGTCCTATTAGCTTGCTTTCTATTCTAAGTAAAATTTTAGAAAAAAGCGTTAATTTTCAATTAGTACTTTCATAAATATAAACTGCTACCAGAAAATCAATCAGGTTTCAGAACTGGACACAGCGTACAGCATTGGCAAATATTTTAGGAACACTAGTCAGAGGTCTTGATGACGGACTGGCATACTGATTCTTTTAGACTTTTCAAAGGCTTTTGACTCAGTGGGTCATAACTTACTGATAGCAAAATTGCGATATTATGGTTTAGATGATATGTCGTTAATGTTTTTCGGTTCATATTTGGAAAATCGTCATTAAATTGTCCGCACGAACTTAAGTATGTCTTCTTCTAAACCAGTCATATCTGGAGTTCCGCAAGGCTCCATATTGGGTCCGTTTTTATTTCTAGTATACACATCTGATGTATATCAAAATTTTATATTCAAAGTTTTGAGTCCATTGCAATGCAGATGATAGTCAACTCGTTTACAATAAATTTAGTTGCCAAGAATATGAGTTAGTATCCAAAAATATTAACAAGGATCTTAGTAAATAATTGTAAAAAATCTAAATTAAAACTTAATTCACAAAAAGGGCTGTAATGTTATTTTGTCCAAGAAATGAATACGAAATTCCTAAGTCTAACTTAAATGATGAAAGTTTGTCATTTATTGACAGAGCAGAACTTAGGAGTTATAATAGATTATAACTTAACATTCAATGAACATGTTAATAATTTAATAAATGAGTTTTATATAAGCTTAAAGCTACTGTATGCAAATAAACATTTTCTTAACTATATGAATCATTTGTGTTACCAATTTTCTTCTATGCTGATATTGCATACTATCCGTGCTTAGATTTAAACACAAAAAGTCGCATTCAAAGGGTGTAGAACACCTGTTGTCGGTTCATTAATAATAGAAAATTTGATCATGTCACTGATAAATTTCGTCAATAAAAGTGGTTAAACATGAATAGCAATTACGAACATCACTTACTTACATTTGTACATCGCTTGTTATTAACATCTGTACCCGTATATTTGCGAAAGAAGTTGTTAATTAGGGATGAAATTCACAATCGTGATATTAGGCATTGTCAAACTCTCACAATGCCAAAACACTCTACAGCAATATTTAGAAGGTCTTTTTCTAATAATGCAGTCCATCTGTATAATAATGTTGAACATGGTTTTAAAAAATGAGTTAAAGAATTTTAAAACTAGGACAAAAATAAATTTATTACAAAAACAGTAATTCTGTTATATTGTGCATATTGTGTAATCTGTTGTAATCTCTCTTAGCCTCTGTGCGGGCAGTTGATTCGCGTGTGGTTTCCTTTATGTTGCACGCATGACTGTTGCGGTTGTGTTAGCGATATAGCGATAGGTTTTTCGGCATTGTAGCGGCAGCTTTAGGCACGACATGGAATCGTGCGCGGGTAGACATCTCGTGTAGGGATCGGCTTAAATTTAGATTAACCTTACATATGATATTATTATGTCTTTTAAAATATTGTAAAATTAAAGGTAAGGGTTAAATGGAAGAGTACAGACACTAATCTACAAACTTCGCCCTTAATGAAATATATTATACTATTTCATTAATAAAGACGTTTATTATTATTATTTTGATAGGGACACCGGGTGACACCTGTTTGTTTGTTTGTAGAACCCCACCTCCCGCGATTTAATAGGAGATTTGATGACGTCCGTAACAGTGTAGAGGCGTTACAAGGCTATCTGCTGGGAAACCGTAAATTCTGATTTATTACAATTCTACTTTTTGTGAGATGGGCTCTCTAATTATACAATTAAAAATGCTAAATATGCTCTTTTATATTAACTTGATTTTCAAAAATGTTTTACTAGAGTAATAAAAATCTCGGTACATTTATTGTTCATAATTACCTGTTATCCCCAAAGAATAAAATTAGATTTAAATTACAGAAATACCTTTTTTTTTTCAAGACTTCTTTTATTTAAAAGGCGTAGAAGCCATGTATTGTACGGATTTGTCCAGTCTACAAACCATATTAAAAAAAGGTAAAACAATAAAAAATCTGTGCAACGACCTATGCGAACGCCGCAACTCTTAAGTGGTCGCAACAAACAGAATAAAAAGGTTGTAAATGGATTTTGTAACGCAGCAAGACTTGCGGTCAGTCAACCGGGATGCGGCGGGGCCACCACAGCAGTCCCCCAGGAAGCAAAACACTTTTAGGAATGTCGACAAGTGGCAGGGCAATACTCGCTGGGACTGCCACACCTGTAAATGTTAGATATGTCCCACTTTAACTTGTGAATATATAAACTCCAGTGGAATTACCTGTCAATGGTGTATTAAGTTATGTTCCCTCTTAAGGGACTTTTTCTACTTGACATAAGAATTTACGTATGAAACGCTCCGGAGGTCGTGTAAGAATGAGAACTTGTATTTATAGATATATCATATCGCTTGAGGTAAAAATTAAATATAAAGCTAATATAAAGCGTTTTCCAGGATGTTTTAAGTTTAAAAATTTGAAATACTTTTAGCTTAAGTTCATGTACCAACATACATTCAAGCCTGAGGGCATTCGACACAATTAATATTTTTGAACTCGTTGGAAGAAAGTCAATGTAGCCAATTAAAAAATCTTTTTTTAACACTAATATTAGTGCATACCTATAATCTAAGTAAAAATATCCTTATTAATTTCACAATATTATACAGAGTATTTCAGTTCTACAATTGAACATATTTTTTTAACGCAGACGCCGCAACATGCCTGTTACAAATGTTGTCAAATGGAACAAAATTCTAAACTGAAATCCATAATTACTACAACACCCTGTATATCCTTCAAAAATTTATACTGCGATATTTATTTGTAATTAGTTGCTCCAGCCAATACGATTTGTAATAACTATTTTGATTATAATGAACTTAGAAATATAAAAGAGAAAATAAAGCAGGATGTAAAACAATCACACGAGACTAACTTATTGAATGTGCAAAATAACATAAAATATGATTTTGGTTGTATGTAAATAGTAAAAAAGAGTGTAGCCCGATTCCGGATAATATTACGTATAATGACGTTGAACATATAAATTCCAGAACATTGTTAATGCTACCTTCTTTCAAGCGGCATATTTAATCCCTAATACTAATAGCAATAAGAATCCCCCCGTACCAATATATTTTTATAACATTTATTTAACGTTTGCCTATTTCCGCTACTGATGTCTAACACCGTTGCCTGTAGACGAGCTACCCCCAACCAAGAATTTTGCCAAACCTCTTCTCTTTCGAAGAGTAGGTATCTTTTACTTCCTAACATTTAATAGACGAGGGACCGATGGCTTCACATCCCCTCCGAAGGATGGTATATCCCCTACACAAGCCTCGCCTATGATTGCATACCTTCCACGCATACACTGATATACAAGCCGCTGGGAGATGTGCGGCGAGGACGCGGTCTTCCTTGTGAACACCTGCCAGCCTCTCTTGTTAGAAAAAATAATGAAATTAGTTTCTAAGTTGGGGTGCTCAGTTCTTAAATAGTTGGAACGGGCCAAATGCTTCCCCCTGTATATGCTTCAGAGCGGTAGTTCACTTATATTTAGTTATGAGAGTCTGACTAGCACTTTAATTAAATTTATTTTGTATGGCCGGGTCAAGAGCTACCCTCTGTATATACTTTCCTTGAAATTAAACACTTTGTTTTAAACGAAAATCAAAAAATAAGCGTAAATAACAAAGTTGATAATTTTATTTTATTTGAATTATTTTTACGAGTTAAAATATTTAACGTATCGACACTTGAAATTTCGCCTTAGAGACGATTTTATTTTAATTTGTTCTGTTTAGATTTTATAAGACTGAGAAAATTCACTGTCTTAATTTATGGGCGACGGCAGTTTAATTAAATTAATATTTTTACTTGGTTGAAGTAGATCGGCCACTCGATTTGTTGAAATTTAAGGCTGACCGGAAAAGAATTAAACACTGTTTGATTTAGAAATTTTGCAGAAACTAACTTGAGGTACACCGAAACTGACTTGCTTTGAGCTCGTCATGTTCTGTTATTTATATGATACGATGGAGACTTGGCTCGCAGAAGTGTGGATATGTCCCCGGTCAATCTATGGTGCTCGATATTGTGAAATATTGCGCAATTATTTTGAAAAATTCGGCAATGAAAAATAGGATTTTTCGATATATAAATGAAAGTTGAATCTAAGTTGGTTTTAGAAATATGAGTGATAACTGTCTGAAAGTACTGCTAAAATTGAATTAGTCCCGTGAAGCAGTTCCGGAAGCCGTAAATTAAGCCATATTAATGTCATATTGAAAATGTTCCGTTGCCGGTGTTGACACGAGATGGGAGTAAGTTTTGATGACTGAAGTGAAGATAGCCACGAGTTCCTGGCAACGCGTATGGAACATATAAATAGGAAAAAAGTTTTTGATATTGGTATATCGGAAGAAAGTTTTGATGAATGTCATGATGGCTTGTTGGAAATGTGAATGAAGTATATTTTGATGTACAAATGGAAGATTGAATTAAAAGTTGATGTGAGGAGAAAAATAGTTTATAGAAAATTTTTGGAAGTGAATTAAAATACTCTGACGAGGGGCTTGGAGGGTGGTTTTGATGAGAATCGAGATAATGAGGGGGCGGTATTTTTTAGGGCAGTCGTTTGTAAGGTTTTTGCTATAAATTGGTTAATTTGGATGTTTGAATGATTCTATTGATAAATTAAGGTTAATTGTAAATTATCGATATAGTATGAATTTTCTCGTCCATCACATACGCGACGCTGGTGTGGTGCAGTATAGTAACTTTTCACCAACCATAACTTACGCTAACCCTATCCGCCGTTCTCTAGTATTCCATACCTTTTCACTTTAAAGCTTTCCTACCCCATCTTCCTAGAATTCTTGTCGCGGTTGATTTTTCTTCGTTCCTTTCTGTACATTTTTGTTTCTAAATTCTAAACCATAACCTTTGTTGAAATCAAAATTTTTAAGATTCAAGTTTAGGCCAGCCCTGCATTGACGTATCTCGTGGAAGGCACCTCTTTCAAGTTAGAGCGCCTGCGTCAGATATGAAATTAAAAAGTGTATTGTACCCATAAGTGTTTAATGTTGTGTTAGTTATAAGTTTTGTTAATTCTATATTTTTTTTTTAGAAATGTTAAAGAAATTAACTATTGTTATTTGTTCTTGTCTTGCGCAAAAGAAGTTTAGGTTATTTTTGTCAATTTTTCGTTTTCGCCGACCCAGATCTGTTCCACCCTATCCTGCAATCTGCCACCGCATTAGCGCGGTGATTGCACGGTTGGTTCCGGGGCAGACTCTGGTTAGGCAACTGTCCTGTATGTGTTAATTTTAATAAATATTTGTTGAGCGTTGCATGTTGAGCCTTGTAAAACTGAGATCGTGGGTTCGAAACTGGGAGAGGTGTATATTTTTACTTCCTTTTTACATTATGAAATTAAAAAAAGATTAAATATTAAATAAAGTAAGGAAGTAACCTCAAAATCGTTACAGCCGTTTTAGATAAAAAAAAATTAAATTCTTTAAAGCTCACCCCCTGTAGCACGCCTCCCTGCATTTTATGGGAGCAACTGGTTTAGCCATCTTATGCTGGTACTAAGGGAGTATTTATGTGTCAAATCTAATCAAAATCGTTAAAGCTGTTTTAGGGGAAAAATTATTTTCTATTTTCCTGTTCTTAGGGGTTTACTCCCTCCACATTTGAGCTAGGATCGGACCATCTTGAATACACTTGTAAAATTTGAACAAAATCGATCTCGTAGTTTGGGCTCTAGGTGCAGACGACAGAAGGCAGCCAGGCATTTTTTAAAAACCACTTTTTTGGATTCAGAGGATTTGAAAACGTGTAAATCCATCAAAAACTCAAACTTGAATTTTTGCACGATCACCATACTACGTATATGGGAAAATAAAAATAGTGTCATATCCAAATTTCAAACCGAGACGAAGTTATTTATTATTATTCGTAATCAGCGAACCAAAAAACCCGTAGGAGCCGATTTTTGGGCCAAAATATTTATTTTGTTATGAGTCAGAAATAAGAAAATTATATATTACACGGACTGGCCAAAAACCTTTTACTATAACTTTTTTTTTTTACAACAGTTATTTAGCGATATATTTGGCATGGCCCTTGTAAAATAGACACACCTACGTTCAATGCTTTAGAAAATCTACTGAGTTACTTATTTTAATTAATTTTAGAGAGCGTGTATATATTTAATGAACTTCGAGCGGCATAGTTCATAAATGGATTTCGTTCGTCTCCCAACCCCGTCGATTACCGCGACATCGCTAACCGCAACCCTGTATAACTATTTGCAGTATAATATCCCAGAGTAAATGCATTAACCAAATTGCTTCTTGAGAACTTCTGAGCTATCGATTCTTTAACATAAACACAGAGAAGCGAGGATCACATCTAAACTGCAAGGAAAATTTACTTTATTATAGTGCATATCAGTCCCGTCTAAGGGAAGTCTGCAGAGTTAATAGAGGACACTGTAAAGCAATTTTAAAGCACGTTTTATAATATAAAGAACAAAGGATAATGTAATAAAATAACTGTGCGAGATAAAAATGCTTTAGGGGATGGTTAATTTTCACTTTTACAGCAAAAAGGATATTTTAGTGACTTAAATTTCACTTTAAAGTTATAATTCCGAAGATAAGATTTAATTATTGCCCTGCTGCTACACCGGTGTTTTGTTTCTTACTTCTCAGATGCGTCCGGATAAGAGAATTACTCCGACTGTCACAGCTAAGAATAGTATTTAAGAGATAGTGTAATAAAATGCTATCGATTTTTAATATAGAATACATCTTTGTAAAATAGCATCGACATGGGATGATGAACGGATAGACAGACATATGATTTTATAAAATTAGATAATTAACGTGTGAAATTTATTACGACCTAAAGTCAATTGTTTAATTTAAGCAATTTTTACAAGAAAAATTATAGTAGTCACTTAACTTTCTATAAAATTGGGAGGTTTTCCAGGCGCTCCAGACTTGAAGGTTGTTGATCGAAGTCCGTGCTGGCTGTGGAAATCCTCGCAATGATTAAATAGGGGTTTTTCACAATCGTAAAGTATAAATCAGGGCAAATTCGTATACCAAAATTCGTGTATCAAAAAATAGCAAATGGTCCGAATAACTGGTAAGTTACCCAAAATCTTGCCCTGCCAAATCGAAAATCTTGCCGCACCAAAATCGAAATCTGGCCCTACCAAAATCATCCAAAATAGATACTCCTGAACGATAAACCTGCTAATATACCCGAATAAATCGAAATTTCAATTAAACAAACCAAAATATTAATTGAAAATTAGGTTAAATTTAGTTTTTGATCCGGTATCAAACCGACTAGCAACCACGTGTCTTTTAACTAAATTAATCCCTAGCAAAGCTTTCGGCTTAATTTCTTGATTTAAAAAGGAAATTTGAAGGAACTTGGCTAATATTTATAACCATTTTAACTCACAGAAACAGGAGGATATGACTTCAACTAACAGTTTGACAATTCGGCTGTCAGAGTACCAACTTGAGAAAATTTAAAAACTAAACCGATTATTAAGGACTTTTCGATCATTACTACTGTCTGCGTACTATTAGAATATATACAGTTTTTATGCACTAATTATGAATAGTTTATATTTTAGATTTCCATGACATACACAATTATTTTATAACTTGGTATGTTTTCCTAGTGGAAGCGGTAATTGGATAGAGGATTAGAGCGTAGTGTTATCTATCGCTGAATATGTAATATATTAATCTATAGATGGGTATTCACAAACAGAAGTGGTGACGTGCCATCTTTTGATGGTTTCCGCAAGTTAACCCATCTATAGTAATATATTACATATTCAGCGATAGATAACACTACGCTCTAATCCTCTATCCAATTACTATTATATTATATACTATTATTAACTTGCGGAAACCATCAAAAGATGGCACGTCACCACTTCTGTTTATTTTGGTATGTACTTCTCATTACGAGGCACATTAATATAGGTGACTGCGTATAAGTGCAGATGCATACCTTGACCTTTTTGACCTACTTATGGATTTATATCATTTTTGCACTTATTACATTTATCAGGGTCGTATATTTCGTTGATTGTATCTTAGTGAGCATACTTTGGCATTTTTGTATTAAACGACTTTATAAGATTAGAGAAAATGGAAAATAAATAATATGTGCACTCCTTTTGAAGAGAGGTTTATTACCTTGGTAGAGAGAAGCTAGCAATATAATGATAGTTTGCCAGTAGACCGAGAGATGGCGCTATTGATTTCCTACTATAGAGAAACTGGAAAACAGTACAACTGTCTCGAGTGACGGACTAGAACGAAATGGGTAGATCTAGAATAAGCAACATGGAGCATATAGGAAGCGGAACCAACGCACCAGGGAAGTTCTAATTCAGATAGTAAATAGTTCAGATCAAGAGAAAGAACAGTGATCAGTAATAATGTAAAAGCACATTTGAACTATGCTAAGCCAAGTCCGGCTATTTATTTTTTCGATTGCAACAGACACTGGACCGCTAGATGGCGCCTGCTGGCTGTTTTACATGTCGCTATTGTAAAAATACCGGGATGTACTATAGTCAAAGGATTCTCATGTCGGTCGTTGCATACCTACCTTGCACTGACGAGAGCCAACAGCTCGAAACTGCAGTCTGCAAGTGGTGTGTGACGACTGGCAGGGGAGCTCCTTTAAGTAGGATCAGTCTTTCGGCTGGTGTTTGTTGCAATCGAAGCATTAGCGTTTTGATGGTAATATGCAATTATTACACTTAACGCGCCAGATTTGTAACTTTGGTTGCAGTCTGGTTACTTTCCTTATAGTAAAATAAGAATTTATAGAGGAGTTTGCGACTAAAATATTATGTTTAAATTTTCAAAATGTCAGTCGCTTTTGGTCTATAAATTTACAAGCTACGTAATAATAATGTATTTTTTTAAGCTTTTTATTTACGTCCTGGCGGAGTTTAGCTACAGTAACTAAATGAGATGAAGACGATTACGACCTCTGTTCAGTGAAATAAAAAATCTGGTGCTGTGGGGGTTTAGAGCTGAGACCCCAGAGGCGTTCGTGCACTTATTTTTCGATGTGTAAAGTCTCAGGGTTTGATTTCTGGAAGTGCTTGATCGGATCGAATACTACACCCTGTATATTGATTTTTGCACTATGATTTATCACTTTGTTTAAATTAGCACTGTTTTGATTTTTATAGCTATTGTAGTGTCAACGGCTACACCCTGTATATTATTATTCTTGAAAAAATAACACGGGAGTTTAAAGGAAATACAAAATTATTTATTAGAGATTGTTGAACAGAGTTGAGAAGAATTTATTTTATTTTACAAGTTTCTTTTGAAATTGAAACTAATCGACAACAGAAATTCTGTCTTAAGTTACTTTTAAAATATATTTGAAAAATGTTAAAAAATAGATAAAATTGGAAAAAATTCACTTTGACGATTTAGCCTCGTAGGCGAAGGGAAAATTGGAAAGGGAGCCACTTAAGGCGAAGTATTTTTGTTAAAAATAAAAAGGGGCCACTTAAGGCGATTACTTAAAACTAACTCTTTTTAACCAGGTTTCGGCCTGGGAAGCTAGAATTGAACAGCTCGTCACGAAAAGATTGCATGGACTGGGAATAAGAAAGTCTAGCTAGACGGGAGTATCTACAACATAAGTTAAATAGTAACCGGACCCATTCAATAGCGTCAACAGTTATTACACAAAAATTCACTTTTGAAACTTATATTTTCCACTAGAACACTACGCGAATACTTAACACTGGAGTCACTGTCAAAACTGAACTTTACTTCGGCTTGTTGCACGTCGGTATTTATACTGTATCGAGAAAGTTTCGTTTTTCGCGCCCCGTCAAGTCTCGCATCCCGTTAGAAAGGCTTGGAATCGCTCCGTGCGGGCGAGGATGTGTCATCGATTACGCCATGTTGCACAATACTAGAAATTTTAAGATTTCGAAAATAAAAGTTATATAGAAAATCGGCAATGAAAATAGGGATTTATTAAAATTAGAATGAAAGTCGGATCTATTTTGGTTTAGAAGTTATTTGAGTTTTTATTAGTAAAATCTGACGCGACCCCGTAAGGTATTAACGGAGGTCCGATGTTAAAAGTTGTAACGCTATTAAAATGTTCCCGATAGGTGCGTAGTGCATGAAGATAAGATATTAAAATGTTCCTAATGGGTACGAGTCGAGTTGAACCGAGATATTGTATGCTTGTATGCTATTATACGAGGAGTGATCAAAATTGGTGAAATTGAAAATAGCAATCGAATTGCGGAAATTTGATGAAATGAAGTTTGAACTTTTAAGACTCGAGGCACGGAACGTGATTTGAAGTATACAGGGGGTGATCGAAAAGTAATAAGATTAAAATTTGAAATGGATGCAAGAATTGAATAAATTGAAGTTGAATGGCGCGTTTGAAGGTAAGTTGAAGTATACAAGGGGTCGTCAAGGAGTAATAAAATTTTGAAAATGAAATTGTTTATAGAAAATTTACGGATTGAAGCAAGACGTTGGAAATCTGGATTTAGATAGTGATTTTGGTTAGGTTGGCGAATATACGGGGGCAATTTTTTTAAGGGACGTTTTTTGTGAAATTTCTTTTATAAAATTGTTAGAATGAATGTTGGGAGTGTGTTCTCGGTGATTTTACGTTATTTGTGAATTATAGAATGTGCGTGAATTTTTTCTGATTTTTGTGACCTTGGATGTGGTTTTTTGTGGTAAATTAGGTCTGGTTGACTTTTTATCATGGTTTGCCATGATGCCTGAAATAATATGAATTTTCTGTTAATTTTGCATTTTTTTGATTTCTGTTTTTGACTTATAGGGGGAATACCCTATAACAGAGATACCGTTGACCCATCCAAGTGACGAACTCGACCAACGCTGCTTAACTTCGCTGATCGAGGTCTCTGCGCTTAAACCGATTATGGTAATCCATCTTGTATTTTATGCTCAAGCATAGAAATTTGGCACACTTGTTCATTAGATCTGACCCTACCCTTCGATATGAGAAATGTTGTCACGGTCGGAACCCATCGGGGGCCCTATTAGAGCATGGTTGCCTACCTTCAGGGGTAAATTCGCATTTTCGCTTGTTTTGGAGCTATAAAATGTCGTGAAGGGCTGAAATTTTGGTAAACGTGGCATTTTGAATGTTTAAGGTCACAAGCAAGTGTCTCAAGGCCCACGGCCCTCTTTTTCAAAATAGTGGCGGGGAATTATTATTCGTTATTGGCGTCATTTTTTCGAATAAGATCTAGTTTCATATGTTTTTGGGATCACTGGTTTCGAAAAATCATGTTTTCAGTACATGAGGTCGAAAATAATGACAGAACGAATAAATTAGTATGCCAGTTCATTTATAATAATGGTGGTATAACATTTCTATTTCATACCAATGCCAATAAATAGTACCTGTGCAGTGTGCATTGGGCATTAATCCGAGTGGCACATATGAAACTACATTTGCATATATCACAGCATTTCAGATTGTTTTTGAAATATTTACAGCGATTTGCTACGCAGCCCTTCTACAGCTATACTTAACTAAGATTTTGAACGCTTCTGAGGTGGCAGACTGTGCGCCACACGGGTTCCCAAATTCTGTCATATCTGGGAGGTGCTGTACGCGCTGAAGGGGCTGTCTCCGAAGGGAAGCGCACCTTGTATGCTGTTCTAGAACATCCCTTGTTGGTGGAATCGATTCCAGCTGACGATCGTTTTTGGTAAAAAAGACTCTCCGGCATTCGTTTACAGTGTCACAAGACACGGTTCTGGAACAATAAAACGGTTTTTCATTTGATGCGATATATAATTATGTAGTTTTGAAATTGCTCCTTATTGGTACATTTCAATTACCTGCTGTACGTTAAAACGACAAATTTTTCCAAAGTTTCTATTGCTTTTTCAACAGCTCCAATCTGTAGTAGGGCTGTGAATGTTTCTGTAGCTCCAGAATACTGTAGCCATGCATTAATTGCCGTGAGCTTTCTAATTCCACGGATAAAAGATACAGTATCGCATTCGGTAACTGCATGAAATCCTATTAAGGACTGAAATTTTTCAGGATCTGGAAAAAAGTAATACATTTTACCAACTGTGTTCTAAAATGAGTAAAATATAGACTATATGTTGTGACTTACCAAGTACCCTTGTAGGTTCATGGGTAGCTCAACATTTGGCGTGCTTTCCCATACTACAGTACACCCAAAGTTCCTTGGTGTTGGGCAAGTGTTGCACACAAAAAGCCGCAAGCACCAGTACATCCATATCGCATGTCTTTATCATAATTTTTTCACAGCCATTAGTCACAGCGTCTACCAGATGAACAAGTAAAGGTGTAATTCCCCTCCTCGTGATTGCATGGCGAAAGAAAGAAACAATTAGCATCGCGAGGGCTTTTAATAACATTATCCTCTAAAGGGGCGAAAAATGTTTTTCCTGGGAAGTTCAACTAGGCAATGCTGGTGGCATGCATGTGAAACAGTGCCGTCTTATTGTCAGCATACCGATGGATCTCAGGCCCGCGGAAAGACGATTCGCGCACCCGGATATTCGAATCGCACTTATTAAATTGCGCGGCTGGACAACCACAGCGCAGTATTCATCGACCGCACGTACTCGGACGTGATTTTTTGAAATCGGTGACTCCGAAAACATATGAAATGAGACCTCACTCGAAGAAATGCGGTAGAGTTAACTTTTTCGGAAAATAATTGCGGAATAATGCGCTTTCCCAGCCACCATTTTAAAAAAAGTGGCCGTGGGCTCTGGAATACTTGTTTGTAACCTTGTATATCCCAAATACCGCATATGTACCAAATTTCAGTCCTCTACGACACTTTTCAACTCTATAACAAGCGAAAATGGCGATTTGCCCCTGAAGGTAGGCAACTATGCTATACCAGGGCCCGCGCGGATGCCAAGATCATGGCAACATTTTTTATATGAATGTTTAGGGTCTAACGAACAAGTATACCATATTTCAACGCTTGAGAATAAATTACAAGGTGGCATCCATTCGTGTAGGTTACCGTCCGGACGTTAATTAAATGGCGGAGTCGCCGGTGTATCACGTTTTATTTTATTTCGATTCCTCTTCTTGTAAATACCACTTGTTGGGAAAAATTTCATATGAAGATGTCGTAGTCATTGAATTGTAAACACCTTTAAAAATAACCGTTTGCCTGTCCATTCTTCACGGGTTTTCTAAGTACGATAACTGAATAAGAGAAAGTCCGATTGTATTCTAATTGATACAGTAACTTAGAGCCTACTAGAGGAAGAACCCTAGTGTAGTGTAGTATGTACCTGTGGATATACCTAAAATTTATGAAATATTAAAAAATTATTTACATAAAAAATATTATAACTTCCTACAGAAACAAAATAATGCATATCATACTGATGAACATTTTGCTAACCAAACTGGCAAGATCGTGATACTAAATTTGTAATTATTATACCAAAAACCTTAACTTACTAGAAACCAGAAAAAGGATCCTGTACGTCGCATCTAAAAACTTCAGTACACCGACGAGAAATATTAATATCTAATTTCATTTAAACTCCTTTGAGGACGTTTACTGTACTATTATAATTCCTTAATGTTTTATTGTGATCAACTACTAATGCAAACAAATTTGAAATTTTATACACAATATGTAGACACTCCGTTTCAGAATAGAGCAGGTTTGCTTAATGACTTGTCCCATTACTTCCATTTCCCCCGAATTTTTCCACTCATATTTCATACTGCCTTATTTCAAATTGAATTTATTATTTTATTTAACATCTAAAGAGAATCCCGGCTTCTAGAGAGGCAAGTAAGCATATAATTTGATAGCCAGTCTAATGGAATACTTGACATAACAGATAAGATAAGCAAATTCAATTTAGTTCTTTATCTTCCTCATACGATATAAATGTTGAAATTGAACGGACTCATGAAATGCATTTACGGCAATTGTGATCAATATCAATGTCCATATACTTTATTAGAATGATATTTTACAGTTCTATGATTATACACAGGGTTGGTTGGTTGGTTGGTTGGTTGGCATGCATAAATAATAATAATAATAACTATATCATTTTCAAACTTGGATTTTGTTATACACGATTAAAAAGAGTAGAAACTACCCCAAAAAGTGATATTGTGATTCCAATATAAAAATTAAGGGGATATAGAAAAAATGTAATTGTAAGTTGGCTTGAATAGAGGGGGTAGTCGCGCATAATAATATAGTATGTTGTACATAGGAGTGTAACACTCTTATAACTTTTCTTTTTCTTTTCCGATTTGAATCAAATTTTACTCAAATATTGAAGAAAGTACTTATGGCCTAAAAGACATTCGACCAATGTAAAAACGCATACCTATGATAACAAAATAAACGGAAGAAATAAAGAAGTCATGTCCAAAAAAACAAAACTGTCATAGCACACTTTCTTTAACAAAGAAAATACATTAGAATGATATTTTCGAACTTGATTGAAAAACAATTGAGAAACTATTACATCAACAAATCAGAAGCGCTTCACTCTAAACAATTTGCCCGTCAATCTGACAAATTAACAATAAATGCTCTACATTGCCTGGTCGGAGGCATTGAAAAGACATTCATGGATAAAAAAGTGGTTACGTGCGCTTTCGTAGATATAGAAAGTGCTTTTGACAACACTTCCTACGAATCCATACAAAAAGCCGCCCAAAAAAGAAGAATATCGTCACCTACAATTAAATGGATACAATCCATACTCAGAAGCAGAACAATGCACACAAGTGTGGGCGATGAGTCGACTACGGTGACTGCAGTCAGGGGTTGTCCATAAGATGGAGTTCTATCACCCTTGCTGTGGCTAATATACCTGGAGCAGGTAGTATTAACACCTGAAGACATAGGGAAATTAACGCCCAGAAAAATCAGAAGTTTTGTAAACAGTTTTGGAATAATGGGCACCATCTAGGTGTAGGGTAATTTACAAAATATCTTTTAGGTCTAAGTGAAAGAATGCTGCTCAGAGCCAAACAAACCCCGAAACAATCTACAATCTACTAGGGTACTTGGTTAGGAAGAACGATTTAAGGAAATATAACAAAACAACAAAAGGAAATAAAGAGAAACAATGAGGATGACAGAAGGAAGTTAAAGATGCACAATTGTCAGAAATAGATCGTAATGTAGAAGATTATGGTAGTAGGAAGGATGGCTAGACTAGCTGCTGGAAAACGGACAACGGCTGATATGGCAGAGTCCATTGGATCAGGAAGGGAATATTATGCTACCTAAATTGTGTAATATTGCTTATTAGCGGACTGTCAATCAGTTTGAAGGCAATACTTCTGCGAGATTTACTGAATGTAGTCCACCAGTGGGACAATGTGTGATAGCGTACATAGAAGTCTCTAATAGAAGTGTACCTAATAGAATTTGAAATGAGGCGTGTGAACGTTCCTTATATTCTGAGCCAGGAGCAGATATGGACTCCTGGACATAAAAAAGATTGTCCACACCGTGTCATTGATGTGCGTGTTGAACATCAGTCGTTGGTCGGGTCTAACTTCTAAATACTTCACTCACCTTTTATAATAGCAAATTTGCTGCCTGCGCATTGTATGATTGCGCATACATGACTCGGCGTACTTGGCCAGCTTCGTATTCAGAAACACCGGGAAGTTAGAGACATATAAATTGTACAATTGAAGTAACAGAAACGATTTTTGAGGGACTCCCACCGCGCCGTGTTGTTAGCTTGTTATGTTATTCACTCGGACTTGCAGCGACCCGTCGCGTCGTCCATCAGGAAGGAGTGGTTGAATTTGGTGATGTGTGTTCAGAAGTTATACGTATTCATTTTGTAGAGTAGACCAAAGATCTAGACGGTATCGCCTTCTCAATATCGATGAGCACCATAGCGGTATTTTTCCCAAGGTTGTATTGCACCTTCACGTCCTCAACTTTCCTTAGAGACCCGCTGCCGTGCCCCGGATCGTCCTAAAACCGAACTGGTACACCTTATTGATATTAACTCCATCCTGGACATCGTCTAATCTGACCAAGATCACTTTCTCCATCAACTTTGAAATCGCCGACAACAGTGAGATTGGTGGCGCATTTCAACTGACTGGGCCAGGTTGCATTGCATCTGGTCAGTTGTCCGTCCAATGGCAGTTCCCTAACAGAAATGGTTCTCATCGGTTCAGTGGCTCAACGCTTACGTGTTATCCTTGCAACCAAGGAATCCGGGGTCTGAATCCTGGCTAGAGTATGGATGTTTAGTGGTGATTTTCATGTGTTACTGAGATGGCAATGTCGTAGGGAATGGTCGTTGTACAGTTGTCTGTGTATGTATCCTGAATAAGTAATGGAATGTTGAACTTCGCCAGGACGTTGATCTAAATAAGGCGATAAAGAAATATTTTGCCTTCATTACTATAGCAATGATAGAAAGTGATATATGACAAAAGTTTTGCAATTACTATTTAACGTCAAGGTTTTCGATAGTCTTGTATTACCAAAGAAAATTTATTTAACTAATATATTACATTTGTTGCACACTGTACATCAATTACGGTTAGAAAATGCACTGCAGCTTCAATTTCATTTCGAGGCAATTTATAAATATATAATACGAAATAACTTTGGCATTAAAGCAATAATTGCATTTGCAGCAATATAAAGTAGTTCTTGCCCGCTGCAACTCCGAGAAATAACACAAGCGATTATAATTCCAAAGTTCCAGAAATAAAACATTTAGTAGTCCTTTATGCCATGGCAATTAATTCAAAAGCAGAAATATCGTTCTGCATTAAACAATTCAGAAAGTTTTCTTAAGGAAGCCACTTAATTCGAACACCCACTTTCTGTTTCAAATTTCATGTTGACCTCAAAGTCACGCTCAACTCCGAGTTTAAAGGAATGCTTCGCGACAGTTACGTCCAACTTTTAAATTCAGTAATTAAAACTGTTACGACCCGCTGCAATATCAGTTGATATTCCTGCGGTTAAAACTGAAACATGGTCGCGCCGAAAAATAAATTAACTTTTAATCTTGCCACAAAATTGGTAACTTATTATTAAATACAAAAATTCAGCTTTTTTCATAATAACTTATACAGGGTATTCGCTAATAATTGGTGTAGTCCTTCTACAGGATAAATGTGCTCTTAAAATGGAGTAATTTTTCTATTCGACATTTTTGTATACTACGACAGATAACCGAATTAAAGAATTTGTTAATTTCTAAGGTATATGGGAAACTGACACAAGCCGGCAACGTTGCACGTTAGATTTGTCATCGCTCGCAGTAAGCGCTCGTTGTTTATCGGTCAGTACTTATTGGTTTATTTACGTCATCAATAGAGCAGCGCAGTTTTTTGATAAGCGAGATTTAAAATAAAAATGGAAGGATTTACTGTGCGTGAATAGCTCTCATGCAGAGGAATTTTACCGCCGATGGTCAGGGTCGGACTACTTTGTTTAAATGTACCTGATTTATAGCAAATTCAAAGGCTTTTTCATAACTCTGGGAATGTGTTACTGTTAAGGGATAAGTTAAATGAAATACGTAGTTGTTTCGCTAAGATATTAGCACGGTCTCTGATAAGAAATAACGGTATACCATCAGGACCAGCCGTGAATTTGTTTTTTAACTTTTTGATTGCTTTACATATCCTGTCTTTGTTTAGTTGGACTAACTGTGACGGTTCATGTTCATTTTCATCTATGTCAGTGTTGTTGTTAAAGAACATGCCAAAACCCTCGATGAACTTTTCGAAACTGTAACAAAATCCGACATTTCGCATGAAAAGCGTGCTTCACGTAAAAATTCTGTTGGAAGAGGTTTTTATATATAAATTCACATCCGGTCTCTAGTCAAAGTATTTCGAGAGTTTTGGCAAAAATAGCACTTAGCGTCGAGGGTGCCCTATCATTTTCTAGCAGTCGATTTTGACGGGAAAATGATGGGTTTTAAGCGTATTTGCCCTAGACCGGTTCCTCAGTGATTCAGTGGCAGAAAAGTATAGTTACCATGTACTCAGAACGTGCATGGGACCGCCTTGCCTGAACGTATGAATCTATAACTGCAGAATATAATTCAAAGTCGTTGCGATTCAAGCATTGTTAAGCTCCGAGGAGCGAACTAAATTAATATTGAACTGATAATACGTAAATAGACAGGCAAGCAAAAGTCCACCAAAATTATAAACAATGAACTTTTTACTGAATCTTTTTATGTAATCGTTAGCTATAGACCGCACATTGGATGGTAGTTGATTACATTGTGAGTCGTTGCGTTCCTCACTATGTGTTGTACACGGGCCAGACTATAGTTTGTCAATACATTTTTCTTGAACGTTTTTTAAAAACATAATTTTTTTAAAAATTTAATATATATAGTTTTGAACTTTATATTGTCTTTTTTTTATGTTTCAAAATTCCTTTTTAGGTTTAAATTTAAGAAAGTGTTAGTATTTACTGTGTTAAATGTATAGTGCTACGACGTCCAATTGGTACCATCAGTGAAGCAGTTAAGCAAAAACGAAACAATAAGTATAGATTTTGTATTATTCTCTGTCTGAAACTGACGCTTCTTTGTGAACGTTTAATATCCATTTTCCTCCACATTCTCAGAGTCTACGTACTGAGATGATTCCGTAGAAGCAGTTTTAAAGAGCTTAGCAAATGCATCGACAATTTCTTGAGGATTTCCCAAAGAATTATCGTTGTAGATCATATTATTTGAAATGGTTGTCGTATTCTTTTTGCTATGAATATATGACCAAAATAATTTAGGATTCGTCTTAAAATTATTTTAAATATGGTTGACATACTGTTCATGTGCTAGCTTAAATCATTTATTTATTTTTAATCTTAGTGTTTTAAACTTTTCAAGGTCCTGAGTATTGTTGAATTGCTTATATTTTGTCCATGCTGATTTTTTTTCTTTAATATCATAGAAGACGTCTCTGCTATACCATGGAGAATGCCGATGACTTTTGGGATAAGTCGAGGGATAAGTCCTCGGGGCGCATGTCGCAAGTATATTATTATAACATTGTAGAAGTCTTCTATAGCTAGGTTAACATCATCGTGATTTGTTAGAAAAGACCAATCTGTTTGTAGAAATAAATTGTACTTTGCGGCATAATCGACTTTTAAAAAAAAAGTCAATTCTGATTAGACTGGAATCATATTTCTCGCTTCATTATTTCCTTGAGATAAGTTAATACACAGTGGTGAATGGTGCAGATCTTCCCTATCATGAAAATTTCTGATCTGTCAATTTGTACTGAGGTGATATTACTTATTTAAATAATTGTCATCCCACAGGGACGCCTCATCGAATGTCGAAAAAACACCGACAAGTTAAATCCAAGAAAACTAATTCTTTCATCTACGGCGCTTGGAATGTTCGTACTTTGAACGACAGCACTCGCACCGATCGGCCTGAAAGAAGAACTGCTCTAATAGATAGGGAACTTCACCGATTCAATGTTGACGTTGCAGCTCTCAGCGAAACTCGATTTTTGGAGGAAGGCTCTCTCACAGAAAAGTACTACAACTTCTATTGGAAAGGCCTTCCCACCAGTTCAAGAAGACAACATGGAGTAGGATTTGCCGTTCGGAATCAACTTGTATCCAACTTAACACAAGTACTACAAGGCCTATCCGAGCGTCTAATGCTGCTACGCTATAAGCTATCAGATGACAACGCGGTAAATCTAATAAGCGCCTACGCTCCCACTCTGGATGCAAGTCACGAAACCAAGGAAAGCTTCTATCAACAGCTGGAAGAAACCCTCTGTAGAATACCTAAAACGGAACGGCACCTGGCGTCACCCCAGATCAGGTCACTGGCATCTACTGGACTATGTTATCGTATGTAGAAAGCATCTCAAGGACGTCCAAATTACAAAGGCGCGCATTGATAGCGAATGTTGGACCGATCATCGTCCTGTTGTCTCTAAAATGAAAATTGTTATGAGATCCAAACACCGAAGAACTCAAGTAAAACTTAGACCCCGTCTATGTATTAGTAAATTGCGTGACCAACAAACCGTCGAACAGCTAAAGCAAAAAGTTCAAGAGAATTTGAGTGCACTAGAAGAAACCAATTCTGTAGATGTCGCTACTACCTGGACACAAATTAAAGACAGTTTAGAAAGTGCGAATGAGGAAATTCTTGGCACTGCAGCAAGTAAAAAACAGGAGGACTGGTTCAATGATAATGAAGCTTTTATACAAGAACTTCTTGACCGCAAACATATTGTCTTCCAAAACGCTATCAACCACCCCAACGACTCATCAAAAGCAGAAGCTATTACCCAATCTAAGTATGAAACGCAACGCGAAATCAGAAGAATAAAGAACGAGTGGTGGGCAAGCAATGCCAGAGAAATTCAAAGGTACGCCGATTCACACGACTACAGGAATTTCTTCCAAGGAGTAAAAGCAGTGTACGGCCCCAGTCGGAAAAGTATGTGCCTTATTAAAGATTTAAATGGAAATCTCCTCAAAGAAGACCAGGAAATAAGAGCCCGATGGAAAGAACACTACTCTAACATTCTTAACCAGCAAAGTCAAGCCGATCACGATATTATAAATCTTATCCCTCAATATGACACCTTCGAAGACTTAGATAAACCACTAACAACGGAAGAGATCTTAACCGCCCTTGGGCAGCTAAAAAATAACAAATCTCCCGGCGCCGACTCACTCCCAGCTGAGATCTTTAAAGCTGTGTCGTCAGAGCTCATACCTTACCTTAAAAAACTGTTTGATGTCGTGTGGGAAAGTGGTCAAGCTCCGCAGGAGTTTCGTTTAATCAACCTCTTCAAAAACAAAGGGAGCGCTGCGGACTGTGGAAATTACCTAATTACCATAGCTCTCCTGGCTGTTGGAGGGAAGATACTCACTAAAGCGATGGCAAATAGGCTAACACCTGTTATGGAAAAGTTACTTCCTGAAACACAGAGTGGCTTTAGACCAAACCGAGGTACATCGGATCTAATCTTCACACTTAAACAGCTTCAACAAAAAGCACTCGAACATCAAGGAGAAATTCACATGGCCTTCATTGATTTAACCAAGGCGCTTGACTCGGTGGACAGGGAAGTGCTCTGGAAAATTATGCTCCGCTTAGGTATCCCTAGAAAATTTGTGGAAGTATATCGCAGTCTACATACAAACAACAACGCCCAGGTTATGTATAATAATGAGGCAACCGAACCTTTCCAAACCCTCACTGGATGTGTCCTGGCACCCCCACTTTTTAATATGTTTACCACTGCTCTAACAATTATTGTTGACAACAAACTGACAGTCAGAGGAATAGGTCTCAGATACCGTTCTGATGGCGGTCTCTTTAACATAAGGCGCTTTAGAGCTTTCACGAAGACACGCACACGATTCATTTGTGATCTCCAGTATGTGCACTTTTAGCCTCTACGCCGGAAGAGCTTCAAGAACTTTTAGATATGTATGCCCAGAGCTATGATTCCTTGGGACTTAAAATCAACATTGGAAAGACTAAGATTATGTCAACTCCTCATCAAGTGAACCAAATAGACATTACACTTAACGGAAATTTTCTTGAAGTTCAGTTACTTAGGCAACGTTGTTAATGACAAAGCAAGCATGGACAGCGAGATTCGCAATAGAATTAACGCTGCATCTAGAGCACTCTGGGGACTTAGAGAGAGAGTATTTGACAACCACGACCTTGCTTTGTCAACGAAAATGGCTGTCTACAGAGCAGTTGTCATTCCAACACTGCTATATGGATGTGAAAGCTGGGTCACTTACCGTCGTCATGTGAATGAATTAGAACGTTTTCAGCAAAGACACCTCAGAAGTATGATGAAAATCCGTTGGTTCCATCACATATCAAACGTGGAAGTACAGCCTTCCAATTGAGGTGCTTATTTCAAGAGCATGCCTAAGATGGGCAGATCACGTTCATCGTATGCATGATGACCGCCTTCCTAAATGTACACTTTATGGTGAATTGCTAAGCGGTAGAAGAAGGCGTGGCCATCAACGAAAGAGGTTCAAAGACGTTCCCCATGAAAATCTAAAATCCTGCGGTATTCCAGACAAACAATGGGAACAACTTGCAGCGGACAGAACCGAATGGCGAGGGGTTGTGGCCAGCTATCAAGGTACCGTAGATGAATGGGAATTACAATAGACTACACCTTTTACTTGTGTTTTATTACACACAATCTATCGACTGTAACATTTTTTTATACTCGGACTCGAGTAAAGGCTAATAAAATTGTCATCTTGTTCTTCTCATTTTGTATCTGCATGTAAGTTCATAATGAACTACGCTTATGACGTCACAACTCTTTTCGCGGCATATCCAAATAGCTGAAGTTTAATATAATTTTTTTAAATGTTGCTTTTAGAATTTTTCACCCAAATTAATTATATGATGAAATTAGCCCTACCTCTATCGTATTTCATCATTCCTGAAATTTTGTCGACAACCCAATTCTCTAGTAATTAGATTAAACTGATTTTGATATTTAATTATAGAAATACATTTCGGTTAAGTGAAACAAAATTAAAAAATTATTGTGACATTTTCTGTACATTTCGAATAACTAATATGTACAAAAATTATTAGAAAAATATTTTTTCTATTTCATATCTACATCGCCACCCCACCCAACACTCAACGTGCCAGAACAAAATATATCTAAAAATAGAAACGTGACTTTCTACCCTTAAATCAATAACGAAAATATCTTGGCAAAAATTTCCACCCACATAAAAGGCTTATGAAACCGCCACAACGCCACTGTTTCAGGCACTCTTTTGATATAATTTAATTTAATTTGATGGTAGACGTTGCATCTTCGATACGGTTTATAGAGCTGATGTATATTGACCAACAAAGAAAGTCTTTCCCTATCTTATTTATTGCTTCGGAATTTCAATGGCTTCCCGCTATCGCGTCTGTTTTGTTTTTTTATGGCTGATGATCTCGAGTTCCTTTATGTCGGTATGAAATCTTCAATTTTATCGACAGCATTGTGTGCTGCGTGAAATATTGGGCTCTTCATAAAATTAAATTGCCCAAACTAATTTCAGTGCGAATAAACAATAAGAAAAAATACAAAACTCGATAATATATGGTGTTATATATTTTACGAATACTGATTAGATAAAACGAAATGTACAGACAATATTTTAACACTTGCTTTAAGTGTCATTGACTATCTACTGTGTGTTGTAACTGTAAGTTATTAATAATAACAATGAACAACCACCATTTTAGGGTAATTATTAATTAGGATAATTAAAATAAACTACAATTTTTACATACATTTTTCTTTTCTTAATAATGCAAAATTAGGTACCTATTTTTTATTTTTTTTTTTTAGGAAATGGGCAAATTTCAACGAAACCTCCGAAACGAAAACGAAATGTCCTTATTTAAAATTTCAATACAGAATAGTCATTGAAACAGCTGAAAACCGTAATTATTGCACATATTTTACAACCTTGTGAAATCCTAGCATCAAAACCTAGAAAAATGGAGACGGCTCAAACTATGGCATTTTAAGAGTACTTTAAGATAACCTTACGAAAAAGAATTATCCCAATTTTGCGCCATTTTTTCTAAATTTCTAAAAAAAATGGCAAATTAAATTTAAATATTTCACAAGCTAAAAGTTTAGGTCAGAGTCCTCCGGTGTATATTGGTGCAAAACCCAGTAGAATGTTACAATTTGGCTATTTCTTGAGAGAGAGCATATTTGTATTGACTATTAATTTTAATTTTGTAAATGGAATAGAGTTGAAAGTATGCTGGGAGTACCATTGCTAGTTCACTTGCAAATATATAAAATAATTGTTATGTAGTAAAAAAGAATAAATTGACTTGCACAATATATTTTCATCATCACATTTTGTGTAAGTTGATAAAAAAAGAATTATCCTTCCTTTATGTTTAATATATTTGTTTTATTTTATAGTTTAACACAGCCGGCACAATACAGGGTGTCCCACGACGAACTGCGGCGATCGATATCTCGAAAAGTTGACATCGGAAAATTTTGAAAATTTGGTAGTAAACTAATGTCGATGGGGCCAACTCGGCTAAAATATTTTCAAGATGGTGGCACTTCCGGTTATACCGGAAATCGATACCAACTTGCTTATTTTAAACGGTACACCCTATATATTATTACATTTTTGGATTGTACGCAAAATTCTATGCCGATTTTGTGTATCATGTCCTATACGTAGGTCTCACCGTTTTTGAGATATTTCAATTTTTACGCAAAAATGACGTTTGCGGGCCCTAAAAGAATTATCAATTTTTCCTATAAGGAAGCTTTTATTATATAATTTGGGTTCGAGTCTTTGTTGAAAAAGACCTACTTTACAGAATGTTCAAAAAATAAGAATAAAGATGAAATTGAGAAAACTGTCAAAAATCAATTTTTTCAAATAGAAACCCCCAATTTTTATAATCTTATCTTATTCGCCATTAAAAATAAGTGTAAGTTTGTATAGGGATGTCTATTCCTAAAATTTTTAGTTTTCGAGATATTAATTCAATATTTGTATATGGGGATTTTGCTATGGATTTTAAGTTCAATTACTCTTAGTTGGCTATGACGGCGTTGAGTGCTAAACAAATGTATGTAGCTGTCACTTACCAATTGACAAGTATTAATTATCATGCTGGGGCGCTTAAATTATGCACACGAGGATTACTTAAATTTGTTTATAATCTATGGAGAATGTTACAAAGTTTTATCAAAAACATGTGAAATATTTGCTAATAGATATCCAGAGAAACAAAAACCGTCTCCTAACAGTATTTAATGAATAATGGAGAATTTCAAAAAATTTGGCACTGCAACAGTTCATAAAATAATTAAACAAATGTAACTTAGATACAAAAGGTTCTTACATAAAATACTAACAGTATAACTACTTATACTCAGGAAAAGTGTTCAAAGTGTCCACACTGAACTTCCAAACATTTTTCGCACCTCTTGATTAGTTCGTCATGGGTGGCCGCTCTAATAGAACCTGGAGATAATCTTTCAAAAGCATTCCTTACTCTTGCCTGACAATCTTCCATTGTTGTGACTGGATTAAAATAAACCATATCTTTTATTGTTCCCCATATAAAATAGTCTAAGACAGACAGATCAGGAGAACGAGGAGGCCACAGAAAAGGTCCATTGTTAGCAATCCACTTATCGTAAAAAGTTTCTTCCAAGAAGTTGTTAACTATGAAGCTGCTGTGTGGTGGCGCGCCATCGTGTTTGTAAAATATTTGCTTATGTTCAGCTAGCGGTAAATTGTTCAAATATTCATTATCTAAATCTTGTGATATTTTCAAATATCTTTCACCTAAAAAAAAGTTGATACGTAATTTGAAAAACAGAAACTATTTAAGTATTAATTCATTACCATTTAAGTTTTCTTCATAAAAATTAAGTTTTACGACTCCATCATTTCTCACAGCACAGTACACATTAAATTGCCAGGTTTCTTGATAATTTCGCAATCTCACGGCATAGGGATTTGAATCACACCAAAAGTGGGAATTATGTCTGTTGAAAAGTCCATTTTTCGTAAATTTTGCCTCGTCAGTCCAAATTATGTTGTCCAAAACTCGAAAGTCGCCTTGTAACATTGTTAAAATAAATTCGCATAGAAATGGAATAGGGATGGAATTTGTGTTTCAAAAGAATTCTATGAATAGAGTTCTTGGAGATTCCTGTGTGTAAGACCACTTGTCTTAAGGATGTCATAGGATATGCCGCAATATATCCCAAAATAGCAATTTCGATATTTTCATCATCGACAATTGGTTTTATTTTATTAACTGTTGCCTTAACGGTGCCAAAATTTTTGAAATTCTCCATTATTCGTTTAATACTGTTCGGAGACAGTTGTTGTTTATATCTATTAGCAAATATTTCACACGTTCTTGATAAAACTTTGTTACATTCTCCATAGATTATAAATAAATTTAAGTAATCCTCGTGCGTATAATTTATGCGCCCCGGCATGATAATTAATACTTGTCAAATGGTAAGTGACAGCTACATACATTTGTTTAGCACTCAACGCCGTCATAGCCAACTAAGAGTAATTTAACTTAATGTCCATAACAAAATACCCATATAGAAATATTGAAGTGGGAATATCTCTAAAACTAAAAATTTTCGGAATAGACATCCATAACAAACTTACCCTTATTTTTAATGGCGAATAAGATAAAAATTGGGGGTTTCCATTTGAAAAAATTGATTTTTGACAGTTTTCTCAATTTCATCTTTATTCTTATTTTTTTAACACTCTGTATCAATACTTATCAAAATATTATAAAAACTCTATTAAAGTAGGTCTTTTTCAACAAAGACTCGAACCCAAATTAGATAATAAAGGCTTCTTTATAGGAAAAATTGATAATTCTTTTAGGGCCCGCAAACGTCATTTTTGACATAAAAATTGAAATATCTCAAAAACGGAGAGACCTAGGTATAGAACATGATACACAAAATCATCCTATAATTTTGCGTACAATCCAAAAATGTAATAATATATAGGGTGTCCCATTTAAAATAAGCAAGTTGGTATCGACTTCCGGTATAACCGGAAGTGCCACCATCTTGAAAATATTTTAGACGAGTTGCCCCCATCGATATTAGTTTACCACCAAATTTTCAAAATTTCCGATGTCTACTTTTCGAGATATCGATCGCCGCAGTTCGTCGTGGTATGTGGATGCAATATTCATCTCAACGGTGGGCACGAACAGAAGACATTAAATCGACCGTTGAAAGATTGTCTTGAGAACTAAGTGACTTAATCAAGGATTCACAGCATTCATTAGTTTATGATACAAATGTCTGCTACGATGTTGAAGAAACTGAACGCACCGAAAAAAATATTGGACGTATACTGCTGGTGCAAATCTGTGCTACGGATATTCACGAGGCTTTTTAAATTTGGATGAGTTTTGTGGGCATATGGTTAGAATAGAATTAAGGCACTTTCTATATGACATAGTGAAGTACCTGTCTAAGGAACTTATTGAAAAATATCAACTAGACCAGTCTGATGATGATACAGGCAGTTAAGTAATTATTTGATGTATTTATTATTAGATATAAACAATTGTTGTATTGTCCTATCGCATAATTATGAGATCTTAAAATTTTTCTCATAATTTTCATATTATGATGAGGTTAGAAATAAAACAAATATTAAAATAATACACGTATTTTATTACCTATTCTTGATTACATAACTAAAAGATACACCTTAATAAAGTTAAAAAGTTTTATTCCAATTTTATATTTAAATCTACAAAACATTTGTAAAGAAAGTGAACATTTACGAAGGCACAATGACAATTATTATACTCATAATTTTCCAGACATTCTGATATAGTCAGTGATTTAAGGTTAGGTAGAGGCGGTGAATAGTCATTAAGATCTATAACTTTATTCCACCGTGGAAATTGTAGTAGGAAATTCTTCTTCGTCGCACCTTTGCATAGTATTGTGACGTCGTTTAATAGTAAATTATGTTGATAGTTGTTAACAGCATTCTGACAAAGTCAGCCTCTGACGTGCAGCCTTTGCTGCGACGGATCTGGTTAGACGTTTGGCGATGTACACACAAAAGGAAGAGGTTAGCCTAAGCTATCTTCCACATCCTTAAGAAAAAATAATATACAATATGTACGTGGTTCAATATTAAACCAAGAAACCGTACAAAATAAACTTTTAATTAAATAATAATTGATAAAAAGATGTATAATATATATAATCATATAATAAACAATCGCAATAACTGCTAAGAAAGAAAAAAGTAGAAAAAACAATATTATCATTTGAAATGGAAAGGAAAAATATTGTATTAACCTTAAGTAAAAACTAGATCAGTTAACAAACCTATTACACAATGCTTATAACTTTAATAATCATAACTACCCCAATGTATTATAGCTCAGAAAAATTCAAAAAATAATAATATTTAAACAATAAAATAAGGTAAACAGATAATAAATTCTGTCTCTGACATTTGGTTCATTGAGCCACTAGATGAGGTGTTATATGCTCTCGAAATGGTATACAGCAAGTAAATATCATACAAGCATTCTGTATGCGCTCAAGTTTTAATTGATTATGTTGAGAAAAGAAAAATATAATACACAGCACCACAATATTCTATATGAGGATAAATCAATGTTTAGACTAGTTTTAATTTAACTTCTTGACTTAGCTGATATTTAAATATGTATAATGATGTTAATTTTAAGAATGTAATTTGGAAAATGTGATCGACATGCCTATCAAAAGTTTGATGGTTATCCAATATTACTCCCAGATGTTTCGCAGATTGTACCCAGTTTTTAGTTGGTCCAATAATATTTAGTGTTTGATCCCTCATAATGTTATTTATCTGCCCCTCATATCCTATGCACATTGCCACTGTTTTGTTCGGGTTAATACGCAAGCCATGATCTTCAGAATATTTTTCTGTATTATGTAAATCTATGCTGATGTTTTGTATATAATTTACGGGGTTACTTATTGACAGATATAGTTCAAAATCGTCAGTATAGGGATGCATTTGACAATGAGACAGGACCAAGGGAAAGTCAAAAATGTAAATTGAAAACAATATTAGTCCTAAGATACTCCTTTTGGAACGCAAAATAAGGTTTCTCTTGTGGATAAACATACACTACTATCAATTAACACTCTTTGTGATCTGCATCTGACTTAGTTACTAAACCAATTTATGAACCTATTTTCAAATCCAATATATTTTAATTTTGCAAGAAGTAAATTAAAATTTACTAGGTCAAAGGCTTTATTCTGACCCAGTAAAACCAATATCGATGACAATAATTCGTACATTGCAGTACTAATGTAATTTGCAACTTGCAATAGTGCCGTTTGCGTTCCATGTTTTTGACGAAAACCTGACTGCATTTCCGGAAGGATACTATTAGATTCAGTATAGTCTATTATTAGGATATGATTTTTTCGACTAATTTGGAAAATATTGGAATGATACTTATTGGACGTAGATCATTAAAAGAAGATGGAGTATTTATTTTTTAAGGGGTATGACATTAGCTGTTTTCTATAAGTTTGGAAAAATACTCTGTTTTAAACACTCGTTAAATATGTGTTTTATAGAATCAATGCAGTAAGGTAAAACGAGTGAAATCATTTAAAATTTATACGATCCACACCAAGAGCTTTACTTTTAATTGATCTTAAAACATAAAGAATCTGTTCATCATTTATTTCGACAACATTAAAATGTATATCTCTATTAAGTAAATTGTTATTATAAAATGAAAATAAGTCATTATTTATCGTAGACTGTCCCTCAACGTTTAAGAAATAATCATTAAGCTCTTCTGGTTTTTGTAAATCAGCAGATAAAATATATTTTTTTAAGAACAATTAGTAGCTACATTCCACCCCATTCGCATAAATTTTTCCAAATTCTTTTTTGATTGTTCTTATTTTTGTTTATCGTTTTTTCTTTGATTCGAAATAGCAGCTTTATATATTTTTAGAATGTATTTCTTATTAGTGTATGTTTACTAATTATTTTTGAATATGATGCTTTTTCATTAGTAAGCTCACAAGTAAAGTGTCAATATAAATATAAGAAACTAGATAATTTCCTATTAACGTGGAAATATTGATGGAATAATTCTAATACAATGTATTTCTTTGTAATAATTTTCCGTGCATTTTTACAAATTTCTACCATCACCCATCGCATTTGCTTACATACCTGAAATATCATTATTATACTCGACATTCCAAACTAAAAAATACAACGCGATGCCCTTTGATAATTTTATAATCGATATAAAAACGTCACCCAGGAGAGTATAGGTGTACGTCGTTTGTCATGACCCCTCTGGTCCTCATAAAAAATTACAGACAACGATATATGGCCCGCTATTATTAATTCTGGTTGCAAAATAACTCACATGTCATGAAAACAAACGAAATATTATTACGGGAGCGTTTACCTCGGTCTGGGTAACAGTCTAAACGATCTTTTGACTTATTGTGGTCAGTTTTGTGACCTATATTAAGATTCAGCAAAAAGTTCACGCGTTATTTAAACGGCCTTTGTGCAAAATGCACCTTCCGAGTCTTAATTGTGGAGAAAAATTACGTTTTTAGGCTTTATATAATTAATTTCTGTAATATTCAATCTTGTTTTATCACTTATTAAAAGTTTTTAATTATACTTTGTTTGGTTCATAATTATCTTAAATAATAATAATAAATGTTTTTATTGAAACAAATAAATAGTATAATGTTTCCTGGGCGAAGCTTAGGATAGGCTATTCTGCACTTGATTCCATCAAAATTAAACATGAAAACCACAATACAATAAATATACATACATACAAAATATACATTCAAACGTATGGGTAAACTAAATCCTAATTAAACAGACCAAGAAAAAGTACCTAAATATATTTATTTATCAATCAAGTAGAAAGAGTAAACTAAGTCCTAATTAAACAAACCAAGAAAAAGTACCTAAATATATTTATTTATCAATCAAGTAGAAACTTTCTAGGTTAGGAAGATATGATGATATATAATTAAAAAAAGAAAAAAAGACGATATGTAAATTTTTAATTAACTACATAATAATTAAAAACCCAAGAAAAAGTACTTAAATGTATTTATATATTAACAATAATGTGAAGTAATCACAAATTAGAGCGTTTTTGCTCCTTATTAAGCATCATTAAATAGTGAGCTTTTGTGATTTACTGTATAATATGAGCTAAAGAAATATTTTATATATTTTTGCATGGTTTTTAGCGTAACCACGATTTTACGCTCTATTTCTATTCAAACATTCTTCAATATTATGAGGCAATATTATAAATATGCTTCTTTAATAATGCAAATAAAAGGTAAAAACATATCTTTTGGTTGCAGCTTTATAATTAGGGGTTGTGGATGGAAAACTCCCTTTTTAAAAACAATCACAAGTACTAATACAAAGTATTTATTGGAAAATACAACGTCTTACTGATTAAGACAATAGTTCGAATCTGAAGCTTAATACAGAACTACTCTTATATATAAGTTTATCAAGAAGGGATACATCAGCATTACGTGACGTCAATGCAAGCGGATAATACCTAGAACTAGATATGTAAAGGCTCCCCTGTTAAATTGAAAATAAAGGGTGCACTTTATTTTCTCTTGTTATCGGTTTGCACAGGCACGTCATTCTGTTGCCGTTCAATATTATGTTTTGTTTTTTTGAAAAATGCTTGAATATAATTTCTTTTATGTTTCAATAAATATTTGAATATAAGGAATAAGCATATGATTATTAAAATGGTTATAATTATGTACAATATTATACTATTGCTAGTGTTTTTCACTTTCACGCTTTCTAAGTCATGAATATGTATATTTTGTGCACTTTTTACATTGAGTCTGTCTGTAGGTATGTCTGGAAGGATTAGAGGTGAATTTCTGGAAGATAGTTGAACCTGGGTTCTGACGGGAAGAAGTTCTGTCTGCTTAGACTCAATGTTGACCTCTACGTTCTGGAACGTATAGTTATTTACAGTCATCCGACATCCATTGGGGATTTTGACTAAGTAGGGTTGATTGATTTCAATGTATTCCTGGTTTGAACATTGTTTGATGGCATTGACTGGCTCGATTAATGTTTTTTGAATATCATTAGTTATGACTACATTGCAGTTTTCAATTTGGTTCCCTCGAAGTAATTGTGGAATGCAATTTTGAAGATTGATCTGGTTTCGGTTGAAGTATACGCAATATCCTTCAACAATATGGCAGGGCTCGTGGAAGAAGTAATGTTCTTCAGCGTCTAATATTATATAAGGTTCGGGTGGAATAAAGACTTTATTATCACTTGGGATTGGATATAACTAATAATAATCAAGTAGATTTTGTTTCACAAGGGGTATATGAAATTTAAAAAGTATTTTATTTGATAAATATTGGGTCTCATCTTTAATAATTTCTAAATAGGATTGTTTATAATTGAAGTCAATTAATTCGTTTGGATAAAATTTTCTATGCGATTTTAATATTTCGTCTAATTTTGGCAAATTTAGAATATTACTGTTTATTATATTTAATCTTGCAAATGATACGCTGTTTTGTAAAACATCCAAAATTTTGTTTTGTATCCTCAAAAATGAATTTAATTCCTCTAAATTATTATGTAAGAGTTAATTTCTTTGTGTAGTTGATTTTGATTAGATAATATTTTTGTAAGAGTTGTATCAGTTTCATTCATAAAATTTTGAGTTACTCTTAGCATTTCTTTTAGGTCATGATAAACTTATTGTTGGTCCTTAGTTAATGTTTCTATCGCTTTTTCAAATCGTTCGTCGTCATCGGAGTCTAGTAAGCCAAATGCCCATTTATATACTTTTCCTATAGGATTTATTATTCCACGTTTTTGTCTATGTACCGGTTTTAAATTTTTATGTTTGCTTTGAGCTATCGAAAAAATATATTTTAAGTAGAAAAATTTCATTTAGAGGTGATGAATAGTTGTCTTTTGTTTTTACTTTTGGTTCTAATATTTTAATATTAATTTTTACTGTTTGTAATTGGTCTGAAAATACTTTCAAGTCAACGTATTTAACGTATGTGTGCTTTGATTTTATTATTCTTGCTTTACTAATTAGGAATGAAAGGAGAGGATTGTTAATCCGTATCGACGTGATCTGGGCCGCCGTCAAGCTGATCATAATCATTATCATCTTCATCTGAAACAATGTTTACTCTGTTAGTTATTTGTCTTTGTGGTTTAAACGTATGTTTATAGTTGACTGGGAAATGATGGTTTTTGAAAGTTTTGATTATAATTTTGATTGTAATTTTGATATTTAAATACATTTTTTTGACTCTGACTATTTTGTGGTACATTTTGGAAATTTTGCTGTCTGTTACGGTTTTGTGTCCTGCCATCGTACTCTTGCTCTGCCTCTTCGTTCGCGACTGCATAGCGACTTCTAATGAAGCTGGGACTCTACATTTTACAATAATTTTGGTTTCTCTATTTAGATTATTTATAAAGGTTGTAAGGGTTAATTGTTCGTAATGTGCAATTTTTAATATTTTCATATTTGCTTCTACACCTACTTCGTTTAATTTCGCAACTAATAAACTTCTGATTAATTGTAAACGGATACGAACTCTGTAGGCGTTTCATTTTTATGTATGTTCGCGGTCATCAAATCGTTAAGTAATGTTTGCTCGATTCGTCTGTCTGCGAATTTACTGCTTAAAAATGCTTTTGTTAAAACCCAACTGTTTAATTCTTCGCGGGGGCTTACTAATTCTGATACGTGTCCACGTAATTTAGATATTATAGTTCTAACAATAGCCTTATTTATCGCGTGAAGTGTAACTTCTTTATTGTCAAAGTTTGCAACAAGATCAATACATGCTCCTAAAAATGCTGGCAACACAGTTTTATCACCATTAAATGGGGGGATTTTAGATGTTTTAAGATGTTATTTAGTGAGGATAAAATAAAGTGAAAATATAAATAATACTTAAATTAAAATTTGCTTCAATGTTTTTCTATAAAGTAGAATTCAACGTTAGGATGGGTTGTGGAAACTGATCACCAACCAATTACTTAACAAAGTGTTAAAGTAATCACAAATATTATTGAATGAAAAATAAAATCTGCGTTGTTTTATTATATGACAAAATATTGAACTTATTTTCTTAACCTAATGTAACAAGAATGTTACGCTCTTGTGGGTAATTTCGAGGATGAGAAAACCGCAAGAATATTCGCAATGAATGTGCTTAACTAATTCTTTCAACAAAATCTAATCGATTTAGAAATTGGGAAAGGCACAAAAGACAAATATTAGATACTTACTTTGATTGTAGTCTTCTAATAAACCTCTTGGATAGTCGAACTTCGCTGCGTAGCACTAGGATATCTTTCTTCTTGATTCGAATAAAGAATTCTTCTGTTGGAACAGAAAAGGTATAACCGGAGGAAACTACCCTTCTCTATCCTATTGACTGCGCCAATTAGGGGTTGTGGATGGAAAACTCCCTTTTTAAAAACACTACAAGTACTAACACAAGGTATTTATTGGAAAATACAACGTCTTACTGGTTAAGACAATAGTTTGAATCTGAAGCTTAATACAGAATTACTCTTATATATAAGTTTATCAAGAAGGGATACATCAGCATTACGTGACGTCAATGCAAGCGGATAATACCTAGAACTAGATATGTTACACTAAAAACATTGTTGGGAATTTTTATTTATTTACCTAATTGACCGTTATTTTTTAAAATTTCCAATAAAATCTCTAAGTCAACCATAGGAACATAGACTGTAAATAAACCTAATGCAGGGGTCTTGAATTTTTTGCAGTCTCAACTGGCTCATTTGATTCAAAGCAAAGCAATAAATGATATCTTCGTAGTTTAGATGTGATAGAACGAGAGATTCACAAAGAGCTATTTTAAGTTTAAAGTTAATCATGTTTCAATTACGAAATAAATGCCTTAAAGACATATAACATTTCTGTAAAATTTTAGCAATATGTGTTCTAAATCTAAACTCACTGTCAAAAATGATACCTAAGTTTTTAACTTCATTACCAGAGTTAAGAGCAGAGTTTGACATGCGCAATTTGAAATTTCCATTCGTCCACAGGTTATGTGGACCAAAGAATATAACTGCAGATTTAGTCTTTAATTTTAAGTCCATTGCATATCGAATAGGTATATACAGGATGAGGCAATAGTGCGTCGGACCTCTACGATAGCTAGAAATTTTTTAAAAATCGCAAGTAAACTAGATAAAAAAGTCTATAACTGGAAATAATTTTCGAACATACAGGGCGAGCCAAGATGATATTACAGGATCAAGTGCCTTTTTTTAAATGGAATGCTATATATATATATATATATATATATATATATATATATATATATATATATATATATACAGAGACGAATATTAGAAGACTGTCTAAGTTAAAACCAAAAATTTTTAATTTCCACCAGGGATACAGTCACGGGCTCAAAAAAGAAAACTCTTTTTTAAATTCAAGCTTTCGAAACTTTATTGTTTCTTCCTCAGGAATTCTACAAAAATTTTATTATAATCAAAAATATTTAATACAAGTGAAAGGTACTTACTAAATTGAGGTTAAAAATGAAATTGACAAGTCATAAAGACAGAACCAACACAACTATTACAAAATAAATCACACTTGTGGACTACATTTTAATTTAATTTAAGTTAAAACCAAAAATCTTTAATCTAAAATAGTTTCAGCCACCTCGAAAACTGAACAAGAAGCAGTCAACTACGTTATTTCTTATTCCTCCGAAAAACATCGGAATGTGAGATTAAAAAACTGTCAAAAACAAATCTGAAGCAGAGAGAGAGGGGTCATGTCAACCCCCCTCTCTCTCTGCCTCAGGTCCGTTGCCAACAAAACACCAAACCCAACCGATCAAAACTCACTAATTTTCAAAAGTATTGTACAGGGTGTTATTTCTGTGACTACCATTGGCATGTAAATGCAACAAATAAGTGTATAATATACTGAGGCCATCAATGTCATTTCTGGCATTCATAGCTTCCGGTTCATTAAAAATATGACACATTTCTAGAAAAGTTCTTTTTGAACGTAATATATATATCAATACATTTTTTGAAACCTAGGTTTGTAGTCTAGGCTCTATTCGCTCCTATATTAGCATTGAATATCTCCCAATCACTTGGATGTAATGAATTTTTTTTGTTGAAATAATGCAAACTGCAGATGGATATTAAAAAAATCACCGGTCACAATTATGGGTTTTAAGAAAAACTTATGTGAATACCAGTTACTAGACATCTAATTAACGTTTCTGAATCATATTCATTTCCTAAAAATGTACAGGGTGGCCAAAAATTATTTTTCAATTAAGAACTTTTTAAATTGAATTTTCTCAATTTTTTCAAATGGAATGGAATATTTTTCGACGGTGCGATGTAGAAATGAAAAATTAACATATTTATAAGTACTTCCCTATAGCTAATTGCAACAAATTTCGTTTTATCATAATTACAAAATTCAAAAATAAACTTAAAAAAGAGGTTTCTTCAAAAAACTCTTTTATAGAAAAAGTTATAATCAATGTTCCACATATTGCCCATTTTGATTGACACATCTCTATGCGCGTTTGAAATGAGGTTCCCACTGTTCCTAAAACTGCCGGTGTGATAAATGTAAAGGCAGTTATTATTCTTTATTTCATATTTTGTACTGTTGTTGGTGTGTCTCTATAAATCCTTCACAGATCCCCTTAAAAAGAAATTCATTTTTGTAATTTGGTAAATAAACAAAAATTAGGAATGTGAGATTAAAAAACTGTCAAAAACAAATCTGAACCAGAGAGAGAGGGGTCATGTCAACCCCCCTCTCTCTCTGCCTCAGGTCCGTTGCCAACAAAACACCAAACCCAACCGATCAAAACTCACTAATTTTCAAAAGTATTGTACAGGGTGTTATTTCTGTGACTACCATTGGCATGTAAATGCAACAAATAAGTGTATAATATACTGAGGCCATCAATGTCATTTCTGGCATTCATAGCTTCAGGTTCATTAAAAATATGACACATTTCTAGAAAAGTTCTTTTTGAACGTAATATATATATCAATACATTTTTTGAAACCTAGGTTTGTAGTCTAGGCTCTATTCGCTCCTATATTAGCATTGAATATCTCCCAATCACTTGGATGTAATGAATTTTTTTGTTGAAATAATGCAAACTGCAGATGGATATTAAAAAAATCACCGGTCACAATTATGGGTTTTAAGAAAAACTTATGTGAATACCAGTTACTAGACATCTAATTAACGTTTCTGAATCATATTCATTTCCTAAAAATGTACAGGGTGGCCAAAAATTATTTTTCAATTAAGAACTTTTTAAATTGAATTTTCTCAATTTTTTCAAATGGAATGGAATATTTTTCGACGGTGCGATGTAGAAATGAAAAATTAACATATTTATAAGTACTTCCCTATAGCTAATTGCAACAAATTTCGTTTTATCATAATTACAAAATTCAAAAATAAACTTAAAAAAGAGGTTTCTTCAAAAAACTCTTTTATAGAAAAAGTTATAATCAATGTTCCACATATTGCCCATTTTGATTGACACATCTCTATGCGCGTTTGAAATGAGGTTCCCACTGTTCCTAAAACTGCCGGTGTGATAAATGTAAAGGCAGTTATTATTCTTTATTTCATATTTTGTACTGTTGTTGGTGTGTCTCTATAAATCCTTCACAGATCCCCTTAAAAAGAAATTCATTTTTGTAATTTGGTAAATAAACAAAAATTAAAATCAAGGGATCATTTAAAAAATTTTATTCCTAAACAATCCACAAATCATTTTCATAAACAATGTTGTTCAATGGCTATTTTGCAGTGAAGTTGTTCAGATATTAATCTGTATTTTATTTAATTTTAGTATAGGTAAATGAAAATAGTAATATTTAATTAATTTTATCCAGTTTATAACTTGTAACATATATTTTATTATAAATCATTTTATATGCGTTATCAACTTCTCATGTACTGCATTATTTTTATTATTTTAAAATAATTACCTATACATACCCAATAAATAACACAACTGAGTGAATTTAAACAGTATCAATCACGAAATTTTACGTTGATATCAGTTTTTCTTTTGTTTAAAATGCATTCATGAATTCAATAAATCTACAAATTAATATTTCATTACATGCAAAATTTTTATTGATTTTGCTGTAGTATAATTAATTCAAAGTTGTGACAAAAATAATAAAATATTAGATATTTAGAAATTTCTCGTTTATTGTGCATTTACAAAAAGTACGATGGTATGTGGGATGCTAAGACAGCTACACAGTATGTCCTAAAAGAAACGCATAAACTTCATAAATTTTCTTCAATTTTGCGTTGCAATAATACAAAAACATCAATTAGTTATATCAGATTGCTCTTTTGTACATAATAAAAAAATTACACCTTTTTTTAAATTATAGCTCTTTTAAGAAAGAATTCAGTGATATATATTTTTTTCTTAACACAACCTAGGAAAAAGAAGATTTTCTTTCTTTACAAAGCAAAAAATTCATGGTGCTGTTCAGAACCCTGATTATGTTGTGTTTGTAGTAACTCATTTCGTTATTACTCCCTCAGGTTCTTTTATGTAAAGTTTGATATCACTTGTTTCCAAATTCTGATTTATTTGCCTAAAAATGCAATAAATTGAAATCACTTATTTGTACACTTTATAAAACTTAAAACACTCTGAATTTGTATTGAACCAATTATTTGTTTTAAAGTCGTGTTTCTTTGGCATTCGAATAAAATACTATATTGTTTCAGTAAGAGTAGAAGTGATTTGTGGCGAGTCTATAGACAAACTGTTTTATTAGGAGTAAAAGTGATACTTTTGTGTCGAGTCTGTAGACAATTCACAAAAGTGGCTTTTACTCCGAGTAAGATGTCTTATTTTTCTTCAAATGTCGATTAGATATAAACAAATAAAGTTAAAAAATTTAGTTGTGCGTTGCTATTAGCAACGGAAATGAAAGGCCGCTCGAGCGGAAGAAAAAGTGCTTTTATTTTCGTTGCTAATGACAACGCACAGCCGTCTGAAATGTCAAACTTTAATGTCATAAAATAAGTCAAAAATGCCATAATTTTCTGATGTTTGAAGAAAATAGAGTCTTGTTTTATTAGGAGTAAAAGTGATACTTCCGTGACGACTCTGTAGGCTTGCCGGACGAACGAAGAGTGGGGCAATTACAGGCGAGTCACAACAAATGGCTTTTACTCCGAATAAAACATGCTATTGTTTCTTCAAACGTCGATTAGCTGTAAAAAAATATAAAGATAAAGAAATCTAGAATTTCACCAACAAAAACGCATTATGTTAATATCACATGGTCGGCGTATTAAACAAAATACGTGTTGTTATGAATATATTGTACGCGTTGCTCGTTTTGATAAGTTTTGAGCGTCGTCACGATTTGTAAGTGTTTTAATAAATATTCCTTTGGTACTATTCTTTTAAACCACACTTATTCTAGATTAAAATGACAGGCTCAGTTTTTGATTGTACACCCCTTGAGGTTGCGAAAATTGTCGCAAATGCCATGAATAATTCATTACTTAAAAAATCGGGTAGTGTTTATGAAGCTGTATTTAGAAGATTCCAGACGTGGTGCGATCATTTTTTCGGGAGTCACACTTAATAATTGTTCGTTCAATATAACTTTCAAATAATTAAATTATCGTGTATTTTTATTTAATAATTAAAGCATATAATTGATTTATTTAATATATCGTTACTCATAAGCAACCAGTCGTACTTTTTCTACCGCTCACGGCGCCGGCGTCAGAAAAAGTACTTTTACCTCCGCTGCTAATAGCAGCGCACAGGTATCTGAAATGTCAAACTTTAACGCCAAGAAACGTCATGTTTTTCTGATGTTTGAAGAATAATATATTGTTTTATTAGGAGTAAAAGTGATACTTTTGTGACAAGGCTATAGATTACAGACGAGTTACAAAAGTCGCTTTTACTCTGAATAAGACATGTTATTTTTTCTTCAAACGTCGATTAACTATAAGAAAATAAATGTTAAAAATGTAGATGTGCGCTGCTATTAGCAACAGAAGTAAAAGTCCGCTCAAGCGGGAGAAAAAGTACTTTTATTTCTGTTGCTAATGGGAACGCACGGCCGTCGGAAATGTCAAACTTTAATGTCAAGGAATGAGTAAGAAATGTCACGATTTTCTGACGTTTGAAGAAAAAATAATATATTGCTTTATGTAGAGTTAAAGTGATATTTTGTGATGAGGATGTTCTTGACGGACGAGTGAAGCAGGAACAGTCGACTTTACTCCACATATAACATGTTATTTTTTCTTGAAACGCCGAATACAAATTAAGTAAATGCTGTTACTTTACCTTTGGTGCCGCTTGTGAGCGGCAGTAAAAGACTTTTACTTTAATACCAGAGTAATGACAGTTTATGGTCTTACTCTCAGTTTGTGGACCTCTGGAACTTCCACCCAGGACTTCGGCAAGCGAAGCTCCTCATCCCAGGACCCTTGTCGAAGAGGGCGGAACATGTACTGCATTTAGGCAGAAAGCAAGTTAACACCTGCACAACATCGGAGTGGTTAACAACCCCGAGTGTAGGTTTTGTGGAGAGGAGGAGGAAACTTCCGTCCACCTCCTAACCTCAAGCCCCAGTCTCAGAACTTGAGACACAAGCACTTCGGTATAGGCTTCCCTATGCCGGAGGAGGTAAGGAATGCCCTGCTGGGAAGGATTCTGGCCTTTGGTCTGGAGTCCGGCCTGGATGGGGACATCCTCTGATCAGTTAGCGGATGCACAATGGGCCAGTGGGCCTCAGTGCCGCGATTTATGATTGCACCGCTAAGAAGAAGAAGAAGAATGGCAGTTTAAGTTCACGAAATTTGTCCTAAGCATTTTGTTTCTTTGATGTTTGAAGAAAACCATTATTTATTTACCTAAAAATATGTTTTCCTTATACAGTATGTCCGCGGATGGGGTTAACAAGAGGTGTAATAGCTAAAAATAAAAATGTAGCAACACTGACTATTTTACTAAAAATTCACTTATTTCGGAAACATTGCAATATTGAAATTAAATTTTGGAATTGAACAGACCATATAATTTGCAACTAGTTTACTCTTACGGAATTTTTTGTTTATGTATTTTTTGAGCACCCCGCATACAAAATTTAATTTTTCTCAACGTCACTACTATTTTTTAGGCAAACAAAAACTTTTATAAAAAATAACATTTTTTTGAAAAGTTAAAATTTTTAGCTATTACACCCCATCCGCGGACATGCTGTGTGTAAAAATTCATAAGGAAAAAGTCATTCTTTAATAAATATATTGACTACTCTGAACCATAAAGAAATCGGCTTGGTGGTGTGATTTATTTACCCAGAATAACTTTTAATTTGCGACAAAGTCAATATTGAAGCAGGTTTTACTAATTTTTTCCTGTATATAAATAGAATAAAAAGTGAACACCTTATAACGTAACAGAGGATCTCTAGTTTAACTGCTCTGCAGATAATAACAGATAAAGCTACTATAGCTACTATACCATTCTGGAAAGTAGAGAATTTCAATTTTAATTTTAATTTTAACATTCTGAAGGAGCAGACCATTTTTCGGCGATCCACCAGCCATCCTAGTGCAAGAAGACATCGTCTGATTTAGCTAGGTCACTTATTATATCGCACTTTGTGCAGGATTGTAATATTTAGAGCCAGGGAAAATGAGATAAATAGAATGATTTATAAATACAAAACATTAATAAAAGATTTTTAATTGGTAATTGGCGCGTCCTAGCACGCAGATGGCCCGGGTTCTAATTTTGTCATTTGAATCGCTGTACGACGCAACGTTATGAAAGTGATTTTAAAAAAGTATAAAACTGTTTTCACGTTTTATTTTGTACAGAAACAACAATGTAAGCCTCTTATAAATATTCATAAAGATTACCATAATAAAATACTGTTCTGAATGTTCCCGTTTATTTTGGGAAGTCAATAAAAATTTTATTGCACAATATCTTTAAACAACTCCCTCCTTCTCTTTCTCTCCCTATACTTATCTATAAAAATTCTCGATATTAACGTCCATATTTATGACTATTTTTATCACTGGGTATTTCATTATTGAAATAAATTTTAGAACGGCATCAGTGTGTGAATAAGTGGAAAAACACACTCCACTACTTCCGTGTTTATAGAAAAATTATTGCCTCTGGTTTAACCCTTTATCGATCCCCAGTCACGGGTGTTTAGTGGAGGCAATACGTATGGTTTACGAACGTACAATGTGGTTAACCGGTTTATTTTTCATAATCCTAATAATTCAGAAGTAGGACCAAGGACTGATTTTAACGAGATATTAAGTGGTACAGGAGTGAACAAATAATTAGGAAATGTGAGATGAAGGGAAGAAAACTCTCTACGTGTGCATGAACTATTAAAGTTGTTAGATAATACACAAATACACTGCTGTGCGTAGCAGATCGCAGACACTACCTAACCCGAATAAGTGATGTAACGTGCCCACTACAAAATTTCACTAGCTCAGAAATCTCAGGGCGTTAAGCCCAAGTTAACATAAACTATTAGAAGCCACTGCTACGGGCATAAACTATTAGAAGATTTTAGTTTACTTATTTAACATAAAAATCACTGAGTGTTCCATTCGTAGTGGTCACAGACGAAATAATGACACTTTCTTTCAACATGGTATTACTGAAAAGAAACCCACTTGGGCTGCTGTGGCGTAGCAGATCGCAGATATTACCTAGAACGGATAAGCGATGTAACGTGCCCACGATAAAATTTCACTAGCTTAGACTATCTCAGGGCGTTAACATAAACTATTATAAATTAGTAGTTTAATTAAACAAATCACTGAGGGTTCCATTCGCAGCGGTCGCAGACGAAATAATGACACTTGCTTTAAACATGAAATGCACTATATTATAGAATTTACATATATTCATTGGTTCTCTAGCATGAAACCTGGCGATGTTCAAAAGGTGTGGCTAATTTTCCGATTAATAGGTAATAGCATAAATAAAGATGCCTCGTGTAGCTACACTTGGTTTACAACATGTGTTAAAATGAATATATATATATATAAATATATTTAATCACGGAGAACCACTGAAGGTGGTTCCCGGTAAAGCAAACAACACACTTATCTAGAATGGTACGATACCCAGACTTAGACGATGCAGAAACTGCAGCCCTACGGTGGTTCTTCGGGAAGAAAGGAATTGACCAGACGATGGGGTCGATTACAGCCTCTCCAGCTGTGGAATTTTCTACTCCTGTGGGTGTCTGTGGGCGTTCGAGCCTCGTCCATAGAACTTTCTACCCCTGGTGTGTGCGTATGGGCGTTCTAGCCTCGAACGTGGAACCCTAAAGATATACCGATTTAATTTGCACGGTCGGAAATGCACGTGAAGCGTGCCTAATGAGAGCAATTTAAATCTGACATAACCCACAAAAGAAATATAATTTACCTCTTACTATTAAGGGAAGCAATCCACCAAAACTACTAGAGAAGGCTACAGCTGAATGAATGGGGTCGAGTCCGTCTTACAAACCAGCGAGATACTTCCAAAGGAAAGCCTGTAAACTTGCAAAACACGTGGATAGAGATCGGGTAATATGACGATAGTGAGGTTAACTCATCTAAACACTTAAATCCTGCACCAGTAGTTAAAATTCGCTCCCAACAACAAAATATTCTGCTCAACAGAACAATAACAAATGGAGGAAATTTTCTTGGTGTTCAGAAACTCCGTTACGGATGTTTCATTGGTGCGATTGCTATTATGCGGCCCACAAAACGCAAATGCGTATCGCGGGTAGCATATGCAACAGATCCGCAACACGTGGTCTCAAATATATGGGCATAATATTATATAATAAAGTCCCTATTGCTATTAGGAATACAAATTTAAGCCATTTCAAAAATATCATTAAATAACAGTTACTTAAAGAATGTCGATATTCTGTACGAGAGTTTTTAAATAGTAACTTTCTCTAATGTGTATAACTGCTTAATTTTAATATTAGAGTTTACTTATTTCTCTTTTGGGTGGTTTAGTAGCGTAGTATTAAGTTCTACTGCATAATTATTCGTATTTATTTCGTAATCAATTTCAAAAATGTCATTAAAAACATTTACTTAAATAATGTTCTTATTCTGTTTAACAGTTTTAAATAATAACTTTGGCTGGGGTTAATATCTAGTAATTTTAATTTTAATGCTAACAATTTTTATTGTGTGCTTAGTTGCATATAGTGTATAATTATTGTTTTTATTTGTGTTTTTATTTCTAACTATTGTACTTTTACAGTGTATTGACATATCTTATACCATTTTGAATTATGATATTTTGAACAATAAATCAATTCTAATCTATAAAAAAATACATGAGAGAGTGGCATTTTATGATAAATTCCCCACGATTTTATTTTTAGTCGTAGTAAAAGTTATTTAAAAAAAAAAATTTATACATTTTTATTATCATAAAGCGTACAGTGCGATATAATTTGAAATTAAGGATACACCATTAACAGGAATATTAAAAATTATAGTCAAGTTACTATAACCTGCATCTCATCGCATATAAATTATTTACATCCCTTAAAGCAGATATTATCGCTTGTTATCTCTCGATGCCCTTAGATAAATCCTTGAGTACACACTATAAACTCGCAGGGATGCTGAAATAAGGACCTGGACCCTTGGTTAAGTAGCCATCTCTCTGAGAGTAACTCTCCAAGTATTGCCACCTCAAACTTATCGTATGTACAGGATTAATCCTTGAGACGTGGATAATTTTTATTGCCGCCTTATTTAAGGTACATGGTATTAAATGAAGGATAACTTTTGAAATATTTATTTTCTTAAGAGGGCTGGATAGTATTTGATTTTTCAAGAACACTTATCAAATTCAAATTTCAAATTCAAATATATTTCCAAAAAGAGTTATACAGTTATACAATATATTATGCAATATGTTTAGGTTATATGTAAAATTAATAAACGGTTAAATAGAAATAAGCGAAACAATGAAGTTAGCCTGCTGTGCAATCACCCAAACATGACCTGCTATATTTTTTAAATTAGAAATACATAATTTGTTTTTGTTAAAGTTATTGTGATTACTACCCCCTTTATCCCGGAAGGCTCTAGAAGAGTCTTGTGTGGGAAGGGGCTACACATTTAGAGACAAGGGACACACACCCAATATCCGTGTATAGTGGAAAAATCCCTCTCACAGTATTTTTCACTGCCACGACCGGGGATCGAACCCGGAACTTTTGGGTGAGAGGCAAGTGCTCACCTCTCGACCACCAGTCATACACCATCAATAATACAGTATCTTATAACCGATTTTACCAATGCATCATACACGGCAAGCAAACACTTTCTTGTAAGAATGTATCTTAATTGGTAAAATTTGGAGGTTATATCTCACTTTCTTTATAACAGAATTAACATGTTCAGTCCATCTCTGGTGATGGCCAATCGTTAAACGAAGGTATTTGATCGCAATTTTGGTAATCACAATTGCTTTTATGAACTCTTAGTCCTTGATTTTTCAGTTGATCATCCACTGAGATGGAAAACGTTAGGAATTTATTTTTTAAATATATATAAACTGTAGTTTAACCAACTGTATATTTTAGATAAACCATTTTCTGCCATCATATAGACAGATTCGCATGAGTCATTGACAAAAATCAGTGCTGTGTCATCAGCGTATGATAATAAATGACCTCCTAAATGATCAATGTTTGGATATTATTTATATATACAAGGAACAGTATCGGGACCAACACTATTCCTTGCAGTACACCCGTGTTTATTGATAATGACTCACTTGGAGAGCCGCCTATCTTAACACGCTGAATTTTATCTGCAAGATAATTTTTTATGATATTTAAGGTGGGCCCTCTTACATCAACATTAAAAAGTCGTTTTAAAAGAATCTCATGTGACACAGTGTCGAATGCCTCAGCCAAGTCGATAAACATGATAAGACATTTTTTATTTCCATTCATATTTGTGACAATTGTTTTTATAAAATCAATCGGTACTATAGTATACGGAAATTAGCAAAAATAGAAAAAAGAATTATAATAAGCTGATATTTTCTGAATCGACAGTTGATATGGGTAGGAATGTAGGATAAAAAAGTTCCCATTCCTAACTGGTGAGCTTTTTTCACCCTTATAATGACACCGTGCTGATTTTTCAATAATATTTTGGAAATGTGATGTTCTACGACAAATATAGAGGTATTGAAAAATATTCAGAATTAAATTTTCTATAAAACATGTTCTATAGGTCGTTTGCAGATTATTAAGGGTGTTTACGTTAATCGACAGCAAACTTAAGGGTCGGTAACAAAAACGCTTTTTGATGGAAACACAATATTTATCCAGCCTTGTAGCATTCGGTTTCAACAACATTTTATAAACTATATAGGATTTAATTAAAAAAGAACCAAAAATAGTCGTCAGCAATTTCTAAACCAAACTCGTTTCCACACCATCCGGAAAGTAGAGTTTGTCGGTGCGTTTTTTATGTGGTTTAACCGTAAGACCTAATCCACTAAAGGCTTTATTATTGCTCAAATTCAATTTTGTCGGTCCGTTCCGCATTAAAGCATGCTTGTCGGTGACAGTTTATACATATAGCCGAATATTTTAAGCCAACCTTTAAACATTCCGCAGCCCTTTTTGGAGGTACACGAAATTAACTCTAAAATTAATAAGGGAGGAGGTGGAGGTGGGAGTAGTCAAAACAGGTATTAAAATATCACCTGATTTCCTCCATCCCCATTTTTCTGGCTCTAAAACATTTCCATGTAAACCTGAATTTGGTGGTAAACCCACCACGAATGTTGTTGCGAAGCTGCAAACGTCTTAGGTAGCCTTGCCAAAGTAACCGTTTGACTAGAATTGCCAACCGAGGTGTTAAACAGAACATACCTCTGATGATTTATTGCCGTTTAATTTTTTGGTGCATTATATAGTGCAAGGGCAAATATTTCCCCAGCCTCAGTTATATCCTGTTTTGTAGCATTTGGTTTGCTAAAGGTTTTAACAACTTCTTGTAAATTTGTTCTCGAGTTTAATAAATTTATAGTTTGGAGTTTGCCTTTTCTAAAAAAAGCAGACGTTATGTCACTACTACTAAATGCATGAGCAAATAGAACTGTTTTTCTTGAGTTCTTAAGGACATTTGACAACTGTAAATCTTTAGAACTATAAACTCTGTTTATGAGTAAGACGGTTAGGATTGTGTTGGATCATTTGAAATATTATCGGGCTGCGTTATGTTCGATTAAGTACCGTATTCAATATAATCAGACTTTCATTTTTGTTTAACCCTACAGTTTACGATTTAATAACATAAAAAGTAACAGAAATATCGATACATAATACACAATCTTTTTTGTAGAGAATTTTGTGCCAAGTCTTTTTCTATACTTAAGCTTTTTCCCTAAGATAAAGCGTTTAAGAGATATTGTAAAAGAACAGTCCGTAAAGTGGGTGAGATAGGGATGAAGCTTACTTTTTTTATATGCATTCTTACACACATAAGCTAACTATTATAGACATTTTAGCTTATTATAATTTTTTTCTTCTACTCCACATAAATTTGCCTAATTTCCATATACTACTAGTATTCTTTTTAAAGCAAAACTGTGTCGATGTAAATATGTTATGTTTTCAAAGAATGAAGTTAATATATTTTTTAGATATTTTTGAAATATTTTAGCGGAATAGATCTGTAATTATTTCTGTTTTTCGAGTTTCCTGTTTTAAACACTGGTGTTACGATAGATTCTTTCGATTGGCTTGGCAACACGGTAGTTTTAAGGGATAGATTTATTATATGCATTAATGGTTCTATGGCATGTTCGTGAATTTTTTTAAAGAGTGACGCTTTTATTTCCATTTAGAGGTTTTATGAAGATAGATGATTGAATACTAGTGGTTCCAGGCACGAGTTCCAGTTCTATGTTAATTTTTTCTGCCATTTTAGTGCCAACGTAATTAAAGATGTTGGTTTTCTTTATCGTTAGCTATTAGTATATTATTATCGTTATATATTTTAATATTATTTGAAATTTTGTTTTTTAAACTACAGTTTGTAGAATCATTTATTATTTCCCAAGTTTTTTTACTATCGCCATGTACAGTTTTGAGCTTTTCTTTACAATAATTGTTTTTGTATCTTTTAATAGTCTCTTAGTTGTAATTTCTGTATCTTACATATTCAACTCTTAATTCATCGTATTACGTATTAATCTTTTTTTCAGACCGTCTCTATGATATGTAGAATTAATTATTCTTTCATCTACGGCGCTTGGAATGTTCGTACTTTGAACGACAGCACTCGCACCGATCGGCCTGAAAGAAGAACTGCTCTAATAGATAGAGAACTTCACCGACTCAATGTTGACGTTGCAGCTCTCAGCGAAACTCGATTTTTGGAGGAAGGCTCTCTCACAGAAAAGTACTACACCTTCTATTGGAAAGGTCTTCCCACCAATTCAAGAAGACAACATGGAGTAGGATTTGCCGTTCGGAATCAACTTGTATCCAACTTAACACAAGTACCACAAAGCCTATCCGAGCGTCTAATGCTGCTACGCTATGAGCTATCAGATGGCAACGCGGTAAATCTAATAAGCGCCTACGCTCCCACTCTGAATGCAAGTCACGAAACCAAGGAAAGCTTCTATCAACAGCTGGAAGAAACCCTCTGTAGAATGCCTAAAACGAAACGACTCGTTATTCTTGGCGTTTTTAACGCTAGAGTAGGGAGAGATGCAGACACCTGGCCAGGCATCATAGGCAAGAACGGTTTGGGCAACATGAACGCTAACGGTCAACTACTCCTAACTAAATGCGCCGAACATTGTCTAGTTATAACAAACACCATTTTCCGACAAAAGGATAAATTTAAAGGCACCTGGCGTCACCCCAGATCAGGTCACTGGCATCTACTGGACTATGTTATCGTACGTAGGAAGCATCTCAAGGACGTCCAAATTACAAAGGCGCGCATTGATAGCGAATGTTGGACCGATCATCGTCCTGTTTTCTCTAAAATGAAAATTGTTATGAGACCCAAACACCGAAGAACTCAAGTAAAACGTACACTCCGTCTCTGTATTAGTAAATTGCGTGACCAACGGACCGTCGAACAGCTAAAGCAAAAAGTTCAAGAGAATTTGAGTGCACTAGAAGAAACCAATTCTGTAGATGTCGCTGCTACCTGGACACAAATTAAAGACAGTTTAAAAAGTGCGAGTGAGGAAATTCTTGGCACTGCAGCAAGTAAAAAACAGGAGGACTGGTTCAATGATAATGAAGCTTTTATACAAGAACTTCTTGACCGCAAACATATTGCCTTCCAAAACGCTATCAACCACCCCAACGACTCATCAAAAGCAGAAGCTTTTACCCAATCTAAGTATGAAACGCAACGCGAAATCAGAAGAATAAAGAACGAGTGGTGGGCAAGCAAGGCCAGAGAAATTCAAAGGTACGCCGATTCACACGACTACAGGAATTTCTTTCAAGGAGTAAAAGCAGTGTACGGCCCCAGTCGGAAAAATATGTGCCCTATTAAAGATTTAAATGGAAATCTCCTCAAAGAAGACCAGGAAATAAGAGCCCGATGGAAGGAACACTACTCTAACATTCTTAACCAGCAAAGTCAAGCCGATCACGATATTATAAATCTTATCCCTCAATATGCCACCTTCGAAGACTTAGATAAACCACTAACAACGGAAGAGATCTTAACCGCCATTGGGCAGCTAAAAAATAACAAATCTCCCGGCGCCGACTCACTCCCAGCTGAGATCTTTAAAGCTGTGTCGTCAGAGCTCATACCCTACCTCAAAAAACTGTTTGATGTCGTGTGGGAAAGTGGTCAAGCTCCGCAGGAGTTTCGTGATACACTTTTAATCAACCTCTTCAAAAACAAAGGGAGCGCTGCGGACTGTGGAAATTACAGGGGTATAGCTCTCCTGGCTGTTGGAGGGAAGATACTCACTAAAGCGATGGCAAATAGGCTAACACCTGTATGGAAAAGTTACTTCCTGAAACACAGAGTGGCTTTAGACCAAACCGAGGCACATCGGATTTAATCTTCACACTTAAAGAGCTTCAAGAAAAAGCACTCGAACATCAAGGGGAAATTCACATGGCCTTCATTGATAGTAGTGAGGAAATGACAGAGGTTCGGTTCAGGAGCAGGAGCAGTGATCAGTGATCAGTGATCAGTTTAGGGGTGGGGGGCAATTAGTGTGGTGGGGGTAATTAGACTGGTGGGGGGTAATTAGATTAGTGAGAAGTAATTAGAGTGATGGGATGTAAGTACGGTGGTGGGAGGTAATTAGACTAATATGATGTAATTAGAGTGGTGGGAGGTAATTAAGGGGGCGGGGCTTAGGGGGTGGGACGTTAGAGGGCGGGGCCTATGAAAGGTGGTGGTGGGGGGCAATTAGATTAGTAAGAAGTAATTAAAGTGGTGTGATGTAATTGTAGTGGTGGGAGGTAATTAGAGTGATGTGATGTAATTGTGGTGGTGGGGGGCAATTAGATTAGTAAGAAGTAATTAAAGTGGTGTGATGTAATTGTAGTGGTGGGAGGTAATTAGAGTGATGTGATGTAATTAAAGTGGTGTGATGTAATTGTAGTAGTGGGAGGTAATTAGAATGTTGTGATGTAATTGTGGTGGTGGGGGGCAATTAGATTAATAAGAAGTAATTAAAGTGGTGTGATGTAATTGTAGTGGTGGGAGGTAACTAGAGTGGTGTGATGTAATTGTAGTGGTGGGAGGTAATTAGAATGTTGTGATGTAATTATATTAGTGAGAAGTAATTAAAGTGGCGTGATGTAATTGTGGTGGTGGGGGGGCAATTAGATTAGTAAGAAGTAATTAAGTGGTGGGAGGTAATTGTAGTGGTGTGATGTAATTATTGTGGTGGGGATGACTCAATTAAGGTGGTGTGATGTAATTATTGTGGTGGGGATGACTCAATTAAGGTGGTGTGATGTAATTATAGTGGTGGGAGGTAATTAAAGTCGTGTGATGTAATTGTAGTGGTGGGGGGTAATTGGAGTGGTGTGGTAATTAGAGTGATGGGATGCAATTAGAGTGGTGGGAGGTAATTAAAGTACTGTGGTAATTAGAGGACAATTACAGGTAATTTAAGTAAAAATAAAGGTAATTGCAGTAAAAATAATGGTGATTAAAGCAATTATGGTCAATCCATCCGTCTAGCCGTTCGTATGCAGACAGTTAAATAATTCTCTATTATGTTGTATTGTCTTATTGCACTTTGTATTTTTTTACGATGAGATAACAAACATTCATTCATGATTATATACCTAACCACTTTATTTACCTGCCTTATCCTTATGCTGATAAACAATTGCGACCTATCTGTCTTATCTTTATATCGATCAACAATTATTTTACCTGTCTTATCTTTAGGGACATCTGTCTTATCCTATGCTGATTTATGAGATGTACATTTACGACCTGCCTGTCTTATCCACCGAGATTTTTATCAGTGAATTTGTGAAAGGGGACATTTGCATTGTTATTTCAGTACATGCAGCGTACCCTCTTTATGGCTTTTGTGTACTTAACATCTTGACATCACAAGTGAGGAGAACGTGTAGCTGTTTATTTTAGTTTTTATTTTTTAGAATTGAAACACATGATTTACATTTTCTTATATTATTTATTACCTATTCTGTCACATTACTATTTTCATACTATTTATTACCTATTCTACTACATTACTAACTAATTGTCTTTTTATTTTATCTTGCACCAAAAAATCCACTTTGAACTGATCCATCCAATGCATTATAGGTCAAGTAGGCATCGTGAAGTATAAGTTCAGGGAACTTTGTTTTTCGTGTCTCAAACTCTGTTATTATGTCAACTCTATAGTGTGGTAATAATTAGAATGGTGGGAGGTAATTGTATTCTTCTGATCATGCGTGGTGAGAGTGACTACTAATATAAATAGAATACTTCTGCATCACACAATTAAAACCTATCGTCGATAAGTCAAGAGCTAGCAAGTGAATGTTGTGCAACCATCCGATAGTAAACAATAATAAATTGACAATATATTTTCATCATCACATTTTGTGTAAGTTGATAAAAAAAATTATCCTTTCTGAATATGTATGATTAATATGTTTGTTTTATTTTATTTATTTTTTTATTTTAGTCCAACTGACAATGTGGATGCAATATTCAGCTCAACGGTGGGTACGGGCAGAAGACATTAAATCGGCCATTGAAAGGTTGTCTTGTGAACTGAGTGACTTAATCAAGGATTCGCAGCATTCATTAGTTTATGATACAAATGTCTTCTACGATATTGAAGAAACTGAACGCATTGAAAAAGATTGCAGGACGTATGCTGCTGGTGCAAATCTATGTTACAAATATTCACGAGGCTTTTTAAATTTGGACGAATTTTGTGAGCATATGATTAGAATAGAATTAAGACACTTTCTATATGACTTAGTGAAGTACCTGCCTAAGGAACTTATTGAAAAATATCAACTGGACCAGTCTGATGGTGATACGGGCAGTTAAATAATTCTCTATATTGTATTTATTGTTAGATATAAATAATTATTATATTGTCATATTGCACAATTATAGTATCTTAAAAAAAGTTCTTTGTATTTTCATATATTATGGTGAGGTTAGAAATAAAACAAATATTAAAATAATGCATGTATTTCATTACCTATCTTGATTACATAACTAAGAGGTATACCTTAATAAACCTAAAGAGTTTTTATTCCAATTTTACATTTAAATCTATGATATATTTTGTAAAGAAAGTGAACATTGCAAGAGCATAATGACAATAATTATTATTAAGAAGCCAGTATACAGTACCGAACACGGTAGCTCGGGTAATACCATCACCATCTATTAGACCCTACAATAGTGTACCTAAAGTGTGTTTACTTTAAGCAGAAATCCGCCCTACCTTAAATTTACTTCATCTTATGTAGTTTCAAAACCTCATGAGCTTTGCCTTCATATGCAAAGATACATAACTTCGGCCATCGCGTCGGTCGGCTCAATTACATGAATACTGATCTCCGGTTTTGTGTTGTTTTAAATATTGTTTAAAGACTATATGCATACTACTGTATTAGTATTAATCACTATAATTGAAACATATAAGTAATTTATTTTGTCAAACTTATGTAACGAGGTATATGGTAGATAACTGAGTAAATGTTTTCAAAATGTACTCATAACGGGCGCATTTCATGGGGGTTTTGAAAGTACTCTACACGTTCAAACAAAGTTAGGAATTAGAAAAGAGTATATTTATGCCATTTAGTTTGATACCTGGTAGACGACGCATAAAGTGATAATAGTATGTGGTGTATATTGTCTTGGACTATGTTTTCAATATGTAGGGTTAGAATTACTATCCCGTCGAAGTCTAGAAAATAAATTATTAAAGGTTTTAAATATCAACTAAATTCGTGTACATCAAGGCAATTTGATTAGTATTGAGAGCTCGTTACATTGGTACGTGTTTATTTATGCCTACGCACGCCTGTGTTATTTTACACCACCACGTACATTACTCCTTAAAATCGGAGACATTAGAAATTTAGATTGTTGAAATGGCGAACAAAATAATGGGGTCCCATAAGCCCCTCCTATCTATTGGAAACAAAGAAAACGTATATGTTTACAAATAATTTATTTAAAAATAATGAAGTTATCTTCAACGAAGTCGCGAACGGCGTTATCGGTAAAGAGAATTTCATCTGTTATAATAATTTTATAATAGTTTTTTTACTTAACATTTACTAACATAATTTTGTACTTGTCATTATTGTGCTCTAACATCAGTTTTGTAACATTCTTAGTAAATAGTTTTAAATGACCAGAGGTTTTAATTTCACTGGGTAAAACATTGTATAAGCGTAAACAATCACTAAACGTACGCTTTTTTTATAATTTTCAATAGATCCCACTGGATAATTGTGCAATTTAGCTCTTAACTAAGAAAGGTGATTAAGATAGGTGTACTCGATTTTTTGTCTATTTTATACATTAAAACGCTAGCAAAACTTTACTGATATGCTTGTGAAAAATAACAAAATAAATGAAAATTACTAAACTAGAATACAAACGTGCATAAATTTAAGTACCTCTGCTGTACTTTAGGCTAGAATTAGAAGGACAACAACCATAACAAACAATAATTACAAGGCGGCTCTCTTTACGGTCTGTAAAAAAGTTTACATTTAACGAGTAAAGAGAATTTACTCAATAACTCCAAATCTAAAATGTTATACTTCACTTAACACCCATTTACAATTTGATTTTGTATGTACTTCTTTATATTTACTATTTAAATCCATAATTAGAGGGCAATAAGTATATATCTAACTCGCCAACAGAGGTACCTCATATTAATGGCATTTCAAAGCCGTCCATGACTACTGGTTCACTGCTGTCAATCTTAAGTATTTTTAATTTGTTAATGTATTGCATTGTACTATATTTTTATCCTTTTACCTTCGTAAAGATATGGTAGTACTTTATACCACGAAACCAGTAGCCGCCTATTATAGAGTTTGTGAGGTAAAAGACCTTTAAATTTTTCTAATTTCGAACCTATAAAAAATTGTACCTACCCGTAATTTCGTTTTAAGTTGCATTTAAACTCGCATATAATGACAGGTAACACTGTAACAGTTGGGATTCTCTGTTGTTAAATCCTAACATATGAGATCTGTTTACTGCCAGGCAGTGCCAGGCGGTAGATAGAATATCCTTGAAATCAAATAACAATGTTTACGTATCTGTTTGCGGTCAAAAATTTACTATAACAAATAATCTACGTCGACACTAGAGATTTAGCTGTAATGTAAATTCGCAACAAAACGTTACATTTATGTCAAATTTATGTAATAATACGAAAAATAAGTTAAGTAAAAATTTGTTGCTCCGCATAAACGACAGCCACTTACAAAAAGCTATGTACTATGTGATGGAGTCGACGTGATCGCGCAAAACAAATAAAAATATATATCATTTACAAAACACCTTATATGCACGACTATGTTGGTAGGCAGAGTGAACTGAGAAAGACGTCTGATATACTTATAATATATGAATTGAAATGGGAAAGAAAGAAAATGGCTTTATATATCCCATCCTATCTACGGAAACCATAGAAAACGCAAGTGTTTAGAAATAATTTATTTAAAAAATGAAGTTCTACAACAAATGAAGTATGAAGTCCTAAAAAGCGTGTGTTATAATTTTAGATCAGAATAGATTTTTTATTTAGCATAAGCTATTCACAATAGTAATATAATTTTGTACCTAGTCATTATTGTGTTGTAACATCTATTGTATATAGTTTTGTAAAACGTAGGAGCGTAAACAATCACTAAAAGTTGACAATTTTTATAGTTTTCAGCTGATCTCACCGGATAATTGTGCAATTTAGCTAGGTAGACACTAGATTTTTGTCAATTCTATATATTAAAACGTTAGCACATCAATTTCAGGAAATTTTATAGATGAATTCCTGGCAGATTTAATAAAAAGTTATTATAGCCGCTAATTAATACTAAGTCAATTAATTTAATATGGTAATTACTTTTACACAATTAATATCGATATAATATGCTAATTTATCGCTCAATTAAATCCATTATTGTATATTGCATTAAAAATAGCTTCTTTTTCTGTTCTATGTACTTTCAAAATTTTTAACTGTATCGAGACTGCCAATATAGAGGTCGATGTAAGTACTATTTACAATAGGTATATGAAAGACATAGTGTCTACACTAATAGATCTTGAAAGATAAGACTCTCATGCTACCTATATAAGTAACGAATCTTGGAAATAAATAAATAACACAGAAATTAGACAACCCCCAATTCCAGAAGCCAGAGCTAGTGCGATTGCCCTATCGACCAGACCAGACAAATACATTTATATATAGAACAACGTTGATTGTGCGGCATATAAACTAATGTTAGTATTATTAGAAAAGCAATCTAAGACGACGAGACAAATATAAACTTAGTATATACCTACATAAATCTTTTTACACAAAAAGTTTACTAAAATGGGTCAGCAAAAGGTAGTTTATAACAAACCAATTTATGTGGGTTTTTGCATCTTGGAATTGTCAAAGACGGTATTGTACAACGCGATCAAAGAGAGTTTGGGGATAAGACGTCTCTTTTATACTGTGATACTGATAGTTTGATTCTAAAAATAATGACAGAAAATTTGTATGACTTTATACTAGATAACCGGGATAAATTCGATACTTCAAATTATCAAGAAGGAAATATATTAGTGTCAGTATTACAAGCAGCAAATGACGTAATTTCCCCCGAATTCTTTGTTCATGGGTGGAATCAATATTTTTATTAATCTGTATATTCACGTAATCAAAAAGTCATGAGTACTTCACCTCTTTTTTTAATGTCCTCTTGGAGCTATAAGTTAAAAAGTTCTTCTATGGTAAAACGATACGTGTCTATAAAAAAAATGTGTATCTAAATTACAGATTAGCATCTAAGGATTTACTAAAGATGACACCATTGTACTTTTAAATGGATGAGCCCGGTTGTCAAAGGTAGACAATTAAAGAATTTTATGGCATAAAAATTTATGACTACGTGATTTTAGAAGTCGTAAACATTAAACAAGCAATGGTAATGGCCAAATTCGAACTTATTGTCCTTGAATACAAAAAACAAAATATATCACTTTCTCGCCGAATACAATGGGTCAAACCAATATAAATATCACATAGCATGACTGCAACAACATATTAATTTGTAATTGCGGCAAATTTATAGAGATAACAGACCAAATGAAGTATTTAGGTATCCACTTCCAGTTTTTAAAGTGACATCAACACATAGATTTCTGAATAACAAATTATGCAAATTATTACATAAATTTTATTAGATCCGAAACATCTTTAATACAAAAAACCACAATTAACGTTTTCAAGGCATTGATTGAATCAATAATAAAAATGGAATAGTCATTTGGGGGATCGACCTATGATACGACTTTAGATAAATTAAAACATAATTCAAAAGCGCTTTATTAAAATTATTCTCAACCAACCGAAACAATATAGTACAAAATTACTATTTGAAGAGTCAGTTAGACATTGATACCACATATAATCCTATCTTTGAACTATAAAAATTTCCTGAAATTGATGGATCCTTCGGGATATCAAATATATTTCCGTCTTGATAATTTGAAGTATCGAATTTGTCCCGGTTATCTAGTATAAAGTCATACAAATTTTCTGTCATTATTTTTAGAATCAAACTATCAGTATCACAGTATAAAAGAGACGTCTTATCCCCAAACTCTCTTTGATCGCGTTGTACAATACCGTCTTTGACAATTCCAAGATGCAAAAACCCACATAAATTGGTTTGTTATAAACTACCTTTTGCTGACCCATTTTAGTAAACTTTTTGTGTAAAAAGATTTATGTAGGTATATACTAAGTTTATATTTGTCTCGTCGTCTTAGATTGCTTTTCTAATAATACTAACATTAGTTTATATGCCGCACAATCAACGTTGTTCTATATATAAATGTATTTGTCTGGTCTGGTCGATAGGGCAATCGCACTAGCTCTGGCTTCTGGAATTGGGGGTTGTCTAATTTCTGTGTTATTTATTTATTTCCAAGATTCGTTACTTATATAGATAGCATGAGAGTCTTATCTTTCAAGATCTATTAGTGTAGACACTATGTCTTTCATATACCTATTGTAAATAGTACTTACATCGACCTCTATATTGGCAGTCTCGATACAGTTAAAAATTTTGAAAGTACATAGAACAGAAAAAGAAGCTATTTTTAATGCAATATACAATAATGGATTTAATTGAGCGATAAATTAGCATATTATATCGATATTAATTGTGTAAAAGTAATTACCATATTAAATTAATTGACTTAGTATTAATTAGCGGCTATAATAACTTTTTATTAAATCTGCCAGGAATTCATCTATAAAATTTCCTGAAATTGATGTGCTAACGTTTTAATATATAGAATTGACAAAAATCTAGTGTCTACCTAGCTAAATTGCACAATTATCCGGTGAGATCAGCTGAAAACTATAAAAATTGTCAACTTTTAGTGATTGTTTACGCTCCTACGTTTTACAAAACTATATACAATAGATGTTACAACACAATAATGACTAGGTACAAAATTATATTACTATTGTGAATAGCTTATGCTAAATAAAAAATCTATTCTGATCTAAAATTATAACACACGCTTTTTAGGACTTCATACTTCATTTGTTGTAGAACTTCATTTTTTAAATAAATTATTTCTAAACACTTGCGTTTTCTATGGTTTCCGTAGATAGGATGGGATATATAAAGCCATTTTCTTTCTTTCCCATTTCAATTCATATATTATAAGTATATCAGACGTCTTTCTCAGTTCACTCTGCCTACCAACATAGTCGTGCATATAAGGTGTTTTGTAAATGATATATATTTTTATTTGTTTTGCGCGATCACGTCGACTCCATCACATAGTACATAGCTTTTTGTAAGTGGCTGTCGTTTATGCGGAGCAACAAATTTTTACTTAACTTATTTTTCGTATTATTACATAAATTTGACATAAATGTAACGTTTTGTTGCGAATTTACATTACAGCTAAATCTCTAGTGTCGACGTAGATTATTTGTTATAGTAAATTTTTGACCGCAAACAGATACGTAAACATTGTTATTTGATTTCAAGGATATTCTATCTACCGCCTGGCACTGCCTGGCAGTAAACAGATCTCATATGTTAGGATTTAACAACAGAGAATCCCAACTGTTACAGTGTTACCTGTCATTATATGCGAGTTTAAATGCAACTTAAAACGAAATTACGGGTAGGTACAATTTTTTATAGGTTCGAAATTAGAAAAATTTAAAGGTCTTTTACCTCACAAACTCTATAATAGGCGGCTACTGGTTTCGTGGTATAAAGTACTACCATATCTTTACGAAGGTAAAAGGATAAAAATATAGTACAATGCAATACATTAACAAATTAAAAATACTTAAGATTGACAGCAGTGAACCAGTAGTCATGGACGGCTTTGAAATGCCATTAATATGAGGTACCTCTGTTGGCGAGTTAGATATATACTTATTGCCCTCTAATTATGGATTTAAATAGTAAATATAAAGAAGTACATACAAAATCAAATTGTAAATGGGTGTTAAGTGAAGTATAACATTTTAGATTTGGAGTTATTGAGTAAATTCTCTTTACTCGTTAAATGTAAACTTTTTTACAGACCGTAAAGAGAGCCGCCTTGTAATTATTGTTTGTTATGGTTGTTGTCCTTCTAATTCTAGCCTAAAGTACAGCAGAGGTACTTAAATTTATGCACGTTTGTATTCTAGTTTAGTAATTTTCATTTATTTTGTTATTTTTCACAAGCATATCAGTAAAGTTTTGCTAGCGTTTTAATGTATAAAATAGACAAAAAATCGAGTACACCTATCTTAATCACCTTTCTTAGTTAAGAGCTAAATTGCACAATTATCCAGTGGGATCTATTGAAAATTATAAAAAAAGCGTACGTTTAGTGATTGTTTACGCTTATACAATGTTTTACCCAGTGAAATTAAAACCTCTGGTCATTTAAAACTATTTACTAAGAATGTTACAAAACTGATGTTAGAGCACAATAATGACAAGTACAAAATTATGTTAGTAAATGTTAAGTAAAAAAACTATTATAAAATTATTATAACAGATGAAATTCTCTTTACCGATAACGCCGTTCGCGACTTCGTTGAAGATAACTTCATTATTTTTAAATAAATTATTTGTAAACATATACGTTTTCTTTGTTTCCAATAGATAGGAGGGGCTTATGGGACCCCATTATTTTGTTCGCCATTTCAACAATCTAAATTTCTAATGTCTCCGATTTTAAGGAGTAATGTACGTGGTGGTGTAAAATAACACAGGCGTGCGTAGGCATAAATAAACACGTACCAATGTAACGAGCTCTCAATACTAATCAAATTGCCTTGATGTACACGAATTTAGTTGATACTTAAAACCTTTAATAATTTATTTTCTAGACTTCGACGGGATAGTAATTCTAACCCTACATATTGAAAACATAGTCCAAGACAATATACACCACATACTATTATCACTTTATGCGTCGTCTACCAGGTATCAAACTAAATGGCATAAATATACTCTTTTCTAATTCCTAACTTTGTTTGAACGTGTAGAGTACTTTCAAAACCCCCATGAAATGCGCCCGTTATGAGTACATTTTGAAAACATTTACTCAGTTATCTACCATATACCTCGTTACATAAGTTTGACAAAATAAATTACTTATATGTTTCAATTATAGTGATTAATACTAATACAGTAGTATGCATATAGTCTTTAAACAATATTTAAAACAACACAAAACCGGAGATCAGTATTCATGTAATTGAGCCGACCGACGCGATGGCCGAAGTTATGTATCTTTGCATATGAAGGCAAAGCTCATGAGGTTTTGAAACTACATAAGATGAAGTAAATTTAAGGTAGGGCGGATTTCTGCTTAAAGTAAACACACTTTAGGTACACTATTGTAGGGTCTAATAGATGGTGATGGTATTACCCGAGCTACCGTGTTCGGTACTGTATACTGGCTTCTTAATAATAATTATTGTCATTATGCTCTTGCAATGTTCACTTTCTTTACAAAATATATCATAGATTTAAATGTAAAATTGGAATAAAAACTCTTTAGGTTTATTAAGGTATACCTCTTAGTTATGTAATCAAGATAGGTAATGAAATACATGCATTATTTTAATATTTGTTTTATTTCTAACCTCACCATAATATATGAAAATACAAAGAAATTTTTTTAAGATACTATAATTGTGCAATATGACAATATAATAATTATTTATATCTAACAATAAATACAATATAGAGAATTATTTAACTGCCCGTATCACCATCAGACTGGTCCAGTTGATATTTTTCAATAAGTTCCTTAGGCAGGTACTTCACTAAGTCATATAGAAAGTGTCTTAATTCTATTCTAATCATATGCTCACAAAATTCGTCCAAATTTAAAAAGCCTCGTGAATATTTGTAACATAGATTTGCACCAGCAGCATACGTCCTGCAATCTTTTTCAATGCGTTCAGTTTCTTCAATATCGTAGAAGACATTTGTATCATAAACTAATGAATGCTGCGAATCCTTGATTAAGTCACTCAGTTCACAAGACAACCTTTCAATGGCCGATTTAATGTCTTCTGCCCGTACCCACCGTTGAGCTGAATATTGCATCCACATTGTCAGTTGGACTAAAATAAAAAAATAAATAAAATAAAACAAACATATTAATCATACATATTCAGAAAGGATAATTTTTTTTATCAACTTACACAAAATGTGATGATGAAAATATATTGTCAATTTATTATTGTTTACTATCGGATGGTTGCACAACATTCACTTGCTAGCTCTTGACTTATCGACGATAGGTTTTAATTGTGTGATGCAGAAGCATTCTATTTATATTAGTAGTCACTCTCACCACGCATGATCAGAAGAATACAATTACCTCCCACCATTCTAATTATTACCACACTATAGAGTTGACATAATAACAGAGTTTGAGACACGAAAAACAAAGTTCCCTGAACTTATACTTCACGATGCCTACTTGACCTATAATGCATTGGATGGATCAGTTCAAAGTGGATTTTTTGGTGCAAGATAAAATAAAAAGACAATTAGTTAGTAATGTAGTAGAATAGGTAATAAATAGTATGAAAATAGTAATGTGACAGAATAGGTAATAAATAATATAAGAAAATGTAAATCATGTGTTTCAATTCTAAAAAATAAAAACTAAAATAAACAGCTACACGTTCTCCTCACTTGTGATGTCAAGATGTTAAGTACACAAAAGCCATAAAGAGGGTACGCTGCATGTACTGAAATAACAATGCAAATGTCCCCTTTCACAAATTCACTGATAAAAATCTCGGTGGATAAGACAGGCAGGTCGTAAATGTACATCTCATAAATCAGCATAGGATAAGACAGATGTCCCTAAAGATAAGACAGGTAAAATAATTGTTGATCGATATAAAGATAAGACAGATAGGTCGCAATTGTTTATCAGCATAAGGATAAGGCAGGTAAATAAAGTGGTTAGGTATATAATCATGAATGAATGTTTGTTATCTCATCGTAAAAAAATACAAAGTGCAATAAGACAATACAACATAATAGAGAATTATTTAACTGTCTGCATACGAACGGCTAGACGGATGGATTGACCATAATTGCTTTAATCACCATTATTTTTACTGCAATTACCTTTATTTTTACTTAAATTACCTGTAATTGTCCTCTAATTACCACAGTACTTTAATTACCTCCCACCACTCTAATTGCATCCCATCACTCTAATTACCACACCACTCCAATTACCCCCCACCACTACAATTACATCACACGACTTTAATTACCTCCCACCACTATAATTACATCACACCACCTTAATTGAGTCATCCCCACCACAATAATTACATCACACCACCTTAATTGAGTCATCCCCACCACAATAATTACATCACACCACTACAATTACCTCCCACCACTTAATTACTTCTTACTAATCTAATTGCCCCCCCACCACCACAATTACATCACGCCACTTTAATTACTTCTCACTAATATAATTACATCACAACATTCTAATTACCTCCCACCACTACAATTACATCACACCACTCTAGTTACCTCCCACCACTACAATTACATCACACCACTTTAATTACTTCTTATTAATCTAATTGCCCCCCACCACCACAATTACATCACAACATTCTAATTACCTCCCACTACTACAATTACATCACACCACAATTACATCACATCACTCTAATTACCTCCCACCACTACAATTACATCACACCACTTTAATTACTTCTTACTAATCTAATTGCCCCCCACCACCACAATTACATCACATCACTCTAATTACCTCCCACCACTACAATTACATCACACCACTTTAATTACTTCTTACTAATCTAATTGCCCCCCACCACCACCTTTCATAGGCCCCGCCCTCTAACGTCCCACCCCCTAAGCCCCGCCCCCTTAATTACCTCCCACCACTCTAATTACATCATATTAGTCTAATTACCTCCCACCACCGTACTTACATCCCATCACTCTAATTACTTCTCACTAATCTAATTACCCCCCACCAGTCTAATTACCCCCACCACACTAATTGCCCCCCACCCCTAAACTGATCACTGATCACTGATCACTGCTCCTGCTCCTGAACCGAACCTCTGTCATTTCCTCACTACTATTGATTTAACCAAGGCGTTTGACTCGGTGGATAGGGAAGTGCTCTGGAAAATTATGTTCCGTTTATGTATCCCTAGAAAATTTGTGGAAGTATGTCGCAGTCTACATACAAACAACAACGCCCAGGTTATGTATAATAATGAGGCAACCGAACCTTTCCATACCCTCACTGGAGTTAGGCAGGGATGTGTCCTGGCACCCCTACTCTTTAATTTGTTTACCACTGCTCTAACAATTATTGTTGACAACAAACTGAAAGTCAGAGGAATAGGTCTCAGATACCGTTTTGATGGCGGTCTCTTTAACATAAGGCGCTTTAGAGCTTTCACGAAGACACGCACACGATTCATTTGTGATCTCCAGTATGAGGATGACTGTGCACTTTTAGCCTCTACGCCGGAAAAGCTCCAAGAACTTTTAGATGTGTATGCCCAGAGCTATGATTCCTTGGGACTTAAAATCAACATTGGAAAGACTAAGATTATGTCAACTCCTCATCAAGTGAACCAAATAGACATTACACTTAACGGAAATTCTCTTGAAGTGGTGGATCAGTTCAATTACTTAGGCAACGTTGTTAATGACAAAGCAAACATGGACAGCGAGATTCGCAATAGAATTAACGCTGCATCTAGAGCACTCTGGGGACTTAGAGAGAGAGTATTTGACAACCACGATCTTGCTTTGTCAACGAAAATGGCTGTCTATAGAGCAGTTGTCATTCCAACACTGCTATATGGATGTGAAAGCTGGGTCACTTACCGTCGTCATGTGAAAGAATTAGAACGTTTTCAGCAAAGACACCTCAGAAGTATGATGAAAATCCGTTGGTTCCATTACATATCAAACGTGGAAGTACTCAGGAGAGCAAACAGCCTTCCAATTGAGGTGCTTATTTCAAGAGCACGCCTAAGATGGGCAGGTCACGTTCATCGTATGCATGATAACCGCCTTCCTAAATGTACACTTTATGGTGAATTGCTAAGCGGTAGAAGAAGGCGTGGCGGTCAACGAAAGAGGTTCAAAGACGCTCTCCATGAAAATCTAAAATCCTGCAGTATTGCAGACGAGCAATGGGAACAACTTGCAGCGGACAGAACCGAATGGCGAGGGGTTGTGGCCAGCTATCAAGGAAATGTTGCTGCAAGAAGGCCGAATCCAAGACCTAACCAGGTCTATGTTTGTCCTGACTGCGGTCGACATGTGCTCTCCCGAATTGGCCTCTATAGCCATAGTCGTGTGCACCGTAGATGAATGGGAATTACAATAGACTACACCTTTTACTTGTTTTTTATTGTACACAATCTATCGACTGTAACATTTTTATACTCGGACTCGAGTAACGGCTAATAATAAGAATTAATTAACTCTGTAATTATCCAGGGAATTTAGTTTGTGACGCTTATTGTTCGATAATTGGATAAGTTTTGGTTGATTTTGATACGTAAGATTTACTTTTGTTAATAAAATCAATATAAATAAGGAAAATTGAAAATAAAAGCATTCAGAACATATCTGTGTATTCTTGTCTTGTCTATATTTTTAGTTTATATTTTTTGTGTTAAAGTTTATGTCATATAAATAGTTAATTGTTGTTGTTTTACATTACATTTTTTGCTTCTGTATATCACATCATGAGTCATATTTCCGAATAATAAAAGAAAACAGAAACATTAATCCGTGCATTAATGAGCTCAACAAGGTTTTTTAATTTTTAAAATTTAGAAACAGTTTAAGAAAATGCTGAAATTCTTTTTTGCTTGCTTGCACCTTTTGACCCTTCACTCAATCGGCGACGGCAGGATACGAGAATCATTTTTATTTCCTTATTTTCAATAAAATTGCACCAGGATCCTAAGTTGAAGTTTATATTACGAGCTTACCATATAAAGAAAATTATTCAAAGAAGTATTGGCTTTCTAGATCATTATTTGCATCTCTCTCTCATCTTTGTTATGCAAGTGAATTTTCCGGCCGTTCGAATTTTTTCTTTAAGTAAAAACGAACCTGATGAGACTTTTATAACCAATGAATAAGGGATTCCCGATTCGTTGTTGTACTGGTCTGATTATATTTGACTAAATATTTATCTTATTCATTCTCTATTGGAGTTCTGGGATCGAGGACTACCTGTGCAATTCGGTTTATTTGCAGCATCAGTTTCGTTGAAATGCCTCCCCGGAAGATAGATGGATTGCCAAGTCTTCGGTTTATGTGATAAACTGTGAAAAAATCGTTATGCAGTACCAAGGTTAACCGAAATAAATCCGTGATTTCCTGAATGACGTCCTTAAATCTATTATTATATAGGACGAAAACGACGTTTGGTATAAAAATACACTAGGGCTGTAAAATTATATATACAGGCTGTCCATTTTATCAGGGCCCTCGAGAATATCTTATTACCTCTCGATCTCCAATTTTTTTTATTTATTTTAGTTAAACGGGGGTGAGGTTGAGTACCCCAGAAATGGTAATAAATATTTATTATAGTGTGTAAAGGGGTGAAAGAGGCCAAATACACACTCCAGCTAGCTCTGCGTGTGGGTGGAGTTCGTTGCTCTGTTTTGTAGGATAAATAACGACAATAGAAATAATTTTGCTAGAGTTGTTGTTGCAATCCAGTACTTACCTTGTTATAACTTTTTAGAGTATTGGGGCCGTTACGGCCAAGAAATTAAATAGCTGGTTTTAAGATGAAAGATAGCAACAAGAAAAAGAATAAATAAAAATGAGAAAATCTCTCTAATCTCATTTCCTGGCTATTCAAAATATATAAATCATTACATAAATACTACGTAATTATTGAATAGTATTATTTTTACTTCTATATCAGAAATTCAAAAAAAAACAATTAACTGGTAAACCAAATATAGTACTATATCGTAGGTTCTTACACAAAAATTGTAGTAATTCAATGGCCAGATATATACATGTAATATTTACAAAATTTACAGACTAAGGGAGGGAGCATAAAAAAAATAAACTATATAGGTACAAATTATTATTCATCTAAAAAGAAAATAGTTGGCATATCCAGACGCAAGGTAGGTAGGCTCGTAAATCCAAAATCTGTATATTCACCCTATTGTTGTTCAAATTCAATAAATTCTTTTATAACCGATCAGTTAAATATCTCATAATGTAAAATTAATACCTCCAAGATGTTTTCTTAAATTTTACTTGCTGATTTTAACAATTTCGGGCTATTCGATTCCAATGCCAGCGTCTAGTGTTGTCCTTGATTAGGCAGCTACCCTCGGAAGTATATCAGCCACTAGGGGTAGTTCCACCACGGAATGACAGTATATAAGACAGAATAAAATTGGTGCAATATAGAAACCCTCTAATACGGAGGGTTTCTTTTCCGCGAAATGGCTTCCCAACTTGTGGTAGGTAGATTCTTCAGCTGATATCCCAGTGAAGGAAATTATGGGAAATATAATCAACCAAAACGACACTTCCCACAACTAATATATTTTCCGGGGCTAAAATCCCATATAGGTTACGCAAAATAGCACTAATTTCTTGCCCTCAAAAATTTGCTGTTTAATCTACCAGCCAGATAGTAAAAATCCCACGTTCTAGAATCTTCCCTTTTTTTATCATCCTTTGGTAAAAACTGTGAAGCCCGTTACTATGCTATGAACGACCTCCTTTAATTAAATCGGATGCTACACAATAAATTCCTGAAGTGAACTACTTTCTAATATAATAATTGCAAGTGGGCAACCCAAAATACATTTCAAGATATTTTAATTCATTAAATTTACGTTACGGGGAAAGTGGCCCGTAACATTCTCACTTAATATCGGTCGTACAAAAAAAAATGTTTTTACGAAAATTTATTTATATAACCTACAAAATGGTTTAAAGGCATTTGAAATCCATCTTTAAGAGTTATGGCGGAAAATATCGAAAATGCAGAAAACGTCTAGGCCAAATATCTCCGTTATTTGAAGAGATACGAGAAAAATTCTAAGACGAAATTTTTTTGCAAAACAGAGTGTTTCAACGATGTTTTATCTAACTTTTTCCAAAACCGCTGTATTTTGAGATTTACTCTTCAGGCTGTTAAAAAATTATTTTGAAACGGGTGGGAAATGGCGCCATTAAATAGAGTATTTTCCTCCCTTTTCAACGATATATCATATACCATATTTATTCAGTGGTACTACGTTAGTAATTATAAAAACATTTTTTTAAAACCAATAATTTTTTTTAACAAGAATTATACCTGCCGTGGAGAAGTATGATTAAATAAAACGATCCAATATTTCAATAAGTTGTTCAAATCTTTGCTATAATAAAACATTAACATAATTAAGAAGAATAAAATAAATTCAGGTAACAAAAACAAAATAATAATTATGGAAAGAGTATTCGCAGTTATGCCAATGTATAGACGTCCTCCATAAAAGCGTCACTCTTTGCTCAGAAAGTTAAAATGTCTTTACCAATTAATTTAAGTATAATATCCGTCTGTTTGTATTTCATGATTTCACTATTATTTCAATTATTTTATAATAGTTCGCTACATATTGCCAATGCAATTTTAACTCTGGATTAGCTCAAGTAGAATATAGAAACATATTTCCACAAGCATTAGAGCCGAATAGAACTCTGTTCAGAAAATTAGCTACGAAACTGAAAAATAATGATTCATTTTTAAAGAAGATGACAAGGTTGAACAGTGTTACTGATAATGTAAATAAGGTAAACCGAGTTATTAATTATGTAAGAAATAAAAATACAGAAAATTTGGAAACATCATTAAGAGAAATTCAAATTGCTTGTCATATAAATAAAACAAGTACTAGAAAAATTTTAAAGAAAAATGGTTACCGGTGTTATGAAGCCAAAAAAGTTCACAATTTACAAACCGGGGAACAAACCAAGGAGGACGACTTTTTGTAGATGGCTGTTGGAAAAGAAGCGTGCCGATCCATTAATATGTAGTAAAATACTTTGGTCCGACGAGACAAAGTTTCCCAATAATGGATTTTTTAATCGAAATATTCATTACAAATGGACTTCTGAAAATACACACTGGCATAGATCGACTGGGTTTCAAAATAGTTTTTCACTAAATCTGTGGATAAGTATTTTAGGCACCAATTTAATAGGTCCTTATTTTTATGATGGTCACCTCAGTGATCAAAGTTACCTAATGAGAAATGAATTTAATGAATTCTTAGATGACCTACCTTTAGAGAATCGACACAACCTTGAATATTTTCAACAAGATGGAGCTCCTCCCTACAATTCCCAGATTTGCCTAGATTATTTAGACGAAATTTTGCCTCAACATTGGATAGGTACGAATGGATTTATTCGATGGCCCCCTCGTTTTCCAGATATAACAACCCCAATGGATTTTTTTCTATGGGAGTATATTAAAGATAAGGTGTTTTCGACGACACCGTAAAATGTAGAGGACCTAAAACTCGAATTCAACAGGCATGTATTACAGTTACCCCCGAAATGCTCAGTAATGTTTTAAATGCAATGCCTCGCCGCGCTCGATTGTGCATAAGAAATCGCGGTGGATACTTTAAACACTTGATATGATATATTAAAAATTATTTTGAGGATTAGAAAAATATTACTGTGCTGTGTGCTATATTCTTTTTATTATTAATTTGTTTTTGTTACCTGGATTTACTTTATTCTTTTTAATTGTGTTAATGTTTTATTATAGCAAAGATTTGAACAACTTATTGAATTATTTTATCGGTTTATTTAATCATACTTCTCCACGGCAAGTATAATGCTTGTTAAAAAAAATGTATTGGTTTTAAAAAAATGTTTTTATAATTACTAACGTAGTACCAATGAATAAATATGGCATGTGATATATCGTTGAAAAGGGAGGAAAATACTCTATTTAATGACACCATTTTCCGCCAAATTAATTTTTTAACAGCCTGAAGAGTAAATCTCAAAATACAGCGGTTTTGAAAAAAATTAGATAAAACCTCGTTTGGAGTTGTTGTGCAAAAAATTTTTGACTTAGAGTTTTTCTCGTATCTCCTCAAATAACGGAGATATTTGGCCTAGACGTTTTCGGCATTTTCGATATTTTCCGCTATAACTCTTAAAGTAGGCCATGGATTTTAAATGTCTTTAAACTATTTTGTAGGTTATATAAATCGGCACAATTTTCGTAAATATATTTTTTTTTGTACGACCGATATTAAGTGAGATATTCTCGAGTGCCCTGGTAAAATTAACAGCCTGTATATATATTTTAGAAAGGTAGTCTTGACTGACTAGTTAAGGTACAAACATAAAATTTTATTGAGGTTGCAGTCAGTGATAAGGTATGTTGGCCAATAAAAAGAAAACTCTTTATTATCGAGCTTTCGCTAATGTTTATTAGCTTTCTCAAAGCATTAACTTGAGGTTAATTTAATAAACCTGCGTCGAAATACATGGCAGGAAAATAACTTAATACGTTACTTGCGGTCGATCCTACACACATATCTACACTGCTATTGCTATTAATAAAACATTTAACTTAAGTTTAATTACACATATTGATGAAATATGATTAAAATTTAATTTAAAATAATTTACAAAATGAACTCAGTTAGTTGAAACTATGCTGAAGCCCAGAGACAAGAGGGTCTCTTATCTCTGGGCTTGACAGTAACCAAGAGTTTTCTTTTTATTGGCCAAAATACCTTATCACTGACTGTTACCTTAATAAAATTTTATGTTTGTATATATATATGAAGTGTTGTTGTGCTTCCGGGTGCTCTCCCGCGTCGATGGTCCTCCAGGAGTCACAGTTGTCTAAACGACGTTTCGGCAGAATCTCATCTGCCATCTTCAGGTTCTCACTGAAAGCTGCCTACTGCTGCTTCTCGTTGCTCGAAAAGGTTATTCTGGCTTATATTGCAAAATATCCAACAAATTAAAGCCATCCACTGTGTGGAGTATGTGTTCCATGTTACGCAAAACAATTAATATCAACCATTACGTTGACATTTTGAAATGCGCTAAACTGAAAGCATTTCTAAAGCGAAAATCGAAAGCTAAGGTTTTAAAAGAAGATCAAAAGCAAAAACGTTAAAGCTTTAACAACGCACATTCAGACATTTATCAATAATGCACCTGACGATAAATTCCTGTTTACAAAAATAATTATTACATTATACATTATTCAATGTTATTAATATGAAAATACATTTTAATCATTTTATATAGGTAGAATGAATTTTTTACATTGCTGGAGATTGCCATTCACATGAGTTACGAGACTTAGAAATAACTAATATTCAAGATCTGGAAAAAGTATTAGTACCTTCACCGGCTCTATTTTGTACCACTACGAGGATGGTCAAGTGACTCCAGACTTCTTTTGTTTTTAAAGGTACAGCAGCAAAGATTGACAAAACGGTTGTCTTAGATTAAAAACTTTACACTCTTCGTACAGTTGAATACATCAGAGGTTTGTGAGGACCGTTTTTATGTAATAATTTGTAGCATTACCCCAAGCTATAATATCATAAAGCTCAACCAACGCATAGTGGAGAATTTTTAGTTTATTTCCATGTAGAAGTAATTTAAGGAATTAAAATTTTGGGATCGAGCAGCGAATTTTCTTGGCTAATACTTTAATGTGGTCATACCATCTCATTGGCAATCTATTATTATGCCTAAGTATTTAATGGTTTTAACAGTTTAGATAGGATTCGCACACTGATGGCAATAAAGAAGAAGCTAAACAAGCGGACGCAAAGTATGGAAAAAAATTCAATGTTCCGTACGAATATCTCGCGCCTGTTTAAGGAGCCACAGCGTGTTGTCGATAATCCGCCAAGTATAGAGGATGTCGAAAGATCCTGGAAGGGAATATATGAAACGACATATCCACTAAACATCAGCACTCCAGCATTGCAACAGAACTTTTGAAGAGCAAGACGAAGTGTTCCCGGCGATCAGTATAGAGGAAGGCCAACAGACACTTGTTGGTACCAAGAACTTCACTGCTCCAGGCCCAGACAGCATAAACAACTGGTGGTGGAAGAAATTTCCATCCAACCACCGTCGTCTCATGCGGGTTTTCAACTCTTGGTTGAACGAGGGGCAGCAGATTCCTGACTGGTTTGCCGAAGGACGTACTGTATTAATTTCCAAAAAGGGAAATCTGTCCGATCCGAGAAATTATAGGCCGATCACATGTCTCAACCCCTGGTATAAGGTATTTACACGTATTTTGTATGCTAGGACACTACGGCATGTTGATCCAGTCTTTCAGCAGATAAATGAGGAACGTGGTGCCAAGAAAGGCATTTCAGGCTGCATGGATAACCTGCTGATAGATCGCTGTATTACACCGGACTCTGTGCAATACAAGCGGAATCTATGGATAGCCTGGATTGACTACCGTAAGGCATTTGACACAACATTACATGAGCTTTTGTTACCCTTGCTCCAATGTCTTGCGGTAGCAACACCACTAGCGAGATGCATAGAACAACTGCTTCCACTCTAGAAAACTCACTTCATCATAACATTCGATCCACAGCAAGTCACCACAGAACAGGTAGCATTTACGAGAGGAGTATTCCAAGGAGACTCCTTGAGTCATCTGGTTTTCTGCATCTCACTGTTGCCTTTATCTGTTGAACTCCGCCAAGTCCGCGGATACCAATGCGGTCCACCCAGCAACAACAACAGGCATAGGGTCACCCATTTATTCTATATGGATTACCTTAAACTCTACTCTACTCTACTCCAGTGAGCAAGAACTGCAAAATGCTCTATGGTTGGTCGAACAGTATACACTGACTATTGGTATGGAATTCGGATTGGACAAGTGTGCAGTCGTCCACCTCAAGAGAGGACGATGCGGGGACTTTTCTGAAGAGGCGCAGCTAGCAAACGGAAGCATCTTACTATATCTAGATGCCGGAGGGACCTACTCATACCTGGGTATGCAACAACATCACATCCAGGATGTGCAACAAATTTGGGAATCTCTCCGCGGCAAGTACCGATGCCTAAGATTCGGTCATCCGAACTTCCGGGGAAAAACAAGGTGTCTGCTACTTATGCTTGCCGTTCCTGTTCTGCTCTACTCCTTTGGAATTGTGAGATGGACGGTAGATGACCTGCAGAGGTAACCGCAAGATGATGAATATCCTCAGGAGTATTCATCCAAAATCGTCCGTTCCTCGTGAGAACCGTCCACGTCAACGGTGGGGTGGGGGGGGAGAGACTCTTGAATTTGGAGTGCATGCATGACCGGTTAGAGAGGCGAGGATCGCTATAATGGCCAGCACGTTCTCATGATCTTACACCCTTAGATTTATTTCTATGGACATATGTGAAAAGTATGGTATACAGAACTAAGCCACGTGATATAGCCGTGTCACTTGTCTCGGGATTTTTTATAAATATTCACAATAATGAAAATACTGAATTTATTCCTCTAGGCTGTTCCAAACTGTATATATATTCTTTTCAGAAATAGCCTTCTTAATCTTAATTCTTAAGGACAAAAAGTTGTGCTCTATTTTATTTTGAAGTGATAAAAATACACTCACAACTTGAGTGACCAACGGCCAAAAATGCGCACCTAACGTATCCTTTACGTTGGTCTATCGCTACGTGGATTTTATTACGGCCATAATTTTTCAAGCTAATGGTTTTTACAGTTTAAAATGAGAATGTAGTTAATGTACTGTAACATTATTTTATTATTTTAACAATACTAAGCGTAATAGCTATATAAAACAAAAAAACTTAAACAAATAAGCAATGAAAAGTTAAATATATGTTGCATGCAGTTGTGTGGTTTTTGTGATGTATTTTAAATTTAAATTAATGGAACTTATTAGTCCTTGTTAACAAAATAATATATACTTTGTAATAATAATTATAAAATCAATGCTCAAGCTTCATGGAAACATCAATGCTTGTTTAAAATTATTTTTTTTAAGAACCATTTTTTCTGTAGCATTTAGGTGTATTTTCACAATTTTCTGTTGCATGATCTAGAAAAATACACTTTAAACATTTAGTTTAATTTTGTATTTTTCAATGTGGTAATCAAAGCCACTTAGAACATATCTAGACACTTACATACTCAAATAATCAAATAATATTTCTCATATAGTTAAAATAATTACTAAGGAAGAGACCTGCTAAATTTTTAACGAGAAACATACAGGATGGGCAATTATAGACCATTTAAAAGATCACAAATTCGACCCATTCAAATAACATTAAAATTTTCCATGAAAGAGATGTGGGAACTATAATGAGGCCTGAAACAATATTTTTTACCACCTAATGAGGAAGATGAGATTTGGCAACAGATTAAACAACGTAAACAAAAGAGGCACGAAAAGTAACCATATTTTTTGCACAAATGGAAAATTTGTATAACCGACTTAATCATACTCCTCATGAAGTGACGAAAGTTAAACACATTAGAAATAATTTGTTACCAGAGTACCTGGATCAATTAGCTTTATCGGATGGGGAAACAATACCGCAATTACTTCGTTTAGGTAAGAAATTAGAAGAAGCTGCCTATATAAAGTCTAGGCATACTACTATACGCTCGTCAGCAAAAAAGTAGGACAAGTCTTATAACGGAATTTTGCTAAAATCTAGTTGTATACATCTAACTTTAATTTTTGTGACATTGTCAGTTAGTTGTCATAATTTATTGCAAGTGTGCAAAAAAATAATATGCTTCATATAACCGATTTAGTTAAATCCGGAGTTATAGCTAAAGCAGAAGATGGATGGTCAATGAGACAAATTGCACTGCGTTATAATATTGACAAATATTCGGTGTGTAACATTTTAAGAAAGTGGAGAATAAACGGTACGATTAGTAGAAATCCTGGATCAGGACGACGAAGGATATCAACTGAACAACAAGATTTGCAATTGGTAAATGCTTTAGTAGAAAATCCATTTTACTCAGTTATTCAGACTGCTGAAGAAACGAATTTTCCTGGATCGAGTAGTACTGGTCGCCGGCGAGTAAGAGAATCGGAGCCTACGCTGTCATGCAGCAGCACAGAAATACTTACTTAAAGCTGAACATAAAGAAGCTCAAGTAGGTTTGCGCTTGAATTTTTAGCGCATGATGTAAATTTTTGGAACAATGTAATCTTTACAGACGAAAAAACTTTCCAGTCAACACACAGCGGTCGTATTCGTGTTTACCGTCCTCCGGATACTCGATTCGGTGGGAAATATATATCTAATAATGATAAAAGTGGTATATTTTCCGTCAATATGTGGGCTTGGATATCGGCATGTGGTCCTGGTGTTTTGTAGCATATTGAGGAACGATTTAATAGTGAAACGTATATTAGGATTTTAGACAATATTATGCTCCCTTCTGTGTCACAATTATTTCCTAATAATGAGTTCATATTTCAACAAGACTATTGTTCCGTTCATACTGCTCATACCGTAACTAACTGGTTTCAAAGTAACAACATGAATGTTCTTAACTGGTCCAGTCATAGTCCAGATCTTAACCCTGTGGAAGAAGTATGAGGACTACTCGTAAGAAGTATCCAAAAACGAAATGTGAGACCACGTAATGCCGAAGAATTACTGGAAATAGTAAATAATGCATGGGAAAATATTGTTACTAATGATTATTTTATAAGGTTATTTAATTCTATGTCAAACAGACTTATAGAAGTTATAAATAGAAATGGTGCAATAACGAAATATTAATAGTTAGTTTCTTGTTAAGGAGGATATCCTTTGCCCTCTGATCCAGGATTTCTACTAAATTGTACGGTTTATTCTCCACTTTCTTAAAATGTTACACACCAAATTTTTGTTAATGTTATAACGCAGTGCAATTTGTCTCATTAACCATCCATCATTTATTATACCAATAACTACAACATTAAAATAAAAAATAAATTAAAAGTCATATCTGTTTATTTCGGCTACTCATTACATATTTAATTAGAGACATATTTACATTAGAAAAGTTGTCCTATTTTTTTCTGCTCACAACAGTACATCAAATTTCACATCTGTGAGTTAAAGAAACACCTTCAACTAGTCGATGTTGCTGTTCTGGTAATAGTGAGCATAATGTAGAGGGTAATAATCAGGCCAATGTTATCGTTAGTTCGGTTCCTAAAATTCAACAGCTAGTTGCAAGCACACCTGTAGACAAAAATAGGGTAGATACATCAGCGCAGGTCACAAAATAAATATTAAAACCTGTTGGAATTGTGAAAAACCAAACCACACCTTCTCATCTTGTAAGGTTAAGGCAAAAATATTTTGTTTTCGCTGTGGCATGCAAAATATTATTATAGTGTTTAATTGTAAAAGGTGTTCAATAAACCATTAAGGAAAGTGTGTTTTGACCGTCACACTGTTCCTAGTAACGTTTCCAATCGTAAGTTTTGCATGTTAGTAAGCAATTGTGTGCAGGTCGCTGGCAACACACATTCTGATAGGCAGATTGCACCATTGTTTGTTAAGAAAGGTTCTGATAATAGAACCTATGTATCTGTGAAGCTATTTGATAGGAACATAATGGCTTTGCTCGATATTGGAGCAACAGATTCTATTGTTGGCTCAGGTGACCTTGAGTTATTGAAGCAATTTGAGTTAGATGTTCATCCGGCTCGTGCACGAAAGGTTTCTTTTGCTAATGGGAATCAACAAGCAGTAACAGGCTTGGTTGACTTACCTATATGTATCGGTAACATCTGTCAAATCGTAAAAGCTCTAGCGGAACCTTCGTTGCCGCAGGCTTTCATTTTTGGTAGTGTCTTTGGCAAACAGTTTCAAGTCATGATCGACTATAAGGCTGACCAGTTGTCTGTGCAAAATTCATTTTGTCAAGCTAATGTTGAATCGGCTCAAGATTCTGAATTTGTTGACAGGGTTTACAATTTGATGACGCTGCAGAATCTCTCTTTTCATCAGCGACAGGAAGATAAAGAGGTTATCAAATCTTTTGAGGAAATTAGTAGTGAAACTACTTTGGGTCAGACTGACAAGATTGCCTTGACAATTGACACGGGGGATGCCAAACCATTTAAGATGAAACAATATCACATGTCTACATATATGATGAAGATTTTAAATTTGGAATTGGATGACATGCTTAAGTTAGGTGTTATGGAACCTTCTCATAGCCCTTGGAATTCTCCTGTGCTCGTAGTGAAAAGTTTCGATGGTCATCCCTTGAATGAGATAACTAAGAATGACTCCTATCCCTTGCTGCATATTGACAGAATACTTTGTTGCGTGACGCTAAGTATGTTTCCTTAATAGCCTTGAGAAAAGCTTTTTGGCAGATTCCTTTGGATAAGTCATCCAAGGAGAAGACAGCATTTAGTGTGGCCGGCAGAGGTCTGTTTCACTTTACTGTAATGCCATTTGGTTTATGTAACGCCAGCCAAACGCCACAAAGATTGGTTGATGCAATATTTGGTCCTAAGTACGAGCCTAATGGCTGGGCTTTATCAAACTGGGCTAGTCCGGCGGCACATGCCGCCGGTTGTTGCCACAGAAAAAAATATCCATAGAGGCCGCCGGTAGGGGCCGTCGGCTTGTTTTCGTTTCCAGCCAGAATCGGTAAAGATCAAAAGAATTTTCGCGAGTTATTGGATTAAGCCACTGTCTAGTGCAGTGCAAGCGCTCAGTAGTGATTGAGGGACTGTACGAGTATATACAGTACGTGTTATTTCTAATTTCTGTTATCTTTTTATAATGGATAGCCCAGAACATTACAATAGATAACCAATATTTTACAGTGGATGGGCAAGACGACAGTCTTAATTCTCAGTGGACAGATCAAAAGGTATTGTTATTAATAGAGTTATTCCGAAATTATTGAAATTTGTGGAACCCGAGAGATAATAAACCAAAACATACGTTTTCTTTTAAGTTTTTCGTTTTTAATAACTTTTAGGGCCATGTACCCTAACAGAAGATCATCGCCGTCATACATTATCTGAATACGAATAAGAACTGACCCTCCTCCTTCAAAGCCGCTACAAGCCGGTGGATATTATACCGGCGGCAAGGCCGCAATTGTCGCCGGGCTAACCCAGTTTGGTGAAGCCCCGCCGTAAGATCTCCTCATATTTGGATGATGTGATCATCACTAGTTCTACATTTGGGGAACATGTTCAGTTACTTTCAGAAGAGAAAGATCTTCTTAAAGACGCAAAACAGATATTCTGTGACCGCGTGCGAGTTTTAGAAATATCTTTGACAAAATATACTGAAGTACAATGACATTTAACTTATGAGAATAAATGCTTTCCGAATGGGGTGTCTAGAAGTAGTACAAAATTTAATTTAGTATATTAAGTTTGGGTAGCGAATAATCGAATATGCCTTAGGAAAGCCTTAATAGGAGCTATGCAAATCTCTAGTTTTCGTTATTTCTTATAAGAACCACAACAAATCCCCAGTTTTGGTTATTCTTTATAGTAATTTATAGAAATGCCAGTTTGCGTCATTCTGTATTGGAACTACGACGAAATTCGAATTACGTTATTCCCTATTACCTATTCCAAAGGATGTATGTTTCTCTCAGTCCATGAAATTTAACAACTGCTAAGGAAAATCAGTTATGTAGTTTCCATAATTCACCGAAAAAACAACGCTCTACGCCTTTGGATGTTTGTTTAGAAACTACGTCGAAAATCGCATTGTACCCAAATTTTGGAATTCCAAATAAAATCGACTCGCATCGAAATAAACGCAATAAATACATTTTTTCTCATTATCAATTTAACTGCATCTGTTAAGTCATCTCATGTTCCTTTTTACTCATTCTTATCATCCTGTACGCTTTTGTTGGGAAAATCTAGTCACTCTATCACACTATTTCGTCTATAGAAGCGGGCCACAAGCTTGTTAGTTGTTGCAGAACATAATGACCCCTGTCAGCATTTATTCATTAAATACAAAATTATACCACTTCCTCCATTATATATTTTCCACATAATATAGTACAAAATTCATAAAAGCATACATGTATATTGCCTGCGTTCAGTTTTAGATATCCACCCAACTAGATGTGCAGATAACTTAAGGCAATCTAGATTTAGGTTTGCTATTTTGGCCCGCAACCCTCCTTTATAATAAATTGCCACTGAATACAAAAAATTACTACTTATATAAGCTAATAATTTAAAATAAAACACTACCTACTATCATTTTGTTAATATTCAGTTAAGATCGACTAGCACATTAGTTGAGATGTAAATGTGCTTTTCTCTTAACTCCACCTTATGTTACGATTGTGGTTTTTCAATTATAGGCATATAATACATATTTGCAGTTTTACATGTGACTTTTTATTTTAAATTTTATAAATAAATGAAATTTCAAAATGGTGTAACTTTATCAGAAATCAAGATTTTTTAATAAAATTAAAAGTGTCCTTATATTTTCGTCCTTGTTCTGGAAAAAAATACGTTGCAAATTGTTGTGTGGGTACAACTAATTAAATGTTCTTTAGAAGGAGTTATTTATTGAACAAAACTCAACAAAAAGTGGTAACGAATCTTAAGTTTAAATTACGAAGTGAATTGTTTGAGAACAGAAATAAGACTGACCTATTTTGCCTGCATTTCGGCGGTCTCTCGTATACCTCTCGAGGGATGGGTAAATGAGCGTAATTTTCAAATTACTGTTTTACGGTAAGCTATTGTAGTTGGCCATTACTGCATCCAGCCTGTCGGCATTTTTGCCTTTAATGTATAACCTTTGTTAGTTTTATGATTATGGTATATCCGTGCTTAATTGTGGGAAAGTACGCTACATAAATATTTTACAAGTACTTTTGTAGATCCCAGTGTCAGCGCACTTTTTGAAAACAAATTTCGCAAATTGACATGCTATAGATATTGTATATATAACAATATAACAATTAAATATTTATTTATCTATCTTACAACTTTAATTACGCGATTCCCTAAGGATACATTTAAAGCAAATACACAAACGTATATAACGTACAATGTAGTTCTGACCGCTGAGAACTATGAGGAACTGCAAGCACCATCAACTTAACTATTCCACAAATCAGTTCCGTCTCAAAGAAACAGACTGATATTAAATAGTTAAACGGCAGCATTTATACAATTCCACGTATAAAGGTCATTACCACATGATGTAACACTATGCAACAGCTTCTATTCAACAATTTTACTTTGATACAAACGACCAAACTGCTCAGCACTTTGACGCTAAACTATCATGGGAGAGAGAATATCTTTATCTGGGGAGGGTCAAGCCAATTAATTATATGAGGTATTTGTGCCACAAAAGAATTATAAGTCTTGTCCAGCCGGGAGCTTGCACGATCCGTATTTCGAAAGCTACTGAACAAATTTTTGTGAAATTACCTGTGTATAGTAAACAGTGTATGAACTATCCAACTAAAATATTTTGAGTTATGTCACTTTCGCTTATACCGGAAATAGACATAATCTTAAATGGAACACTCATACTTTTATTTGAGGAAGTTTACAAATTTTTAAGGTCACTTTATATAACGAACAAAGCTCATACCTATGATCTATAGTTTTGGAGATATTAACATTTTTAACGAAAAATTAACAGCGGCAGACCTTTAATATATAGATATAGAAAGAAATATTTTACAAAAATTAAAAGGCATTCGAAGATTTTATAATTTGGAAAATTTGCCAGTTTGAATTTTTTATTTAAAATTTTAAAGGCCTGTCGATGGCAAACAAATATCGTTGAATTAGTGACTCCGATAAAATGAGATTTTTTTGATAAAACTGATTAACTATGATTTAAATTTTTACAGGTACATACGGTTTTTTAATAACTTTTGTCAATTTTGCTATGACTACAAATTTTTGGCAATTTAACTAAGAAGATGCCTTTTTTTATTACACTTTGAGCCAGGTAAACGATGAAGTGAATTTTGATAATTGATTTATTTTTATTTTTTCGGCTATGTCTGAAAGGTACTATAACATGGCCATCTCGATCTCCAGATCTGACTCCTTTAGACTTTTCTTGTAAGTGTATTTGAAGGCGAAGTCCATGCAGCTCGACTAGAATAATTAGATGATTTACGATAAGGGATTGTTCAAGAATAACAATACTTAGCGCCACAAATCTTTAGTAATATTAGACATTCATTTGAAATGCAACTGTATCTTTGCATGGATATCACTTGGAACATCTGATAAAGTCATTTTTAGTATTTAATGGTTTGTTACTTTTTTAAATCTAAAATAACGTGTAGCTCCTAAACTATTCAGTTTAGGCTTCTCTCGGTTTATAACATTATACAAATACACAAATATTTTCATCGTTATAATTACATAGCCTACCTGTTGAAATAAAAGATATGTATTTTTGATAGTAGCGTTACGTTTATATCTTGTGGCAAAAACCAAGGTCCTTTCATAAAATTCTCTACTGAGCCTGAGGATAATTAATATGTTTCTTTCATAACTGAAATAGTTCGCCTAACTTAATCACGTTTCATTATCACTGTTTTCCTTCACCCTCTTATTCTTTATTTGATCTCTCGCTAGCAGTGGTGGACGGTGTACTCTTATGCTGTAGAGATAATAGAGGCACTTAGTTTTTCCTTAAAGTATAATCATAACGTTATCAAGAAAAAGTAAGTAATCAAAATCATGTTTCCAATACGGATTAAGGTGCCTAATGTATATTTAATGTACGCATTAATGTTAAAAAATATTTAATAAAGAATTACCTGTTGACTTATTTGAAAATAGCATATTTTCCTCATACTGGTTGTCTTACGTATTTTAGTCGTGAGAATTCTTTCTCAAAATTAAAAAAAGTAGTTCAAATTTGAAAAAATACAGCTACAGGCACGTATTATAAATCCTTGAAAATTCGCGGAAGGTGAGCAGGTAAGTTGTATCACTCAAACCAACCCCTTAAAATGAATGTCTTCTCATACTCTTAATATTCAGTCAGCAGGAAAATATAAAGGTGCTTTTAGACACTCATTTCCCAGACTCTCTCATAATTAAGGGTGAATTTGTACAGGTCTACTTGGATGAGGATGTTCATCGTCCTACCAGAGACGCCTGGCTAGAAAAATATTCACCCACAACAAAATTAAATTGGCGGTATCAACCTTTAAACCCTTTAAATCACCGGGCAGAGATGGTATCTTCCCTGCCCTACTTCAATACGGAATTGAGGAGCTTGTCCCATGCCTGAGAAGTGTATTTATAGCAAGCTATACACTGGGGTACATTCCCCAAGCTTGGAGGGAAGTTATGGTGGCGTTTATTCCATAAAATAGGCAGACGTGCACCAGGCGAGCCTAAGTCGTACCGCCCCATTAGCTTAACCTCATTTCTTCTAAAAACAATGGAGAAATTTTTAGATCAACATATTAGAAGCGAAATCCTTACAGGAACACCGCTTCACGCAAAACAATTTGCCTATCAACCTGGCAAATGAACAATAAATGCTCTACATTGCCTGGTTCAAGGCATTGAAAAGACATTTACAGCAAAAGAAGTGGCTATGTGTGCTTTCGTAGATATAGAGGGTGCTTTTGACAACACCTCCTATGAATCCATACAAAATGCCGCGGAAAAAAGGGGAATACAGTCACCTACAATTAAATGGATACAATCCATGCTCAAAAGCAGAATTATTACCACAAGTATAGGGGCATGAGTCGGCTACGGTGACTGCAGTCAGGGGTTGACGACAAGGTGGAATCCTATTACCCTTGCTGTGGTCAATGGTGATCGATGATCTCTCCTACATAAAATGAGTAATTCAGGCTTTAACGTCCAGGGATATGCAGATGACCTGGTCGTCACTGTGAGAGGCAAGAATGAGGTCATGATTTCCAACCTCATGCAAATTGCCCTAAATATAATATCCAAATGGAGCTCGTCAATGTCAACCCGAGTAAAACAACTATTGTCCCGTTCACTAAAAGGAGAAGACTCAATCTTAGAACTCCTGTACTGAATGGAACGATAATAAATCTTTCCACTGAGTAATCCTGGGTCAAAAACATACCTGGAATTCACATCTGTAACGGACTCTTACTAAAGCAACAGCGGCAATATGGACGTGCCGTAGGTTGTTTGGTAAGACTTGAGGCCGAAAATGACACATTGATCTTATCTTTCCATTGTCAGACTTATGATAACCTACGCATCATACGTATGGTGGCCAAAAACAGAGGAAAGAACAGCACAAGGAAAGTTGCAGAAACTGCAACGCCTTGCCTGTTTAGGGACTACAGGAGCAATGTACTCGTGTCCCACAGCAGCTATGGGGGCTATGCTTGACCTATTTCCCTTGCACTTACATGTAAGGAAGGAGGCGGCACTCGGTGCCTTACGACTGCACCAGGCACCTAAATTCAAACCAGGCGATCTGGTTGGTCACTTAAAGGTCCTGGAGTTAATCCATTTGAAGTCCATGACCAAACCCACTGACTCAACGCCAGTCAAACAAGACATTGACTGCCCGTTTGACGTGCTAATTGAAAGTAGTCAGACGAGCAAGATGGAGTCACTGCGATTGGAACAAAGGTCACTTATCTGGTATACAGATGGATCCAAGATGGCTGAAGGGATAGGAGTGGGAGTAGCAGTGCCGAATTGTAGGCTATCCAAAGCCCTCGGTAACACCTCAACCATCTTTCAGGCAGAAATTTATGCCATAGATTTGTGTGCCCAGGTATGCCTAAATAAAGGCATCCGAAGGGCAAAGATCTATATACTATCAGATAGCCAGGTAGCACTAAAGGCTCTAAGGTCCTGTACCTTTGAATCTAAAATTGCCTGGGAATGTAGACAATCCTTGAAGCAACTGGCTAATAACAACAAGGTTACCTTGATGTGGGTGCCAGGGCATGAGGGAGTACACGGAAATGATCTTGCTTATAGCCTTGCAAAAAAAGGAGCCGAAGCACCGTTCATTGGACCCGAACCGTTTTGTGGCCTAGCCAAGGGACACATAGCGGAGGAGATCCAAGAATGGGAAAAGGACCAGAAAAAGTCCTACTGGAGGAATACTCCAGGTCAAAGACAAGCGAAAAAGATTATAACTTATTCGACAAAGAATGATACAAGGCTTCTCGAACTGGAAAAGTCCGAATTAAGGCTAATCACAGGCCTTCTAACTGGCCACTGCCCTTGAGATACTATCTCAAGAATATGGGCAAGGCGGTAGATAATAAATGCAGATATTGCGATACTGCAATTGAAGCTACGGAACACATACTTTGTGAATGCAAGGTGTTAGTCCGCACTAGGTTAAAATTCCTAGAACAGACGGAATTAACGCCTGAAGACATAGGGAAATTAGCTCCCAGGAAAATCACAAGCTTTGTAAAAAGTCTGGGAATCATGGATAACCACTAGATGTAGGGTAAATCACAAAAGATCTTTTAGGTCGAAGTGAAGTAAGGCTGTTCGAAGCCAAACGACCCCGTAAAACAATCTACAATCTACTGTTAATATTGAAAACGTGTTTCAATTAGTTATCTTCCGACAAAAAAATATGAACGCAAAAAGTAAATAAAAAAGGAAGTCTTTATGTACTTTTTCTATTCCTAGAAATATTGGGGTATGTGAATAATATTGTAATAGTTTAATTTCTACAATCCTATTATTCTGGCTATAAAGGAGAAGCTACTGCTGTAAACTCAGACACAATCGTTCATACACATATTTTTCTACAGTCATTGTAGTTTGCCCTGACATATTCCATCAAATAACGATATCTTTTGTAATAAAATGACTTTATTTAATATATTAAATCTTGGTAAAAAACAAACTATGGTATTACATAAAGCTTTTTCTAAAATTTTAAATACTGTAGATAGTATAGACACCGGCCTGTAATTTTCAACGAGATGAAAGTCTCCTTTTTTAAATAGTGATACCACTTTAGCTATTTTTAGTATAACGGGAAATACTCCGTGTTCAAATGATAAGTTTACTAAATAAGTAATCGGTTTGACAACGTAATTTGCAATAGTTCGTTTTGGCAATCAAAATGTCGTCTAAATAAACAAAAATGGAATGAACTACCGTTTTCAGATGTTTTAATTAGAAGGGTAAATAATACAATTGAAAGAAGCGTTTATAGAAAACCAACACATACTAATAGATATCTAAATTTTAACTCAAATCAGTCAATAAATGTTAAAAGGGGTGTTGTAAAATGTTTATATGATAGGACCAAAATAATTTCATCTAATAATGAAATATTAAATAACGAGAAAAAATTTATCAAAGAGGTTCTAGTACAAAATCAATATCCTGAAACCTTTGTTGATAGAGTTTTCATAAATGTTGAAAATAGGGACAATCAGGTACGACAAAAACCTGAACGTCATTATACAGCAATAATTTCTTATGTATACGGACTATCGGAAAAGCTACGCCGTATAGGTGACAAATTTGATGTTAGGACGATATTTCAAGCGGGGAACACTTTAAGATCTATTTTAACAAAAACAAAACCGATAAACAGGGAGCAGAATTCAAAAAACTGTATTTACAACATCCCGTGAGAATGTGATAAATGTTATGTGAGTGAGTCATCCAGACCTTTCAGTGTGAGGTTGGATGAGCACAAGAATTACATTAGAAAGAATGAAATTCAGAAATCAAAGATTTGTGAACATGCTTGGGAAAACGGACATAGAATAAACTGGGACTCGGCAAAAATTTTAACAAAAGAAACAGGTACCAAAAAAAGAAAAATCAGAGAATCAGCAATAATCTTATTAAATGAAGATAAGTGCGTATCGAATTGTTCTGTAGATATTTGTACAACCTGGCTACCAATGTTAAAAGAAGAACTTAACAAACTCAACATTATCTAAAAGAAAATATCATCAGTTCTATGTTCTGTGTAAGTAGTAAGTATCTATGGAAATAACATAAACAGAATCTTAAAGCTGTGTATTTGACATACACAGCAAAATAAGAGTTCTTCCAAAAAAATCTTTGAAAACGGAAAGAGATTACTTTCCGAAACGTCAGCAAAATACATTATTTCTGTGTTTATTCCGGTTTATATTATTTGCAAAACATAACCTCTGACTTTTCCTTTGGCGTAAACGTCACGGGCGCAGAGACTTTTTTCCAATAATTCTATTATTTTGTAGATTCGGTGATTTGTTTTGAAGAGGATAATAATACATGTGGTAGAAAACCCAAATAATAGGAAAGAATAAAAGTGAATATCTTCAAGAACTTCTTTCATAAATTATTGGATAGTTTGTTTCCAAAGGACAATATAAGAAAATTAAAGAGACCGAAAGGGGTAGTTATTGCTGTTTTATAAATGTCTTCTTCTGCAACTGGGATCTGGTGATATGCACGGACCAGATCGATTTTTAAAAGTAGTAGCAAATGGCAATTTAAATCGTGAATATGAGGCAACGGATATCGATCAGGAATAGTGACTGTATTAAATTGACGATAGTCTCCTCAAGGTTGCCAATCGTTAAGCTCTTTCTTGGCAACCGTGTGCAAAGGTAAAGAAACTGACGATGACAACGATTCACAAATTACCAACTCAAGGGGATCTTATCGTCAGTTATTTTTAGGAGAGCACTAGTTGTGCTATGATTCTGTCGAAAGCCAGATTGGCTGGTGAGTATAATTGAATTATTTTGTATAAAGTTATATATTTTAATAAATACCAAGCCTTTCCAGAATTTTCGACAATGCTGGCAGTATATTTATTGGTCTCAGATCTGAATACTCACTGGATTTATGAACTTTTTAGAGAACATGATAAATTTTTTCCAGACTAATGGATATTTTGCAGCAGCTATGGCCGTGTTTATAATATATGTAATTATAGGTGTTAGATATGTTAGACCTAGCTTCAGCATTTTTACACTAATTTTATCGTTACTTCCCGCATTAGGTTTAATGATGTTAATAGTACCTTCGACATCTTCCTCATTTATAGATACTAATCGAAAGATAATATCAGGGTTAAATTTGTTAGATTCCTAAAAATCGATAGATGCTTAAGGAGGAGAGGTAACAATTTTGGAAACAGGGGTAATGAAAAAGTCGTTAATTTTGTTACAATCGTTAAGGTGATCTTTTATATTTGATTTTAGCATTTTTGATATTATATTAAACAAATTAAGGGTATCCCAAGTTTTTTGGTATTATGCTACTCTTGAATGAAAGTTAAGTATCCCTTCTTTCCCTGTTGCACAGCAGTATTGACCATATTACACATATTTTTATGAGTATCTCAATCATTCGCATTATTTATTCTTTTGAATCTAGCACGTGCTTTATTTCTTGTTTTGATCATTCGTTTTTTGCGTCGGTTAACCACGGTGCTTTTGGTTTACTTATTCAAACTTTTCTAAGCTGTGCCTGAACATCAAATATAAGACATGTTAAGTAACCATTTAAACTGTCTATAATTTCATCGATATCATATAGAGAATATAAACCAGGACATCCATTTATCATTGCTTCATATCTTTAGAAAGATTAAACGTTCTTCTAACACCAGCAGTGATGTTCATAATTATAATAAAAAAACAATGAATACTTGAACATTAACCCACCCCAACTTTGACTTGACCTGAACTTGACTATTAAATGAAACATTTATTTAAATTAATAACTTGCCAAACATGACCCACATCAGGAATCTACGCCACCACTGTGCAAGTGCAAAGGAGTATTCTTTCTTATTCTAGCCCCAATTGTATTATATACATATATTTGAACAACCACTCAGCGTTCCTAATTTGCAGATATAACCATAAATTTTAACTTGACACGCTTGCCTCGGCGGTCCGTTCTCCCCTTGCGGCATTACTGCCTTATTTGACATAAAATGTTTTGTCATCCGAGAACATTACAGTTAAGGTGATGTTAAAACTTGGTCTCAGTCTGAGCTTTGTGCAACTTCGGTAGTTTTGTAGGATATACGGTTCATACATTACTAGTATGAACAGAATTCTCTCGTAATCATAAACATTCACCGGGATATTTTACAAACTAATTGCACATTGTCAGCAATAGCGCCATAATCTAATGTTGGATAATAGGTACACCTGTGAGGTTTAAGCCGTTGAATTTAATGCATATTATCTGTTAAGTTATTTTTGGCCATGAACGAGCATCAGATTTCATTAAGACCTTGTCAGATAAGGTAGGTCTATTTTAGTTTTAGGTTAGAATTTATAACAAAGTCTGTTTGTTAAGTCATCAATAATCAACAGGCTTGTCTAGAGACAAGTTTGTTAAATCTAATATACAGAATGATAATAGTACTATAACTCCGATTAAACAGACAAACGTTACCGGAGGGACAACTAAAGGACCAACCGCAGGAAGTGGCTCCTAGAGGGGGAAATATGAATCAAAGCCATAATTTTTTAGACTCAGGTCCATTAGGGACAATTGTGATAGTTTAGTGTTAGATAGGGACCATTTTGACAACAGTAAAGCTCTTACTATTTTTCATTTGAACATACAATGTATGCGAAATAAAATTAATGAATTTGAGATATTTCTCGATGAAAATAATTTGGATTTTTTGTGTATAAGTGAGCATTGGATGTTATATGATGAAATTTCTTGTATATCGCTGAAGAATTATAGACTGATCTCGGAATTTTCGAGAACTAGCGCTGTACATGGGGGAGTTGCAATATATTGCTCAAACAAATATAACTCTATCCCAATAAAAGATGTAAACAGTTTGTCTATTGAATTGCACTGTGAGGTAGCGGGAATAACTTTTAATAGTGTTCATATTTTATCTGTTTATAGATCTCCCAATGGAGATTTTAATATATTTCTAGAAAGGTTATCATTGGTATTAGACATAGTTACTAAGAAGAATAAAAAAACTGTTGTAACCGGAGATTTTAATGTACATTTTAATACGAATGAAAGGAACGTTAATCTACTGTTGAATGTTTTTCGTTCGTATGGTTTTCATCATGTAAACACTGCAAATACTAGAAACAATGTTTGTTTAGATAACATTTTTATTAATTTTAACTGTAATTTTAAATGTGAGATATTGGACCCAAGGCTCTCAGATCATAAAGGAGTATTATTAACGACATATGAATTTAAACCTAAAACTGTATATAAAAGAATAAATTTTAGGCCTATTACTGATGCTGGTTTGTATTGTCTAAACAACCATTTGCTAAACACTGACTGGAATTTTATAAATAATAATAATATAAATGTAGGGAACAAATTTCATCTGTTTATTAATGTAATAACATCGGCTGTTGAACAATCATTTCCTGAAAAAACAAAATTAGTAAACGCATCAAAAATACCAAAAATAAACTGGTTTAATGACGAACTACGACGTAGAAGGGACACATTACATTTTCTTGAAGATATTTATAAACAAAATCCCACAACATATTTAAAAAATTTTATAAAAATACAACGACATCAGTACAGGTCGGAACTTGCTAAAGCAAAAAAAGAAGCAAACTCTAATTTTATTGCAAGTTCAAAAAACCCTCAAAAAGCAATGTGGCAAATTATAAATACAAACAATAACCAAACAGAAAATATATCAGATATCTCCCCAGATGAATTTAATTTACATTTTGCAAATGTCGCTGAGAAAGTGTTAAACAATCTACCAGTTACTGATATAGATCATAAGGATTTTTTAAATAGAGGGGTATCACGGAAAAATAATCATTTCTGTTTTAGGGAAGTTACTTACATTGAGGTGAACGATATTATCTCCAATTTAAAAAAAACCAATTCTAAAGATGCATATTTTATTAACATGAAAATTTTAAAAGCCATAAGGTATATAATATTAATACCACTTACAAATTTAATAAATATTTGTATTCGTACTAGTACGTTTCCGGATATACTCAAACTCTCAAAAGTGATTCCAATGCACAAAAAAGATTCTATTCATGACGTAGAAAATTATAGACCGATATCTATTCTGCCTTTATTTTCAAAAATACTGGAAACCATTATAAAAATTCAGTTAACTCAACATTTTGAATCAAACAATCTTTTCAGCACAAGTCAATTTGGTTTCAGAGCTAAATTGTCAACAACTCTAGCCATAAATAAATTATCTGAAACAATAAGTAAAGGATATGAAGATTGTGAATATATACATGCTCAGTTTCTAGACCTTTCTAAAGCTTTTGACTGTGTGTCACATGACGTTTTAATAAGTAAATTAGGTTTTTATAATTTCGATATAAGTAGCATAAATTTAATAAAATCCTACCTTAACAATCGCTACCAGTACGTGAGTTATCAAAATATAAATTCTGATTTGCAACAAATGAAACATGGAGTGCCGCAAGGGTCCATACTTGGCCCCATATTATTTCTCATTTACATCAATGACTTAAGTAATATATCTTCCTCAACTTTTGTTTTGTTTGCTGATGATACCACCATCATCAATTCACATAAAAATATAGAGACTTTGTACTCTAAGGTGAATGACACACAGTCGAAAGCTCAGAACTGGTTTGTAGCTAACCGTCTAAGCTTAAATCAGTCTAAAACCGAAACAATAATTTTTAGTTTAAGAAATGTTGCTGAAAATAACAATAAAGATAGTATTAAATTCCTTGGGGTCTATCTAGACAGTAAACTATCGTGGGAGCATCACGTAAATTATGTCTGTAAGAAAATTTCGACCAAAATATATATTCTTAGAAATATTGCGAATAATGTATCACAAAAAGTACTTATCACAGCATATCATGGTCTAATCCACTCATCTTTATCCTATGCTATTATGGTCTGGGGCCATTCGAACCACTCTATCAGAGTATTTGCATTACAGAGAAGAGCCATACGAATTGTTTACGGTTTGAAATATAGAGACGATTGCAGGGATGCTTTTAAAAAGCTATCTATTTTAACCTTTCCCTGTACATATATACTTCAATGTCTACTGTACATTAAGCAAAATCAGGTAAAGTATTCTCCTCACAGTGATGTTCATAAATATCCCACGAGAAATAGTAGTAATATATGTACAAATTTTTTACGTCTATCAAAATCTCGTTCCGGAACCAATTATTATGCCATTAGATTTTTTAATTCGTTACCCATACATATTAGAGAGCTAGAATATAACTTGTTTAAGAAAACTGTGAGATCATTTTTGATAGCCAATGCTTTTTATACATTTGAGGAGTATTTTTTGTCAAATTTTAATAATTTTTAATATATATATATAAATTCACTATTATAATATTAATATATTTATTATATGCATTTGTTCAAAATGGCATTGTTTACAATCACATTTTATAGAGTGTTTTTTGTTATAGTTTTTATGCATTTGTGTATCTCGTTGTTTTTTTTTCCTGACTTGTGTAAATACTGTTTTTTGTATGTTAACACCAATAAATTATTATTATTATTATTATTATTATTATTTTCAAACAAGAATAAAATTGAAAAATAATAAAGACAACCGGGATTCCATTTGTTATAAAAAATTTATAGACTTTCATTTTCAATTTCAAAAATAATCTAAACAAAGAAACCTGGAATTATCTGTGAACAAAATAATTTAAATTCAATAACATATCTATCCATAAATAAATTAAAATCGTACATTGAAAAAAATATAAAAACAACAAAATAAATATGAAAGAAAGAAAATCGAAAGGAATGGATAACAAACAGCTTATTAAAATCAATCAACATAAAAACCAAATGTATCGAAACTGCATGAAAAACAAGACAAACAACACAATAGAAAAACAATGTAAAACATACAAAAACCTGCTTACTCAATTAATCGACACCACCGAAATAAATTACTACAAACAGTATATAATGAAATAAAAATAACTCAAAAAAATTATAGGACTCAGTAAACAAGCTTTGTAGAAAAACTGAAAATTATATAGTTATTTACGTTACAAGTTCGGAAAGTGATGTGTTATGATACGAGTATTTAAGGACGAGGCGACGCAGGAGCCGCGTCCGGAATTTCTAAATGAATACTGTAACATCACTTAAAGGATGTGCAACGTACAACATTTTATATTTATAGCATAACTTTAGATGATGGCACTACAATAACAAACAAAACGGAAATTTCCAATAATTTTAATAAGCACTATTCTGAATTAGGAAAGAAATAATCGAGTAAAAGACACCACATGATTTTATTGACAATTGTAGAAATGAGGAAAACACTCTGTATTTATGTCTAACCAATCATACTGAGTTAAAAAAAGTAATACAAACTTTAAAAATAGGAAAATCACCAGGACACAACAGTACAAAATCTGGTACCCTTAAAGAAATATCTGATGAAATAATCATCCCTCTTGTGTTTCTGATAAACAAGTATTTTGATACAGCGTGTTCTCCACAGTTACTCAAGGTTGGCTAATAAGACCAATGCATAAAAGTGGTGTTACCACCCAAATAATAAATTATAGACCAATATCTCTCATTTCCAATATATCTAAAATTGTCGAGAGGATATTAAAATATAGAATCGTGGGATTTTTGAATAAATATAAAATAATATCAGGCTAGTAATACGGATTTCAAAAAGACAAATCAACAGAGGATGCCATATGCCGCCTAACAAAAAGTGTCTATAACTGTTTAGATAAAAAGGAGCCTGCCTTGTTTGTATTTATAGATCTCGCCAAGGCATTTGATACAGTATACTTTTATGTAAGTTAAAACGCTGTGGATTGAGAGGGAGCATTTTTAATGTTTTACAATGGTTACCTAGAAAATAGGATAAGTTAAGTTATCAAATCACTGTAAAATATGGGATACATCAAGGCACAGCGGTATGTCCATTATAGCGGATCCATTCTATCATTTGCAAACGATACGGCGGAGACCTACAAACCGTTGTAGAAACTGACATGCAATTAGTAAAGAAATTGTCCCAATATAACACGCTGACAATGAATTGCGATAAAACTTATTACCTAACGTTCACTTCCTACGCCAACCATTTACCAATCATGGGTTTATTAAATATAGATCACAGTACAAAAATGCCAAAGACTGATTTTGTTAAGTACCTAGGCATTGTAATAGATGGGCATTTAAAGTCGGATCTACAAGTATGATATGCAGTACAAAAAAATAGAGGCATTCTTTCAAGGTTTAAATAAAAAAATTCATAATATTTCAACCTATCTGTAAGTGTTATAATTCCTATATTTTATATTTTTATAAAATTTCCTTCTGCTATACAATTGCTTACTCAGTGATGATTATAAATTTTATTTTCGATTTGGATTGTTTCCGGACTACTGAGAGATGGCGCTAGTTATGCACTACTGCGGTGGAACTTAACAGTGTCTATGAGATGCGAACTCCGGGTATTGAAGACAAGACCCAAAACTAGGTCGAAACCGGTCTGCAGTTAGTGACATCCTGAGATGAAAGAGGCCTCGCATCTTTCTCGTAGCATTCGAGCATTCCAAGCCATTGTATTTTAGTGCTAACTGTGTTTAGACAAAATACGCAAAATTTTACCATATAATTCAGCGCTCGTAAGGGGAAATAGCTGTTTTGGTTTAATTTGTTGAGTCCTTATTTATATAAGGCACTTGCAGATAGGTTGGATTATTATAATTCCTATATTTTATATTCTTATAAAATTTCCTTCTGCTATAAAATTGCTTATTTAGTGAAAAATATTTAAATTTTGAATCAAGATGAATGCGGCAAAAAGTTATAATTTATTATATCTACTCTCGTTATATATTGACAGTAATATGACACTCATCATTTCAATGTCATAATGACGTTGTTTATAGCACTAATATACATATATATATATATAGCTATCGCACGCATTTTGTAAAAAAAGCACGCAATTGTATGCTGCAATAAAACTAAATCCACACATTTTTTACTTAGAAATCAGTACTAGTTACATTGCAAGTAATTAAATTGATCTGACTTTCATTAAATATGTCACTTTTATTGTTAAAATAGTAATAAAATCGATGATTATTTTATTCTCCAACCCAACAGTGACAAACGCCATTAATTATGATGTATGTCACTTGTATCGTGCCATCTTTCGCTGGTATCCACAAACTAATAATAGCAGGTTTTGGTCGATGAACTCGTCAATACATCTTAATAAACTACCATTCAGCGATAGGTGTCACCACGCTCTAATATTCGATCCAAATTACCACCTTAAGCTTTTCGCCAACAGATGGCTCCCCTAAGAGAATATTATCAATTTATTAAATAGATGTGCATATTACTATAATTAGCGTATAAAAATTGTTTACAAAATGATAGTATAAAGATGGTTAATGATCGAAAGTCCATAAAAATCGATTTAGTTTTTAACATTTCACAAGTTGGTACTCTGACAGCCGATCTGTCAGTTTGAGTCATTTCCCCTTGTTTTTGTGAGTTACAGAGTTTATAAAATCAGCCAAGTTGCTTCCAACTTTCTTTTTAAATCAAGAAATTGAGCCGAAAACTTTGCTAGGGATTAATTTAGTTAAAAGGCACGTGGTTGCTAATCGGTTTGATACCGGATCAAAAACTAAGTTTAAACTAATTTTCAATTAACATTTTGGTTTGTTTAATTAACATTTTGATTCATTCGGATTAATACGCAGATCATCGTCTAGAAGTAATATTCTAGGTAAGTTTTATTTATCATAGAAACGTGCTCACGTTAGACGTTAATCTTGAGAATAATATTGTAACTTTAATTATAGACGATTTTGGTAAGACCAGATTTCAATTTGGGTACGGCTAAATTTTGAGAGCAGAACTTGCCAACTGTTCTATTTTTGGGTTATTTGGATTTTGGACCGATGGTCAAGAGGTAAACGCACTTGCCTCTCACCCAAAAGAAAATACTGTGAGAGGGATTTTTCCACTATACGCGGATATTGGATGTGTGCCCCTTGTCTCTAAACGTATAGCCCAGTCCCACACAAGGCTCTTCTAGATCCTTCCGGGATAAAGGGGGTCGTAATTAATAAAGTTTTAAAAATTTGGGTGCAGGCTCTTAATAGACATACAAATACAGATGAACAGAGTTCCTACCTCTCAGGAGGGTGCTTCATCCCCTTTTACTTCAGGAACCACCCTCTAGTGTCACACTAGTCGAGCTAGTTTTTTAAATTTTCTCAAAAATTATTACTCTGACGAGGAAAACCAATAGAACCTAAAATATTTGTTATGAAGTTATACGTCATTTACGTTGTATATATTGTTTCCTATATTCAACCCTAATTTCACAAATGACGTTTGAAGTTAGTTAATGCTGGTAAAGATAAGACAAATGCCTTATATGACATTTTTAACTCTATTACAGAACGTCCTATTACTCCCGGTGAATGTATATATATTGTAGATGGGGGGGGGGGGGGGGTGTAATTTAATTCATTCGACATATACATACCGCTTACATTAATTTCATGAAACGGTACGGTCAGAAAGTAATCGTAGTATTTGATGGCTATTCTGAAAATAAGGAGAGTACAAAAGGCATTGAACGACAACAAAGACTTTTAAACCGAATATCTTCTGAAATAATTTTCAACGAAAAGACGCCTGTTCCTGAGTCACAAAAAATTATCATTTAGCGAATAAAGAACGTTTGATTAACCAACTGATGGAAAATTTGGAATATGCCGGTATCCAAACTCTTTCTGCAACAGATTATGCTGATATTCTAATTGTGCAAACTGCTATTAAGGAAGCCTATAATAATCCCACGGTAGTTGTCGTGGGACAGGATGTTGACCTTCTCATTCTAATAATTGCTCTTTGTCCTCTTGATAAAGACATTCGATTTTTAAGAGATATTCAAGGAAACATCAAGAAGAAAAAACTGTAAAAGAAATATATTATTTGATCACGCATTCAGTGGATGCGATACTACTATCAGCATTTTTTGCAAAGGAAGGCACAAACTGTAAACTTGATAAATACTAGAAGGGACTTGGACGATGCTTTGTATATATTTAACAATCCATCATCGATGAAACCAGACATTGTACCAGCTGGAGAAAAAATCACACTAGCTTTATACAAGGCACCTCGAACTGTTACATCGTTAAATCAATTTAGATTCATTTCATTTAACAAATTTGTTGATCATCTAATCCAGCAGTGATATTATCAAGACTACCACCTACATGTGTTGCTTTAGAACAACATTCGTATCACGTTTTTCAACAAATTTATTCGTGGCGTGGAGAAATTTTGAAGCCTAATGAATGGGGTTGGAAAACAATCAGCCAAATTTTGGTGCCAATTCCTACAACTGAGATACCAGCTTCTACTTTTATTCTTCAATTAATATATTGCGGTTGTAAAAATAGTTGCGGAAAATGATGCGATTGTGCTAAGGTTGGATTGAAGTGTTCGACAATGTGCTCCAATTGTCATGGTCAAGGATGTCTTAATTCAGTGTTAGAGGAAGAATTACCTGAAGACAATCCAATTATTGAATAAACAGTAGTTAGTTTTTAGTAGATTAGGCCTCAAGGAGAAACCATTTTAAAAAATGCGCCGGGAGCTCTACCTCAGCGGTGGTGTGGAAACGGGCTCGAATATAAAAGGCATAGTAGTAATAACAAAATTTTCTGTAGACATATTTTTTTGTCCTTTTAGCCAGGTTTGTGTAGGAAAACCTGCTTTGTATGTAACATTTTTCTATGGCCAATGTATTTCCAGATATTTGTCACTTTACTCGTTTTTGACTTGACTTTAACTTTAGCAACATATCCTAATTTTTCAAACCATATTTGTGAGAGTAGAGTTAAAGATAGAAAAACATAAATGATGTAGAATTTTATCCGAATAATTTAGGTCCTACTTATTTTCCTCGTCAGAGTAACAGTTTTTGAGAAAAAATAAAAATATATATCGCGAGATTACACTAGAGGGTGGTTTCTGAAGCAAAAGGGAATGAAGCACCCTACTGAGAGGTGGGAACTATTTTGATCTGTATTTGGATGTCTATTAAGAGTCTGCACCCAAATTTTAAAACTTTATAAATTATTTCTCCTAAAAAACCTAATTTACTGTGACTAATTGTATTTGTTTTTACTTGTCCTTTTTATTGTTCGCTCTCACCACAAGGATTTGTAAGATCTGGGACTTTGTTTGCTTTTCCTAACTCAGGTCGTATTACTGTTGGGTTAGACGTAACACCCCACATGGCTTAGTTGGCTGGTCGATGAAGCGACATACACCACCGGTTGCTGAGGAGATCTCAACAAACAGCTATTGTTATTAACTTAGTTATTACCAAAAACGTATTGAAAACGTTGAAATAAAAATAAATTCTATAAAAATGAGTTTTTCCGATGAAGATTTGCCTGCAGATATCGAAGAAAGTGCGTCTGAAGCAATTCTAGGTCTTGTGCCACAGACGTCTCGCATACAGTATGCATTAGTATTTTAGAGATATGAGAAATGGCCTCATGAAAAGAAAATTAAGGACATAACTGGTGGAAAAGTACTACTAGCCTACTTCATTATGGAGTTATTATTCCATGTTAAAAAAAGAAATGTCAATAAGAAAAAACGTAAATGTGCTAATTAATTGTGCTAAAAACATATAACAACATTTCTACAAACAGCCGACAATAATTGGATTTATAGGTAATTTTTTTCAATATTCTGTTTACTTTTTCAACAAAATATTTAGTTTTTAAGGTCTTACTGATTTTTGGAGTGGCGGGTGCCTGCAGAAGAGCGGAATTGACAAACTAATTAAAAGAAGGTGTTATAAGTGTCAAAAGTTACTTCAAAGTTCGAAACTCATCAAGGAGTATAATTTTAGAAAGTATAGTAAATGTCGCTGCACAGGGACGTAATGTCGCCCCGACCACCAAAATTTAGAAAGTGTAACAAAAATCGACTTTAGCGACAAGGGTGACCATTCATTTTCTAGGTGTCGATTTTGACGGAAAAATGATGGATTTTAACGGGATTTGCCCTAAACCGGTTCCTCAGTGATTCGGTGTCAGAAAAGTATCTTTACCATGTACTCAGACGTGCACGGGACCACCTTGCCTGAACGTATGATATATAATTGCTACAATATAATTCAAAATCATTGCGATTCCAGCATTTTTAAGCTCCGAGGAGCGAACCAAATTACTATTGAACTGATAATACGTAAACAGATAAGCAAGCAAAAGCCCACCAAAAATTTATAAACATTGAACTTTTCTTGAATCTTTTTGTGTAATTGCTAGCTGTAAACCACACATTGGATGGTAGTTGGTACATTATGAGTCGTTCCGTTCCTCACCGTGTATTGTACACGGGCCAGACTATAGTTTGTCAATACATTTTTCTTGAACGTTTTTGTAAAACATGATTTTCTAAAGAGATTTAATATATATTTTTTGAACTTTCTATTGTCTCTTTCTTGTGTTTTCAAAATTCCTTTTCAGGTTTAAATTTAAGAAAGTGTTAGTATTTACTGTGTTAGATTTATAGTGTTACGACGTCCAATTGGAACCATCAGTGAAGCAGTTAAGCATAAACGAACAGTAAGTATAGATTTTGCATTATTTTTCGTCTGAAACAGTCGTTTTGAATCCTTCTTTGCGAACGTTTAATATTCATGTTTGGAAAATATAATAATAGTCCTTCAGACGCGAGAAGATGGATCGTTCACAAGAACAGTGAAAAGGATTGATACCTAACTACTGAATAGCCTAACCTATAAGATAAATACAACATAAACAGTTTTTGTTGGGTTGATTTAGTAGGTCAAAAATTAAAATATTCCCTTATTATGACGGATGAGACTGAAATGAGAAAATCTGCCATGCTACATTCACCAAAAAAATGCTCATTGGGTTTTTGGAGAATGATGAGGAACTGCGTACGGCAAAATTTACAAATAACTTTACATATCAAATCCCGTACTGGATTATTAGCCAATTCTTCGGCAGCTTCAACCACTTGGTTTAGGAGAATTATTTCATCCATTGCAAGAACCTGAAGATTAATCAATATAATAAATATTACAAATATCAAACAATAAACAAATTACGATTAATATAATACAGTTTATGTTATTACCGTTTTACCACAGCTTACAGAATATCTCTTTCTATGTGCATGTTGTGTTTCACTCTACTTACGGAGTGCGCATAATCTGTTAATTATTCCATTGGAAATATGAATTCCTAAGCCTTTCATCATGTGAATATATTCTCACACTTTTCGTTGGAAAATATTCCTATGAATTGTATCGAGAATACAAAATATTGCTACGATTTACACGTACATAAACAAATAAATACGTTGGATATTAGTGGTTATAAGATATTACATAAAAAAATCACTTAGGCTACTGTAGCGTAGCATATATCGCAGGCACAACTTACCCCGGATAAGTGATGTAACATGCCCACGATAAAATTTCACTAGCTCAGACTATCTCAAGGCGTTAAGCCCAAGTTTACATAAACTATGACAAATTATTAGTTTACTTACTTACATAAATCACTGAGGGTTCCATACGTAGTGGTCGCAGATGAAATAATGACACTTTCTTTAAACATGAAATGCACTATATTGCAGAATTTACAAATATTGGTTCTCTAGCATGTAACCTGGCGATGTTCAAAAGGTGTGGCAAATTTCTTGATTAATAAGTTACAACATTAATAAAATGCCTCGTGTAGCTACACATCGGTTTACAACGTGAGGATAAATGGTAATAAATTCGACCACAATGGGTCTAATTTAGAGAACTTCTTTAAATAAATATAAATGCATAAAATCTTTAAATATGTACAAGTTAAAATACAAAAGTAAGTATGAATATATATAACCGCGCAGAACCACTGAAGGTGGTCCCCGGTAAATGAAAACAACACACTTATCTAGGGTGGTACGATACCAACTTCGACGTTGAAGAAACTGTAGCCCTAAGGTGGTGTCTTCGGGACGAAAGAAATTGACCCCGAGGATAGGGGTTGATTATAGTCTCTCCAGCCCTGGAACTTTCTACTGTGTCTGGATGCCCTGTCCGTGGAACTTCATTGATGTGTGTAGAATCCCCGTCCGTGGAACCCTCACTGATGAGGGAAAAATCTATCAATGTTCCTAGAAAGCCACAGTGGGATGAATGGGGTCAAGTCCGCCTTTCAAGTCGACACGATATTTCCAAAGGAAAGCCTTGTATACTTAAATAACCTGCTTCCGCAGTTAAAATTTACTCACAACAGCAAAATATTCCGCTAAACGGAACAACAACAGATGGAGAAAATTTTCCTGTGTTGATGATCCCAAAATCCACCAAAATGCCTTGGATAAACCGAATTTTGTAGGATTATCAACCATATACCACCATCTTTCCTTTTCACCAACTGGAAGTATATCGCGCCTCTCGTGGACAATAGCGAAACTCTGCTACGGACGTAGCGGTTGTTATTATACGGCCCACAAAACGCTAAGGCGTATGGTGGGTCTCATATGCTAGAGGTCCGCAACAATATAAATTCCCATGGAAAAGGTTCTGTTTTTCCCATTGGAATATAATCGAGAATTGGGCCCCTGGAGTTAATCTCATAGATTGTCAAAATTGTGTGATTAATATTTACAACGTAGTGTTGATTATTTATTACTTGTAGATATTGTGTGTTGACAATAAATAATATTGATTAATTAGTAGTTTTTTTTTATGTATAAAAAATTAATAAGTCGAGAGTAGGTAAAATCGTGTATATTATACGTTCTATATAAGGTATTTCATAGCACTCGTCTGTTTAAAGAACTCATCTTCGGTTTATTCTGTAAATTGCAGATGCGTGCTATAAAAGACTTCATATAGCACTTATAATATAAATAGCTATTATTGCCCATTTAACACTATCTATACTAAGGATGTTTTTCAACGTGATCGCTATCTGTTAACATTGTTATTTGTTATTTTTGGGATACAAGATACTATGTAAATGAAACGAATCTTAAGTATCCTTTTTTTCTTAAATCTAATTCTTATTAGCAAGTGTTTATCTTATGTGCTTTATAATTTTTTCCAAGGACAATAAACTTCTCTTCTATTACATCATACTAAATCATGAAATAAAAAAGTATTTTCTGTGTACTATTCAACCTTTTACTGTTATAATTACTACTATTCAGTGATATTATATAACTGTTTGTAATAAACAAAAAAAGCAACGAAAACTAAAAGCGGCTCACATTTTCCTCTCATCCAATTCTTTTTCATTTTCAATAAAGTTCTACGCGTAATACGTGAGGCGTGATAAACATTAACCTTCAAAAGAACGGGAATGATATATCAACTGTAGCAGTGACAGAGGGACGAGATATTCGTGGAAATCCTATACGAAAAAATTGCGTTCATTCGATTATGTTTCTGTTCATAAAAATAAAATGTAGAACGAGTTAGATAAATCAAGCTGAGTATATTGGAAAAGTGTAATTATTATGGATTGGAGAAATTTATACAATGTGAGCCGATTTATTTGGTTAAATTCCAACAATATGATACGATTGTTCTGTAAAAAAATGTCTTTATTTTTTCTATAGCAAAAATATTGTACGAGGTGAAGTTTAACCTCGGCTAAACATTCTTACAGTTAATCTTAATTAATACTTGAATGATTTGGAAATAGTATAAGGACTCTTATCAATAAATTCGACAGCTACTTTCTTGGAAGGAAGACAATATGTAAAGTGTAAACGAACTTAATTGAAACCGTATAAAAACTAAAAGCCGGCAAAAACAGTCGGCATCTCTTTATTTTACATGGGCGGAGGTAAATAGAAATGCTTGTCATAAGAAAATAATAAGATTTTCGGGTATTATTATATTATCCTTTGTTTCAAATGGTCTCCAGAAAGCCATGGTAAATTAGTAAATAATTAAAATATTTTACCTTTTATATAGTAGTAAATATTTATAAATATGAGCAATAACTAACTAAACTCCTACGCTTGATATTATAACAGGTATTTACGCACTGCACTGGCACATTAACAGCACAGCACAAGTCCCCCGTTGACTATTGAGGAACGATTTAAGAGTTTTTTTATGCTAGTAGGCCTGTCCGTTTTATTATCTTTAAACCAGTGCAATCGTAGATGGTTCATTCAGACTGATTACATTACGAAATATCAAGTTCAGTGTGCACGGTCCTGTGCTTTAACACTGATCAGTTTCAATTATCCTCGTATAAAGTATAATTTTAAAACGTAAGAACAAAAACACCGTAAACAGTGCTAATTTAGAGTACTCATATGTAACTCTAGGTGTCCCACAGAAGTGCTTTTACTTGGCAGATGCTGTTATTCTGTATCAGAATTTTTTACCACTTAAGTTTAAAGCAATAATAATATGAGTTATTGTTACGTGTTTACAATCTCCAGTAAACATCCTATACGTAATTTCGAATAATTGCAATAAGATTTTTCACTAACCACTACTTTATTTAATACTTAATTACAATAATTAAGTCCTTATACATATTAGTACCCATTAATTACAAGTTCCATCTACTATAGTCTCACTACCATAATTCACAACTTATACTGTTCTTATTCCATCTGTTCACATGTTCGTCTAATATAGAACTGTACTCCGTGCGCGGAATCCACTCCTTATATATCTGAGGCGCTTTATTCTCGAACGTTCTAGTCTATCTTTCGCGGGGCTTGTGGCCATTCTTGTATATTCTATGAGGCAGTGGCGTAGGCGTGCACGTAACATTATATATAAATATAGATAACAAACTGTATTGCAATAAGTTAAGTAAGATCATATGAATGCTGGGTACCAATCTTTCACATAATTTTTTTCATACTAAAATTTAATAATAGACTACCCTAATATAGTAACTTAAATCTGACATAACAGTACTGGGACAAATAGCTAACATGTCTAGAAAACGTAAATTGTTCATCAAAATAATAATATTTGCCTTGAAGTAGTAACGATTAAAACCGAAATGCATTCGTTCCTCAACTACCTTAGATTTCGTTGCTTTAAGATGTAAACTATTTTTATGTGCACGCCTACGCCACTGTCTCATGGAATATACTAGGAAGCCTGAAAAAATCTCGAATGATAGACATAAAATTATCGCCGTAGCTATATATAGGGACTGGGTCAGCGCACGGAGTTCAGTTATATATGAGATGAGTAAGTGATAAGATAAGATGGAATACAGTAACTAGTTGTAAATTATAGTAGAATAAACTTGTAATTAGTGTGTACTAATGTGTAATTGTAAGGACTAGTTATTGTAATTAAGTGATTAATAAATCAGTAGTTTATGAAAGTTCTCGTTGCAATTTATTGAACCCACGTACAGGGTGTTTATAGGAGAGTATATACAGTATTCTATTAACCATAATTATTAATGAGTACATTTCCTGTTAATTATTGTTACAACATTGAAGTAGTAATAAAGTTGTGTATCGTCAGCAAAGAACTGAACCTATGCTAAATAATTTTTTTGTACAAGTTGACGTGCATGTAACAGAAATAATTAGTTCTATGGTAGATTCTTTGGGTGTGCCAGAAGTAATACAACCAACAAAGAAAATCAATTGTTTAATATGACTTTCTGTGTCCTGTCTTTTAAATAATTTACCCATTGGAGCTATTGATAGTAACAAAATCAGTGTATTAGTACTATTAGACTATACTAATGCTTTTCATATGATAAATCACCAATTACTTTTTTCAATCATACATTTATTTCTGCGGCTTCGAACAAAATTCTTCCCGTTTCATTGTATCACTTTTGTCGGATAGAGTTCAACAAACGGTACTCAATAACAATATTTCTCAACCGCTAACGATACTTTCAGGAGTTCCGCAGAGGAATATACTTGGCCCATTATTATTTACTATCTTTACATCAAATTTTAATAAATCCTTGCAATTCTGTAATTACCAGTTATACCGATGATACACAACTTTATCGTTCATTTCACATTGAAGATTATTTAATCGACACTGATTTAAAGAGTTTGGTATCAACTTCAACTTATCACCTATCTAAAATTAACAAATTAACCCTCGTAAGTCATCTGCTATAATATTCTGTAATGACAATGTACGTGAATTTATATCAATAGAATTTAATATAAAGATGGAAATTATATTATCGCCTTCAATCATAGCTCTAAAAGTCTTGGTCTTATTATTGATCACAAATTAAGGGTACATATAACATGTAAATTAAGATTAGCATACGCTGCACTAAAAATGGTGTATACTCAGAGACACTTTTTAAGCATTGATGTGAAAAAAATGTTATATGGTGATTTAGTTTTGTCCCATTTTAACCACTGTGATACTGTTTCTGGCCCTTGTATTGACAACATCGAGGTGCGAAGTATACAAAAAGTACAGAATTCTTGCCTTCGTTTAATTTTTGGAATTCAACTTCGTCAAATAATATCTCACAAACTGCAGGTTGGCTGAATATGTACAATCGTCGTAAACTTCACATAGCTTGTTTTTTTCATAAAATTTTAAAATTTAATTCACCACCTTATCTCCTCAACAAGCTGTCTTTTCGCGCTGATGTTCATAACATTAATATTAGACGTAAATATATTCTTACTGTACTTCAACTTAGTAAGAAAATTTTCAGGTCATTCTCTAATAACATTGCTACCTATATAAATAAATTACCTTTCCATGAACTAATGTACATGTGAAAGTTTTAAACAGATAAATAATAAATATTTAATGCGACACCAATAAATCGTTGTTTTTTCCTTCTATCCCCTCTGTTCACTGCTTTCCACTCTTTTCTCTTTCTCTACTTTAGTTATCTGTTTTTCTCTTTTTTCCCTCTCTGCTTTGATGTATTTCTCTAATTTAATTATATTATGCACTTTATGCATATTATATGCAATATAGACGATTATACAAAAAATTAATAAAAAAAGATAAACAAATGGAAAACGACAGAATACTTCTAAATTCCTCAAATATTGCAAAAACCACATGGAATATATTAAATAGTAACACTAATTCTAAGTCTAATGTAACAAGCATAAATAAAATTAGTAGTGTGGATGGTAACCTTATAACGCACAGTAATGAAATGGCAAATTGTTTCAATGCTTTCTTCGCTAATGTCGCCATAAAGTATAATTCTGGTTTGACTAACGATACCTTTTGTATACTAACGAGATATATATCCGTAACATTTTCTATGGCAGCGACTGATGAAATTGAAGTTAGTAATACTATTCATAATATGAAAAACTCTTACTCTATGGGCGAAGATAATCTAAGCATTACTTTATTGAAGAAATGTGTTAATTTTATTATAGCACCTTTAACATATATAATAAACTATTCATTCAATAAAGGCGTATTCCCTAACATTCTTAAAATAGCAAAAGTCATACATGTATTTAAAAAAGGTGATACGTTACTAGAGAACTACAGGCCTATTTCCCTCTTATCCACGATATCTAAGATAATGGAAAAAATCGTTTATGCACGTATGATACTTTTTATAGAAAAACATAATATTTTAAATTCAGCACAACATAGCTTCAGGAAAAACAAATCAACGCAATCTGCGGTGCTAGATTTCTTAATAAATCTATATAACAACTTGGATAGTAATAATAAATGTATTGGCATCCTCATGGATCTTAGCAAGGCCTTTGATCTTGTTGATCATGCTCTACTTTTGGAAAAGTATTTTCAATGTGGTTTTAGAGGTTTAGTATATAACTGAATTGAATCATATTTATCCAACAGATGTCAACACGTAGTAATCAATAATAGTAAATCAAATGCACGTAAAATGGATTGTGGTGTTCCTCAAGGATCTGTCCTTGGGCCATTATTATTATTTCTATTATTCATAAATGACCCACCAGAAATTGACACACAAAACAAATTAGTAATGTTTGCTGATGATAATACCCACTTGTGTACTGGGAATAACATGAATGACTGTTTAAACTATGTAGAATATATCCTAAAAAAAATCTCAAACTGGTTTCAAAACAACAAACTTTACCTCAATACTTTTAAAACCACATTTATTCATTTTACACCCAAAAGTGGAGTTATGAACAGCAGCCATCTTGTGAGAATAAACAGTAAGTCACTCCAACAAGTTCAGTCAACGAAATTTTTAGGCATATATTTAGACAATAAGCTTAATTGGGGGACGCATGTAAATAACTTATGCCCTAAACTACAATCCAGTTGTTATGCATTATACAGACTTAAAGACCTAGTAAGCCAATCTGTTCTGCTGACGTTCTACCATGCACAGTTTGTGTCAAAAATAAAATATGGAATTATATTTTGGGGTTTTTCGCCTCATATCGTCAGAGTTTTTTTGTTTGCAAAAGAAAGCTATTAGAACAATATTATTATTATTAGCCGTTACTCGAGTCCGAGTATAAAAATGTTACAGTCGATAAATTGTGTACAATAAAAAACAAGTAAAAGGTGTAGTCTATTGTAATTCCCATTCATCTACGGTGCACACGACTATGGCTATAGAGGCCAATTCGGGAGAGCACATGTCGACCGCAGTCAGGACAAACATAGACCTGGTTAGGTCTTGGATTCGGCCTTCTTGCAGCAACATTTCCTTGATAGCTGGCCACAACCCCCCGCCATTCGGTTCTATCCGCTGCAAGTTGTTCCCATTGCTCGTCTGCAATACCGCAGGATTTTAGATTTTCATGGAGAGCGTCTTTGAACCTCTTTCGTTGACCGCCACGCTTTCTTCTACCTCTTAGCAATTCACCATAAAGTGTACATTTAGGAAGGCGGTTATCATGCATACGATGAACGTGACCTGCCCATCTTAGGCGTGCTCTTGAAATAAGCACCTCAATTGGACGGCTGTTTGCTCTCCTGAGTACTTCCACGTTTGATATGTGATGGAACCAACGGATTTTCATCATACTTCTGAGGTGTCTTTGCTGAAAACGTTCTAATTCTTTCACATGACGACGGTAAGTGACCCAGCTTTCACATCCATATAGCAGTGTTGGAATGACAACTGCTCTGTAGACAGCCATTTTCGTTGACAAAGCAAGGTCGTGGTTGTCAAATACTCTCTCTCTAAGTCCCCAGAGCGCTCTAGATGCAGCGTTAATTCTATTGCGAATCTCGCTGTCCATGTTTGCTTTGTCATTAACAACGTTGCCTAAGTAATTGAACTGATCCACCACTTCAAGAGAATTTCCGTTAAGTGAAATGTCTATTTGGTTCACTTGATGAGGAGTTGACATAATCTTAGTCTTTCCAATGTTGATTTTAAGTCCCAAGGAATCATAGCTCTGGGCATACACATCTAAAAGTTCTTGAAGCTCTTCCGGCGTAGAGGCTAAAAGTGCACAGTCATCCGCATACTGGAGATCACAAACGAATCGTGTGCGTGTCTTCGGGAAAGCTCTAAAGCGCCCTATGTTAAAGAGACCGCCATCAAAACGGTATCTGAGACCTATTCCTCTGACTGTCAGTTTGTTGTCAACAATAATTGTTAGAGCAGTGGTAAACAAATTAAAGAGTAGGGGTGCCAGGACACATCCCTGCCTAACTCCAGTGAGGGTTTGGAAAGGTTCGGTTGCCTCATTATTATACATAACCTGGGCGTTGTTGTTTGTATGTAGACTGCGACATACTTCCACAAATTTTCTAGGGATACCTAAGCGGAACATAATTTTCCAGAGCACTTCCCTGTCCACCGAGTCAAACGCCTTGGTTAAATCAATGAAGGCCATGTGAATTTCTCCTTGATGTTCGAGTGCTTTTTCTTGAAGCTGTTTAAGTGTGAAGATTAAATCCGATGTGCCTCGGTTTGGTCTAAAGCCACTCTGTGTTTCAGGAAGTAACTTTTCCATAACAGGTGTTAGCCTATTTGCCATCGCTTTAGTGAGTATCTTCCCTCCAACTGCCAGGAGAGCTATACCCCTGTAATTTCCACAGTCCGCAGCGCTCCCTTTGTTTTTGAAAAGGTTGATTAAAAGTGTATCACGAAACTCCTGCGGAGCTTGACCACTTTCCCACACGACATCAAACAGTTTTTTGAGGTAGGGTATGAGCTCTGACGACACAGCTTTAAAGATCTCAGCTGGGAGTGAGTCGGCACCGGGAGATTTGTTATTTTTTAGCTGCCCAATGGCGGTTAAGATCTCTTCCGTTGTTAGTGGTTTATCTAAGTCTTCGAAGGTGTCATATTGAGGGATAAGATTTATAATATCGTGATCGGCTTGACTTTGTTGGTTAAGAATGTTAGAGTAGTGTTCCTTCCATCGGGCTCTTATTTCCTGGTCTTCTTTGAGGAGATTTCCATTTAAATCTTTAATAGGGCACATATTTTTCCGACTGGGGCCGTATACTGCTTTTACACCTTGAAAGAAATTCCTGTAGTCGTGTGAATCGGCGTACCTTTGAATTTCTCTGGCCTTGCTTGCCCACCACTCGTTCTTTATTCTTCTGATTTCGCGTTGCGTTTCATACTTAGATTGGGTAAAAGCTTCTGCTTTTGATGAGTCGTTGGGGTGGTTGATAGCGTTTTGGAAGGCAGTATGTTTGCGGTCAAGAAGTTCTTGTATAAAAGCTTCATTATCATTGAACCAGTCCTCCTGTTTTTTACTTGCTGCAGTGCCAAGAATTTCCTCACTCGCACTTTTTAAACTGTCTTTAATTTGTGTCCAGGTGGCAGCGACATCTACAGAATTGGTTTCTTCTAGTGCACTCAAATTCTCTTGAACTTTTTGCTTTAGCTGTTCGACGGTTTGTTGGTCACGCAATTTACTAATACAGAGACGGAGTCTACGTTTTACTTGAGTTCTTCGGTGTTTGGGTCTCATAACAATTTTCATTTTAGAGACAACAGGACGATGATCGGTCCAACATTCGCTATCAATGCGCGCCTTTGTAATTTGGACGTCCTTGAGATGCTTCCTACGTACGATAACATAGTCCAGTAGATGCCAGTGACCTGATCTGGGGTGACGCCAGGTGCCTTTAAATTTATCCTTTTGTCGGAAAATGGTGTTTGTTATAACTAGATCATGCTCGGCGCATTTAGTTAGGAGTAGTTGACCGTTAGCGTTCATGTTGCCCAAACCGTTCTTACCTATGATGCCTGGCCAGGTGTCTGCATCTCTCCCTACTCTAGCGTTAAAATCGCCAAGAATAACGAGTCGTTCCGTTTTAGGTATTCTACAGAGGGTTTCTTCCAGCTGTTGATAGAAGCTTTCCTTGGTTTCGTGACTTGCATCTAGAGTGGGAGCGTAGGCGCTTATTAGATTTACCGCGTTGCCATCTGATAGCTCATAGCGTAGCAGCATTAGACGCTCGGATAGGCCTTGTGGTACTTGTGTTAAGTTGGATACAAGTTGATTCCGAACGGCAAATCCTACTCCATGTTGTCTTCTTGAATTGGTGGGAAGACCTTTCCAATAGAAGGTGTAGTACTTTTCTGTGAGAGAGCCTTCCTCCAAAAATCGAGTTTCGCTGAGAGCTGCAACGTCAACATTGAGTCGGTGAAGTTCTCTATCTATTAGAGCAGTTCTTCTTTCAGGCCGATCGGTGCGAGTGCTGTCGTTCAAAGTACGAACATTCCAAGCGCCGTAGATGAAAGAATTAGTTTTGTTGGATTTAACTTGTCGGTGTTTTTTTGACATTCGACGAGGTGTCCCTGTGGGCACCCTCCCCCGGAGATCCGATCGGGAGGGTATTTTACCTCCGGATGATTTTGTCCCACTTGAACGCTCCATCATTTTTTTAAAGCCTTAATCGACTGAAAACGAAGCTGCATTTGAAGTTTTAGCTGGAGCAGGTATGCAACTGACCAGCTCGGTTGCGGAAGGCGAGTGGTGTGGTCCCATGGCACAGAAGGAGACTGCGACGATGGGGTAACCAAACGATTCCAAAAGCAACCTTTGTGTGCGGTGGGTTATTTTTACCGCACTCTTCGTGAGAAGGTGGATGTGCTCACGGCAAAAGGTAAGGGTTATTCCGCCCTTACTCGGTCGTTAGAGCCTCGTTAGTGAAAACAGGGTGCACCAAGTTCAAATTGAACTCATCGCGAAGGTGAGGTTAACAATTGAGTAGGAGAGGCTATAACTTGCGCTTCACTACCCCATTACACCCCCTGAGAACAATATATGGGCTATCAAATCTAACAACTTGTCGAGATACGTTTAAACCAACAAATTATTAACATTACCCTCTCTCTATATAAAAGAAATTATTATGTATGTTAAAATTAATTTAAACCTGTTCGTGATTGACTGCCGCGGCTGATCTAGGCAGTCAATCTATTTTGCTGCTGAGTTGAACATATCATTTTTGCGTCGATTGTTTAAATATATTCTAAAATAATGAAATTATTACAATTCTCAATCTCTCTATTTTTGTTGTGATAAATTCAATAAAAATTCATTAAAAATCGCAGCTGTTACTAGTTGGTTACCATGGAAACTAAGTGTCATTTTCCCTGCCTAGGCAGGAAAGTGCTCACTTTTCTGCCTAGGCAGGGAAAATGAGCACTTTCCTGCCTAGGCAAGGAAAGTGACACTTTGCTGATTGATATTAGCCAGCAAAGTTAGTACTTTGCTGTTAATCGGCGAAAAAGAGGATTTGTATACACAAATCCTCTTTTTCCTCCTCTTAGGTATACACCTAAGCACAAATTAACTATTTCTGAAAAAAATCCTTGTTACATAAGTATTAAAATATATAATAAGTTACCTGATTATATAAAATGTTTAGATAGTATTATGGAGATTAAGCATAATGTAAATATATTTTTATATTCTAATGTATTATATAGTCTAGATGAGCATTTTAACCACTGATTCAACACTGCCTGTGATTTTTTTTTATTTTGTTTTTCATTGTATCAAAAGTCTTTATTTTGCCACGTCCTATGTCTATGTATATACTCTGTACTTGATTTCTGTTTGGACAATAAATTCTATTCTATTCTATTATATTCTATTCTATGATTGTCAATATGAATTGAAAGCCATATTATATTTATTTTTTGTCAGATAGTTCATGCTGTAGTGGAAAAACAGTTGCTGATTGTGTCGATGCACTGAACTATTCTGCCTTTTATTTACCTATCACTTGTATTAAAACATAATATTTTATTATTTGACTATGTGAAACGTAACCAGACTACAACCAACAGCTACTCTCCGGGCTATGTCCCCCGCCGAGCACTGAATGACAAGTTACAAGCCTGGCGCGTTAAGTGTAATAATTGCATATTACCATCAAAACGCTAATGCTTCGATTGCAACAAACACCCGCCGAAAGACTGATCCTACTTGAAGGAGTTTCGAGATGTTGGCTCTCGTCAGTGCAAGGTAGGCATGTGACGACAGACACGAGGATCTCTTGACTACTTGATACACTTTGGTGTCTTTAGGATAGCGACATGCAGGCACCATCTAGCGGTCCAGTGTCTGTTGCAATCGAAAAATAAATAGCCCGACTGGGCTTAGCATAGTTCAAATGTGCTTTTAGGGGGCGGAATATTAAAACATAATTTTTTTAGTCGCAAACTCCTCTATAAAATCCTTATTTTACTATAGGGAACGTAACCAGACTGTAACTTGTGATTCAGCGCTCGACGGGGCACATAGCCTGGAGAGTGGCTGTTGGTTGCAGTCTAGTTAAAATATTTACTTATATAATCTATTGTCAATTGTTGAGAGTTGTGAGTGAATAATAAATACTTTAATATTATTAAATTACTTTTTACCAATCCTCTCTAAAACGAGGCAGTTTAGAACGCAGAGTTATTTTTCAATTTGATAAATAAAAATGAAATTTGACCAATCGAATTCGAATCCTGCTGTATATTAAAAAATCAACGTTAAAAATCAATACTACATTTACTTACATTATACTTGGAAAAATAACACGACTATTATGAATTAGTAATATAAAAACCAGATAAAGCACTTACTGTGAAATAAAATTCTCGTTCCTCCAAGGGTACACATAAAGAGTATAACAAATAAATAATGCATTTTTCCTAAATAAAATAAAACCAGTGATTTATCACTAGGGCAAGAAAGTTCATCTCGCCGAATATAATAAATTTTTGCACTTGTGGCAGTGCCGGGCTATAAATTCTAGGTTTTTTCCTTGGAATTAACATCTTTTTAAATTATATGAAACGTTTCTAATTTCATTCAAAGATTTACTCGTCGCTAGTCTTTTCATTGCACTGATTAAAATTTATTAATGTATTTAAGTACTCGAGGATGAATAGAGATTCCACAGAAACATCCATCCATCCATAATAGACAATAAGTATAAATGCATACAGAGTGTTGTCTGCTTTGTGCACTTTAAGTACTCAGGTTATTGAATTTATTTTTTTTTACTGCCTTTAATAATAGAGTGGGGGTGGCAATGGGGGTGGTAGAGAGGGTAGCTAACGCTAAAAAAAAATTTGACGATTCGTTCTTGTATACACTAAATCACATTTTAATTTTTTTTACTCTTCTTCATAATAGTATGGGGGTGATTTTGGGGGTAATAGTGGGGGGGTGGTTGAGGCCAAAAAAAATTTTGAGACCTTGACTTTTCGTACGTACTCTAAATTGCAATTTTATGGACTCTGCTTGCTTTGCCTATTTAGCTTTATTTATCCCATTTACCCCCGAATCCTTCAACAGAATTAGATCAAAATATAATCCAGTTCCAGATCTCTTTCAAGTCAATATAATAAACGGTTCCAGAGTAAACGTGCGCACAAAATAAGTTACAGACAGACCCACAAGACAGGAAATTTTTTCGCTCAAATTTAAAATCTCGACGTTTCAAGACATTTTAAGCCTATTTCAGCAAGAAAAAAAATTGCGTTACTATATTTCCACTGAACGTGGAAATAAAATATGTTTTCATTAACGTTTCGAAACTTTGTTGTACCCGTTAGAAACTATGTAATATAATAATAAGTTTATTAATCGAAATAATGTTTATAAACAATTACACTTATCAATACATGATGATATGGATTAGTAAACAGAAAGTCCCACGAAAGTAGTGGGTACCTGTGTGAAAGAATTTAATTGGAAGTTAAATTTGATGGAAACAGAAGTATTTAAATACATTAAGTAATACAAAAGTATATAGATTTTATGGAAGAAAATATACTGTATATAATAATGCAAATAGATAATTATTACAAAATAAAGAGATATACATATTATACATTTGCATGCTGTTTGATTTCAAGATTATTCATAGTTTAAGGTATACAGTCATAACTTAAGATATGCATAAGTTAAGTTTTAGTTTACTGAGATAAGGTAATATTGACAAACGTTTTTCGAATCGATAGTTTGATTCAGTAATTGTCTGGCAGTTTCTTGAATCCATGATTTAATTTCTTTTTTTATATTTTTTTGAATGAGGTTATAATTCTTAATTCAGATGGAAGTAAGTCGTATATTGTAGGACCTATGTAAATATAATTTCTTTGACCGATTGTTTTGTTAACTTTGGCTTTAACAGTTTGTTTGTTGCGAGTGCCGTATTAGGCCAGTCAATGAGCACATTGGAAAACGCTAAAATCGTAAACTAACGTGTAGTTCTGAATTTTTGGTATGTTGTTAGGACCAGTACTAGTAGTGCAAATCCAAATTTGCAGCTTCGAAACACCTGTGCTACCGTCGTAGTACTTATAAAACCGGGAAATTTTCGGATTTTTTGGGTTTTTATTATATCTAGTGAACTATGCATTACATCGAAATGGCCATTCTAAGCTTTTTTAGAACAGATTAAATTTGCTACAATTTGAGACCAGCTCTGTATGTCAAATAGTATTCAAGATACAGCAGGGTCAAAATTGGCAATATTTTTCAAAAAAGCCAATTTTTCAATTTTCGTCAGCTTCCGGATAGAACCCACAAGAACCCACACAACTTGAGGTTGTTGATATGTTGTGGGCTTGTATTGAAGAAAGAGAAAAGCATGTGAAAAGGAAGAAAATCCTTGGCATCGCCATAACTCAGTGAGAGCGATTGTCGCGGGGTATATCAGTTACATGTTCAATTGTTTCAGACGAAATATAGTTGTTATCTTCGCTGGATATCCAGAGGATGGTGAGTTGAATAACACGAAAATGAAGAGTCGACTGTCATCAAAATGCCTCAGGAGAAGTTACTTGAAAATGACAGCAACAAACGACGATTGATTGCCCTGCAGCGCTCCTCTTTCGAAAGCTAGGGGATTGAGACGAAACAGGTCATTAAGATAGCACTAAAAAAAAACACCTCTTATGAATCAGTGTTAATCGTTGGAGAGGATGTGGATCTGCTAGGTCTTCTTAATGGCTTGGAATTCACTATCAAAAATGTTTTTTTCCAGAAAAGCGGCAGAGGTGACTGTGGTCCATTGCAATACTCCTCAACTTCATTTAACGGAGGAGAGTTGGAATTCTCCCCCAGGTTTGTGATATTTTTGCACGCGTTCACAGGGTGCGAACCACCTCTGCCCTTTGCTGGTACGGGAAAAATAAACTCTTCAGAAATATTCTGAACTGATAACCAACGGAGAATAGTTTCTCCAACCTACGGCGACCCACAAGACCATAGCAGACTCAGGAGCAAAGTGCCTCTTAGCTCTGTACAGAGGAGACTGCAAGGTAGAAAATCTACATAGCCAGTGGTACAAAATTTTTGTGAAAACGGCCGCCTCTACTAAGACTGACCTGGCCCGCTTACCTCCAATAGAAAATAGCGCTGCCTTTCATGCCTACCGAACTTACCATTAGGTTCAAAAATATTTGGGAGTTGATAAAGATGTCACTTAGTGGGGCTGGCCTAGAACTGAACAGGGGCTCATACCTACTACCATGATGGGTGAAGTGGCATCCGCAACCTTTCTCAAAATTCTTTCCTGCCAGTGTATCGGAGATGGCTGCACATGTCTAAAAGCAGAACTCAGATGCTCCTCCATGTGTAAATTCTGCTCTGGCAACTTCTACCAAAAGTCGCCGTTATCCAAATCGACGAAGGATGGAACGATGACTACGACGATATCGATGACCCACTACCCGTGATTACAATACAGGATTCGCAACCACCTTTGAAACAGCTTAAGTGAACTTTATTACTAACTATAGTCGTAGATTCTTATTATCAAGATTGCACATAAATATTCATGAGTAGTGCATTTAAATACGTATTTTGTTAAATTAGCTTTTTTCGTTAAAACTACCATCAAACTATCCTGAGAAATAGTGAAATCGAATTTATGAAAAATGCAGTTTTCGCATTGTTTGTTTCTTCTTAAGATCATGAGATAACAAAGAGGTATACAGGCGTCGCTCTACGCTTAAATGAAAGCTAATTAAATTTACTAAAACTTCTACTGATATGATTTTCATCGTAGTATATGTATTTCCCCCGATATTTGAGCCGTAAGTTGACGAAAAATTAAAAATTCACTTTTTTGAAAAAAAAAATTCCAATTTTGACCCTGCTGTATCTTGAGTACTATTTGACGTAAATACTTAAATTAAACACATATGTAAACGGCTCTGCTATTATTTCTTTAATTTCCTTAAGAATCTCTGCTGTTATCTCATCATTTCCTGATGCTTTTCCTGTTTTTAATTCTACAATACTGTTATAATAATATATCGACAAGCACCTTTGTGAAATTACACAATATTCGAATCCTTTCTACTGTCGCCCGTTGATGAAATTCAAATGTTAAATTAGAATATAACTGCAGTATTATTAACAAGAATATAAAATAAAAACATTTGCTGTACAACAGTATTTTCCTTTAATTCAAGTGAGTTTTCTAAATTTATTCGAGCTAGCAAGAATTTGGTTTAACGATCTTCTACGGATTCCTTCGATTTAAATATGAAGACAGTAAACTAAGAAAATGCTGAAAACAACCCAATAAATTTAAATCGCTAGGCGCGTACATTAAGTCTATCCGCAGACAATATAGTAGCTGAAAGTTATAGAAGTTCGATGTCAACCAACTATTAAAGGTTATGACTCTTTGAATTTCAATTCCGTAGGCGTTATTAAACTTCAATGGAGCGGCTGTAATAAATTCTTGCGAAAATATGGTACACTAAATTTAACGTTTAAGAGTTGCTATGTGCTATTGCTTTATCAATATTTATAATACTACAATATTAGCTACAATATGAATATGTTTGAAAGTTTTTATAGCTGAAAGAGATGAATTTGCCAATATGGGCCATATTAAAAAGATTTTGAATTTTTCTTATGGAGATGGTGTATTGTCAAAATATATACAGGTATATTCTGTCTGGCCGAAAGATTGTCGGAGGAAATGGTTGTATGTCCGCGTTTTTTCAATGTGTAACTTCCTTCCGCACAAGTCTCTGGCTTCTGGAATTGGGGGTTGTCTAATTTCTATGGTGTTTATTATTTATTTATATTACATCAATATAACAAGACTTTCATATACTTTCTGCATACTCAGTAAAATATATCTATATTCAGGTTCTTTTAAATATATTTGTAGCTACTTTCTACAATTAAATTATTTTATCTAACAAAACGTTACTACAAGTATATATTTCCCGACAATTTCGATTTCCTTTCAGGACGAATTTTCTGTCGAACGGATTTTTTGAGTGAAAGTACCTTATTAAGGGTTAGTAAAGTTCGTTCGGTGCAACAAGCTATAAGTTATTAGGCAATGCCATTTCCTGTCATCTTCCCGGCCCGGCTTAAAACGTATTGCCCTCCAGAGATAACAAGTTATTATCTTTTTGACCTTTATCGTCTCTTTTAAAAAACTTCTATGGACTGTATTGCAGGCCATATTGGAACAGCGATCATTCTTTATATATGAAATATGTTTATTGGTATACTAGGAAAGTTATCGCTGGGTGCGAAAAAATTATTGGAGTTTTTTTGGATGTTATAGCTTTTATTCAACGACTTTTTGCAAGGTGATATACTAACTCTGTAAACACTTTGAGAGATGAAATGTTATTTTAGAAAAAGCACATTTTTACTACAAGGCTATGAGTGGAAATGTTTCGAATGAGTATAAATATTGACGACCCATTGCAATTATAATATTTTATATGCATGGATATTTTTGTAATCTATAATCAGGTGTAATTCGATTGGTTTCTTATTAAATATCCAATGTTTAATTCTTTTCCCAAATAATTCCAATGAATTAATTTTCTTTTATATATTATTAGGAAGCAAATTTTACGCTGTCTAAATAATTTCTTTCTTCTTTGACCAACAGTTTTGTCAATTTTGGGAATCATCACCGAGTTTGTTTTATACCTTGTGTACAGTTACAGTGTTAATTCAGGTTTCCCTTGTTCTTGTGACAATGTATCAATTAGTATTGACTGTATAGTCTATTGCTTTAGATTGAAAATTTTACACTCATCCATTATATCAGGGCCCTCGAGAATATCTCACTTAATATCGGTCGTACAAAAAAAAAAATATTTTTACGAAAATTGTGCCGATTTATATAACCTACAAAATGGTTTAAAGGCATTTGAAATCCATGGCTTACTTTAAGAGTTATGGCGGAAAATATTGAAAATGCGGAAAAGGTCTAGGCCAAATATCTCCGTTATTTGAAGAGATACGAGAAAAATTCTAAGGCGAAATTTTTTTGCAAAACAGAGTGATTCAACGAGGTTTTATCTATTTTTTTTCAAAATCGCTGTATTTTGAGATTTACTCTTCAGGCTCTTTAAAAAAATTATTTTGAAACAGGCGGGAAATGGCGCCATTAAATAGTGTATTTTCCTCCCTTTTCAACGATATATCACATGCCATATTTATTCATTGGTACTACGTTAGTAATTATAAAAACATTTCTTTAAAACCAATAATTTTTTTTTAACAAGCATTATACTTGCCGTGGAGAAGTATGATTAAATAAAACGATGAAATAATTCAATAAGTTGTTCAAATCTTTGCCATAATAAGCATCAGCCCCCCCTCCCCCATTGTCATCCCCAAAGCCACCCCCATACTATTATGAAAGAGAATAAAAAAATTAAAATGTGATCTAGTGTGTATACAAGAACGAAACATCTCAAAAAAAATTTCTGGCATTAGCTACACCCTCTACCAACCCCATTGACACCCCCATCCTATTATTAAAGGAAGTAAAAAATTAAATTGGGATTTAGTGTGTATACGAGAACCGAGGGATTCTAAAAATTTTTTGGAATCAGCCAGCTCCTCTACCACCCCCATTGCCACCCCCACCATATTGTTTAGGGGGGAAAAAATAAATTGAGATTTAGTGGGTATACGAGAACCAAGAGCTTCTAAATTTTTTTACATTTGCCATCCCCTCTAGCGCCATCACTCTATTATTAAAGGGAATAAAATATTACATTGGGGTTTAGTGTGTATAAAACTTGGCTACAAAATCTGGATGTGGAAGTAGTGATTCCTTGGGTAGCGGTTTATTATTTGTATAGAAGTCGTGAAATTCTACATCAATTAAAAAAATATCGTCAGTACACGAATTTCAAAAAAAAAAGATTTATTTTATTTACATCTTGTAAATTATCTGGAATAGAACTATTTTTTGTTTTATTTATAATTTTCACTTTATAAATATCCTTCAAGATTTCACCCGACTTGCTGCAATTTGAGACCTGATATTCATTTGTAATTGTCCAATGACCTGAAATTTTGCTTTTCTTAAATCTTTTCAGAGCTTTGTCTCTAAGTTTTATCATAAATTTTATATTATCTGTTATCCACGGTTTTTTCTTCTGTGATATTCTAAATTTTTTTATTGGCGCATGAAAGTCAAACACATTATTTAAGTTTTCATTAATAAAATTTATTTTATCGTTAATATTATCCATATCGAATATTAAAAATCAAGGTACCGAGTACAAATCTTCGAGAAATGTATTATAATCAAAACGAGACAAGTCTCTACCGATGCTAATATTTACAGTTTTATTAGTATTAACTAAAGATGTTATGCAATAAATTAAATTATTATCTAATACATCACAGTCTAATAAACGAAACGAAAACGAAGATTTACATATTCGAGTTGGTTTATCAATACTTGAGTAAGGCCTAATGAGTCCAACAAACTGTTGAATTTTTTTACATTAATATCCTCATCATTTAACATATTTAGGTTGAAGTCACCCATACACGTTATCACATCACCAGGTTGGCAATAGACTGGATATCACTTCGTCAAACATATAAAAACAAAGTAGCATTAAGAGTAGATGGCCTATAAATTGGTCCCATTTCAATTCTTCTTTTACCAATATTGATACAGACCCAAGCTTATTCAAGGTGTATTTCTTTCAAATTAACAACCTCATACTTTAAATTATTCTTAATATACATGCCTACTCCACCTCCCCTCGTTTGACGATCTTTCCTTACAAAATTATAACCCTGCATTTTAATGACGTCATCTGGAATATTGTTTGATAACCACGTTTCACTAAGACCCAAAACATCACCATTCAATTCATCTACGATATTTTTAAATTCATGTAATTTTGGAAACAACGACCTAACATTCAAATGACATAACTTGAGTTTATTATTCGTTCTGAATATACCCACGTATATCTAATAATTATTTTATATAACTGCAATTGTAATTGTAATTAGATGCTAATAAACTCCATCATTATTTTTACATATATGTTAAGAAAGAATTAGACAAATTAATTACAAATTAATTTTTAAAATTGTTACTGAAGGCACTAAATAATTGAATTCAAATTTACGAAAATATTCGAAAGAAAATATAAACAAATGCTTAAGAATTTTATGTAACAAAAGTACGCCAATATATTAATTTGTATATTGATAGCAAGATTAGATTTCTACTTAAGAAATAACAGTTAATAAAAAATTACTATTTTTTTATATCATACCTTATTAAATAAATACTATAAATTGATCCTAAAATGTACAAGATTAAAATACTTAATTTGATAACGAAATTAATTATTAGTAAATGTGCAGAGTTGAGTAAACCTAGATAAACAATAACGTAATAATAACGTATGTAATAATAATGTATGTCAATTGTCAGCTGTTTGATTATTATCACCAGCCAACTGAGTTTAAATCTGTCAGAACCTCGATTTTGTGTTTTCCATTTAAAAATATAAATACAGTACCTTTATAAGTCCAGGTGTTTTTTTTGTCCACTTTCACAATAGCACTACTTAGGATATTTAAACGCAATTTAGTTATATCTTCACGCACAACGATGCTGCTGTTTTTCAGATTCTTTTTATTTTTATATACACGATCTTTAGGGACACTGTTGTAGAACTCTACAACCATCGACTTTGCTTTTTCACAATCTTCTTGCTGCGGACCAGTGCGATAGCATTCTTTAATGAAATTTTCTTTAATATTTAAATTTATTTTATTATTAAACATATATAGCACTTTTTTCTTAACATTTTCATTTTTTCTTTGGTTACTCCAAAAATTCTTAGTGAGGAAAATTTTGTTGTAGCCTGTCCAGCTCCAACAGCAGTTTTGTATTTTCATTTTTTACTTTATTTAACTCCACTCGAACTTCAGATAATTCATTTTCAATCAGTTCCTCAATTTTATCACCTATGGTCTCCTCCACAATATCGTTAACAATTTTTTCTATGAATATTTTATTACTTCGCAGTGAACTGGTTATACTAGCAAGTTTTTCCTTCATTTCCTTCTTTTCTTTTGCCCTGGACATTTTTGTATTGTTACTTAATCCTGATTAAATGTAAATATGGCTTTAACACACTTTTTGTGATTATTTTACTTCACTCAATTGATTTCTACACTTAGAATTTTAAAATAGTAAAGTAGTTTTCGAGATATGAATCATGTAAGCTCCCAGCTGGATACACTGTATTTATTTCTCCGAGCGAATCTAAATACTGTAAATTGAAAACTATGTATAGTACAACTAATTATTATAAGTGTCATAACCATTATATAAGAAATGAAGACATTGCAGTAGCTAGCAAGAAACAGCCTTTGTCAAGTAAATCTCGGCAGATTTTTTTCTATAAAATGGCGGAGTCGCCGAGTTCAAAGAAATGTATAGTTGTTGGTATCATAAACCAAAAATCTGCCAGCGTACATGAAAGCCGCTTGTATATGGGTAATTTGGATATGAAGGTAAAAATCATGACAGACAACATAAGTAGATAAGCATACCGAGTACGGAACTACATGCCATTCAGTTCTTTGATGCCATCAGAAGAGACGTAGACGCAATTGTCATCGGAGCTGAAGATTTGTTGCAGCAGCCTCTGGTTATTGCCGTCGGATCTGAAGACTTCTTGCAGTAGCTCCTAGCTCCAGGTTGTTGGGTGAATTTTTTAATTATTAAAATGTCAATATCTGCGCCTTAGAAATCGTCCTCAATTGAAACAGTGGTGATATGTGACTTGGTAGAGCATTCAACAAAGTAATTTCCCAGCTATTTGATTCCTACTTAATGTTAACCTCAGTTAGTAATATTGAGATTGGTTTTAATATTATTTTCGATTTCAAAACAAAATTAATTTGACGAACAGTTTTATTCGTTTTAGGAATATTCACCGAGTCTGTTTTATACCTTGTGTTATAATACAGTCAGTATTTCGAATACAACTCATATTTGAGCGAACCAAGTCTAAAATGTTCTCCTTTATATTTTTCATTATTATATTCTTCTAAATTTAATAAATTACTAATAGTCTAAGATCCCAAATTAGGTAATAATAATAATTATTATTAATATTAGTGTTATTATTATTTATTATTTACTATTATTGGGTATTATTATTATTATTTTTAATATATTATTATTATTATTATTTGAAATATTAATAATATTTTTTTTAATCCAAAACAGTTTCTCTAGGGTAAGTCAGACTTTCTGTCAATGGTGAAATACGCGTGCGCACTTACTTTAACTGAGTAGGCCCCATGTAAGCAACTGCTATTCGGCATCCTTCTTACAAGTATATACTTATACACAGGATGTTTCTCTGTCACAGCCTACTCTCTTCTATAATTTCCGAACTTTAAGTCTTGAAGACCCGAACTTTTGCAAGTTTTTGCTATGTCCACCAAATACCACCGTATCCGCAATAAAATTATCTACATTTGCATATATGACAATATAGAAAACTCGATAACTACAAAATACTAATTCAAAGTTACCTGTCTACCTGTTTCTATGCAGGGAACGAACATGTCGACCAAACTTTGGCATATTGTATACGTATTTTACTTTCGATTGGTAATAAATTTATCCAAAAACTCAATAACTACATTCATGAAAAAAAATAACAACTTTAATTTTGTATTGAAAATAGCTGTGCATGTAAATTGAATGTGGACCAAATCAAGTTTTGTTTATTAATATATTATATTATCAAAATTCAAAGTTCATCAGAAAACTCGATGGGTGAAGGTCGACCTAAGTCGGGATTTTGTACTATAAAGTTCATTAGAGAAGTAGGCGCTAGCGTAAATTATCCCAAAATTGCTATATAACATTGCATTTTATGCATTTTTAATGAAATAATGGCTTTTGCATGTTAATTTGTGTTGTAAAAAGCTTACTGTGTGGACTAATAATAAGCAAAAAAAACTTCGACATACGTCTAAATCAATTGCTAAATAATTGTCTGTACTGTAATTAACTTTAACGATATTTTTCCTGTTCTGAAGCAACCAATATGCAAACAAGGCTTGTAAATTTTATTTACTCCCACAATTACCATACACTTAAGTTCAAACAAATATATTCTAAAAAGAGGATAATTTTAAGGCAGGAAGTAACTTCGTTTGTATCTTGTACAGAGACATTTGTTTTTCAACTAAAGAGAATTGTTGTAGAACCGAACTTCCATATTGGCTTTTAGCCAGAGAGGTGTATTAAATATCCACTAGTTGAAATTTAAATGCGTTTGAATACTCCGAGTGTTCTCATATTACAACCTTATTTGGCGCTCTGTCAAATAGCTATATAATAACATATTTTTATAAAGTTGTTACGGTTTTAATGATTTCCCTGAGGTGCTGACAACATAAATGTATGTTTATGTTATTATTTTCGATGTATTCTAACAGAATATTTCTAAACCGTATATCATTTAATCGCAGAATATGAACAACGAGAAGAGTTAATTGAGTGTCTAATTTATCTGTATTCAAAAGAACACCTCTCTGTTAATTGTAGATAGGGCATTATTTTTTTTTACATTTTATTGCTTGATAAAGAAATGTATTATTTAGAAATTACTTAAGCAAACGTTCCACATTGATCAGAAGTTACCTATACCAAATTTTTGGTATGAATAAATTTAAATAGTATAGAATAATTCTTTTATTCAAAAATTAATAATTATAAACATTCTGAAGTCTTACATATAATTATCATAATAGTAATTTTTGTTTTTTGTGTCGTAGATACTACAAATTGACTATATTTAAAAGATGGCTATTAAGTCAGTAGTCTGTATGTAGTGTGAGATATACATATATTCCCCCTGCAAAAAGAAAATCAACCTGTCAAAAAATCAATATAAAATCAAACTTTTGTTACATGGTCTATGTCCATTTAACAGTTTTATATAAAAACTAGTGTTCTGATTATATTTAGCACGATCTGTGTAACATTTTAATTCAGTATTTGTAAGTGAAACTGTTTTCAACTTACAGAATTTTACTTGTATAACTGCTAAACCATTTCACACTGTTTTATGTACATATTTTCATATCTTAGGAATTCAGCCATGTTCTATTAACTATTATGTATCTCTGTACTTATAGCATCACAGGAGACAATTGTCTACAAAACATTTATTTACATCAGATACCTATATTTCAATTTTTATATTTTTGTTTACTATGTAAGTACATATGGTTATTTTCCTTCATTTCTCATTACTAGGTATATATAGTATATCCTATAAGATGTAATATATTTACTGAGTTCTCACAATAGTCACAATACGTTTTACTATTTATTACAGCTGTTCATATTTGTAGTTATGTATAAAATAGAAATTACAAATTGTGAGGCAAAGGCAAATCAGCTGTGGTATGAAAGTAACAAAAACTTTTATTATAGATTCCTTTTATCGATCATATGAGTAAAGGAAATTGTACTATTCCTGTATTTTATAGCTTTCAATTTAATTAGGGAATTAGATTTTATTAGTTTAGAAGTTTATTTGGTAGCATTATTTGGCAGTAAATAGGACAAAAACAGTTTACCTTATTAGTAAAACTCACCAGGAAATCATTTGCTTGCAGCCTTTGTACTGATTCGAACGTATATAAATTTTAACTGTGGACTTCAGTAATTGATATTACATTTTTATATCCGCGTTAACAATAACATCCAGGTAAATTTCATTTATTACTCATTTAAAATTTAAGTAATCTTCAATTTTTGTCGTTGATGTAATTTCAATTATTTTTAAACTAAATTTAAATTCAAGGTCAATTCTTTTTAATTTAATAAGTAGTTAAAATACTATATGTACCACACGGTTTTAAAATATTTTCTTTCTTTTTCCATTTTTTTGGCAATTTATAGTTTACGAAATCAGCTTATATACTTGTATACTTATATTCTTATATGCTTATATATGCTTTTATATACTTATATATTTCTATATATTTATATGTACTTATGTACTTATATGTTTATGCACATATACATTTCTGTATACGTTTCTGCATAGCTTCTTCATTCCTGCATAGCTTTTGCACAGCTTTTAACATTCATTTTAAACTATCTTTTTATTTCTCTTAATAATAATTTCAGTCTGATCTATAGTAGACTAGTTATTCGAGAAAAAGAGACAATTCTACTTATTTTCACTATAGATGGCCCAATTTAACATCAATTTTTCTTTGTCTATTTTTCTCGAAATAAACAGAAATCTGTAGCTTACGCTGTACATATCAAAAAGGGTAAGCTTCTCCACTCTTACGAATACTATGGATCCACGGCTCTCTGCTCCGAATTAAACCAGCTTAGTCGTCCGCATATGTTGCCTCAATTCTTTCTCAAAAATAAATAATAAGAGAAATGAGGTAACACCTTCTTAAAACTATTATTGACAGGATAATCCACAATGTCGTTTAACAAGTACGCTGGCTTAACTCTATCCAAACTGATAGTAACGTTCTTCCCGCCTTTAAGAACTGAAATGATTTTGTCAGTACGAGTCTGTCTTGATGAATAGAAACGTAGTCACAAGTTGATAAATCAGGACTGACAATAAAAATTTGTGGAGCATTCTATCTGGGCTTAGTGAAGTTTAAATTATCAAAATATGTATGCAATTTTGAAATGAATGTAGAAACTTAAGTATCAAGATGTGGTTTAATAAAAGGAATACCAGGGAGACGTAAAGTTCGGCAGGTGGACAAAGTAAAGCGTCTTAGGCATAACACGTAAACCCAGTAAAGTGATTGGTAATTCATCGTAGCAGCGAAGTGGATTGGATCTGGCTAATAGTGCTGTTTTAAGAGTTCGATGAAATCGTTCAACCATACCATTACTCTGTGGGTGATATGTGGTTGTATGAATTCGATGAAAATCTAAAAACTTTGAAAATTCATGAAATAAGTTTGATTCAAATTGTGTTCCTTCATCGGTAGTGACTGTTGAATAAATGCCAAAATTTCTTCCGGAACATATTGCCCAATTTATTATTGACAAAATGTCAACTGTTGGGTCTTCGTTTCCAGCATGATAGGGCACTGCCTCATCTCACTCCAGGTCACTCCCTTGCGCATGCATCGAAGTTTGGGGAAAACATTTTGAGAACCTCATCTAGTATGAATTGAAGCATTCTTTATCTAATATTAAGGTGTTAAGTTTGTGAAGAATTACCTACATACAATTTAATATATCCACAGTATATATTAAAAAATAGCGCTAGCCCCTTGTCTTACTAAAGTAATTAACCGCAGCTGACTATCTGAATTTTATGGAAAATAAATTACTTGTACATTTTTCATATCTCATTGTTTTTATTAGCATGCCTTCAAACATAAATAACAATATAAATATTCTACCGATTGTTTTAAACCCCAATATTACAGACCGTTATCCTATTATCATAAAATTTACAAAAACAAAATATAAATTCGAAGAGAAACTTAAATAACGAAAAAATTACTCAAACAAATTATAACTACAAATTACTTAAAGACTTGTTGCAATCAGAAACATGGCAAAACCTATTTCAAATTAAATAGCCAAATCTTGCTTTAAGTATACTAAAAATTAACCTAGAAAAATGCTCTAAAACTTCAATAAAATATAGTAAAATCTAAAGAAAAAAAATGTAAATCTTTTACAAAGACCTAGTATTCGCAATAAGGAAAAGGGATGAAATGAAGGAAGACGCAAATAAAAATAAAAACAATCCCACCCTAATAAATAATTATAAAAAATATAGAAATCTAACAAAAAATTTAATAAAAAAAGATAAAAATTATTATTGGCTCGGCACAATCTTAGGAAAAAAATATTATAAATCAAAATAATGTCGAAACAATAAATGATAAGGAAATTAGTGAAAATTTTAATAATTACTTTATAAATATTGACGAAAACCTGACAAGGAAAATTCAAGTTAACAAACTGTTAAATAGAAGAAACGTTAGTTGTAATAACATGTTTCTCAAACCTGTCACCGAAGACGAAATTATAAAAAATATAACTAAAAAGAAAATCTTCCTCAGGTGAGGATAATATATCCTCAAACATATTGAAGTTTTAAATGTAACCGATGCTAAACCCCTATGTTACATACTTAACTTATGTTTTGAAAAAGGTTGGCGAAGTGCATATTCAACGAATTTGGAGTCTAAATATATCAAAAAAACATATAATAAAAATTATCTTAGGAAAAAATAAATACTACCCCACTGACCTACTATATATTTAATCTGCAACTCCTATGCACCAAGTCTGTTCCAATATTTACATATAAACATAAAAATTTACTTAGTAGAATACAACATGTACACAACACAAGATAAAAATATAATTTAAATGTCACTTTACCTACCTCAAACTACTCTCGGTGGAGTTAACTAAGTTCTACCTTGCACAGATCAGAGTTTTGATTTAAATTATTGACACTAAAAATTGATATAATTTGTTGCACTGAAATTCAAATATATTGTTTAAACATTTTAAAAATCCGTTATTTTCTTCAACATCTCTCTTAGGGTGCGTTTAGTAGAGTCAAATTAAGCTTAATCAAATTGCTTGAACGATCTAAATCTGTGGTTTGATTGATTTTAAAAAACTCTCTATATGATTTTCACGTGTATGCACATATATAATTATTATGTGGAACCTTTAATTTGTTGATAAGTTTGAGAAGTGAGAAATATATATTGTAACCCATAAGTACTATAGAGAAGAAACAGAATAAATAAGTTCATAAAGAGTAGTATAACTATACTGCAGACCAATTTGTGCTATGTTACAGTATGTAGTATACCTATAAAATTGAAAATGTGTGGTCAAAAAAAAGTTGGGAGAAAACAATAAAATCACACAAGAAAATCATCACTACTTATCCATTATTTTCTGGTCTTGCTCAATTTTTTAATTTATAGGGATAATCACCATTTGTGTAAATGACATTCGTGTTTGTAAATTTGATAGTAGTAAAGAACATTAGAGTTAAACCGAAAATTTTACCCTGAGTATTCTCTCCAAAATGAAGGTTGGAATATTAGTTTGTCATAAACATAGTTGACTATAGAAAATAAAAAAGTACATTACATTTCAGTGAGAGCTTTATTATTTATAAATGACTGTATAAAGTGAAAAAACATAAAGCCTCTTACAAAAAAATAACGCTAACCGAAGACAATTAGGTCAGGTCTGTTTTTGTTACAGGACTTTATGACGAGGTGTTAAAATTTTATACGATAAATTAAAAAAATAAAAAACTCGCAGTATGTTTTGACGAGAACGAAAAGAGCCTTAACAGGTGGCAGCCACGTTAATCGCTCAGGGTGAGGTTTCTGGGTTAAAAAGTTAATTTTCGTGTCGCAAGCATATGTCAGAGGTATTAGGGTGAACATTAAATTGACGTAAAAAATTCTGAACACGATAAAATGTGGAAATGCAGGAACTTAATTAATGAATATGTGGAAGGCACATATTATATATATATATATATATATATATATATATATATATATATATATATATATATATATATATATATATAAAAGTTCAGAATAGCAAGAACAACAGATCAAATTCAACAATTGTACTGAAAAATAAATAAATTTAAACTTAAATTCATTCAAAATCACATGAAAAAATAAACTTTAAGAGTATGCTATCAACAGTTGTACTCCAATATCTCCAATATAAAGAAATTTCAACTCAAATATATTCTAAATTTACACAAAATAAATTTAAAACTGCGGAACTGGGAGAAAAAGGCGATTCCAACGTTCTTGAAGAACAAACATCATATACAAACAAGGAAGGCCAACAATATTCTAAAACGAGCCAGCCAAGCTCTGCTTAGGGAAAGGAGTCAGAACAGTAGGGGGCAACTAGATGACATGTCCAAACAGTTGTACCGTCACCACCTTAATTGGAATTCTGGGTCACAAAATATGGCCTACAATCAATCGACAAAGCAAGAACAGCAGAAATGAAAGCAAAAGAAATACAGGAAAAAGTTCGAGAACATCTACAGTAGACAACACCCTGTACAACTGGATCTAGAAAGCAACAACCGTGAGCCGGACTAAAACTGCCATTATGACATCACCGGAACCAAGCCACGCCTCCTGACGATACATATAAATAGAGGAGTTCAGGCCAACAGAGCTCACTTCGCTTCAGAAGAAGACCACGACAAGATGGGCGAAACGTCAAGTATTCAAAACTATCAACGCAGAAGTGAACCCGGAACCTAACTATGGATCATCATCGGCTCCGTGAAAGCCTTAGAACCAAAATAGATTTAAAACTAGACTATGGAAAACATTCCAAAGGGTCATTCAAATATCTCTATAAGCAAACAAATTCTGTAAAGAAATACAACAGAACTATAAAATAGCATATCACAACTATAGTCAATTGATAAAATATAAGTGGGAGCATCCAAGCTAAAATAAGGGCCCCGAAACGAACAATATTAGTATTATAAGACAATCGCCCAAATTTGCAATTAGAAATAAGATTTTAAAATAATGTGAAGGTGCATAAAGTGGGAATAGACATTGAAATTTAACCTGGGACTAATAAAAGATTAGAAAAGGGATTAAATTTAGTGCTACAAATGAAAAGTCTAATGGAATACAAATGTTGGGGAAAACAATTAATCAGAATCGTACAGAACAACCAGTTATAGAAAAAGAATTAGGAGAAAACAGTGATTAAGGAAAGTTAAGAAATGGGCAAACATATGAAGAAATAAGCTAAAATGGATAAAAAGGATTTTGGTACTAGAAAGGAAATGACGGCAAAAGTATATCCGGCTCAAAAAGTATAAAAGAAAACTCAAAAATCATTCAAGGAAGACAGAATATTGTTGATACGGTAACCCGATCAATCGAGTTTAGAAAATCTAACCTAAAAATCATTTTTGTGACAAGTTTGACAACCGTAGTCAGACAAAAGTCAATGTGATATTACGTGTTTGAAATAATATGAGGTAAAAAGGTTTAAACTTACATTATTTAGGACCTGTTTTATAATATCGGATTAAACTGCAGAGTACCACTTAAACTACGGATTTGAAAAAAGTCTGTTTTATAATGTCAGTGATCTTTAGCTTGCAGATTAATTACGTCACAGTAAGGTTAAACTTCAAACGGTGGATGGGGATCGTTTAAAACGTGGATTATCAGATGTCAGAATATTCGATCATAACCTTAGAATTAATAAATTTAGGTGTATATTCGATGGATGTGTTCGAAGTATTTATTATCTGACAGAAAGATGAAGATACCTTTTTGATGGCCCCCACAATAGGGTTTTCCCAGAAAAAATAATTATTGCTGAAATACTTAACTCACGTAAAAAAATGATTTATGGCATATTTATTATCTTATTAATTTTACTAATAATAACAAAAAAAAAACTTGAAGTTTGAAAAATATTGGGTTCATTTTAAACAGCCATAAACTGGCGCGTTGTGACGTCAACACCCTGAAATCCAATCACAGAAGTTGTCTCTATTCAAGATTGTTTATTAATCTTGGTCTCTGTTAACATAACATAACCTCTATTTATTGACAGCACTCAGCACTTTTCTACTTTAGGTAAATTATCAGCGGCATCTTTAACATATCCCTGTTCCACTTGATCCCATTTTGATTGTAGAATTAATAAAACATAAACCAGAAACTGATAAAATAATATTTTCACTCCAAACAATACAAACATAAAAATATAAATTTAACGTTTTAGGTTAGTCATCTGATGTGTAATGTCAGTGAAGGTTAAACCTAAACCACAGTACAAAATATTAATGTCCGGCGCTTTCACGATTAACTTGTGCGGCATTTATCTGGATTCTGATTGGCCAATATTTACACGTCCACTGCTTTAGATCAGTCACAGTACAAGCATTACAAATTGAAATTCTGAGAAGTTTTAGAGGAAAGCTTTCTTTAACACACAGTTAGAATCTATTACAAACTAATTATACTTATCCATAATCTCATTGGTTTTCCGGGTAGATACGTAATTCTGGCGCGTAAAAATGCCCGTTTTAAAAAGCAGTGAAATTATCAGCAAGTGCAAGGGATATATAATAGTACTTAGCACCTTATTAAATCTGGGACAGACGGCGTTAAGTATTATTTATAAACGTATATATCCCTTGCCCTTCAAGACCCTGCCTTATCGGTTACTTCCGTCTCTGCGATAGCATACGCTCGATACGAATATGCCACCGGGAACGTACATTGAAGTTGAGGTACATCGCAGTTTAGATACTTCATCAAGGAGTAAACTACAGGTTAACCTGAGACTTCATTATATAGATTATACAATTTGTTAATATTTTTATTTACATGTTGAAATCAAATTATAAATTTTCATTTTATAATAACGTATTATTTGATCAATTGAGTCTTATGGTTATGCCACCAATAAAACAACAAGTGAATTAAATCAAAATCTATAGTTGTGAATTTTCGACCCAAGGGATCCACGACACCCTGAGAATTTTTCAAGTTATTTTAAAATAGAGAAACTAAAGTAACTAAAGGAACTTTTTAAAAATAACTTTCAACATCAAAATTAAATTTAAATTAAAAATTCAGTTAAAACACATAATTTCATTTGGCGCCCAACGTGGGGCACCTTGCAAAAACAATATTTGCAGACCAACATTATATATCAATTGAAGTTAGGCGTGAGGCAACTTGCAGACACAATATTTGCAAACCACATTGCATATGTGGTATGTTTATGAACAAATACAGAATTTATACATTCTTACCACATAAATGACATATATAAATATAAAACCTAGAGATATCTATGCTTTAAATAATGACTTTGACAGTGTAGTGCCCGTGGACAGTGTGGCGACCACAGTACAAAAAGTAACTATTTTATTTTCGATAGTAAGATTCGTATAAGACAGATTTGAAAAAATTATAGCTTGTACAAATATGACAAAACACGTTACGCAGGGCTCAAGCAGATCAAGTGGAGAAATTGTGATTCCAGTGGATCAAGGAAACAAAACTAGACTTCCCAAATACAACAGTAGTAAAGGCATCGTTTCAAATATTACAATTATTATTAACACCATGGTCTTTAAACCTTTTGTTGTCAAATTATTTAGTCCACGTGTCTTACGCAATTTTAACTATTAATGATATATTTAACTGCAATACCATCCCTGGTATTAAGTACAACTGAATAGTCTAATCTCATATTAATGTAGGCTTTATTGGGTTTATTAATCTTTTTGCTAATGTCAATATTAAGGGAGAAACCTGCAAGCTCTCTAATTTTCATTTACTCTCAAATATTTCCTTTCTTAAATCTATTTTTCCCGCACTATATATAGTCTGTTTTCCATTAACAGTACTAGTTATTGCTACGTCAAATTTTAAAACTACAATCTGACGTACCTAGTTGGTCGTCGTCTCTTGAGACAGGACAACTCTCTGTGGAGAATCACTAAATTATTAAAAAAGCCATATATTACAACACCAACGATAATCAGTAACAACACCCCCTATTTTACAGACAAGGACAAAGCTGAAGTCTTTGCTGAAAACCTTAAAAATAATAATACTGCTCGCCCTAATCACACACCACACCATGAGGAAATCACTCAAACCGTTAACAGCTATCCTTCCCGATATGCCATCCCCCCCAATAAACTTATAAAACTTTTTACCAATCCAGCCGAAATTAAAAAAGTCCTAAAAACCCTTCCCAACCTAAAAGTTCCCGGACCCGACGACATCCCCAACCTCCTCCTTAAAAACCTCCCCCTTAAAGGTCTGGTGCAATTGACATATATAATAAATGCAATTATTAAATTACAACACTTTCCAGAAAAATGGAAAACTTCCATAGTCATCCCAATCCTGAAACCAAATAAACCCCCACACAATACAAACAATTATAGGCCAATCGCATTATTAAATACTCTGTCGAAATTAACTGAAAAAATCATCCTGATTAGATTACAATATCACATAACTAAAAATAAAACATTGCCGAAACATCAATTTGGTTTCAGGACTGGGCACAGCACCACTCTAGCTATAGCAAAGGTGGTGCAAGACGCAATAATTGGTTTCACTAGAAAGCAATGTACTGCATTATTGCTACTCGACGTGGAGAAAGCTTACGACACGGTCTGGCACAATGGACTTGTCTATAAGCTTCAGGAAATATGCAGACTCCCCCCGTACCTCACTGCCTTAATCAGAAGTTTTTTATTTGGTAGGAAAATCATCGTCCGAATTAATAACACATTTTCAAGCACTAAGCAAATATCGGCTGGCGTCCCGCAAGGGGCGATACTTTCCCCTCTCCTGTATAACCTTTTCCTCTCAGATATCCCCTCCCATCCCAACACAACTTCCCTGCTTTACGCAGATGATGCCGTAATCTGCGGGCGGTCTTTTTATGCTCAGACGGCCGCCCAAAAGATCCGGCAGCATCTCGTAAAGCTTGACCAATTTTACACAGACTGGAAAATCAAAATCAATACTGACAAGACAGAGACTATTACGCTACATAGAAAATTCACTAACACGACGATTTTCAACAAAATAAAAATAGACAATGACACAATACAAGAAAAGACTAGAGTCAAGTATCTAGGGGTAACCCTAGATACGAGACTCAGATTCGGACCTCACGTGACAAACACAATACAAAAAACTTATTCTGCAATGAACAAACTATACTGCCTCATAAATCGCCGGAGTAAACTTACGGTTGATAATAAGCTCACCTTGTTTAAAGTCATCTTCAGGCCAATTCTAACATATGCCTGCGCATCTTGGAATAACATTTCAGATGCGCAGTGCAAACGCCTTCAAATATTGCAGAATAAGTTATTACGATTACTCACCAACGTGGACAGGTATACTCCGATAGCTGATCTACACACACGTAACAACATCCCAATGATGAGAGTATATATTAACGAAGTCGCTCAAAAATTTTTCACAAATAAGATTCAGCTATCGGAGATTACGCAAGACTTAGCAGACAGACGCAGACATAACGACCCAATACATGCACACCGACTTTTACACCAAAATCTACCAATTTACGACGACATACAATAACAACAACTAAACACACAAAACTCTCACTTACGGACAAAACTACCCTGACTTCCTCCCCCTTCCTCCCCTAAACTTTACACCCCTCTGCACTCAGTGCACTTGAATACTACACTATTTTTTAATTTGTAAATATTTTGTACATACCTTTTAAACCAGAAGACTTTTTACTTTTATTTTTATCTTTAACTATTTGCACATTTAAAGCAGGTTTTTACAATTAATTTTCCTGCAATACACAAAACACAATCTATTCAACAAATTAATGTATCGAGACTGTCATTACATAACTGCATTGCAGCAGAAAAACGTATAATTTGCTTAATCTGTGTAACAGGAGAGCAGCAACTGTGTGAGGTAATTTGACCAGGCTATAAATATTTTATTAACTGTCAACCAACGACGGGCTCTATGTGATCAACACATGTATATATGCGGTTGTTACATGAAGTTAAACTATTTGTACTTTATTCGGTTAGGATACAATTACAAATATTGTACAATGAAATAAATAAAATATTTGGCTTAAGGAATGAATTATATATAATAATCAATAAAGACATTTCAATTGGCAATTGGCGTCGTCTCTTGACTAACGGTGGAGATGGTCGGGGTTCTAAGTTTCTTTGATGTATCAGGGAGCCAAGTAAATTTTTTTTCTCTCCAAATACCAGCTCAAGTACAATGTAACCTTAAATTTACTAAATAAATTACTTAGCGAGACGATAATGAAAAATTCAAATTCAGTTTTATCTTTTAATAACAATAAACGAAGTAGGTTAACTTTATAACATTCAACAGTACAATAACGTAAGGTATGGTATGACAGACAAATTCAACACTAAAAAAAATGTATTTAACTGGGTATACGCGTCTTACGTAAGTGCTTAACCCCCAACAAATATCATAGATGTTTTAATTAATTGACAGAATATTTTCATAAAATGTTTAGTAAAATTTTAAAATATATATATATATATATAGGTACAGTGGTGAAATTTTTTAAATAAAATTTACAATATATTTAAAAAAAAATCAATATATATATGGCGCAAGAAGGATACAAACTGCAGGCAGCAGGGCTTCAGCTTCGGCTCAAACTTCAGGAATGGGCAACTTCCAGCCTATCAATTAACCCAGAAAATGGATGGCTCCTCCACAAAAAAGAAATTCCAGTCCAGCAAGGAGAAGTAACATAAGTACGTGTAGACCAGTGGAAAAAAAGTTATTCGTATCAGGGGAGATAAAAAAAAACGTAGGAAAAACTACGAAATACTAAGCGAAACCGTAGGTGGAAAAAAAAACCTAAAAATAAATTTTTACCATTGAACAATTTACTACAAGTGATATTTTGCTAGTTTGAATATAAAAATAAAATAATTACCTCGTCTCGGAGAGTTTTCTTAGAAAAATGTTGTTGACCTTGGATGTCCTTGGCCTCGTGTAAATTTGGCAAAAAAATGGCTTTTACGTATAGATCCTTCCAATGAAGACAATCGATTTCCAATACCATAAAAATATGCACTCGTCCAAACATAAATGGATAATCGAAAAATGTAACGTTGCGAATATATCCCAAAATGGTGAAATTACTTGTTTCAAAAATCGCAACGAGCACGTAAAATTACCAGTCAATAATTGCCAAGCATTCAAGTGAAGTTACACGTGAAAAGTGACAGAATACAGGAAGACGAAACCTAAGCCAAACTATTGTGAAGAAATAAATCTGTGTTACCGATCGTCAGTACGGTTATAGGGATCTACCTATAAACTAATTACTTATAAGAATTACAGAGCTAGAAAGCCTAAGTATATGCAACACGCTACACAACAAAATGTATAATGTCATGCCTACACCTAAGTGCAACAGATTCCTTACAATTGCGGGTTTATACAAACAACTAAATAATAAATATTATGCGTGACAACGGATAACACGAATTCGTTAGACATTAAATGTAAGAGTTAAAGTAATGATTTAGAGATTGTTTTATAATGACGTATAAATATTAAATTGAACTGTAACATTATTACCACTTAATGACTGTGATTACGTGTTACAGAATTATCAAAATTGTATAAATGTTTGTTTTTAAAAACGTATATTTCAAGGATGTATAAATATGGCATAGTGAAAAGTCAATAAAATTGTTCCTACAAGAATCATATTTTTTTAAATCAAGCATAATTTGGATAGTCTTTTTTGTAGTATAAGATAAGAAACTGAATCCGTAGAGTTACCTCACAAATGAAATCCGTAAGACAATTTTGACATAAAACAAAGAAAATATTTTTATAGCTCGGAAGTTGAAGGCTTTATTTATCATTATCTGACACATATATTTTTTAGTGATGCTTAAAATCAACAAAATTTTGAGAGACAAAGGGATATCAGAGGGTGCGTCATAAGAGAAATGCACATTGCCGTAATAGACTACGTAATGTAAAATTTGTCAGAAACTCCACTGTTAAGTTATTAAATCTCTTGCACGATAGATCTGCGTTAGCTGACTTAGTTATGCTCTCTACCTGGTGCTAATATAATATTTAATATAACTCGGAAGGAAGTGGCAAAGAATTTAAAGGACATTATGTCAAGGAACTTGCATCTCAGTATTAAATTCCAGACAGGGAGATTCTAGAATAAGTAGTCAAATGAACCCTTTGTTCCCTGGCTTAGAATGTAGATGGACAAAAGCGGAAGCCATATATTAAGTAAATGTTACTGCGTACGGCGTGGAAAATGAAACCCACACATATTTCTCACTGGGAGTATTGCTTAAAGGCCAAACATCATTCACCGCATTTTTAATGAATAAGAATTTGTATTTTACAACAGATTTAATTTGTATAAAAGTTTGAAAATATGCAGTTATCTGAAACATGTTGCGATAACTCTCAAGTAACTAGTGGAAAAACAAAGCGTCCATTTTAATAGACTAAAGTCTACTTCCGAGCATAACAAATCTGTTAGAAGCATTTTGGGTAAAATACCGAAATAAAAAATGAACTTGAGGAAATAAAACTTACTAACGATAAACTCTCACAAGAAAATAAAAAACTGAAGGATAGGTTAGTAACATGCGAACGCAAATTAAGAAAATACAACTTAGTTTTCTACGGACTAAATGAAGAAAAAAATAAATCCGACGAAATTACATTTTTTCTGGACCTTATTACTGAACAACTTGGTATTAATTGTCGTTATATGGACATTAGAGACTACTATCGCATTGGGAGGAAAACACAAGAAAAAAATCGTCCTGTAACTGTTGAGTTCGTAAATTTTCATCTAAAACAAGAAATTCTAGATAATGCTAAGAAATGAAAGGGAACCGGCATATTTATATCAAATGATTATATTCCGGAAGAATTTGAGCAACGAAAAATTTTATACAAACATTTAAAACTAGCGAGAGAAAATAATTTCACAGCCTTTATAAAACATAATGAGTTGATAGTCGAAGGAGAAAAATACACCTGCGAGGAACTGAGTAACAAACCAGATATACTCCAAGAAAAACAAGCGGCCAAAGAAGAAGAAACTGATACTGTAGTGGTACAACACATCAAAAATCAAGTTTCTGTAAATACTGGCGAGCCTGTATCACCACATCTTAGAGCTAAAGAAAATAGAAATAAAAGCTTCAAGGACCTTATCAGCACAGAACATATTACGAGGAAAAGAAAAGAACTGCTGTCAGACATAGAAAATTCAAACAGATCAAACAGTCTTAAAAATAAACCGAACTAGCTTGGCTTTGTACTTTTTCTTTTATGTAATTTTAGTAACAAGGTGCCATAAATATATTTGTATTTTTTTAAATATTTCTTTGTAGATACTTGTATTCTCTGTATTTGTAGGGATTTTCCATTAAAAACTATAGAGTCACATACTGTAACAAACTCAAATGAATTGAATAATATTCTAAAATGTCCTTACAATAGTCTAAAATTAATACACATGAACATAAGAAGCATTAACAAAAATTTAGATGAATTTAAAATAATGCTTAGTGACATAGAACATGAAATAAATATAATCATACTTACTGAAACATGGAAAATAAATGATGTGTCATTATATAGCGTAGAGGGATATAATCTTCTTTACAATGAAGGTGATATCAACCAAAATGATGGAGTTGTGGTTTATATTAAAGATAAACTAAGATATAAATATGATATTGTAAATATTGCTGATATTAAGGCAATTGAATTATACATACAACATAATGATAAAAATACACTAATTACAGCTGTATATAGACCACCCTCGAATTGTGTATATCTATTTAATGAACGTTTGCATGATTACTTCGAAAATTGCGCAAAAAATATGGATATTCACATTTTTCTAGGTGACATTAATATAAACATTTTAAATGATAATGACTTTGTACACAACTATGTAAATATTATGAGTGAGTTCGGTTTAACATCAGCAATAAATACATTTACGCGAGTAGAGGGAGAGTCTGGTTCTTGTATAGATCATTTATTTATAAAAGATTATAAACAAGTTTTCGCCATGTCCCAATTCTGTTAGAATCAAACATAACTGATCACTATTCCGTAATTTTGCAACTTATTGAACCTGGAGAAAACGACTCTATTAGTTATGTTAAATGTATTAGATTATATTTGGATAAAGACAAATTAGTTTCAGAGTTAAGGAAGGACAATTGGACAGATGTATATTCGTGTAGAGATATCGACAAAGCAACCGATATTTTTATTGAAAAATTAAGAATAAATATATCAAATTGTACAAAAATAATAAATATTAAAATTAAAAACATTTAAAAAAATTATGGATAACTAACGGACTAGTAAAATCGATAAACATGAAAAATGATCTCTATAAAATTATGAAAAGGAATCCCACAGTTGAAAATGTAAATAAATATAAAAAATATAGAAACAAACTATACAATCTAATAAAAAACACTAAAATTAACTATTACCAAAAGAAAATTAGTCAAAACAAAAATAATACAACGGGTATGTGGAACTGTATGAATGAAATTATTGATAGTAATTAAAAAAAAATTAAATCTGTGAAATTAGAACTCCAGAAAACAATATAATATCAGATAAAAAAGAAATGGCAAATGTTTTTGTTAAATACTTTACTGAAATTGGTAAGAAATTGGCAGATAAAATTAAGAAAGGGCATAATATACTGCCCAACACAAAAACTAATATACCAAATTCAATTTTCCTTACAGAAACGAATGATAACGAGGTACTAGAAACGATCGGTAAATTAAAAAACAAAAAATCACCTGGTATTGATGGTCTGAAACCAGAAACCCTCAAACTTATAGCAAAACAAATAACACCACCACTAACTTATATAACTAACGGAATAGTAAAATCAATAAACATGAAAAATTATCTCTATAACATTATGAAAAGGAATCCCACAGTTGAAAATGTAAATAAATATAAAAAATATAGAAACAAACTGAACGATCTAATAAAAAACACTAAAATGAACTATTACCAAAAGAAAATTAATCAAAACAAAAATAATACAACGGGTATGTGGAACTGTATGAATGAAATTATTGATAATAATAAAATAAAAATGAAATCTGTGAAATTAGAACTCCAGAAAACAATACAATATCAGATAAAAAAGAAATGGCAAATGTATTTGTTAAATACTTTACTGAAATTAATAAGAAATTGGCCGATAAAATTAAGAAAGGGCAAAATATACTGCTCAACACAAAAACTAATATACCAAATTCAATTTTCCTTACAGAAACGAATGATATCGAGGTACTAGAAACGATCGGTAAATTAAAAGAACAAAAAGCACCTGGTACTGATGGTCTGAAACCAGAAACCCTCAAACTTATAGCAAAACAAATAACACCACCACTAACTTATATAACTAACGGACTAGTAAAATCAATAAACATGAAAAATTATCTCTATAACATTATGAAAAGGAATCCCACAGTTGAAAATGTAAATAAATATAAAAAATATAGAAACAAACTGAACGATCTAACAAAAAACACTAAAATGAACTATTACCAAAAGAAAATTAATCAAAACAAAAATAATACAACGGGTATGTGGAACTGTATGAATGAAATTATTGATAATAATAAAAAAAAATGAAATCTGTGAAATTAGAACTCCAGAAAACAATACAATATCAGATAAAAAAGAAATGGCAAATGTATTTGTTAAATACTTTACTGAAATTAATAAGGAATTGGCCGATAAAATTAAGAAAGGGCAAAATATACTGCCCAACACAAAAACTAATATACCAAATTCAATTTTCCTTACAGAAACGAATGATATCGAGGTACTAGAAACGATCGGTAAATTAAAAAACAAAAAAGCACCTGGTATTGATGGTCTGAAACAAGAAACCCTCAAACTTATAGCAAAACAAATAACACCACCACTAACTTATATAATCAATTGGGCGTTTAGTTCAGGACAATGCCCTGCATCATTTAAAATTGCTATAATATAAGCCGATATTTAAAAATGGGAATAAGTTGGATGTGATTAATTACCGCCCTATCTCCCTGATTTCAAATCTAGCTAAAGTATTTGAGACTCTGTTGAAAACACGTATTATTAATTATTTAAATAAACACAAGCTACTATCCGAAACGCAATTTGGATTCAGGGAGAACGGATCGACACAAGATGCGATAGTTTATCTAACTAATAGGATTAGTAATATGAATAAGAAAACGCCAACGCTGTGCATCTTTGTCGATCTGGCAAAAGCATTCGACACAGTTAGCCACACCCAACTTCTGAGTACATTGGAAGATATCGGTTTTAGAGGAACTCCATATCTACTAATGCAGAACTATCTAACCGATAGAAAACAATGTGTTAATATAAACGATAATCTTAGTGACATTGAGGCACTGCAATATGGAGTTCCCCAAGGGACAGTACTAGGACCGATCTTATTTAATATTTACCTGAATGATCTATAAAATTTGAGGATGGAAGGGGATGTGGTAAGTTTCGCTGGTGACACCGCCATTACTTATGAGACTCCAAATTGGAACACATTAAAAGAAATAGCTGAAAGTGATTTTAAGAGCATAATTCAATGGTTCAATAATAGACGCTTGACCATAAATTTTAAAAAACTTACTACATACCTTTTACCTCCTATGCCGGATACCTACCTCCCTTTAACGTTCTAAACATTTCAAATGGAAATGAAAACCTGAGAATTGCGTCAACGAACAGTGTTAAATACTTGGGCATATATTTGGACAGTCACCTTAAGTGGGACATACATATCAACTATGTTGTTAAAAAATTACGTTTTATTCTGTATAGGTTCAAACATATCTCACAAATATTTAAAGTAGAACAAATGCGCATGTTGTACCATGCCTTGGTAGAAAGTCATATCACTTACGGAATATTTGCATGGGGGGCAGCAAATAGTAATCATATAAGTAACCTAGAAATAATACAAAAGTTAATTCTAAGAGTTATTTATAAAAAAGTTTATACGTACCCTAGTAATGATTTATACAGGGACACAAAACTATATGACCCTAGGCAATTATTTTTCATACAGGTAATATCAAGACAACACAAAAATAAACATTCTGAAATTGACCACAACTACAGCACTAGATATAGAATAAATTCAACAGTGGTTCCAAAACCAGAAAAAAATGTCTTACAAAGAAGCTATTTATATCTTGGCCCTAAACTATATAATTTAGTTCCACCTGAATTTAAAAGGATTAATTTCAGCAACTTATTTAAAAGTAAAATTAAGAAATGGGTAAGTACCATGACAAGATATGAAATACATCAGTATGTAGACCTTAAAAACACATACTGTTATAAAAACTGAGTAATTTTCTACTAGGATTATCCCGCTAATGATTTATCATATCATTTATTTATAGTATCATTTACTGTTGGGATACAATTTTGTCTAATATTTTTTTTATATATATAAATGTAATTACTGATAATTTTTATTATTGTTTTTTTATTTGAATGCTCTTAAATACATCTACAATTATTGTATATATTTTTATGTATATTATTATTGTGAAAAAAAAACTTGTATTCAAATTAATTTACCCACTCTCAAGGATCTCCTTATGTGGTTTGTTCTATTTTGTTTACTTAGTTGAAAGTTCTTTATATTACACAGGTGTACATATTACCCAAGTTCTAGTTAACTATTAAAACTACTAACACGTGTATTGGAAATGTATTTTAGTGAATAAATATTATTATTATTATTTCGCGGAAGGCGGTACCGGTACCGATTTCTGTTGCGAAGAAAAATATAATGCAATAAATTGATCAAAATCATGGTCGCCTAGTACATCAAAATTTCAATCACTGGGCAGCTAATTTTTCCAAATGGGCGACATTTGTGTCGCCCAATTCATTAGTTAAAAAATGCACTGCCAGTTTAGGGTAAATAGATAAAATAGGCACTCGCAATAATTTTTACATTATAGTCTCCATAAAACCACGAATCCGCCTGATTCCACTCAGCTTGACATTCCTGAACGTTACGCTTACATAACAGTTTGTTAGACTGTTGAGAGTTCTCTTTCATTCTCTTGTGCATGAATACATGTCCAAAATGTGACATAAGAACTGAAATCCTGAAACGTTCCTGCTACAATAATAAATAGTATGTTAGCAGAGCGACCGCGTGAGTGCAGTGTCGGGTAAGGTATATATATTAAATTACATATTCTTCAGTACTCCCAGGCGATGGTGCAATCTGCCAAGTAATTCTCGGCAGACCGGTCGGTTGATATAGTATTTAATAATGCAGGACTGCCACTACCGACGCCTGATATTAAGTGTTGCTGGGGCTTCTATTAAGCCGGCCTGCAATGTGAAGGTAAAGTATTGCTACTGCATAATAAGTGCTCACTTTAAACATTACATGATTCGGTCATAGTAGGAAGGGATGCAAGACCGGAGCGGTTAAATTGTTAGACATGCAGCTATAGGTAACCTTTGATGACGTTTTTTTGTGAAAATGTAGCTTGCAATAATTATATTATGAAAAATTCATTCTGTACATGTATATTGCATTTTGTTTATATAAAAGTTAGACTAAATAAAAAGCCTCATAAAAATACATTCTTGAGATTTGTAAAAAAAAAATGTATCTTTTTTATATGTAGTTCAAATGTGCTTTTGGAGGATGGAATATTAAAACATAATATTTTTAGTCTCAAACTCCTCTATAAAATCCTTATTTTACTATAAGGAACGTAACCAGACTGCAACCAACAGCTACTCTCCGGGCTATGTGCCCCGCAGAACGCTGAATTACAAGTTACAAGCCTGGCGCGTTAAGCGTAATAATTGCATATTACCATCAAAACGCTAATGCTTCGATTGCAACAAACACCAGCCGAAAGACTGATCCTACTTAAAGAGCTCTCGTGCCAATCATCACACACTATTTGCAGACTGCAGCTTCGAGCTGTTGACTGATGTACTAAACGGTCAACTGATCCTCGTGTCAGTCGTCACATGTCTACCTTGCCCTGACGAGAGCCAACAGCTCGAAACTGCAGTCTGCAAGCAGTGTGTGACGACTGGCACGAGAGCTCCTTTAAGTAAGATCAGTCTTTCGGCTGGTGTTTGTTGCAATCGAAGCATTAGTATTTTGATGGTAATATGCAATTATTACACTTAACGCACCAGGCTTGTAACTTGTAATTCAGTGCTCGGCGAGGCACATAGCCCGGAGAGTAGCTGTTGGTTGCAGTCTGGTTAAGTTCCTTAGAGTAAAATAAGGATTTTATGGAGGAGTTTGCGATTAAAAATATTATGTTTTTTTTTTATATGTAGTTTTTAACTTTATTATTCTTTTGTCATACAGGGTCGCTGATATTGTGAACGATCCATCTTTTGCGTTTGAAGAACTTTTACTATATTTTTCAAAAAATGAATATTAACGTTCACAAATTAGGGTTCAAAACGACTGTTTCAGACGGAGAATAATACAAAATTTATACTTACTGTTCGTTTATGCTTAACTGCTTCTCTGATGGTATCAATTGGACGTCGTAGCACTATAAATCTAACACAGTAAGTACTAATACTTTCTTCAAATTAAACCTGAAAGGGAATTTTGAAAACACAAGAAAAAGACAATATAAAGTTCAAAAATATATATTAAATCTCTTTAAAAATTCATGTTTTACAACAACTTCAAGAAAAATGTTTTTAACAAACTATAGTCTGGCCCGTGTACAACACACGGTGAGGAACGGACGACTTATAATGTACCAATTACCATCCAAGATGCGGTTTTTTGAGCTAACGATTACACAAAAAGGTTCAAGAAAAGTTCAATGTTTATAAATTTTTTTGCCTGTCTATTTACGTATTTACATTTCAACATCAATTTTGATTGCTCCTCGGAGCTTAAGATTGCTTGAATCGCAACGACTTTGAATTATATTTTGCAATTACAATTTCATACGTTCAGGCAAGGCACATATGAGTACAAGGTAACTATACTTTTCTGACACCGAATCACTGAGGAACCGGTTTAGGACAAATCCCGTTAAAACCCATCATTTTCCCATCAAAATCGACTGCTAGAAAATGATAGGGGACCCTTGTTGCTAAAGGCTATTTTCGCTAAAATTCTCTATATACTTTGAATAGAGACTGGATTAACTTGTCCTCATATTTAACACAACGCATGAGTTGCAGTGCTTAACAACGTGGATTCGCAAAAGGGTTTTTAATTTTGAAATTTTTTTTGAATTTAATTTTCAAATTTTGTTACTGTTTCTAAATTTTGGTGGTCGGGGCGACATTACGTCCCTGTGCAGCGACATTTACTACACTTTCTCAAATTACGCTCCTTGATGAGTTATTAAAATTTTTGCATAAAAAACGCTCCGTAGAGCGAAAATATGATTAAAAATATAAAAACCTCTTCCACGATATTTTTACGTGAAGCACGCTTTTCATGCGAAATATTTCCGGATTTTGTTACAGTTTAGAAAAGTTTATCGAGGGTTTTATCGTGTTCTTTAACAATATGTATGGAAGCGGTCGATTATCTCCTAAGGTAAAATAGCTAGCGAAAAGTGTCAAGGCACAAAAATTTTAGGGTTTTTTGAAATCTATTATATTAAAGAAGAATTAAGTATACAGGGTCAATCAAAAAGTCATGACGAAACAAAGTTGGTTCTTCTTTAAGAAATTCTAAACAAAATGCATATAGTACATCACATGGGAACGGCAATGGTAGCTCAGTGTGCTAAAGCATTTGGCTAGCAAACTGAGATAAATGAAATATTATTTTTGACATGTATATATAATTTGAATAAAGATATTTTAATGGGTTAATGTTTAATGGCTAGCAAACTGAGTTGCCTAGCGAAGTGGGTTCGATTCCCGCAAGGAGAAGCAATTTTTCATTAAAAAAAATTGCCCCTAGAGTGGTTTGGAGTCCACATTAAACTGTAGAGCCTCGTCTCTCTTTACCTAGCAGAAGGTCCTTGAGATCTTCCAAGGGGTTACTTCGGTAACTTAAGAGGCGGTTAAGAAAACATTTTAAGAAAACAAACAAACAAACATAAACTTAACCGTTTTCGATATATCAAATTTTGAAAATAACTTTTTGCTACTCTCAAATTTATTAAAGAATATAAATATGAATAGCATTGATTTAGCCAAAGATAATACAAATACAAATATACAAGCAAAGAAAAAAACAAATACAAAAAACCAGATACTATAAAATTAATATATTAGTACTTGTATTACAACATTACACAAATATTAAGTTTAAAAAGTATCTAATTTATTAACTAATATGATCCTAAGTAATGAAAACATTATCTTACACATATTTTACAATTTCTCTTTTACATATTCAATTGGTTTTGATTTAAATAAACCAATTTTTTTAACTGCTTTTAGGCCATTGGGTAAAGAATTATATTCAATAGTACCTTTATGGAACAAACTATTGTAATTGAAAGCTTTGGTTGTGTTATTTAAGTAAGAGTTGTTTACATTTCTAGTATTATAAGAATGGACTTCGCTTACACTCACAAATCTTCTGGTACCATTTTAGTTAATATTTTGTAAACTATATCATTGTTTGAATGTACATGTTCTTTTTAATATCAAGGCAGCCTAATACTTCCAACATTGAATTAATGCTTGTATATCGATTTTCGATTATCGAATATATCGATCGCTTTATTTTGTAGAATCTGCAGTCTGCAACAATGTACTTGTGATAACATATATAACTGATGAACAGTAGGTGAAATGGGGTCAAATAATACTGTTATATAACGTTACTTTAGTGTTTCTGGAAATGTATCTACTAATTTTATAAAAGTATCTATTTTTTACCAATTTTTTTAGAAATATAGTCCATATGTTTCTCAAATTTTAAGTTCGTATCTATTAGTAATCCCAAGTATTTAACTTCATCTTCTAAATGGACGCTAAAAGTGGTAACGTCACCATCACGCGGTAAAATACGAATTGTGTCCCAAGCCATTTAAGAGCGATCCTTATGTACTGCTGCTATTAGGGTCAAAATTAGGAGCACCTTTCCAAATATGGTTATTTTGGCGTTATTTTTCATATTTAACTATTAACACATATTTTTATATTACCATAACTAATTGATACAAATACTCCACCAGTTAAAAATGTTTTAATTTGTTGGAATAATAATTAAAACAATTATTTATATTTCAAATGGACTGCGCATGTGTACGATCGAACGTCCGTCTTAGCTTATTTTGTTTCTGTCTGTAAACTCTTGTCAATATTTACAGTATTTGAGGTTAAACTTCATTCATAGACTAATCTTTGCCTTTGCGTACTCTTTAGAAAACTGCATTATAGTAGATAGCTTTATAACATGTTTCTCTGCCAATATTCAAAACAATTACAGTATTGACGATAATAAGTCGATGAGTTACAGTAAACAAGTTAAATAACAACTTTACCGTAGTGTCCGCGTCAGAAAACAACGAGAACAAGCTTCGAGTCGCGTCGGAATTGATAAACGCATGTGTAGTAAAATTACAATATTGCTAAATCTTAATCCAAAATACTTTTTAATACAGTTTTAATATTGGAAGAAATAAATTTCACTGGCAATAATTAAAAAAAATATTTCAATACTTAAATATTTTTATTGAGTAAGAAAATTGGAAATATATCTTTATGTGTCTGTATGTTAAGAGGCAATAAGGTTCACTATTAATTCAGTATGGAAACATTGAGGTGGGGATGAAACGTCACACTAATAGCGTCTATTCAATTGCTTATCACCAATTTTGGCTTTTATTTGTAAATTGCAAAAAAATTTATATGCAAAATCTGTCCCTATAAACATACATTTTGATTTAGTTTCGTTTATTTTTAATTTATTTGCATTAAATTTATCAGTAAGTCTTTTTCAATCCTCATTAATAATCGTAATCAAAGTTATATAATTTTTGTGGCTAAAATAGATTAAGGTATCGTCCGCAAAGAGGTGTATTTTACAATTGACTAATACTTTACCTAAATCGTAAAGAAAACAACAAATATTTTCTTTGGAATTCTACTTTATAAGGTGCTCAAAGTGTTCACCCTTTACCTTCGGACAGTAATGAATTCACTGAACAAAACTTTGTAGTGAATCTAAAAGGGTGTTGGGAGGAATAGTGTAAATTTCTTGCCAAATCCTCTCTTATAACTTTATGTGACCCCACAGAAAAAACCCAAGCGGGCTCATATCGGGAGACCTGGCTGGCCAATCAATTGTCCCCCTGCGTCCAGTCCATTTATCAGCAAAAGTTTCTTTCATCTAAATATGTCCGTACAGCACATCCAAAATGTGGAGGCGCCTCAAGGATTATAAATCACCACTGGTGCTCCTGAGATATGGCATCATTTAAAATGCATTGTAATAAATTACTTTTTTTTATATTTTTCCTCATCACTCCTTTCATATAAATCGGACGAAGAAAATGCTTAGAAACCAGACTTATTGAGGAAAGAAATGACGCTAACGTGAACACTCTACAACCAAAAGAACCGGAGATCAGGAGATAGATTTAATTTGAGGATTATTAGTTCTATTAGCTCCATTTTTTGATAAGATTTTTAAATTTGAATCTGTGATTAATGATATCGTTACCTTAATTTAGATTTTATAAAAGGATCGAAGAATAAACCAACATATGTATGCAATTTTGATATTTATTTAAAAAAAGATAAGTAATGAACAATTACCAGGTAACAAAAATTAATATGTATTTCTGAAAATAAGTAACTTACATTAATTCTACTGTACTACTCGAACAAAGATACCCAGATATTAATTAGACTGTAAAATTTCATTTAACTTTCATGTTTATGTACCTGCTTTTTTACTAACGTTTTAAATTTTCAACCCCAAATAATAACACTTGACATAGCCACTAGGCTCTTCGGCATCCCCTATACTGTTAACACTGAAAATATATTGAACCTGTATGTCGTCTGAAAATGCTTGACAATCGCAGTGGTTAATCGATCTCAATATGTCACTGGTATAAATAAAAATAACAGTGGGCCTAGTATAGAACCTTGAGGTACACCAGATGAAACAGTTTGTTTTTAATCTATTCACTCTATATATTCTATATTGTACATTTATTGTCAAAAGAATCTCCATTAGCCCCTACCTCGCCCGGCATCCTAACCAATTCAACGCAATGATAATCATATAACAGGGTAATTAAAGAAAATATTCACGTGTTCGAAAGCTTCCTCAAAGCATCATCGATTTTCGATGTCATTGCTAATTTCCATCCTGTATATTAATACTTTGTATAATTTATGCCAACACAATCAAATTAGCATATCCAATCTTGTAGCTAAGGGGTGCTTGGTTATATAGACACCTAAGAAACCGTGAGAGGCTCCACCTGTCTGGCAATATACGCCCCTTTTGCTTCGCTTGATTAAAATTAACAACAAATTATGATTGTCCTAAATATTCTCATCTTCACCTGAAACGTAATTAAGAGTTAGTTAAATGGGCACACTAGGCGTATGTACCCTGAGACTAGCCCCGGCCGAAACTATGATAAAACTATTAATTCTTGAGCGTGTGTATAAAATGAAATTCAATAATTAACTCTAGCAACCGTCTTTTTATTTTAAATAAACATAGTTCTTGCACTGCTTTTAGACGTTTCCAAATAATATATTTAGAAATACTCTAATAGGGTGTTCCATTCATAGACGTCCAAAAAGAACAGAGTGATAGAAGACCTCAAGACGAAAAATAATGCCTGTTACATATGGGGTCCGATTCAGGACGGTTTAGAAGTTACGAATCATTTTATATATTTGTTTTGTGTAATGCTTACAAAGGCCACACTTACCTTTTTACACGCAAGGCGAACGGCAGCTATTTTGTTTGGAGAGAATGGGTGAATCCGGTGTGTTATAAATGATTATAGTTTTTGATTTAAAATGTTATTCAATCATTAATTAGACTCTTTTACCTATCCAGGGCACCAGTGATTTTTTATTATGTAACTTTTTCTCTGCAATCTTAAGGATATTTGATTTGATTTTATTAAAAAGAAAAGTTAAAAGAAAAATATATACAACTTTATTTATTAAGAGATATCCAAGTTTATACGTCGCATCGGACTAATTTTCGTGTCACCTACCCCATTTTTGGAACAATTCAACCTACGTTATCTCGAAAAATAGGGGGAAAATCCAAAAATTCACAAGAGTAAATAGAGTTTTCAATGTTTTCTCCTTAAATGACTTGACTATATTACTTATGATATTAATTAAATTTAGTGATTCAAAATGTTTAACTGTTTGACGAGTTTGGTGGGTGTTGGAATCAACGTTTTATCAAAAAACACAATTTTTAATTTGTCGACGTTTCGTTTTATATTATAAACATTCTCAGGACACTAGAAATATAAAGAATTCTATAGAATTATTCAAAACCAAATTAAAAGTTTACGTTAAAATAATAAAATTGATTAACACGTTTAAAAAAAAGCGAATAGAGACACAAAAAAAAAATAACATAAACAACAATTTACACCGTAGTAAAAACTTATACACAAAATTCAATAAGCTGGAAATAGACTTACATTTAATTTGTGTTTTGATGTCGTATAAATTTCTGGGATATCACTAGATAACAGTTCTTAAATAGATTCAATATTGTAGAGAAACGAAAAGTATAACAACAGTCCTATACATACAAGTTTAACTTGAATCTTAAAGCTGTGTATTTGACATACACAGCAAAATAAGAGTTCTTCCAAAAAATAGCTTTGAAAACGGAAAGAGATTACTTTCCGAAACGTCAGTAAAATACATTATTTCTATGTTTATTCCGATTTATATTATTTGCAAAACATAACCTCTGACTTTTCCTTTAGCGTAAACGTCACGCCCGCAGAGGTTTTTTCCAATAATTCTATTATTTTGTAGATTCAGTGATTTGTTTTGAAGAGGATAATAATATATGTGTTAGAAAACCCAAATAATAGGAAAGAATATTGAATACTGGGTACCCGATGATACGTTATCAGATGCCCAGATTTTTTGTTTGTCTAGGAGAAATTTTAATAGAATATTAATATACCTAGTTCGTGTTATTGACTTTATCTTTTAATTTTACTAATAATATTGAAATAGGCTGCATTTAAGTTTTCGATATCAGCTCTTTTGTTAACACATTTTTCGTTATTCTTAACTTAACATAATTACGAATAGTTTGCACTCTTTTGAAAACAAAAATGTAAACTCTTACATATCTAATTGTAAAAAAATATTAAAAGATACAAATGATACTCATAAATTTATAAAACAAAACATAGATAATATTATAATAACTAAAGCTGATAAAGGAAACGTAACTGTTATACTTAGTAAAGAGGAATATGAACAGAAATCTTTAGAATTGTTAGATGATTCAACAACTTATAAAAAATTATCCAAAGATCCTACTACTAGTATACAAAATAAATATAACAAACTATTAGTTCGATTAGTTAATAACGGTCATTTAGACGAAGAAGTGGGGAAAAAACTTAAATCAAATACAGGTGTACAGCCAAAAATCTACTTTTTACTGAAAATTCATAAAGATAATAGACCACTTAGACCTATAGTTTCTTTTATAGGCTCACCTCTTGACAGTGTTACGAAATTTATATCTGGTATTCTAAATTACTCATTCCTTAAAGATGAAAAATACGTTAAAAGCTCATTTGAGTTTGTAGAATTTATTAATACTCAAATTGCTCCTCAAAATTATATTTTGGTTTCCTTAGACGTTAAATCACTTTTTACTAATATTCCAATGGATATAATAGAACAATTAATTACAGACAGATGGCATATGATAGAAGATAACACAACTATGTCTCTTGATGCATTTTTGCTGTTATTTAAATTCTGTATAGAAGATAATTATTTTCAGTATGAGAATGATTATTATACTCAAGTTTTTGGCATGGGCATGGAAAACTGTATGTCCTCAGTGTGTGCTGATTTACTTATGTCGGAACTCCAAGATGGTAGCCTTAAAAAACTAAACTGTGTATTATTCTTTAAAAGGTATGTGGATGACATATTTATGGCCATTGACAAAGATAAGTTACAATTAGTGTTAGACACATTTAATGGGTTTACGTTAAAAAATACAATTTACTGTGGAAAAAGAAAAAAATAACCAACTTGCATTTCTGGATGTGTTGGTTATTAGACATAACACAGTGAAACTCACAACAGATTGGTACCATAAACCAACCTTTTCTGAAAGATTTATTAATTTCCACTCAGAGCATTCTTTTAAGCAAAAAATAAATATTATCAACAATCTAAAAGACAGAGCGCTAAAATTATCAGACCATAGTTGCTGGAGAAAAAATTTAAACTATATACATAACATGCTTTTAAAAAATAATTATCCACCAAAATTAATAAAGAGATTCCTAAATAATAATTCTACATCTACCACACCGACAAACAATAATACACAGGTACAGGGTGATATAAAATATTTAAAAATTCCATATATAAGAGATTTATCTGAAAAATTAAAAAGAACCATAACTAAAAAAACAGCTTTTAAGAATGAAAATACAATTAAAAATAAATTTTTCACAAGATTAAAATGAAAAACACAAAAAGAACTACAATCGGATGTAATCTATGAAATACCTTGTATTCGATGTGATAAAAGTTATATTGGACAAACAGCAAGGTACCTAAAAGAGAGAATAATGGAACATAAGAATGACAGTAGGAATGCATTAAAGAAAAATAATCCCACCCAACTTGTAGAACACGTATTAACCGGACATACGTTTAACTTTGATGAAACTAAAATAATTGGATAACAAAACAATCTAAAGAAAAGATTAACACATGAAATGATTTGCATTAAGAAAAACGAAAAATGTGTTAACAATAGAGCTGATATCGAAAACTTAAATGTAGCCTATTTCAATATTATTAGTAAAATTAAAAGATAAAGTCAATAACATAGTAACACTAGGTATATTAATATTCTATTGAAATTTCTCCTAGACAAACAAAAAATCTGAGCATCTGATAACGTATCATCGGGTACCCAGTATTCGAGTTAAACTTGTATGTATAGCACTGTTGTTATACTTCTCGTTTCTCTACAAAATTAAATGTTTTTAAGAACTGTTATCTAATGATGTCCCAGAAATTATGTATTTTATACGACCTCAAAACACAAGTTAAATGTAAGTCTATTTCCAACTTATTGAATTTTGTGTACAAGTTTTTACTACGGTGTAAATTGTTGTTTATGTTAGTTTTTTTTGTATGTATCTATTCGCTTTTTTTAAAAAGTTTTAGCTGAAATTTTAACGTGTTATGCAACTAATTTTATTATTTTAACCTAAACTTTTAATTTTGTTTTGAATAATTCCATAGATTTCTATTTCTAGCATCCTGAGAATGTTTATAATATATATAATTAAAAATTATGTTTTTTGACAAAACGTTGATCCCAACACCCACCAAACTCGTGAAACAGTTATATTGCTTGTGCCTATAAAATGGTTATTTTCAATGCAACCTGATATCACTGCTATACTTTTATAGCTATTTAAAATTGATTTTTTGTGTTCTCCTAGTCTATTTTTAATACTTCTACCACTCCGACCAATATAGACAGCATTACAGTCGTTCCATTTGATTTCATATCACCAGATTTTTTATTAAGTTTGTTTATCTTTTCTTTATTATTAGCCAATAATCTTCCTAAATTTGTTTCATTCTCGTTTAGTGTAGACATACCTAAATTATTTAAGAAAATATGTCGCTATATTTTGAAATATAATTTATAAAACGTATATTTTTCACATAAACATACCTTGACTGGCAAAATTATTTACAAACGTACAATTTTCTGCATAATAGCATATCCAAAAGTTAATTGACACATCCAATGCATACCAAGCCGAATATATTTGTCAATTTCGAATCGGGCTTTTGGTAAATTGTATAAACAGATTATTGGTTGCAGCTGCTTAAACATGGCTTCCTAATACTTTATGTAAATAATTTAAGCGTGAGGGATGCTCTCCACGAATGTTATATGAATTTGGTATTCAAATTCTAATAGATGAACTTATCATTATTCGGTATGTTCTACTGGCGAACAAGATATATTCTACTAAATTAGATTTTACAAACGGATTAGAGATTAAAGTACAACGTAATACACAATATAAACTGTGTCGAAAGATTTGATTAACGAACTTGATATGGCGTTGTAAAATGTTTGACCACGAAAAAGCCAAATTTTTTTTATTTCTTAATTTAATACAGGAAAACTGTCGAAAGAAGCCTGAATTGAAATAACTAAATCTAAGTGATCTCGTCTTTTGAGGAGTTGTTGTTTATAATGTGTATAAACGTTTTTTGTCATCATGCCAGTGGTGCCTGGAAAAATAGTTATAAACAAAAGAAACAAAATAAGTTCAGTTTTTTGCTTATATCTCTCTAATTTTACCCATAGCTATAATTTTACAAGAATTCAATTTTGAGAAAATTCTTCATAAATTTTATTAAAGAAACATTTTTATGGGAACAAAAACAAGCACGGAAAATCTAAATGTTTATAACGTATAACTCTGGTGTGGTGGGGAGCAAGGCTAGCGAGCGCTTCGTTATAACAACACAACTCTTGTTTAAATTGGAATATTTTAATTAAACAAAGTGCTTGTCGAAAAATATTAGTTTTTCACATGCGAATAGTATGAAATTTGTTTAAAATTTCATTTTGTGTATATTGCACAAGAGATGAAATTACAAACGGCTGATTTTTTAAACAATACGCAATTAAATAAACAATTAATTTTATAATGAACTTTCCCGTATAAATAAATTTTCTAGTTCCTTTAGTTGATTACTAGGAAGAATACAAAAAATTACAAAAATTTAGTTTTTAAGATTCGACATTTTTAAAATCCACTTTATTTGAAAAATCGTAATAATCGTAATAACTAAAAAATAACTTTATTTCACTTTTGGTGCAAAAAACGATCATTTTTTGCAAATTACTCTTATGCAATAATGCAAAAACATTAATTATAATAAATTTTACAATGGTATATTTAATTACCAACTTCGATTAATAGCATAAAATTTAATGATTAAGCAAGCCTTATTTTTTAATTTTATTAAATGTGTATGTCAAATACACAGCTTTAAGATTTGTATTTGACATACACAGCAAAATAAGAGTTCTTCCAAAAAAAGCTTTGAAAACGGAAAGAGCTGCTTTCCGAAATATGTATACAGCGAGTGACCCATTTGAAAGTGGGACACCACTCTAAAATTTTTATTTGTTAACCGAGTGAAATGATTCTTTTTTTACATCATAAAGGTTCAATAATTCTACTGCGGTGCAAAGTTTTAAAATGAAATTTAAAATTTCAAAACCTACTTTCAATTCCGAGAATTCAAAAAATGTGTTAGCAATTCTTTTTGTCTCAAATCTGGCTACGCCTCTGGGTATAAGATACCTCCGAATGGGTGTAATCGAAATTTCGCAAAAAATATAAAGATGTGGGAATTTTCACCAATTTTGAAATAAAATTTCTAATAAATGGTGCATGCGCCAGGGACAATATGTTTTCACTATCGCTGATGTTGACGCATTTTATATGATTTTAAAAGAATATCAGGAATTTTCCTTGCATTATTAAATAGTAGGCAAGTAAATTTTATTTCCTCAAAAGCAGAACTTACATGTGTAAGGCAAAAATACATCGTATTCGGCGTTTATAAATTTAAATTAATAAATTATATATCGACACTATAATACCTGTGTTGGTTAATGTACACAATAATTTGTTAAAAGAGAAGTTTTTAATTAATAATTAAGAACTACTCAAAATGAATAATAGAAAATCAGGGGCATAGGGCCCCTGATAAATATTCCAATGGGAAAAACAGAACTTTCCCATGGAAATTTATATTTTGTATTGTCGATGCAACTCATGAAAGGCTGAGGAATTCATATTTTCAATGGAATAATTGTAACAGATTATGCGCACTCCGCGAGTAGAGTGAAACACAGCGTGCGTAGAAAGAGATATTGTATAAGCTGTGATAAAACGATAATAACATAACCTATAAAATAGAATGGAATGGAATGGAATAAAATGGAGTGGAATGGAATGGAATAGAATAGAATAGAGTAGAGTAGAGTAGAGTAGAATAGACTAGAATAGAATAGAATAGAACAGAACAGAACAGACCAGAACAGAACAGAATAGAACAGAATAAAATAGAATAGATTTATTTAATCAAGATTACAAAAATTTGCTTTCAGCAAGTCACAAAAAAAGTATATGGTACAGAACATCATAAAAAACAAATATATGGGTAAATAGAATAGTCACAATGTATAAAATAACATACAAACAGACAGAAAAATGTAACATCAGGAAATTGCAAAATAAAAGAAAAGACGGGGTAGAATTACCACACGTGAAACCAGAGCATCCCAAACAAGTTGGAGGACAAATTTTATAGTAATCCATACAAAAAATTGTCTATAAAATAAAATTAAAATTGGGTAGTAAAAAATTTCTCAACGAAAGAAAATGTTTAGGGGGCGAGCGTAGGTGCATCTTTACTATGTACATACTTCGAATGCGATGTAAAGCAACGACAGGCGCAGTTAGTACTTGGATGGGTGACCATTCCAACGGAAACCGCGTCCTCGCCTCACACATCTTCCATCAGTGTATGCGCGGAAGCTATACAACCTTAGGCGAGGGTTGTATAGGAGATATACCATCCTTCGGAGGGGATGTAAAGCCGTCGGTCCCTTGTCTATTAAATGTTAGGCAAGTAAAAGATCCCAACTCTTCTTAAGGGAAGAGGTTCGGCAAAATTCCTGGTTGGGGGTAGCTCTCTCGGTGTTAGGCCTCAGTAGCGAAAATAAGTCGACGTTAAATAAAGGTATTAAAAAAAAAATGTTTAATTTTTTACTTAAAAGAATTAAAATTAAGAGATATTATGTCATGAGGAATACAATTACGTAGTTGGAGATTTAAAGAGATTCTCTAAATGTATGTCATCTAAGAATTCATTAAATTCATTTCATATAATATAGAAATAATAGTGAAATCATGAAATACAGACAAATGTATATTATACTTAAATTAATTGGTAAAGACATTTTAACTTTCTGAGCAAGACGTGACGCTTTTATGGCGGACCTCTATACATTGGCATAACTGCGAATACTCTTTCCATAATTGCTCCATGTTGCTTTCTTGATTATTATTTTGTTGTTGTTACCTAAATTTACTTTATTCTTCTTAATTGTGTTAATGTTTTATTATAGCAAAGATTTCAACAACTTATTAAATTATTTTATAGTTTCATTTAATCATACTTCTCGACGGCAAGTATAATGCTTGTTAAAAAAAAATTATTGGTTTAAAAAAATGTTTTTATAATTACTAACGTAGTACCAATGAATAAATATGGCATGTGATATATCGTTGAAAAGGGATGAAAATACTCTATTTAACGGTGCCATTTCCCGCCCGTTTCAAAATAATTTCTTTAACAGCCTGAAGAGTAAATCTCAAAGTACAGCGGTTTTGAAAAAAATTAGATAAAACCTCGTTGAAACACTCTGTTTTGCAAAAAATTTTCGTCTTAGAATTTTTCTCGTATCTCTTCAAATAACGGAGATATTTGGCCTAGACGTTTTCCGCATTTTCGATATTTTCCGCCGTAACTCTTAAAGTAGCACCAGGATTTCAAATGTCTTTAAACCATTTTGTAGGTTATATAAATCGACAAATCGTAAAAATAATTTTTTTTGTACGACCGATATTAAGTGAGATACTCGAGTGCTCTGATAAAATGGACGGCCTGTATACCAGATTATATATTTTTCTTCTAGTTGTCAAATTAATCTGTTGTTATCCTTGCTGTACTCACGTTTTAAATATTTTAGTGATTATTTGTCATTTAATAATCCATGAGTAAAAAAAATAGGAATTATAATTTGCATTTTATTTTATTTTATTTGGTATGTTTTTTGATAAAACAATATTTTATCCAACGATAACACTTTGATTAAATTTTATAGAAATGTAAGTATTCACATATTATAATTTCTTCAAATCCTGTCTTTTTATTCGTTTTATTGCAATATACCTTACTCTTAAAACATTTTCACTTAATTTAAATCGCTTTTACTTTTCATTTTTTATAAAAACATTTTTTATACACTTAATAATATAGATAATATTACTAACCTTCTTATTTATAATTTTATTCTTATTTTTACCCCTAAATTATTGTTATTTATAAAAATATCTTATCGTTGTTATAGTCTTGTGGCCTGATGATCTGAAGAAAATTGTAGTTCACGAAACCGTCGCGTCGCCTTAACAAAAATAAAAAGAATTTAGTGAGATAAGCCTTTTTTGTTATTTACTCAGTATTCGTATACGGAAACACAACATTTCTCTGGCGACTTGCGCTAATCTAGATGTCTTGCAGCAGTATGTGGAAATAAATAAATAACAATTTTCCAATAACACTGCCACAGTGTACTTGGAGAATTGCAGCGCAATCATCATAAATATGCATTCCGTCCCGTCATCAAGTTCAGAATTCGTATAATCTGTTACACTACATTTTACAACAAATTTAATTAAACCAGGTACAACGATGTCGTCGGAACGTATCCTAGAACAGAATATGTTAATGTGTGACATCTACCTACCGACTTGTTATATATTATAATCTCCCATTATTGTATAAGTTATCAGTACGGCACAGGGGTCCAAAGTCGCTTCCTTATCATAGGAAGGCAGGATAGTCATTACCTTTTGACTTCCTACCAGCGTGACTAATAATTATATATGTATCTACGAGTTATCTATGACACAATCTCGGTGGGTACCTGTTAGTATTGAGATTAATTTGTGTTGCGATGGCATGCAATTCTATGCCTCGGCAAAGTCATTATTCATAGGACGCAGGCAGATTTTCTGATATCATTTTGAAATAGTAATAAAAATACTACCAATTGAAATGTTTTCTTAGGACAAATATGTGACCTCGAAATATATCTCTCTACATATTAAGTGAAAATTTTCACGATTTTAACTCGTTATTGCACTTTTTGCGCAGTGCTTGTTCAATGAAGATTCACGCATTACCATTGTTTCTGGTACTTATGTACATACCTATCTAATAATTACTCGGGGCGAGCGTAGGTGCGTCTTTACTATGTACATACTTCAGTATGCGATGTAAAGCAACGACAGGCGCAGTTAGTACTTGGATGGGTGTCCATTCCAACGGAAACCGCGTTCTCGCCTCACACATCTTCCAGCGGCTTGTATATCAGTGTATGCGCGGAAGCTATACAACCTTAGGCGAGGATTGTATAGGAGATATACCATCCTTCGGAGGGGATGTAAAGCCGTCGGTCACTTGTCTATTAAATGTTAGGCAAGTTAAAGATCCCTACTCTTCTTAAGGGAAGAGGTTCGGCAAAATCCCTGGTTGGGGGTAGCTCGTCTATAGGCGTCGGTGTTAGGCATCAGTAGCGGAAATAGGCCGATGTTAAATAAATGTATAAAAAAAAAATAATTACTCTTCGACAACCATATTTTATATCTCTGTGATTTGGACATCTTCAAACAATCTATAAAAGTACGTAATTAAAGGATGATCTACCCACTTTATACATTCAAAAAATTATATGTCATTTATTTAGTTATTTATTTATTTATACTAAGATGGTAAACAACACATTTAAATATACAGTACACATAGTGAGTAGCTTAAATATATATAATAAAGTCGAAGAAAAAAAATTAACATGAGTCTAAAATCTAAACTGACTAGTATTAGAGAAGCAAAACAGATAGAAGACAACTAAGAGAAACTGTACAGTGCATGGAAAAATTAGCAAGATTGTTGTACTTGAGGAATATACCGGGTGTTAGAAAAGTATGGGAACGGTGCAAAATCTCGAACAGTTTGCATCAAATCGAAAAATAAAAATCGGCAGCTACTGGAAGCGGCTGGAACCTCCCCACTCGGTGGATCTTTGAAGCCGAAAAGAGTATTAAATTGTATGACAAAACGGCACTAAACGTAATCCGATCTCATCCAAAACCTTTTCAGATCTTCTGGGGCACTAAAAAACCCTCAACTTAATGAATTTACAATCATCTATGCGAGTTATTACCTACATTATCGCTCGTTGAATAATATACTATTAGAATATTAACAACTTTAACATCACTTGAACGACTAAGAAAATCTAGTTATCCTAAATACTACAGATTTGTAAAGCAACAAACTGAAAATTGGTAAAGTGATAATCTATAATAAATTCACCAACGTACGTACAGAAATCATATATTATTACATCTACCTTTAAAGTTTGTGACAATCCACTAAAAGTTACAAATATGCCGAAATCTTATTAACATGACATGACAACAACGTTATCGCATGACAAACGATGACAATGACAATCGTCAAAATTTACTCATTGCAATCCGATCGCTCGCGGCTGTCTTTGTTAAATGAAACATTAGCGTTTCAGTAATTTTACTAGATTTTAGAGGAATATTTGTAGTTTAATTCTTCGATTTGTCTGTATATATATTTAAAAACGGCGCTAAACGTAATCCGCTCTACTTCTAGAGCAGGGAAGAAACCCTCATGCGTGAATTGACACGTGATGTGACGAGTTTCACGACGTAACGGTAATCTATGCTTCATATTTGCTTTGTTTTTAATTTTTTTCACGGAAACCAAATCGAAAGGGTGGAAGTGTGATATATCGCTGAAATCAGAATTTTAACTGCTTTTCAATGGTTCCATTGCAAATTGAAAGTAATTATAAAATAAGCAACTTGTTGCGTCAAAATGGTACTAAACGTAATCCGATCTCAACCAAAACCTTTTCAGATCTTCTGGGGCACTAAAGAAACACACATGCAAAGTTTCATTCTAATCCGTTCAGTAGTTTCGGCGCTATCGTGCTAACACACATATACACACACAGACATTTTTCAAAAAACACTTTTTTGGGTTCCTAGGACCTCAAAACGGAAAGGTTTGATGTTATCTCAATTTTCGTTTTTGAACCAATTTTAGTAACCTCTCACAATTTTATTGTGGAGAGGTTAATCATCACTCCAATATCTGAAATTATGACGATTAACTTTTCCACTGAGTTTGAAAGTTGCTTCATCTGAGAAGACAAGTAGAGATGACAAAAAATTTGGGTTTTGGTTACTCCTTTCCATTCACTAAATTCAAGTCGCCGATCAAAATCATCTTCATTTAACTCTTGGTGAAGGTGAATTTTGTAACGATGAAATTTCAAAAGTTTCAAATTCTTATGAACTGAAAATGCACTCATATCAAGCTGTTGACTGGCTTTTCTGATTGATAACCTTCGATTTTCAACAAATATCTGGGCCACTTCCATTTGTCGAGCTTGCGATGTTTCAGATTTTGGTCTTCCAGATTTTGGACTTCCAGATTTTGGGCGATGTTTATTTGTCCTTGTGTCTAGGAATCGTTTGATGGTACGGGACACAGTAGATTTCGAAATTCCCACTGACCTACATTGAAAGTTTCGTTGAAAAAAATCACAACTTCATCATAGGACCTTTCTTTATTACCCCACCCTCGCATCATTCAAAGAGAAACTCTCTCTTCCTCTGTTAAAGTAGCCATTAAAACGCGAAAACCAATGAAAAATGAAATAACTTTTTCCGAACAGAAGTGCGCTCCTACCTTTACAAAAGTTGGAAGGAATTGAACATTTTCGTAGAAATTTCACAAAACAAATACTGTTATTAAGAACACTTTTAAAAAAATATTCATAAAAACCAAGATATCACAGATGTTGTTTTTTAAACTGAATGTTTTTTTGTCAACACGAGTAGCTAGAGTTTGTAAATATTTACAAACTTATGGACGCTTAAGATTTATTTCAATTTTGTGCGATTGCAGCGACACCTTGCAAGAATAGAAAAAAATGCCCGATATAAAATTCACGTATTTTTGGCTGTAGAATCAGAATCCGCTATAAAGAATAGGGATTTTCATTACAAATTTCAAAGTTGTCCCCCGCCCACCCACTGGGTTAGGGGTGGGAGAGTCGAATCTAATTTCATTGGATAGATTTCGTAAAAATAACAAATACGTGTTTTTCAGGTTTTGAATTGGACGTATTTTTATGGGCGCAAGACGCTACTCTTGAAACAGTAATGTTTTCTTTCCATTTTTTGCGATTACAGCGACACCATGCAAGAATCGAAAAAAATGTCCGGAATAAAATTTACGTATTTTTTGTCGTAGAATCCGATTCCGCAATAAAAAATAGAGGTTTCCATTTGAAATTTTGAAGTTACCCCTCGCCCCAACCACAGGGTGGTGAGTGGGGAGGTAATTTTGGTATCAATAGATAGTTTTCTGAAAAATTTTTGACACGTATTTTTTATTTTTCGATTTGATGCAAACTGTTCGAGATTTTCCACCGTTCCCATACTTTTCTAACACCCGGTATAAAATATAATGAGGAAAATTGATAGGCGAACATAAGCAGGAAGCCCCATTATTGAAATAATCAATATTCTGATTGTTATTCTAACAAAAGCGAATATTAAATATAAGAATTTTAGAACATTAGTCCGAGCTCTAGGCAGATAAAAGGTTTGATTATGACGTGAATGAGCTCTAGGAATATGAAAGTCTAATTTATAAAGTATCCCGCTGTAATCAATTTCATGGTGAATAACTTTCTTCAAAAAGTTGATAGCGAAATTATTATGTCTATCATTTAGGCTGGACATAGAAAACATGTCGAGCATGTTTGATGACGAAAACCAATAGGCGGATTTAGAGATTTGAAGCAGAGATATTTAAGAAAGTGTAGCTGCACGTTTTTTAATTTCATAACATGAGTATTATAGCGGGGTTGCCAAACGAGGGATGTATACTCTAGCTTAGAACTCAGAAATGAAATGTATAATAACTTTAATCCAAAGTTTCGTTTACGTCACATACAGACATATTGATATGATCGACAATAGTTAGTTTTTTGTCAAAAGTTGCACCAAGGTCTTTAAACGGAGACGGCCGCATTAGATTGTTTTTACTACAGCACGAATTCAGATTAAAGATATTATTTTGCATTATAATGCAGTCGTTTAAACCAGGTATTCTGTGTAGAAATTTTATGTCATCAACATACATTAAGAAGTGCACATCTAAAGTATTGCCTATGTCATTTATAAACATATTGAAAAGCAGTAGCCCTTGAACAGAGCCCTGGGGAACACCTGAGGATGAACCATAATCATAGGACTTAAATCCATTATACGCGACATATTGAAGTCTGTCAGTTAGATAGCTGGTCCGAAATACCAAAGTTGGAAAGTTTTGGAATCAGCGTATTATGATTAAGCCTATCAAAAGCTTTCGTAAAATCAAAGTAAATTACGTCCGTTTGCATCTGCATGTCGATGGACTCAGATATGTATTGTGTAGCACATATGAGATTGGTAGTAGTACAGCGACTTTTCATAAATCCGTGTTGCTGACTGGAAATGATATTTTTAACATTAAGGTAAGTAGAGCTATGGACTAATATTTAAAAAGCTATGCTAAAGTTACAGATTATAGTTATTGGGCGGAAGTTTATTATTTCGTTTTTATTTCCTTTATTATACACCGGAGAGACTTTGGACGATTTTCGAATATCCGGAAAACAGCAGCATTTAATAGGTAAATTAAATAATATCATGAATGGGTGAGCAAAGATAGCAACACAGTCTCTTAGTAGAAATGCGGGGATCTCATCAGGACCCATGGTAAGCTTAGGTTTTATTTTTTTAGTGCCAATAACTCTTCATCTGCTGAAAATGAAACTATATTAATGTTCAGTAGTAGTGAGAGGTAAGTGAATCCTCTCAAATGGTCAATTGCTACTATACACCATAGATGTCTCCATGGGCGCATAGCGACTTGCGATTCTGCAAGTACCTGAGAGCGGCGACCTTTCAGTCCTAGGTGGACTTAACCTACTGTTATAATATATGATTTGCAGGAAACAACTACTCAGCGGGCAAATACCCCGATCTGCATTGAATTACACCTTACAAATCATGAAAGAGTGGTAGCCAATATCATTTGTCAATTCCCTGACCAGACATAGACCGGTTTCGAACTTATTAGTTCTCATCAGTATGCCATAGGTCATGGAACAGACAAATGATAGTGGCCAACCTGCTAGTTTTATACAAACTATAGTAAATTGAGTAGTGGTAAGAGGTAAATGAATCCTCTCATATGGTCAATTGGTACTATACACCTCAGATGTCTCCATGGGCGTATAGCGACTTGCGATTCTGAAAAGTCGCCGCTTCCAGATGCTTGCAGAATCGCAAGTCGCTATACGCCCATGGAGACATCTATGGTGTATAGTAGCAATTGACCATATGAGAGGATTCACTTACCTCTCACCACTACTCATTTACTATAGTTTGTATAAAACTAGCAGGTTGGCCGCTATCATTTGTCTGTTCCATGACCTATGGCATAATGACGAGAACTAATACATTACCCAAATTAGACAGAATAATGCCCCATTTCGGATTAAACACCCCTTACCTTACCAAACGTTGCCAATATTCCGGCAGCCACTCTAGCCAAATTTTCACCTACTATACCTTTCTCTAATACTATCTACCTTTTGCTGATATTTCATACCTTATCATCTTTAATTCTTTCCTGTCCCCCTCTTCTTTTGTTTTTGTGTATTTTTGTGTCGCGTTTGTTGTTCCTTCGTTTCTGTTTGTACATTTTTGTCTGTAAATTCATTTTCCTTCATTAATCTTGCAACAGAACCAAACCTTTATCTTGGATAATTGTTAAAGCCACAGTTTAGGCCAGCCTAGCACAGCCCGTCGTTGGAGTATCGCGGATGGCGCCTTGTTCAAGTTGTGGTGCCAGCGTCCGTATCCAAATTTAAAACTAGTTTTTAGTTTTTACAGTTTTTTAATGTTACGCTTTCTTTTTCAAGCATGTTTTTAATCATATTACCTAATTTTATTTATATTGTTAAAAGGAGTTTAGGTTTAGTGTTTTCTGTTATTAATTAAAATAAAATCTTTTTGAATTGAAATTTCAATGTCATACAAGTAACTTGTATAATGTCACCATTTATCGAGCAAGAGTGATTAACACAGACCAAACGGCATTATTCATGACTAGAAAATAAAAAATAATGGAGACCAATTTAAAAAACATAACATCGCACCAGTATTGAAGGAAGTTCCGTGAAATTCCAAAGCTGTTAAAATAGGAGAAATACAAGTTAAAATAGAATAAACATGAGTCAAGGCGACAAATTTTTAAAACTATTTTAGAAGAGGCAATAGGATCAGAAAAAATTGTGTCTTTCTGTAGGAATGAAGGTTATTTGAGAGGGGCAGGTCAGGACGAATCATTATACAATCTGTGGAAACCGTGGAAGGGTAAAACAGAAAATAATTGGATACATGTAAACAGATTTAATGTATTATGAATACATGTACATACGAATTGTTTTGTCTCTTTAAAGATACTTGAGAAGGACAGGATCAGTAGAAGAACAAGCGCCTCTGTGGAATAACTCAGTGTCAGGTTCAACAACAAACGCCTTATGAAGGATTACGGATATTGGTGAGGCCAACTAACTGAACACAAATTGATTCATTGTCTATTTTAATGAGGGCACCCGCTGAAGAGTTAGACATACTCCCGCAGTCAAGTACATCAAAAGAAGTCAACAACTCAGCGTCTACTCCAAAGAGGAAGCCTTCTGAAAAGTTACAGATACCGGAAGGGCCAGTTACAACAAAAAAGTTATTCCATTTCAGTTCAAAAGAGCTATGTTTCGGATTAAAGAAGAAGAACCAAAATCGAAAAAAAAAGAAAAGTTATCTGCTGTAGCAACTTCTCTGCAAATTATAGAATATTTTAAGAAAAAAAGAGGAGAGAAAACAGTTTGAAATAAAAAAGAAGAAAGAAAATTAATAACAGCAGAAGACACAAGCAGAACTTAAAGCAAAGGAAGCCAAAGAAATGAAACATCAAAATAAAGGGAAAACGAAGTTGATTTGAGGTTCCTCTTTGGATTCAGATCCACCTCTTCAACATTCTCAACATCGAAACCGTCACAGAATTGGAAAACTGGTCACGGCGGTTACATGGATAGTCAGTACATTTCATGCCTAAATCAGGAGCGCAAAAACTCTACTGAATGATATGTTAATAGCTGATCATTATGTTAACAGTTTTTACTTAGACAATAATTCTAATTATTCTTTATACTGCGAATCCTGCTTTTTAATTTGCATAGGCGCCTTCACGTTATCACGTAGCATTCTAACTTTTGTGATGAAAATTTTAGACGTCTAGGAACTATTGTTTTGAGAATTTTCAAACGAAAATGATTATATTTTGTAACAATGGCAGAACAGTATGAAGCTACTGAAAATGTATGACTAGCACGCTAAGAACTCATTATAAACTTATTTAATTACTACTTTCAAATCATTAGTCCACTATAATTAAAATAAAGTAAATAGCTTACTCGTGAATTATTTCTAAGTCCTTACAGTAAGTGTATTTATTTTTGCAGGAATAACTCATTTCTAATAAATCTTTATTGCATTCAGCTTCTTAACGGAAGGCACTTAAAAAGATTTCGAGAATATGCTTTTCTCTGTTTGATTTACTTAATATTCCATTTTCGGCTTTAACTTAATTAGCCTGCCTATTCTTTGTTGATTTAACACAATAAAAGAATTACTAATATAGATATTTTGTAAAATTGATTGTATACCAATAAGTACTATACAGTTCAAATCATGAATCTTGTCATTCGAGCCATCATCCTTTAATTTCCATATCAAATCATTTCAAGGTCACACAGAATGGCACGTATGGGCGTATTAATGTATACAAAGACAAGTATTTTTTTGATGAAAATATGTAGACAATAATAGCATGCGAAACAATGAATTTTAACATCCGCTGAAGCATTTAATTTTACAATTCACCTCATTGACTTCTTGCAAAGGTAAAAGGGAACATGCATTACGTTTTTCTGTATAAAGTACTCGTTTTATTTCACCACTATGTCTCTGGCTACTGCATTCAGTCTTTTATTCACCGCACGCTACTGAGAGAATATTCATTTGTAAAACGAATCGTTACGCTAATTTCCTTGAATTAGATATGGAAATCAACGTTCCTCGAATTTTCTTGAATTAGATATGGAAATCAACGTTCCTTTTAGAGTTCTGTAAAATCTTTCAACTAACCCATTACTTTGAGGGTGATATGCAGTGGTATGTATTCTATTTCTAACACCAATTTTGATAAGGGTATTAGAAGGTGCGGGAAGTACTTAGAAGTCGAATATGACAAAAGATTGACGTTTAATACCCACATTAACGAAACTGTACGGACAGTCTACTCCATGTCCAGGAGTCTGTATCCGCTTCTGGTCAGGGACGGGGACAGGAGACTCAAGAGACAAAATAAAAAATTAATATATATCATGGTGATCAGGCCGGCAATCATATATGCAGCTACGGTGTGACGCAGCACATCAGTCACGACATTTAAAAACTCAAAGTATTAGAACACAAATTTATGCGCCTCATTTCTAGTTCTAGCAAATACACCTCCCTCAGAGACCTCTACGATCGCTGCAACGACATAACCACAATAGCGGACTACGTCCAGGAAATATCTCAAAAATTCTATGCTTTCAAGCTGAGCGATAGTCCGCTAACTCGCAACATTACACGAATTAGAGAGCATAATGCCCCCTTTCGCATCAAACACAAATTACCATACCAGGCGCTGCCCATTTTCCAACAACCTCTATAGCCAACCAACCCTATGTCATAACTTCTTTTATTCAACTTTTCTATTCTACAAACTTTAAATCTTTAACTCTTTTCTGTCTCCCTTTTCGTTTATGTTTGTTTGTTTTGTTCCAAAATTATTCTTCATCGCCCCTTCCAGAATCTAATAAAAAATCATAATTACTTCAATCTTAACTTTTAAAATCATATACTGGCGTCCGGGATGCCTTACGGTAGTTGTCTGAAGCGGGTTTTTTGCCTAGTTCCCTTTTCCCGCATCAATTACCAAATAGTGTTTTGTCAAAAAGCGTTTATAGTTGCGTATAATTTATAATTATTTGTACGTGATTATAGTTAGGTCATATATAATTTACATGTTGAATATAGCACTTTTCATACGTGAAAGCGTTTTCACAAAGCGTGCGTTAAAGAGCGCTTTTCAAAGCAGTCGTAGAAAAAACTTTTTATTTTATTAGTGAATGTGTGTGCGTGTGCCGCGAGTTAATGACTACGGTTACAAAGACCATCCACCAAACTTCCTTTTTTTTTTCTTTAGATTATTCCTTGGGTACTATTGTATTAAATTTTATTTCAATGTTATTATGTATTCCAATTATACAAGTGACAGACAGATAGACATGTATATTTTCTTGACCTATAGACATATAGAATTCTTTTATTTGTTATCTTTTTTTTATTTATTTTTTTTTCTACATTGTTTTCCTTTTTTTTTCTTCTTTTCCATTTTTTTCATTTTAATTGTTTTTTTTCTACTTTTTTTTGACTAGCGAATAAACAACTATATACGGTTGTTGCTATGGAGTTAATAATGCCGTTTTGAAATGTCAAAATTGAATTAAACAATAAAATAGTTCTTTTCGTGGCCTACCTTGTTATTTTTGTTTCGCTTGTGTTTTGATATGCATGGCTCACTCTTCTTGCAATAAATCAGCTTGACTGTCAAATATGTCAAGAGTAATTTAAGACAGATCTATACAATATATATTTGATATCAGGGAAAAGGGGCTTCTTGAAAATGCAATAATATATAGGATGTTCCATTTAAATATGCTAATTATGCTATTGTTTTTTCTTATCACGTTTCAATAAAATATAGGTAAGATTCTACTTCTATACGAAACTTTTTTCCATTTTCAATAATAACAGAAATAAAGGGGAACCAATATACAGGGTGTTTCACCGGGAATTGAATCGACCGATATAGAGAAAAGTATGCATCAGAAAATTTTAAAAATTTAGATAATTACTAATGTCAGTGTGGCCAATCCAACTAAAATAATTACAAACAGCTGGCACTTCCGCTTATACCGGAAGTCGATACCAACTTGCTTATTTCAAATGGAACACCCTATATATTTTAGGGTTTTCGAAAAGAGCATAAAATTTTGAGTCGAGAATATGTCGCATATATACCTAAACCTAACCATTTCAGAGATAATTGACATTTTATAGAAAATTTGACATGTGCAACGGTTTGCAAGAACCGTTATAACTTTCTTCGTGTAAAAGGCCCTCACTTGCTTCTTGTCACATAAAAAGAACACAAAGAGAACTACGTTCTGCAACTGAAATAAATTCAATAATATCATACCAAGTGTTCCGTTTCTCGCGTTACATTTTGTCAAATTCAAACCGCGAAAACTTGCTTAGGTCAAATTGAACACCCTGTATTTTTTTACGTGAAGTTGTGTAAAATTTAATTCCCTTTTTTCTCATATTAGCATTGTGGAGGTTCAAGTTACAACTTTTTGAAATATTTGTGATTTTATTAGAAATTCATGAATTGTAATCATTTCATCAAAATAGCCATGATTAGAAACAATCAATCATTATCGTATGTCAAAAAATGCCAGCACGTTTAAATTATACCAACGAAAACTTTTTAAATTTGTTTATTATTTATGGAGAATGTGATAAAGTAATGTCAACTTTCAGCACATTTGCTACTCGATATCCACAGAAACGCAAAATAACACTAACACTGTAACATGCGTGTTAATCGAATTGAAGATATGGCAGGAACCAAAATAGCAGAGATAAGATCAATTTAAAATATGATTTCATTTTAATTTAATAATTGCTAAAAATTCCGCCCTCGAACCTCGACACATTTTTCGCAACTTCGGATTAGTTCCTCATGGGTAACTCCTCTAATTGAATCCTGTGATGTTTTGAAATGCATTTCTTACTCTTTGCATACAATCTTCAATGGTTGTTAATGGGCTCTCATAAACTTTATTTTTAATAGTTCCCCAAATGAAATAATCCAGAACTGATAAATCCGGCGAGCGAGGAGGCCATAAGAAAGGTCCATTATTAGCAATCCGTTGATCATAAAAAGTTTCTTGTAAATAATTATTAATTAAATATGCGTTATGTGGGGAGCACCGTCGTGCTGATAAAAAATGTTTCTATGTTCGGCGAGAGGTAAATTTTCTAAATAGTTATTATTCAAATTTTTCATCTAAAAAAAAAAACAAAAATTTACCCATACATATTAGCAGAAGAGAAAATTTAATTTAGCATTTAAATTTTCCTGATAAAATTGTAATGCCACCACTGTATCGTTTCTTATGGCACAGTAAACATTGAACTGCCAACTTTCCTGAAAGTTTCGCTCTCTGAACATATGAGGATTTGAGTCACTCCAATAATGCGAATTGTGTCTATTAAAAAGTTCATTTTTAGTACATTTTTCTTCATCTGTCCATATAATATTTCCCAAATAAGGATCGTAACCATCAGACCTTATTAGAATAAACTCACAAAAATTCTGTCTTCTTAGGAAATCTGTTTGTTTTAATCCTTAAACCATATGAAATGAAAACGGGTGAAACTTATGTTTTAATAAGATTCTGTGAATTGAATCCTTGCATAGTCCCGATTCCAGAGCAGCTTGTCTTAATGACATCCTTGGAAATGAATGAAAATATCCCAGAAGGACTATTTCAATGTTTTCGTCATCAACAATAGGCTTTCTTCTTTGCATTTTTGCCTTGACAGAGCCATAATTTTCCAGCATGCGTTTTACAGTGTTTGGTGACGGTTTTCGTTTTTCTGGATATCGAGTAGCAAATGTGCTGCAAGTTCTTGATATTACTTTACCACATCCTCTATAAATAATAAACAAATTTAAAAAGTCTTCGCAAATATTTCAAAAAGTTGTAACTTTAACCCCCACAATGCTAATATCAGAAAAAAGGGAATTCAATTTTACACAACTTGACGTAAAAAAATACAGGATGTTCCATTTGACCTAAACAAGTTTTCGCGGATCGAAGTTGACAAAATGTAACGCGAAAAACGGAACACTTGGTATGATATTATTGAATTTATTTCGACAAGAAGCAAATGAGGAACTTTTACACGAAGAAAGTTATAACGGTTCTTGCAAACCGTTGCACTTGTCAAATTTTCTATAAAATGTCAAATATCTCCGAAACGGCTAGGTTTAGGTATAGGATATGCTACATATTCTCAACTCATAATTTTATGCTCTTTTCGAAAACCCTAAAATATATAGGGTGTTCCATTTGAAATGAGCAAGTTGGTATCGACTTTCGGTATAAGCGGAAGTGCTAGCTGCTTGTAATTGTTTTAGTTGGATTGGCCACACCGACATTAGTAGCTATCTGAATTTTCAAAATTTTGCGTACTTTTCTCTATATCGATCGATTCAATTCCCGGTGAGACACCCTGTATAGTGAATAACCCTGTACATTCCAGAAACCTTTGTTGAACCTGCCCTTGCTCTTGCCTATGCAAAATTGTGGAGATATACGAGTTAATAACGCCGAGATAGCGATAGATTGTAGATCAATTTCTAGCAACGTGATATTGAAAATTTCAAGGGTGGTTTGTAGCGAGGGCCTAACAGAGTTGGTAGAATTGTAATGGGCCTATCATTTGTCACATGATTGGGGTTTCCATTTTATACAAGACAAATGCTGGTTAATTCACAGCGCTGGAATGTTTATGTGCGTAAAGATAAATTGGCTGTTATTTAATAGGTGTAAGAAAAATTCCCAGCAATTCTTCACTAAAACGGTTGGTATCTGTTAATTACTACAAGAGTCTTAAGCTTATATCTAGTTACACTTGGAAAGCTTATTCGAATAGTTTTTATATATATACTGATAGTAAGTACCAAAAAGCTTTCACAAAGAACAAATAACTCATGAAATATTAAATAAAAGCGAGTATCGTTTCACTTCTTGCCAAATGCCTTGGTAGCAGAATACAGGTATAGTATAATTCAGAGCTTCCCTGCACATAAAAAATGAAATAGAAAGTTTACGAGCTCGTTATTAACGTCGTTGAACCATTCGGTATGGTGTCATCAAACGAGCCGACGAGACGTACGAAAACCTATATACAGGTAACCGACTCAATTTGCGGACGAAATATTACAGAACCGTACAAATTCGTATGTATTAGAATGTACATATTAATAGATTTCTACAAACAATTTCTATAAAGAAAAAATCTACTAGGCTGGAAATAATTACAGAAAAGTTTAGGATTATATTAACTAGGCCGCAAATCGAAACGGAAATTGCAAAGGCAACATAGAACAAATAACTCACAAACACACAAACAAGGAAGAAATAGCAACTGCTTTTAATCAACTTTTTATTGAGATAGGTGAAAATTTTGATTTCTAATGAAATTCCGAAACACACATAAAACTTCAATACAAACCAAAATCTGAGTTGCATGTTCTTGGAAGATGTAAATGAAATGGAAATACGAAATATTATATACAGCTTGAAAAATAATTCCTCTCCAGGAAAAGATGGAATAACAGTAAAAACTCTAAAACTATTAGCTAATTATACCTGTAAACCTATTGTGTATATTATTAACCTTATCTTTAAAAACACAGACATACCTGAAGCTTTCGAAGAAAGTATAGTAGTCCCAATATATAAAAACCGCAATAAAAACCACATGACAAATGACCGACCAATATCATTGATAAACAATTTAGCAAACATTTTTGAAAAATGTTTAAATGACAGGCTTCGCTCATTCTTAGAAAAAAGTATATCAAAAAATCAGTATAAGTTCCAAAAAAAATTAAGCACAGAAGATAATCTCCAATTACTAACAGACACCATCATAACAAATTGAGAAGAGTGGGGATTAAGGTAAATATCTACAATTTATTGAAACAATACTTGTCAAATAGACCTCAGCAAGTAAAAATAGACAATGCTCTTAGTGAAAAGAAAATAATATAAACCGGAGTATTCCAAGGCACTGTCCTAGGACCAACCTTGTTTCTGCTATTTATAAATGATTCATTCGACAAAAATTTTGGATGCCAAATCATATCGTATACAGGACACTCTATTATAAGTAAAGTTAAAGCCTGGCTGAATGCAAATTTACTAAAACTAAAAATTGAATTGTACTCTTGGCCAATGTTATGTCTCACAAAAAAACGTAAAAAAAAAGTAAAATCATTTTTTCTTACAAAATATTATCGACACTCGAAAAATTCGATCAAAATCTTTCTATACAAAAAATGCCGGTCTCGGTGACTCCTCTACTTGTTAATACACCGGCCGTTAACGTGTTAAAATCCAACAACATCGATATTGTTATATGTAATGATAGTATGAACAATAATGATGTTAATACTGCTAGACACAACACGAGGTCTCCTCAGGTATCCTAACTCATACATTTAGAATATATAGTTATCATAAAATGTTGCAGTAATAAATAAATTAAAAAATAATAATATGCGCTGTTGAGCGATTGAGTTGCTCATCTAAATATTTCATGTGCGTTCCTGCGCGCAATTACTGTTGCGAGTAGATTAACGGTATTTTAAAAAGGTCGTAAAGTTCTTATTGCCTTTTTAACTGCACCGTTAGTCTGCATATTACTACACCTACTACTAACCTATAAAAGTGTTGACTAGGCTAGACAGTTAATTTTCTATACTTAAAAGTACATAAGTATAAAAGTACCTATTTATAAAAATTAAAATTAAACTTACTATATTCGGCTCCCTTCAATCGATTTTTTAATTTAATTTTACAACTGATTTAGACAAATGTAAGTTCTAAGAAATATTTCTTTCCATTTGGCATATATTGAACAGACGAAACAGAAAAATATAGAGGCAACATAGACATAAAAAGTATTTCATTACAGCACTTTTGCTGTGTAAATGATTGAATAAATAAATAATCCAATACACCTATAGTTTAAGTAATAAGTTCCCGGCAAATAAAAAACGTAACAAAAACTTTATGACCTCATCAGCTTGTATACCTTTATAGGTGTTTAATAATTATGTCGTAAAGTTCTTGTTGCGTTTTTTGTTTGCCGGGAAGTCCTTACTTGGACTATATCTACTTATACAGTTTGCAGCTCTCTGTATTGCCATCCAACACACACGCATAGAGACACAGATTTGTTTTTGTTATCACATTAATCACATTAATATTAACAATGATGATTAGTTATTATTAGCCATTAATTATTATCTATTTCACACAAAACCATCATACTAGCACTTGTTGACACCACTACGCTTACGCTTTCACCACGGTGACTTGTGACTCATGGGCGCCTAGATGTTCAACTCTTTCTTGATTCTTGCACACAAATCGAACATTTAGACCTACCAGATCATTAGGTCCATAGCGACTACCATTCAATAGAGTAGATCTACTGTCATGTAAATATTCTAATTTTTATTTCAGACGCGCTCTTTTCTATATTTATGGAGTAGGATTTTTAAATGGTTTTCAAATAAATGTATATAGATTTATAATGCGAAATACTCTAAAAATAATATTAACTTTTTATTTATTATATTGTATTTAATCGTTGATTTGATTTATTACCATTATATTTAATTAAGTACATATTAAATGCTTCTCCATTTTTTTAAAACAGTTTTTAGGCATTGCTTAACTATTAAATATTTTTTAATGGGAAATTCACGAACCTTAATCATTTAGGACTTCCAATACGTCTATTTCGGTAGTTCAAACTGCAATATTCTATTTTGTTTGAGTATTACTAATAGTCCGGTCCCCCGCGGGGGCCCTGTTATAGCAGCATAGTTGCCTACCTTCAGGGGCAAATCCGCATTTTCGCTTGTTTTGGAACTAGAAAGTGTCGTGGGGGGCTGCAATTTGATACACATGCTGAATTTTTTATGTTCAAGGTCACAAGCAAGTGTTCCAGGGCACACGGCCATTTTTTTTAAATGGCGGTGAGGAAAATGCCTAAAATAACGTTATTTTCCGAAAAAGCTTACCGCACTTTTTCGAGTGAGGTCACGTTTCATGTTTTCGGGGTCACTGATTTCGAAAAATCATGTTTTTAGTACTTGAGGTCGAAAATAATGGCACGGCGAATATATTTATATACCAGTTTTCTTATAATAATGGTGGAATAACACTTTTATTTTATACCAATGCCAATAAATAGTAAATGTGCATTGGGCATTAATCCAAGTGGCACATATAGAACTACTATACACTTTCAGATGTGTCACAGTTACAATTATATTGATCACATCATTTCAGATTGTTTTTGAGGCATTTACAGCGATTTGCATCTCAGCCCTTTTTACAGCTACACTTAACTAAGGCTTCGCGCGCTTCTGAGGCTACAGGGTTTGTGCGCCAGGCGTGTTCCCAAATACTGTCACATTTTTTCATTCAAAATGTGATGGATCTAGAAGGTGCCTTACCCGCTGAAGCGACTGTCTCTATACTTGGCTTTGAAAGGAAGCACGCCTGGCATACTGTTCTAGAGCATCCTTTGTTGGTAGAATCGACTCCAGCTGAGGTTCTTTTTTGGTAAATAGCACTCTCCGGCATTGATGTACAGTATCACAAGGCACGGTTATGGAAAAATAAAGCAGTTTTTCATTTGACGTGATTTATAATATGTAGTTTTTAAAATTGCTCCTTATTAGTACATTTCAATTACCTGCTGAATGTTACAACGACAAATTTTTCCAGAGTTTCCATTGTTCTTTCAACATCTCCAGTCTGCAGGACTGTGAATATTTTTGTAGTTCCAGGATATTGTAGCCAGGCATTAATAGCCGTGAGCTTTCCAATTCCACTAAAAAATATACAGTATCGCATCCGGTAACTGCGTGAAATCCTATTATGGGCTGAGATTTTTCAGGACCTGGAAACAAAATTAATACATCTTACCAAGCACCCTTGTAAGTTCATGGGCAGCTAAAAATTTGGCGTGCCTTCCCATGCCAAAGTGCACCAAAAACTCCTTGAGGTCAGATAAGTGTTGCATACAAAAATCCGCAAGCACCAGTACATCCGTACGTATGTCCTTTTCATATATTTTTCACAGCCATTAGTCACAGCATCTGCCAGATGAACAAATAAGCGGGTATCCGCCTACTCGTGGTTGTATGGCGCCAGAGAGGAACAAACAGCATCGTGGGAGTTTTAAATAACATTGTCTTTCAATGTAGCAAAAAATTTCTTTCCTGGGATATTCAAATCGGCAATGCTGGTGGCAAGCAGGTGAAACAGTGCCGCCTTGTTGTCAGTATGCCGGAGTAAATTTTCCCATCAACTTCAGGGCCGCGGAAAGACGATTCGCGCACGCTGAAATTTTAATCGCGTTTATTATATTACACGGCTGGAAAGCCACATCCCAGTATTCATCGACCGCACGTACTCAAAACATATGAAACGAAACCTCACTCGAAAGAATTACCTATATTTTATGCATTTTATGCCGCTTGTGTATCAAATTTCAGCTCTCCATACCACTTTCTAGCTCCAAAACAAGCGAAAATGCGGATTTGCCCCTGAAGGTAAGCAAGCATGCTATAACAGAACCCCGATCATGGTAACATTTCTCAAATCGAAGGGTAGGGTCTAACGAACAAGTGTACCAAATTTCCACGCTTGAGTATAAAGTGGGATCCATTCGTGCAGGTTACCATCCGGATTATAATAGGTAACTTATGGTTATCTTACACGATCAATAATGTCACAACTTAAAAATACTGACTGTTATTAAACGTGTAAGGCCAATATTGATGATCACTTATGATGTAGACTACTATCATTGATACAGATATGTAGATTTTGATTTTAATGCATCAGTATTGGAGAGATGATATTGTCAGTATTATTGATCTAAGATGGCTGAAGGGGTAGATGTGGGCGTAGCGGGGTTTAAATGTTATCTAGAGCCCTTGACAACATCCCAACCATCTTTCAGGCAGAAACATACGCTATAGATCTCTGTCCAGGAATGCCGTTTAGGCAATTGCAAATTGCAATGATCTATATATTTTCAAATTGCCAGGCAGCATTAAAAGCTCTAAGGTCCCATAACTTCGAGTCTAAAATTGCCTGGGAATGTACACAATCTCTGAAGCAACTGGAAAATAAGAGCAAGGTTACCTTAATGTGGGCCCCGGGGTATGAAGGAATAGAAGGAAATGAATTAGCTTGCAAATAAATGAGCTGAGGTGACATTTTTCGGACCCTAACCGTTTTGAGGCTTATTCATGGGACACATAACGAAGGACATCCAAAAGGAATAGTCCAGGCCAAGGACAAGAGAAAACGTTTATAACCCATTCGGAAAAGAATGCCACAAGGCTTCTCGAACTTGAAAAGTCCGAATTAAAGCCAATTAAAGGCCGTCTAACCGGTCACTGTCCCTTGAGATACCATCTCAAGAACACGGGCAAGGCAGTAGATGATAAATGGAAATACTGTGATACTGCTACTCAGACTGTGGAACACGTACTTTGTGAATGGAAGGTATTAATCCGCATTAGGCTAAACTAACTGGAATAGGTGGAATTAATGCCTGAAGATATAGAAAAATTAGCTTCCAGGAAAATCACAAGCTTTGTACAAAGTCTTGGAATCCTGGGCAACAATTAGTTGTAGGGTAATTCACAAAAGTTCTTTAAGACCAAGTGAAGTAAGGCTTACTCAGAGCCAAGCAACCCCTTAAACTAATCTACAATTCGGGGTTGATTGAAACACACTTATTTGTTCCCATTATTACTTCCTCCACATACCTAATAGTATCGCTATTGGTCTCTCAATAATAATGCTTTTAATTTGTATTTAAGTGTTGTAGGATTACAAATTTTTAAAGAAGGGAGCAAGGAATTATATAGCTTTATTGCATTATAGAAAATGATTTTATAAATAAAGATGTTCTAAATCTTGGTATGGTGAATACATAATGTGATCGTATATTTACAGAATGTTGTTGATGCCTTCTTATGCATTTCTCTAAAATATACGATGGCATACCAGAACGGATAGTGTACAAAGGATAACAGGTGTAACTTCGTCCTGTTACTAATACTTAATCACTGTAAAATGTTTAATCTGGCGGAAATTCCTCGGTGATATTTAGGGAACCCATATATAAGTCTACAGCATGAATTTTGTATTTTTAGTAATCTGCCTTGTCTAATATGCTCAAAAAAGGTTCCTAGATGAAACAATAGTATAAATGTAATAGCACCAATCTTTCACAAAGGTTCTTACGCATATTAAAAGTTAATATGTGTCTGTCAGAATATATGAGGTTTTAGTTAATATGGGCTATTTGTATTACTTTGTTTACTTGTAGAGTAAACTTCAATGAATCATCAAATACTACACCCAAACTTTAATAATGGATAGGTTTTCTCCATTTATTTTTATTTGCATTTGACTATACCATGTACACCATTTCTGCCTCCGAACATTAAAACCAAACATTTATTAGGATTAAGTGATAAATTATGCTTATGAGGCACATTATATACAGGGTATCTCACCGGGAACTGAATAAATCGATATAGAGAAAAGTACGCATCAGAAAATTTTAAAAATTTAGATAATTACTAATGTCGGTATGGCCAATCCAACTAAAATAATTACAAGCAGCTGGCATTTTCGCTTATACCGGAAGTCGATACCAACTTGCTTATTTCAAATGGAACACCCTATATATTTTAGGGTTTTCGAAAAGAGCATAAAATTCTGAGTCGAAAATATGTGCATATCCTATACCTAAACCTAGCCGTTTCAGAGACATTTGACATTTTATAGAAAATTTGGCAGGTGCAACTATTTGCAAGAACCGTTATAACTTTCTTCGTGTAAAAGATCCTCATTTGCTTCTTGTGACATAAAAAGAACACAAGAAGAACTATGTTCTACAACTGAAATAAACTCAATAATATCATACCAAGTGTTCCGCTTTTCGCGTTACATTTTGTCAATTTCAAATAGCGAAAACTTGTTTAGGTCAAATGGAACACCCTGTATTTCTTTATGTCAAGTTGTGTAAAATTGAATTCCCTTTTTGTAAAATTGAATTCCCTTTTTTCTGATTGTTCTGATAATTTAAACGTGCTGGCATTTTTTGACATAAGACAATGACTGATTGTTTCTAATCATAGCTATTTTGATGAAATGATTACAACAATTCATGAATTTCTAATAAAATCGCAAATATTTCAAAAGTTGTAACTTTAACCCCCAATGTAATATCAGAAAAAAAATAATTCAATTTTACACAACTTGACGTAAAAAAATACAGGGTGTTCCATTTGACGTAAACAAGTTTTCGCGGTTTGAAGCTGACAAAATGTAACGGGAAAAACGGAACACTTGGTATGATATTATTGAATTTATTTCAGTTGTAGAACGTAGTTCTACTTGTGTTCTTTTTATGTGACAAGAAGCAAATGAGAATCTTTTACACGAAGAAAGTTATAACGGTTATAATTTATAGTTTCCAAATTGTTATTGATCATATTCTCTGCAAGTGTTTGGAAACTGTGATATAATTGGGTATCTCATATGCATGCATAATATGGTAGTTCAATTTTATTGAGAATTTCTGTCGTGTAGAGAACAAAAATAATGTGGGACACCAGTTAATACAAAAGGAAACGTTGAGTTTGAGTCGCCCACACGCACTATCTGCCGCCTATTGTAGTATAAATATGATTAGACAAAATTAAGAGCGGTTTAATCTAAACCATAAAATTTTACTTTGGCACACTTTAATTCATGATCGATTTTATCAGAAGCTTTAGAATAATCCAATAAAACCACAGCAGTGATTCTACAAAAATGAATGCTCCTCACAGATCACATTAAACTGATGTCGGAAATTATAAATATAATAATTATTCCTAAAATATTAACCTGCTTTCAAGAAACTGCAAAAAGTATTCTGTAGTACGTTACATAATTATACGAAAATGCTGAATTTGTTTCTATTTGGTTTTTTTATTATTATTTCAGTACGTAGGCAAATAATTAGATGGTTAAAATCTCCATTTCAGTTAATTTGTAAAATAGATTAAACTCTTTAGAGTGTAATTATATCCCTGGATATTCACATTTTTAATTAGTTTAAATAATAAAGGGATTTAACATTGCTAAGGATTTATAGTAATGAATTCATTAACATTTTCTCCACTCGAACAAGTTCAGTAAAAAAACAAAACTCTTTACCAAAGAGGGCGAAAGATAAAACAAAATGAAACATTTCATTATATTTTGATGAAATGATTTCTTTTTAAAGTTTCCAGCATAGCATTTTCAGCTTTTAATGCCGACTTGGCGTCTAAAAGGGAGTTTTGCAATTCGAGTGATTATATGCCCACTTTCATAATTAGAGTTGTCAACTTTTGGAGGAACACCTGAACAATCCACAGAAAAGTTACAAACACAACGAGAGTTATAGGCATAAATCTCTCGACTGACAACAGATGGGATTTTCCCATAATCCCGGTTTGTTTTGTCAATTACATTTTAACATGAAACCGGGTCATTCTTTGTGTGAAATAATTATTACAATTTATTCACCTAAAAGTTGTACAATGGTCGCTTCGCAAAACCAGTTAAATTAAATGGGAGTTATTTATATTTCTATTTACCTGGGAATACGCTGAATGGAGATTTAATAAAGTTTATAATCCCGTTTACTTTTGAAAAACAAATGCGGTGACATTGCTGACATTAGGGCTAATTACTTACTGAGGTTGAAGCTGCCAATAATTCTACGCAGGTTGTAAAAAAATATTGCTTTTAGTGAAGATTGTCAAGAAGTATTTTCTGTTTTTTGCCTTTCTGGGATAAAAATTGACTGAAATATTTTTTTTATAATTACAAAAAACACTTCTCCATGTCTTCAGGCTTTTTATGCCAAGTATACAGGGTGTCTCACCGGGAACTGAATCGATCGATATAGAGAAAAGTACGCACCAGAAAATTTTTTAAATTTAGATAATTACTAAGTCGATACCAACTTGCTTATTTCAAATGGAACACCCTATATATTTTAAGGGTTTCGAAAAGAGCATAAAATTCTGAGTCGAAAATATGTAACATATCCTATACCTAAACCTAGCCGTTTCAGAGATATTTGACATTTTATAGAAAATTTGACAGGTGCAACGGTTTGCAAGAACCGTTATAACTTTCTTCGTGTAAGAAATCGTCATTTTCGTCTTGTCACATAAAAAGAACACAAGAAGAACTACGTTCTACAACTGAAATAAATTCAATAATGTCATATCAAGTGTTCCGTTTTTCGCGTTACATTTTGTCAACTTCAAACCGCGAAAACTTGTTTAGGTCAAATGGAACACTCTGTAATTTTTTACGTCAAGTTGTGTAAAATTGAATTCCCTTTTTCTGATATTAGCATTCTGGGGGCTACAGTTACAACTTCATGAAATATTTGCGATTTTATTAGAAATTCATGAATTGTAATCATTTCATCAAAATAGCCATGATTAGAAACAATCAGTCATTATCGTATGTCAAAAAATGCCAGCACGTTTAAATTATACCAACGAAAACTTTTTAAATTTGTTTATTATTTACGGAGAATGTGATAAAGAAGATTGATAAAGATATCAAGAACTTGCAGCACATTTGCTACTCGATATCCACAAAAACGCAAAATAACACTAACACTGTAACATGCGTATTAATCGAATTGAAGATTTGGCATGAACTAAAATAGCAGAAATAAGATCAATTTAAAATATGATTTCATTTTAATTTAATTATTGCTCAAAATTCCGCCCTCGAAGCTCGACACATTTTTCGCACCTTCGGATTAGTTCCTCATGGGTAGCTCTTCTAATTCAATCCTGTGATATGTTTTGAAATGCATTTCTTACTCTTTGCATACAATCTTCAATGGTTGTTAATGGGTTTTCATAAACTTTATTTTTAATAGTTCCCCAAATGAAATAATCCAGAACTGATAAATCGGGCGAGCGAGGAGGCCATAAGAAAGGTCCATTATTGGCAATCCATTGATCACAAAAAGTTTCTTGTAAATAATTATTCATTAAATATGCGTTATGTGGGGGAGCACCGTCGTGCTGATAAAAAATGTTTCTATGTTCGGCGAGAGATAAATTTTCTAAACAGTTATTATTAAAATTTTGTAAGACATTCAGATATCTTTCACCTAAAAAAAACAAAATTTTTTTTTTTTATACATTTATTTAACGTCGGCCTATTTCCGCTACTGAGGCCTAACACCGACGCCTGTAGACGAGCTACCCCCAACCAGGAATTTTGCCGAACCTCTTCCCTTAAGAAGAGTAGGGATCTTTTACTTGCCTAACATTTAATAGACAAAGGACCGACGGCTTTACATCCCCTCCGAAGGATGGTATATCTCCTATACAACCCTCGCCTAAGGTTGTATAGCTTCCGAGCATACACTGATATACAAGCCGCTGGAAGATGTGTGAGGCGAGAACGCGGTTTCCGTTGGAATGGTCACCATCCAAGTACTAACCGCGCCGCGCGTTGGAGGGAAGATACTCACTAAAGCGATGGCAAATAGGCTAACACCTGTTATGGAAAAGTTACTTCCTGAAACACAGAGTGGCTTTAGACCAAACCGAGGCACATCGGATTTAATCTTCACACTTAAACAGCTTCAAGAAAAAGCACTCGAACATCAAGGAGAAATTCACATGGCCTTCATTGATTTAACCAAGGCGTTTGACTCGGTGGACAGGGAAGTGCTCTGGAAAATTATGTTCCGCTTAGGTATCCCCAGAAAATTTGTGGAAGTATGTCGCAGTCTACATACAAACAACAACGCCCAGGTTATGTATAATAATGAGGCAACCGAACCTTTCCAAACCCCCACTGGAGTTAGGCAGGGATGTGTCCTGGCACCCCTACTTTTTAATTTGTTTACCACTGCTCTAACAATTATTGTTGACAACAAACTGACAGTCAGAGGAATAGGTCTCAGATACCGTTTTGATGGCGGTCTCTTTAACATAGGGCGCTTTAGAGCTTTCACGAAGACACGCACACGATTCATTTGTGATCTCCAGTATGCGGATGACTGTGCACTTTTAGCCTCTACGCCGGAAGAGCTTCAAGAACTTTTAGATGTGTATGCCCAGAGCTATGATTCCTTGGGACTTAAAATCAACATTGGAAAGACTAAGATTATGTCAACTCCCCATCAAGTGAACCAAATAGACATTACACTTAACGGAAATTCTCTTGAAGTGGTGGATCAGTTCAATTACTTAGGCAACGTTGTTAATGACAAAGCAAACATGGACAGCGAGATTCGCAATAGAATTAACGCTGCATCTAGAGCACTCTGGGGACTTAGAGAGAGAGTATTTGACAACCACGACCTTGCTTTGTCAACGAAAATGGCTGTCTACAGAGCAGTTGTCATTCCAACACTGCTATATGGATGTGAAAGCTGGGTCACTTACCGTCGTCATGTGAAAGAATTAGAACGTTTTCAGCAAAGACACCTCAGAAGTATGATGAAAATCCGTTGGTTCCATCACATATCAAACGTGGAAGTACTCAGGAGAGCAAACAGCCTTCCAATTGAGGTGCTTATTTCAAGAGCATGCCTAAGATGGGCAGGTCACGTTCATCGTATGCATGATAACCGCCTTCCTAAATGTACACTTTATGGTGAATTGCTAAGCGGTAGAAGAAGGCGTGGCGGTCAACGAAAGAGGTTCAAAGACGCTCTCCATGAAAATCTAAAATCCTGCGGTATTGCAGACGAGCAATGGGAACAACTTGCAGCGGACAGAACCGAATGGCGAGGAGTTGTGGCCAGCTATCAAGGAAATGTTGCTGCAAGAAGGCTGAATCCAAGACCTAACCAGGTCTATGTTTGTCCTGACTGCGGTCGACATGTGCTCTCCCGAATTGGCCTCTATAGCCATAGTCGTGTGCACCGTAGATAAATGGGAATTACAATAGACTAGACCTTTTACTTGTTTTTTATTGTACACAATTTATCGACTGTAACATTTTTATACTCGGAGTCGAGTAACGGCTAATAATAATAATAACCGCGCCTAACAAAAATTTACCTATACATATTAGCAGAAGAGAACATTTAATTTACCGTTTAAATTTTCCTGATAAAATTGTAATGCCACCACCCAGTGCCGTCTTTAGCCTGTTGGGGGCCCTGGGCACATTAGGATATTGGGGCCCCTATGACCTTGACAGAGCGCTATTTTGTTAGAATAGACAAAGAAAGTAGATAAGCAAGGTTCTAGATTTATTTTTATTTCATTACAGTCACATTAAATGAATAGATAATATAATATAATCCACAAAAGTAACTCTTTTAGCATTCACAGGTTAAATTGGAAATCTTAGTACATAATACCTTTCCCTCTCAGCCCGAAGTCTTTCTCTCATTCTTCTCTTTAAAATTTCGAGGAAATCGCGATCCGAGCACCCCTTCCTCCTTGAAAATCAAATTTAAGTTTTACCCCAATGCTTACCCGTGCAATATCCCGAGTGAGATTTAAATTGTCGCGGGCTGAGTTCGGACTAGTGATAAAGACGTTAGGTGGAGCCATGGTTTTAAAAAGCGGTACAGTTGGTATCGTTCAGAAAAAATCGAATGGGGAATGAATGTTCTATGGGAGTGTTTCAAAAAGAATGTTGTGGAACACAGGGACCAAACTAAGGATGTTCTAAAGAAAGGTGAAGTCAGGTGTACCCGGAACAGGCGAGCATGCATGAGAAGAGTGATGAGTGTGGAGGAAGCGAAAAAGGTATGCCAGGAGCGCACTAAATGGAAATCCGTAGTCCCTGCCTACCCCTATGGGAAACAGGCGTGACTATTTATGTACGTATGAAAAACATGAGGCACATGAGTTTGATTTTTTCGAAGTAAATATGTTTTTTGGTAATAAATATCGGTTATCGTTTGGTGGTCTGGCAGGAACAAGGGGGCCCCTATCGATCGCGGGGCCCTGGGCATGTGCCCAGAGTGCCCAGTGGGGAAGAGGGGCCTGCCACCACCCTATCGTTTCTTATGGCACAGTAAACATTGAACTGCCAACTTTCCTGAAAGTTTCTCTCTCTGAACTTGAGGATTTGAGTCACTCCAATAATGCGAATTGTGTCTATTAAAAAGTCCATTTTTAGTAAATTTTGCTTCATCTGTCCATATAATATTTCCCAAATAAGAATCGTGACCCTCAGACCTTATTAGAATAAACTCACAAAAATTCTGTCTTCTTAGGAAATCTGTTTCTTTTAATCCTTGAACCATATGGAATGAAAACGGGTGAAAATTATTTTTTAATAAGATTCTGTGAATTGAATCCTTGCATAGTCCCGATTCCAGAGCAGCTTGTCTTAATGACATCCTTGGAAATGCATCAAAATATCCCAGAATGACTATTTCAATATTTTCGTCATCAACAATAGGCTGTCTTCTTTACATTTTTCAAATTTTCCAGTATGCGTTTTACAGTGTTTGGTGACGGTTTCCGTTTTTGTGGATATCGAGTAGCAAATGTGCTGCAAGTCCTTGATATTACTTTATCACATTCTCCATAAATAATAAACAAATTTAAAAACTATTCGTTGGTATAATTTAAACGTGCTGGCATTTTTTGACATAAGATAATGACTGATTGTTTCTAATCATTCTATTTTGATGAAATGATTACAACAATTCATGAATTTCTAATAAAATCGCAAGTATTTCAAAAAGCTGTGACTTAAACTCCCACAATGCTAATATCAGAAAAAGGGAATTCAATTTTACACAACTTGACGTAAAAAATACAGGGTGTTCCATTTGACCTAAACAAGTTTTCACGCGATTTGAATTTGACAAAATGTAACGCGAAAAACGGAACAGTTGGTATGATATTATTGAATTTACATCAGTTGTAGAACGTACTTCTCCTTGTGTTCTTTTTACGTGGCAAGAAGCAAATGAGGATCTTTTGCACGAAGAAAGTGATAACGGTTCTTGCAAACCGTTGCACCTGTCAAATTTTCTATAATATGTCAAATATCTCTGAAACGGCTAGGTTTAGGTATAGAATATGCTACATATTTTCGACTCAGAATTTTATGCTCTTTTCGAAAACCCTAAAATATTTAGGGTATTCCATATGAAATAAGCAAGTTGGTATCGACTTGCGGTATAAGCCGAAGTGCCAGCTACTTGTAATTATTTTAGTTAGATTGGCCACACTGACATTAGTAATTTTCTAAATTTTCAAAATTTTCTGATGCGTACTTTTCTCTATATCGATCGATTCCCGGTGAGTATATTTATCATCTGGAGCCTCGTTTATAAACTTCTGGACTTGTTCAAATGTTTGAATTTTAATTTTTTTTTTTTTTTCGTTTTCCGTCTTGTTTGAAACTTTTCCGTTTTTATTTGCTAAATTAATGCCAAAATCTCCTGTAATTGTTTTACTTCCTGTTTGCAAACGATATTTGGTTTAAATAATTTGCAAAGATTTATCACAATCTCCATTCGGTGACCAATATATTGAGCCTATAATAAATGTTTGGCTACTGGTAATAATTTGTACAAATACCAATCTTTTTCTGATACAGAAGATTATGATTGAGGTGGTTTTTAACATACATAATCATCCCACCTTTGTGCCTATTATATTATTATTCGATGAATTTTATGAAAAGTTATATCAAATATTTCACTCAGATGTTCCTGTTTGGGAAATTATTACAAATATTAAAAGAAAGGCTAGACTATTTAAAAAAATATAGAGTAAATCATAACGACAATTATTTGACTGCGTTTAAGACATTGAGACGTGTAATAAAGGAACAAATAAAAAGTGCCTATGGTAACTATGTTAGGCATTAATCAATAGCAATCCTCAAAACTTTTGGCCATTTGTAAAATCAAAAAATAACACATCCAGAATTCCTGAGGCTGTATTATATGAAAATGAGTCCTTCACGAAGTCACAGGATATCATAAACACACTTGGTAATTTTTTTAAACTTGTATTATTTCTGCCTTCTGAATCTGAAGAACCAGGGGTGTTTGATGTCACAAATGTTGATTGCTTAAATAATATTATTAGTGAATATGTATCTGAAAATAAAATCATAGTAGCAGTAAACAAACTTAAAACAGAATGGCCTCAGGTGCTGATAGTATACCATCATTTATTGTCAAAGATTTTATAAACGTTCTTGTCACCCCGATGCGTATATAACAGTGTTTCTAAATCGGTGGAAAGAAGCGAAGGTCGTTCTTATTTTCAAAAGTGGTGATAAATCCCATGTTATTAATTATAGATCTATAGGGTGGACCAATAGTGCGTCGGACCTCGATATCTCGAGTTCTACGATAGCTAGAAATTTTTGAATATGTCCCAACCACTTGGATGTAATAAATTTTTTTGTTGAAATAATGCAATCTGCAGATGTATATTTAAAAAATCACCACAGTCACAATTATAGGTTATAAGAAAAATTTATGTGAATATCAGTTACGAGACATCTAATTAATGTTTTTGAATCATTTTCATTTCCTAAAAATGTACAGGGTGGCCAAAAATTATTTTTCAATTAAAATCATTTTAAATTGAATTTTCACCATTTTTTCAAGTGGAACACCCTGTATATTTTTCGACGATGTGATGTAGAAATAAAAAACAAGTACTTTCTAAGTACTTCCCTATGGCTAATTGTAACCATTTGCATTTCATAAATAAATAAGTGTCAAATTCAAGAATAAATTTAAAAAAAGAGGTTCCCTCAAATGATTCATTAGAAAAATTTATAATAGGTGTTCGACGTGTTGCCCATTTTGATTGACACACGTCTTTATGCACTTTTGAAATGAGGCCATTTAGTGGGACCGTTTCTTCCAATCTATTGAAATGAGTAAATAGTATTTAACCGGTCCTTTACTTTAATGTTTTTTTGTACATTTTTTTGCTTTCTTCGTCATTCGACAAGCAATAAAGCCTCAGTTTGGTATAAATTGTCGTGTACAAAGAAGCATTTATCACACTTATCGGTCGTTACAATTTGAATTGAATTTAAAATATTTGGAATTTTACAATATGAATTTTAATAAAGCGGAACTTGTAGACATGACTTTTGTTTTGGGCAAGTCAGACAGAAATTGTTTACTTGTCAATAGAATGTATCACCACCGTTATCCTGAAAGAAGGATTCCTGATGTTAGCAGCTTCCACAACTTTCTCGATAGATTTCTGGAAACTGGAAATGTCGAATATAAAAAAGTGAAAGAATAAAACGTGTTGTGAACGAAGAAAATGAATATTCTGTGGTGCTGGCAACGGTTGAGAATCCCCATGTTAGTCAAGATAAGTGAGCTCATTAATAGGAATAAGTAGACGGTCTGTGGGTCGAATCTTAAAAACAAATAAGTTGCATGCATATCATATTCAAATGCATCAGGAATTATCTGATGACAATTTTCAAAGGCGCCTACAGTTTTGTAATTGGGCCAAAGGTGAAATGCAACATGATATCAACTTCTTCAATACCGTTTTATTCAGTGATGAGGCAACTTTTCATAAAAATGGATTTTTTGTTAATAGGCACAATTTTCAATATTATGCTTCGGAAAATCCTCACTTTTTATGCAAGTTGACAACCAACACAGATGGTCTATAAACGTTTGGTTACGAATTATTGGAGAACATGTAATAGGGACACATTTCTTTGATGGTACATTGACTGGAGCTATTTATCTTCATTTTTTGGAAAACTATCTGCCACAATTATTGGTAAATCTCCCTGAAAGAATTCGAAATAGGATGTGGTTTCAGCAAGATGGTGCTCCACCACATTATTTAAATGCAGTTAGAGACCACTTAAATAATACCTACCCTAACCAATGGATTGGAAGAAATGGACTCATTAAATGGCCTGCTAGATCCCCAGATTTTACAAAAATTGATTTCTTTTTATGGGGATGCGTGAAGGAAATTGTTTATAGAGACACACCAACAACAGTACAAAATATGAAGGAAAGAATAATAACTGCCTTTATATCTATTCCACCGACAGTTTTAGGAACAGTGGGAACCTCATTTCAAAATGAGCAACATATGGAACATCAATTATAATTTTTTCTACTGAGTTATCTACTAATCTAAGTTTATTTTTGAATTTTGTAATTATTGCTCAATAAAACGAAATTGGTTGCAATTAGCCCTAGGGAAGTACTTACAAAAAATTTTCGTTTTTCATTTCTACATCACATCGTCGAAAAATATACAGGGTGTTCTTAATTGAGAAATAATTTTTGGCCACCTGTACATTTTTAGGAAATGAAAATGATTCAAAAACATTAATTAGATGTCTCGTAACTGTTATTCACATAAATTTTTCTTAAAACCCATAATTGTGACTGTGGTAATTTTTTTTTAATATCCATCTGCAGATTGCATTATCTCAACAAAAAAAATTCATTACATCCTAGTGGTTGGGAGATATTCAATGCTAATATAGGGATGAATAGAGCCTAGAAAGAGGCTTCAAAAAATGTATATTTATTTTGTTCAACTTTTCGAAGCTCTTTGAAGTGGTTCTGTATAACCGCATCTATGACTCTGTTCATAATATGTCACGACATGGATTTATGATCTACAGTGACGAATTTGGCAGTACTTACACAATATGTTCCGAACGTTTTAGATAATCGAGGACAGGTAGATGGTTTATACGGAATTCTCGAAGACCTTCGATAGAATTGATCATTTGGTTTTACTTAAAAAACTAGCACTATTTGGCTGTGACAACCAGATGAATGAACTTTTCAAATCATATTTGCAGTATAGATCACATTATGTTTCCTATAATGGGTATAATTCCTTTAAATGTATGGCTTCCTCAAAGGTCCCTCAAGGCTCCAACTTAGGTCCACTGTTATGTGTTTTATTCATTAATGACTTAAATTCTATTATTCAATGCCACTCACTCTTTTTTGCTGATGATTTGAAAATATTCACTGAAATTCATACCTTGAACAGTTGTCAGAGCTTGCAGGATGGTTTAGATCGGATTCAAACCTGGTGTACTAACAATAGGTTACACCTAAATCCAATTATATGCAAATTTATGAGCTTTTCAAGAAAACAGACAGTTTACAAATATCCATATAGTATCAACGGGAATATACTAACTCGCTGCAGCTCTTTCAATGATCTGGGTATAACTTTTGATTGTCAGCTAACTTCCAATGAGCACATAGCACGGAAAATAACTGATGCAATAGTTCTTTGGTTTCATTGTCAGAAACTACCGAAATTTCACTGATATCAATAGGTACTTTTCAAATCTTACACTACTCATACGTACGATCTAAATTAAAATACGGATCGCTAATTTGGTACCCATTTTACAATTTTCATATAGAGGCAGCAGAGAGAGTACAGAAAATATTTTTAAATCATTTAAACAGAATGGTGAGTATCCTGCAAAACGAGCTGATTATAGACACCTACCGGTAATTACAGGTAATTACGACCCCCTTTATCCCGGAAGGCTCTAGAAGAGCCTTGTGTGGGAGGGGGCTATACATTTAGAGACAAGGGACACACACCCAGTATCCGTGTATAGTGGAAAAATCCCTCTCACAGTATTTTCTACTGCCACGACCGGGGATCGAACCCGGAACTTTTGGGTGAGAGGCAAATGCGCTCACCTCTCGACAACCAGTCGTACCTATTAGAAAGGTTTAATATCATCAGCTTAGAGCCAAGACGAAAATGTGCTTCACTGTCATTTTCTTCCGGGTAACTTTAGAATCCTTCTGGAGAAGCTGACAGGATGATCGGCGAAACGTCAAGTCAAGTTCGACGACCACGGCAAGACCCGGAAGAAACTACTTCATTAGACAACGGCCGTCAAAACCTGCGTTCTTCTAACACTATATACTGTTCCATATACGTACTTTTGTACGCTTTTACCGTGTTTGTTATGTAAGTTAATCTTTGTTTGTATTGCTCTGTAAATGGTTATACTGTGGCATGGCATTAAAGCTATTAATATTATTATTATTATTATTATTATTAGAGTAATAGACATAGACAAAATATTAATGCACTATGGACCGTAAATGCTAAGAAAGTAAAGAAACAAAGAAATTATCATCAGACCATGGATGGAATTATATTTCTACCTACGAAATGGAATACGACCATACAAATACCTCTGTCCAATATCAACTCATTACAGAGTACAATGGTTACAGAAGAGTAATCTTCTATAGACTAGAGTACAGATATTAAGTACAAGTCTTGCTCTAATCACCCATCAACTATCCCCACTATTATCTCTGAGAAAGTCAATAATAGTGTCTAATTCTCAATTCTGCATTGTCTTGTATGATCAGTTTGAAATTATTGTACTAACTCAAGGTTTATATCTCTGCAATTCGGCAGATTTTTCTTCAAGCACTCGAATACATGATAAGTTTTTGACAGCGCAAAACATGCGATGTAATCTCACACCACCACCGCACTACAAATCGTTTACTTTCATAATGGAATTTAAATAATGAATATTCATATAGCGTATTGTCTATCATTTTATTTTAAGTGTACAGATACAACAGAGATAGCTAACAATTATTTTTGTACAAAAAAATTTGGCAAGAGTAACTTGATTGCTTAAACTTTCATCACAAACTACTCAAAACGAATATGGAATTATATGTTCGTTTCTATTTAACCTATTCAGTTCCCGCTTGAGACTAAAGTAATGCGCTGGCGACTAGGATGTAACAAAATCAAAATATCTACCTCCCTCCAATATGTTACAAGATTGGAAGCTTTTTCACTTGAAAAACGCTAAGATGCTTCATTTATTTTAACTAATGAACAAACTTGATAGTGATAATCATCAGCTTCTGAAATACTCAATGCCAACAGAGAATTTAAATGAATTAATTCATGATTGAGAAACTCCATTTGAATAAAAAAATTACGAGAGTTTCAAAAACTTATCTACGAAACTACTTAACTTATTAATTTTGTATGATTATTTTTCATTTTGAGTAATTTATATTTCAAACACAGCAACGTATTGGTTAAACTCTACAATCTACTTACTAATAGATAACATGGTTCAATGAGTTACCTATCATTACTCTACTAACAATTTCATATCTTAGGCAAAACTAACTTATATATGACACAAAGTTATGTACTTTATTAACAAATAAAACATTTCATCAAGAATTTGTTGAACATTTTTTACTATATACTTTAAAAAATTGCAAAACTATATTGTTTAGGTGTAAAATATTTGGTCATTTTGAGACCAACGTACAAGGCCTAAACAAAATATTTCCGATTTTTTAAATTAATGGCAAGACAGTACACAACGTGATCAAAAATGATTGTCTGGAATAAACCTATACAACTTTTACAGACAAAATTGTTTATCAGTTGTCCGTCCTGATGAGAGCATTCCTTGCCTCGAAGTGGTACTAAAATTGGATTAAAGTGTGAAATAATCATTCTCGATCACGCTGGATTTTGCTGTTGATTAATATCACTAGTCTTACTAAACGTATCCGTTGGGTTTTCGTCAAATTTTCTGTGGTTTCTCGTTTGCGGCCGCAGCGTGTGCGTTTTTAATATTTATAAAGTAGCTGATAAGATCAATCGGCAGCGGAAATATTATTGTCGAATTCTTCTCTGCTGATATGTTGTTGAGTGTTTGAAGGTATCTCAACTGAAAATAAAAAAATATATATTATTGTTTTGTATATGGTCGGGCTTATTTATTTATGCATGTAAATAATAATAATAATAATAATAAACGTCTTTATTTTGAGGGCGAAGTTTGTCTATACGACATTCTTCCATTTAACCCTCACTTTATCAACTACATATTACAAACACAACTGTGTAATATAGTTATAATTAATAATAATAATAATAATAATAATACATAATAGACAACAATAATAATAAATAGTAACTACAAATATAGTAACGAAGTTCCAACATTAATAAACTAAGTAGGTGACAAACATGATATAACAAATAAAATAAAAGATATAAGAAATTTAACGAAAAAGGGGGAGGGAAGAAAAAAATTAAGATAAAAAAAATGCTCACCAAAATTATTTACCAATGACTTTGTAGATGAGTTCGGATGGAATTTCTGAATGCAGCTACAGATAAAGATTTTAAATCTTGTGGTAATTTATTATATAAATGACAAGCTGCATGAGTAAATGATCTTTTAAAAAACATACTATTAAATTGAGGGTATACAAAGCGCGCTCTGAGCTCTGATATTTACAGTATGCAAATGCGATCGCAAAACGAGTTTATTTTTTAGATATTTAGGTGACTCCGTTTTCATAACCTTATGTACAAAATTAGCTAAATGTATTTGTCGTCTTTGTTCAATTGTTAACCAGTTTAGATCTTTTAATTTGTGAGTAACAGGATCGTATTTACGTAAGTTAAAAATGTAGCGTAAACAGGATCTTTGAACTCTTTCAATTTTGGTACTCACGGCTTTATTTATAGCAGGCCCATATACTACATCAACATAGTTAAATTTTGATGAAATTAATGAATTACATAATAATTCTTTCAATCTTTCTGGGAGAGAGTCTTTATAACTGTAAAGGAGTTTGAGTTTAGCATAGGCCATTCTAATTAAACTGTTTACATGATGGTCAAATTTAAGGCTGTCATCTATTATCAGACCTAGATTTGTACAGGTGTGTTTTATTTCTAAAGGAGTATCCATTATTTTTATTGATATGTTAGTTTCAGTAACTTTAAGTGTGTTTCTTTTACTTCCGAAATACATTACACAGGATTTACTGATATTTATATTTAAATTATGATTTTTCGCTACTGTTACTAAATTATTGAGATTGTTAATGAAATTGAGTAAATTTGCAATATCAGTTATAGGGAATGACTTATACAACTGTATATCATCAGCATAAAAGTGAGCATTCATATTAGTTGTTGTATTGCTAAAATCAAACGTATATAAGTTATAAAGTAACGGTCCCAAAATAGAACCCTGCGGTACTCCTTTGTTCGTAAATAAGCTGTTCGACACGCAGTTGTTTAAGACTACTTTTTGTCTTCTCCTTCCTAAATGACTTGTCAAGAATTTTATTGCATCCTCATCAAAGCCTATGTAATGCAATTTGGCACAAAGCAATTCATGGTTAATTGTGTCAAACGCTTTACTAAAATCAAGTAATATTAACACAGTCACTTCATTTTTATCTATAGCTCTTATAATATCGTCACTAATTTTAGTCAAAGCAGTGGTAGTGAATTTACCTTGGCTATATCCTGACTGATATTCAGGTAAGATATTTTTGTTATTTAGATAAGCTGATATTTGCTTATTTATATTTTTTTCTAGTACTTTTGACAAGACTGGTAGAATGCTTATCGGACGAAGGTCAGAAAAAGTCTCTGGCTTAGTGGTTTTCGGGAGAGGTCGAACATATGCTTCTTTCCACTTATCAGGAAAAACTTTTTGCTCTATACATGAGTTTATTAGATGTACTAACTGAGGTAATAAGTCAGGTAGGCAATGTCTTATCATTTTTATATTTATTTCATCTGATCCAGTGGCGTGTGATTTAATGCTATTAAGTGAATTTATTACATCTTCTACTGAGGCCAATTGAAGGCTAAAAATTATATCTATCATTAAATTATTATTGTAATATGTAATGCTATTTTTACAGTCTGACACATTATTTGTTGATGAGTTCACAAAATAATTATTAATATCATCTACAATAATGTGAGAAATATTTTTCCTGTACATAAGTCCATATTCAATAAATGCTTATAATAAATCAGTTATTAGGCATCATTTCAGTGAAAGTGTAACATGTCCATTATGTGCTGGAAATGACAAAATAAATGAATGCAACAAAGAAGAAAGAACATGTATAAATTGTGTAAGAGCAAATAAAAAATTAAATCTATAGGTTCAGATATATGTCACTCTAGTGTAGACAGAAACTACCGCTGTTTTTAAAAAACTCTCGAATCAATACAAAAAGAAGCCTATGAAATATAGCAATTTATATCCTGTCTAAATACTCAAAGTTTTTATAAAAATAAGGACGAAATAGTAGAGTATGGGTTAGCTATAATCCTATGTGCTATGTATTACTGAAACAGATGATTTCACTGATGATGAACTAAAAATAGCAGGATATAATTTAATCCGCTGTAATTCAAGTAGTAGATTTACGGGGGAATACAAATTCACAAAAAAATTATACATAACATCAAATTTGTCACCTATACGGTATAGGACGGTATTTCAAACGGGGAACACTTTAAGATCTATTTTAACAAAAACAAAACCGATAAACAGGGAGCAGAATTCAAAAAACCGTATTTACAATATCCCGTGCGAATGTGATAAATGTTATGTGGGTGAGTCATCCAGACCTTTCAGTGTGGGATTGGATGAGCACAAGAATTACATTAGAAAGAATGAAATTCAGAAATCAAAGATTTGTGAACATGCTTGGGAAAGCGGTCATAGAATAAACTGGGACTCGGCAAAAATTTTAACAAAAGAAACAGATACCAAAAAAAGAAAAATTAAGGAATGAGCAGTAATCTTATTAAATGAAGATAAGTGCGTATCGAATTGTTCTGTAGATATTTGTACAACCTGGCTACCAATGTTAAAAGAAGAACTTAACAAACTCAACATTATATAAAAGAAAATATCATCAGTTCTATGTTCTGTGTAAGTAGTAAGTATCTATGGAAATAACATAAACAGAATCTTAAAGCTGTGTATTTGACATACACAGCAAAATAAGAGTTCTTCCAAAAAAAAAAGCTTTGAAAACGGAAAGAGATTACTTTCCGAAACGTCAACTAAACACATTATTTCTGTGTTTATTCCGATTTATATTATTTGCAAAACACTTTTCCTATGGCGTAAACGTCACGGGTGCAGAGGCTTTTTTTCCAATAATTCTATTATTTTGTAGATTCGGTGATTTGTTTTGAAGAGGATAATAATACATGTGGTAGAAAACCCAAATAATAGGAAAGAATATTCGAAGAATGCCACAAATAACTTTCAGACAATATTTAAATTATATTAGAGTTTACAATATAATAATGTTAGCCTATTGAATTTAAATTTTTAAATATCTCTTACTGTTTAGTTGTTATATACAAATCGTCTAGCAGAAATCCAAATAAATTTATAGAAAAACTTAACAATAGTTAGAATCCCACTATGCTAGTAAAAAAGAAATAATACAATAATTTCAGGAGACTTTAATATTAACTGGAAAAAGACTGACTTTGTAAACTAAAATTTTCATATGTTAGTAGACAATTTTGGTTGTAAACAATTTGTAAAAGACTTCACGAGGGTTACAGATACAACAAGTAGTTTAATAGTCCTTGTAATAAGTAATGACTTTAAATTAAATGTGTAAGTAAAAAATTACTCAATAACCAATCATCATTAAAATAAATAATAAATAAATAAATAAATACACCACAGGTAATGACGACCCCCTTTATCCCGGAAGGCTCTAGAAGAGCCTTGTGTGGGAGGGGACTACACATTTAGAGACACGGGACACACACCCAATATTCGTGTATAGTGAAAAAATCCCTCTCACAGTACTTTCCACTGCCACGACCGGGGATCGAACCCGGGACTTTTGGGTGAGAGGCTAGTGTTCTCACCTCTCGACCATCAGTCATACAAACTAAATTAAAGAAAACCGAAAAAAATAAAACTCTCACAAAAAACATTCGGGAAAAAAATTATGAGATGACAAACATATTGATACAAAAAGAATGGGACTATGATAGTAGCAATGTAAATGTTGTATCATCACCATTATTAATAATATGGTTGAGACTCTTAATACGGTTGCTCCATTTAAACAAATCAAAGTTAAAGAAAACAAGAATTTATGGATTAACAATGAATGTAAAGGGGTAATACAAAAGAAAATTTGCTGCTTAAAAAAGTTTCTATATGCAAAAGAGAAACAAACCTAGAATACTGGTTAGGACTCTGTTCCTAATTTTTCAAATTTATCTTCCCATCATCAGATGACCCTACTTGTCTTGTTTACTAGTTGGAATGTTCATCTTCCGTTTTTTTGTTGATTTTTTTTATATAGAGGGAAAACATATAGTTGTATATAGTCAGTTATATATAGAGTTAAAACATAATATTTTTAGTCGCAAACTCCTCTATAAAATCCTTATTTTACTATAAGGAACGTAACCAGACTGAAACCAACAGCTACTCTCCGGACTATGTGCCCCGCCGAGTGCTGAATTACAAGTTACAAGCCTGGCGCGTTAAGTGTAATAATTGCATACTACCATCAAAACGATAATGTTTCGATTGCAACAAACACCAGGCAAATATTATTATTAAAATTAAAAGCATATGACTTTTCAAATACGGTGCTGCATTGTTTTGAGAGTTAACTTTCAAATCGTAAACAAATAATTAAAATAAATAATAATAAATCCGGACCTATTGTAAATAACTTTGAGGTGACCCAAGAAAGCATCCTTGGGCCATTGCTGTTTATACTGTTAATCAATGACCTCGGAAATGTTTTGGAAAAATGCAAAATCCACCCTTTTGCAGATGATGCGTTGATATATTATGCTGACAATGATTTCAATCAGTTGGTGGAGACAGTAAACCTGGAAATAAGCAACGTCTCGAATAAATTCAAAGAAAATAAGTGAAAAGTGCATGAAATGAAATCAAAATGGATGTTTATTGGTTCAAATTGTCTATATAACTCTTTTAAAGAACTAAATATAAATGTCATTTTAAATAACGAAAATGTGGAACATGTAAAAAATATGAAATACTTGGGAGTCAGTCAGTCTTTATCAGTTGAAAGTAAAATGACGGTATAACTCTTTAATCCTGCCACACTTTACATACTGCTATTCAGTAATCTATACCTCAGACGCTAACACGGAAAGACTACAAAAACTTCAAAATAAAGCAATGCGAATTATTTTAGAATGTAATATGTATAGAAACATTAATTTGATGCTAAATGTCTTAAATTGGTTTGACAATAAAACTTACCTTTGCATGATTTTTATTTATGAAATTGTTAATAATTTGCTACCAAATTACTTAAAAGACCAAATGAAACTTATACGTAATGGCCATCAATATAGTACTAGGCAAGAACATTCATATTAATACAACTTCTAAAACCAGTTCTATGAACAGTTTGTTGCATTGTGGTCTCATCCAATATAATATTTTAAATAATAACATAAAAAATGCTAGCGCTCTAATAGTATTCAAAACAAATGTTCAAAACCACCTTAGATCTTTAAAGTAGGTTATTTCTGCTAATGTAGACTCTAGTCATAAGTATTTAATAAGTACCAGATTTAGAATAGATTGTTGTCGAACCCCATTTTTTTGGCACAGTAATTATTTTAATTATATTACTACTATGCACACAACGTACATATTCTCAACGACGACAGCACCAATTCGAACTAGGAGTTGCTTTTAGTTATTTTTGGAAGAATATCGCCTTTTATTTTAATTCTAATTGCAACTCTGGGCATTAGCGCCCCTAAAAGCTATCGTCTCAGAACGGTAGGCACTGTAAACCGCCAGCCTGGGCCCTCCTGCCATCGTGGAATCCAATAGAAATTGTAAATACTACGTCACCTCAGACGACGCAGCAATACCCACATACAACGTAAGAATCTCATCGCTACACCAGTCAAAATCGACCCTGAGAGCAGCAGTTCGTCCACAGCAGAGTGCCAATTCCCCAACTAGGCTACTGATGCCCTCGGACATATAAAAATAAACTCAAAACACGTAGTCTAAACGGAGATCGGTAACAAGATATAAGTATCTAATACTTAACTTATCTGTATTTTTTAAATAAAACTGTGAAATGTAATATCCTTGAGATAAATAAACTTCATTCATTCAGAATTTGAGTTTGCTGTTAAAAAGTGGTGACCCAAAAAATCTTCAGGTATCGATAAAATACCACCGTGCACGATTAAAGCTTGTACAGAGTTGTTGTAATCACTAATTTGTAATACTGAAGAATACCGAAATTAATTATAACAATTGCATTGTATTATAGCTGAGTGTGAAGTTTAATTATAATTTTTACATCCGTTTGGTTCGACATAATTATTTTAATCTGAGTTTGACAGCTCTTGATTAGTATCTGGTGGTAGAATTAAATGTTTTTGTTTAGAATAACATTGTTTTCTCGGCATATAATTAATTATAATAACAATAATAATAAAATATCCATTCTATTATTCACTCATAAAATTAACAGAGAACATACATTGTAGATTCATTTTTCATGAGCACACCATTATATCTCAGGAATTAGAAACCGGATATGGGTGGGTGGCAAGCTGTATGACTCCCAGAAAAAGTCAATCAAAAATGAATCAAATGCAATGGAATAAAGCTGTACAGCCAGCTACCAGAAGCTACAAAAACCTAAAATAGAGAAGGGAGAATGAAAAAAGTATCTGATAAATAATTATACCACATTTCTCCAAATTTTAGCCTAAAAAAGAAGAAAAATTTTGAATGAATTATTAATCATGCAAATAAAATATTAAAACTTATCCTCCACAGGTTATTTCGCTATCATCTCCTTCTTTTTTTTTATATGGATACCTGCAGCCCAGTACATACAAAGACAAAATTATGGGTGCCTAGACATTTCATATTCACAAGTGCTAAGCAGATTGAATGCACAACGATACAAAGGAATGTAAATGGGGCTCGATTGAGACGGCTGCAGCTTATCGCATGCTATATAAAGGTATTTACATTTATTCCACTTTGAGCAGAAGCATATAAACGTTTGCTTTGTAGAATATTTTACATTTTTAATTTAATGAAATGGATGGTTACCAGGTTACCAAAAAAATTCCAGATAATTAAGTGGCATTATGGTGGCCGTTCAATGCGTGCAGTTAAAGAAATATTTCAAACTACATATCGAAATAGGCCTTCTCCTGCACTAGACACGCAATCAATCGAATCATAAACAACTTCGAAAAACATTGGTGTGTTTCTCCTTGAAGACATAAAAGAGAATCAGTCCCGCAACGCAATAATGATAATGAAATGAGGGAACTAACAGTTTGGGTTATCGTTAATGAAAATCCCACAGTTTCTGCTAAAGCAATTGTTGAGACGGTAGATTCAAGTGACAGGATGGTAAGAATGATTCTCAAGAAAAATGGTTACAAAGTAAGTCCATGAGATATTTCCCGAAAACAATATCAGATCAGTCTTTTGTGAAAGTGTAATGGAAAAAGGCGAACCGTGATGAAAATTCCATCAAAAACATTATTTTCACTGATCAATCATCCTTTGCATTACATGGTCGACATAATTTTTCAATAGTTCCTTATTGGTCTCGGAAAATCTCCATTGATTTTTTGCATTACAAACTCACTATCCCCAAAAATGAAATTTATGGGGTGGTATGCTGGGGTTCATATGATCGGTCCATTTTTCATTGTACAAGTTCTTAAATCAATTGCAGCAGCACATTGCTCCGGAAATTAGACGACTAGCAGGGTGAAGATTTAACGAAATTAAATTTCAATAAGATGGTTTCCATCCTCATGATTGTGCCGCTGTTCAGGATTTTCTGAACATTACATATCCAGGTTGTTTATTGAGTAGACGGGGACCATTTTGTGGCCAGCTAGATCTTCTGATCTGGCTCGAAATGATTTTTTTATGGAGCTCCATAATATCTCGAATTTATGGTTTTCAGGAGAACGAGGCCAATTATCTCGAGGAGTTGCGGTTGAAAATAGCAAGCACTTTCGAACAAATTTCTCCAAATATGTTAAATATCAAAAGTTTTTATAATCGATTAGGTTATTGTTCAGCTCAAAAAGGAGGCCTGAAATCTGGAATTGGTTGGGAGGGTGGTCAATAAGAATTATTGAGCCACAGCACTTAGGCCTCATTGGGCTCCTTGTACATCCTCCCTGCAGGCAGACCCTAGCCTAGGCCTCCAACCAATCTAATCTTGCGAAATAGGTGATGATGCTGCCTAGGGGCATCTCCGTTACATCGGTCAAAGTAGGTCAGCGTCTCCCAAAATGGATTATCTAATTGATGAGGCGGCAGAATAGTCACAAAATACATGTTGAACCCTCTTATCTTCTTGTTCACAGCCTCTACAGAGAGGTGTTTCACTTAATATCATATTATGTAGATGTTTTCTTAGCGGACAGTGTCCAGTCTGGATTCCCGTTATAAAACGTAGGTTCCTTCTGGACATTTCCAGGTAGTCCATTGCTGTACTCTTGTTGGGTTATTTTAGTAATTCCTTAGCAAGCTGATAGCTGTTTGTTTCATCCCACAGCTTTTTGAATTCGTTGTGGGTGTTCTCTTTAATGATTTGTTTTATAGCCGTGATCGGTAACAGACTAGCCGGACCCGGTCCAAAGATACTTAGGCCTGCTGCCTTCTTGGCCAGTCTGTCAGCTACTTTGTTGCCACTAAACTGTGCATGTCCTTTCACCTAGCATACCAGTATGTTATTCATGCTGGAGGCATCCACAAGTGCTTGGTGACATTCCCATACTGCTTCTATGGTAATTTTATAACTTCTCAGAGCTAGTAATGATTGTCTACAATCTGTATAGATCCTAATTGTTTTGCCCGTAGTTTGTCTGCGGACAATCTGTTTTGCGGCTATCGTTATGCCCGCCAGTTCCGTCTGTACTACGGTGGCTGGCCCATCCATAACCCATTTATATTGAATTTGCAGACTTCTGGAGTATATTCCACATCCTGCCCCATCCTTCTCTTTCCTGTCTGTCAATCAAAGGAAGACGGAGAAGGGTCTCTTCACAAGGAAAAGGAAACTACGAACACTGAAGGCAGCTGTCCTCCTGGACACAACACTAAGTTTCGCATCAGAAGTGAAATACCTTGGAGTAACCTTAGATGGCCAAACTAACAAGGAATCTTCACATAGGTAGAAGACTAAAGAAGAGAGCAGTGTCGCAGGTCGTGGGGAAAATCTGGGGAATGAAACCCAAAGTAGTCATGTGGATATACACTGCTGTCATAGCACCAATGATAACCTATGGAGCTGTGGTTTGTTGGCCTAAGAGCAAACAGACTACAGCTAAGGTCAAACTCAGCCAAGTGCAGAGAGTCACCTGCCTAAGCATAATTGGAGCTATGGGAACAACGCCAACGGTAGCTATGGAGGTAATGCTGTGTCTGCCACCACTAGATGTATATCTAGGAGAAGTGGTTCTGACAACAATGGTACGCCTCAAATCCGTTGGCATATAACCAAATGTAGGCTGTGGAGAGGCCAGAGTCGCCTATGGAATGAGGCTGTCAGGAAGACGCCCCTTCTGCAGGCATGCATAGGTGGTATTTCTCCTCGGTTTGTCTTTGACAGATCCTACATAATACAGACTAATAGTGAGAACGAGGCGGCCGCTAGCAAAAGTGTGATCAACATCTTCACGGACGTGGTTGACCTTTTGTTGACCTTTTTTTTCTCCCCATTGCTTGGATTATATTAATAAATTTCAACTTGAAAAAAATTCAAATGTGCTTTTAGAGGGCGGAATATTAAACATAATAATTTTAGTCGCAAACTCCTCTATAAATCCTTATTTTACTATAAGGAAAGTAACCAGACTGCAATCAAAGTTACAAATCTGGCGCGTTAAGTGTAATAATTGCATATTACCAATTGCAATCAAAGCATTAGCGTTTTGATGGTAATATGCAATTATTACACTTAACGCGCCAGATTTGTAACTTTGATTGCAGTTTGGTTACTTTCCTTATAGTAAAATAAGGATTTATAGAGGAGTTTGCGACTAAAAATATTATGTTTGAAAAAAATTGTGACAGATGACGTTTAGATCACGACTTATAAATATTTTTTGCAAGAGTCATGTTTACATTGCTAAAATAAAGTGTACTAGTTTTTTGCAATAAGTGTAGGTACTGTCGTGAGCAGAAAAAAATAGGACAACTTTTTTTCTAATGTAAATCTGTCTTTATTTGAATATGTAATGAGTAGCCGAAATAAAACAGATATCACTTTTAATTTATTTTTTATTTTAATGCTGTAGTTATTGCTATAGTAAATGATGGATGGTTAATGAGACAAATTACACTGCGTTATAACATTAACAAAAATTTGATGTGTAACATTTTAAGAAAGTGAAGAATAAACGGTACGATTAGTAGAAATTTTAGATCAAAGGACAAAGGATATACTACTTAACAAGAAACTAACTATTAATATTTCATTATTGCACCATTTCTATTTATAACTTCTATAAGTTTGTTTGGCAGATAATTAAATAACCTTATACAATAATCATTAGTAATAATATTTTTCCATGCATTATTTACTATTTCCAGTAATTAGGTAGTTAGTTACGGTATGAGCATTATGAACGGAACAATTGTCTTGTTGAAATATGAAGTCATTATTAGGAAATAATTGTTACACAGAAGGGAGCATAATATTGTCTAAAATCCTAATATACGTTTCACTATTAAATCGTTCCTCAATGTGCCACAAAACACCAGGACCATGTGCCGATATCCAAGCCCACATATTGACGGAAAATCTACCACTTTTATCATTGTTAGATATATATTTCTCATCGAATCGAGTATTCGGAGGGCGGTAAACACGAATAAGATCGCTGTGTGTTGAGTGGAAAATTTTTTCGTCTGTTAAGATTACATTGTTCTAAAAATTTACATCATGCGCTAAAAATTCAAGCGCAAATCCTACTCGAGCTTCTTTATGTTCAGCTTTAAGTAAATATTTCTGTGCTGCTGCATGACAGCGTAGCTCCGATTCTCTTACTCGCCGGCGACCAGTACTACTCGATCCAGGAAAATTCGTTTCTTCAGCAGCCTGAATAACTGAATAAAATGGATTTTCTACTAAAGCATTTACCAATTGCAAATCTTGTTGTTGAGTTGACATCCTCCGTCGCCCTTATCCAGGATTTCTACTAATCGTACCGTTTATTCTCCACTTTCTTGAAATATTACACACCGAATTTTTGTCATTATTATATCGTAGTGCAATTTGTCTCATTGACCATCCATCTTCTGCTTTAGCAATAACTCCAGATTTAACTAAATCGCTTATATGAGGCATATTAGTTTTTTGTACACTTGCATTAAATTATGACAACTAACTGACAATGTCACAAAAATTAAAGTTAGATGTACACAATTAGATTTTAGCAAAATACCGTTGTAAGACTTGTCCTATTTTTATTTCTACTCACGACCGTACTGCAATAAATGTATACTTTAACACCAATAGCTATTAAATATAGAATTTGATATTTTATAATTATTTTCATAATCTAAGATTTGATTATCACCATTCACCGTTTAGTGTGTTGGGTTAGGGTTTAATATTTTTTTAAATCTGTCAATTATACATATGGTTAGACATAAACATATCTCCAATAAAATATTCAATTAAATTCTTCCACTCTTGTCAAGAGCACCATTTTTATACAACTATTATACGATACATCCGTATAATTACAAATTAAAATTTTAAAATCCACACTAATAGCTTTCTAACGTAGTTACGACGTAAATTATGTTCTCGTTGTGATGTTCATAATTACTGCATCATAACCGCAAGGAAACCCTTTATTATTTAACGCAAATCAAATTATTCCATGTAATATGTAAAGAGTATTAGAGTAGTTAGATAGCTGAAGTTATTCGCGAAACAACCCTCGTCATTAATTTTATTATAACAACTAAGCTATTTAGCGTTCGAATAGTATATATCTGTTTCGTTTCTTGCCCTACGAATTTCTAACATTTAAACAACAGAAAAATGACTGTTAGTATTGTGCGCCAAACTATCATAGTTTAACTATTACTAGATATGCGATACATTTATTTAATTAAATATAAAGCTAGTAACATCAAAAACATTCCGGGTCAAAATTAATTATGCCAGAAATGTGTTTTTTAATAATTTTATTTGTATACTTGAAGACCTATAACAGTGGTCAGACGATAGATTGTAATTTCGGAGACGGTTTTTAAGTGGATATTTTATTTTAAATGCTTGTAGATTGTAGATTGTTTTATGGGGTCGTTTGGCTTCGAACAGCCTTACTTCACTTCGACCTAAAAGATCTTTTGAGATTTACCCTACATCTAGTTGTTGCCCAGGATTCCAAGACTTTTTACAAAGCTTGTGATTTTCCTGGGGGCTAATTTCCCTATATCTTCAGGCGTTAATTCCTCCTGTTCTAGGAAATTTAGCCTAATGCGGACTAACACCTTGCATTCGCAAAGTATATGTTCCGCAGTTTCAGTTGCAGTATTGCAATATCTGCATTTGTTGTCTACTGCCTTGCCCATATTCTTGAGATGATATCTCAAGGGACAGTGGCCAGTTAGAAGGTCTGTGATTAGCCTTAATGCGGACTTTCGGACAAGTTCGAGAAGCCTTGTGGCATTCTTTGTCGAATAAATTATAAACTTTTTCGCTTGTCTTTGGCCTGGAGTATTCCTCCAGTAGGACTTCTTCTGGTCCTTTTCCCATTCTTGGATCTCCTCCGCTATGTGTCCCTTGGCCAGGCCACAGAAAGGTTCGGGTCCAATGAATGGTGCTTTAGATCCTTTTTTTTGCAAGGCTGTCAGCAACTTCATTTCCTTGTATTCCCTCATGCCCTGGCACCCACATCAAGGTAACTTTGTTGTTGTTGGCCAGTTGCTTCAGGGATTGTCTACATTCCCAGGCAATTTTAGACTCAAAGGTGTAGGACCTTAGAGCTTTTAGTGCTGCCTGGCTATCAGATAATATATAGATCTTTGCCCTTCGGATGCCTTTATTTAGGCATTCTTGGGCACACAGATCTATAGCGTAAATTTCTGCCTGGAAGATGGTTGGGGTGTTACCGAGGGCTTTGGATAGCCTACATTTAGACCCTGCTATGCCCATTCCTACCCCTTCAGCCATCTTAGATCCATCTGTATGCCAGATGAGTGACCCTTGTTCCAATCGCAGTGCCTCTATCTTGCTCGTCTGACGGCTTTCAATTAGCACGTCAAATGGGCAGTCAAAGTCTTGTTTGATTGGCATTGAGTCAGTGGGTTTGGTCATGGACTTCAAATGGATTAACTCCAGAATCCTTAAGTGACCAACCAGATCGCCTGGTTTAAATTTATGTACCTGGTGCAGTCGTAAAGCACTGAGTGCTGCCTCCTTCCTTACATGCAAGTGCAAGGGAAGTAGGTCAAGCATAGCCTCCATAGCTGCTGTGGGACACGAGTGCATTGCTCCTGTAGTCCCTATACAGGCAAGGCGTTGCAGTTTCTGCAACTTTCCCTGTGCTATTTTTTTTTTCTGTTTTTGGCCACCATATGCATGATGCGTAAGTTACCATAGGTCTGACAATCGAAAGATAAGACCAATGTGTCATTTTCTGTCTTAGATCTCAAGCCTTACCAAGCAACCTAGGGCACGTCCATATTGCCGCTGTTGCTTTAGTAAGAGTCCTTTCCAGATGTGAGTTCCAGGTAAGTTTTTGATCCAGGATTACTCCTAGATACTTGACTTCACTGGAAAAATTTAGTATTGTTCAATTCAGTATAGGAGTTCTAAGATTGAGTTTTCTCCTTTTAATGAACGGGACAATAGTTGTTTTGCTCTGATTGACATTGAGCCCCTCTGACGAGCACCATTTGGATATTATATTTAAGGCAATTTGCATGAGGTTGGAAATCATGACCTCATTTTTCATAGTGACGACCAGGTCATCTGCATATCCCTGGACGTTGAAGCCTGAATTACTCATTTTATGTAGGAGATCATCGACCACCATTGACCACAGCAAGGGCGATAGGACTCCACCTTGTGGGCAACCTCTGACTGCAGTCACCGTAGCCGACTCATCCCCCACACTTGTGGTAATAATTCTGCTTCTGAGCATGGATTGTATCCATTTAATTGTAGGAGACTGTATTCCCCTTTTTTCCGCGGCTTTTTGTATGGACTCATAGGAGATGTTGCCAAAAGCACCCTCTATATCTATGAAAGCACACATAGCCACTTCTTTTGCTGTAAATGTCTTTTCAATGCCTTGAACCAGGCAATGTAAAGCAATTTTAAATGCTTACCGAATCATTTATTAACCATATAACAACGCCATAATAAATAAATAAACACTTTATTTGCCCTACAAGTACAATCCAATTACAGGTCACAAATTATGCATAATAGTGGAATCAGACAAGCAAAACATAAGGAATTGTTTCCCGTGTATTTTTTTTTAACATGTTAGTTACATCGAATAATATACGAAATGGACATTTTCTACCTCTGGCAACCGCCGCTACGCAAGCTATCGGCCATTTTGTGAAGCATCTACCATTTTGGTCGTTCTTTCTAAATATAAATGACTATATCTCGGTATATGTAGGTCCAAAAAAAGCGAAAGAAATTGAGGCTGTTCGTTGTGATATAGGTTGTCAGCGGTTATAATATGAAATTTTTATCTGCACACATAACCATAAAAATAAAAACTGAAAAAACAACTAAATTTTTGTTTATAACTTCGGATCTTTGAAGTGAAATTTGATGAAATTTTCAGAAATTATACTTTATAATGTGAGCAATAACTGGTTAAAATTTCAAGTCAATATATCTAATACAAGTCTCAAAAATTGACTTCAAATTTTAAAATTGATTGGCCAATAACTTTTGTGCATCGCATCGCATGAGGTTCTTTTTTAAAAAAATTTATATTTTTTTTATGCACTTTATGATGACGAACAAGAAAAAAATTTCAAACTTGGAAAAAAGTGAAAAAAATCGATTTTTTATATTTTTGCGTCAATTTTTTCGAAAAATTTCACTTTTTTTGATAAAACTCAATTAATTAATTTTTGGCATATTCTGATCTAATTTTGTGAAAGAGCATTAAAAAATATAAAGAATCAATTAATTATAAAAAAAATTATACGTATACATATTTAGATTTAGGTATAGATCAATAAAAGCACTATTTGTTATGCAAATGTATATTTATTGTATTTAAATACTGTATAAAAAAAATGGAAACATTTTTCTCGAAATTGAAAAAATATATATACGTCAGCAATTATATTAATCGCCTTCGTTTTGTCTCACTTGATAAAGAATCATCAGAGTGATTTTCTGTATCGCTTGAAGCATTATTATAAAATTCATCATCATTTTCATTTCTATAGATATCTTGATCAATCGACCTATCAATAAATTATAATGAAGAAGCTTCGCTAACATTGTCCTTTAACTCTGTAATGGTTCCAAATGGACTTAGACTTTCACTTACAGAAAATGTTTCAGAATTATTTTCCGATTCCTCATCCAACCCATTAATTTCTTCTGTTTCAGGTACCAAATCTTTATCTTCACAGTTAAAGCAATTTAAGCCTTCGCAGTACTTACATGCTACAGTGCGTTTTAATCCCAATTTTTTACAAGAACATGCTCTAATCTTGCACACTTACTATCTATTGATTTGCAATTGCATGCAATTGATTTTATAAGTGAATCTGGTAGTGGTTTAACGTTTCTCGGAAGAATCACAGATAATAAGCCACTGGAGGTCATGTGCCATCCATAGTTGCACGCTGGCTTACTATTTTCTGGGAACAACCATTTTTGGATTTGATAAACACTCTTAAAGAATGTTGATTTGCAGCTTGTGTGGTGGGTGGTAGCGAAGTCAGCTTACAATGCTGTTGTGTATTTTAGAAAGCAGTTAATCTCAATTTTTCCAAACTTGTTTTTTTAATAATTGGGTTCGATTCATATAACCCTTGTATGCAATCTGCGGCCGCTGAAAATAGCATAGTCTCTGTTGCTTCAAGATCATGGAAAACAAGTGTGTCTTTTTTCAAAAAATTGCAATGTAAGACAAATTTTATTTTTTCCAATTCTTGCAAATGCTGACATAATATCGCAACCACAGAAAGCATGTATAAATAACACATGTTCTTTTAAATCTGTTTTTTTTTGTAAAAATATTGTGAATAATATTTGTCTTTTTCGTATCATAGGTTTATAAAAATAAATATTTTCTGATAAAGAGGAAGCAAAATGTGTTAGTAAAACTAGCAAATCTATATCTTGACCGACAATTAAATTATCGCATTCTCCATTTTTTCTCTTTTTTCGAAACAGCGGTACAAATAATATTTGCATCAGCATCTTTGCATATTTCATGTTCAATATTTTTATTTTTAAATTGATTACACAAATGGGAAATAAATTGCTGCTTATTTTTATTGTGGAGTAGAAATATTTTTTGGCTTATGGGAGGTGCTGTATGTATATTAATTATATTTACTTTAGTTGAAAAATTATTGTGCAATCTCCTCAAACGTTCTGAATTTTTCGTGCTATTACAATCAGTACAATATCCATTAAAAATTATACATCAATTCATAGTAGGACAAATTATTATAACTCATGTTTAAATTATGGGGATTTATTTGATTTAAATTATTTTTCAAATGTTGTTCAATGCCGACAATTTTGAATTTCTAATCATGATAAATATTCATTTGTTTTTATTTGTTTAATTTTTTAATGCTATTTGTACAGAATATTAAAAAAATTTCGAAAACTTAAATCAGCATATGCCAAAAATGATTTGTTAATACAAAAAAATTGAGTTTTATCAAAAAAGTGGAATTTCTCGAAAAAATTGACGAAAAAATACAAAAAATCGATTCTTTTCATATGTATGAATATTTCTTTATATGTAAATGATTTTTTAATGCTCTTTCGAAAAATTAGATCAGAATATGTCAAAAATTAATTAGTAATGCAAAAGAATTGAGTTTTATCAAAAAAAGTGAATTTATTCGAAATAATTGACGAAAAAACACAAGAAATCAATTTTTTCCACTTTTTCAAGTTTAACATTTTTTCCTGTTCGCCGCCATAAAGTGCAAAAACCTAAATTTTTTTAAAATAAGGAACTTCATACGATGTGATCCACAAAACTAATTGGCCAATCAATTTTAAAATTTTTGAAGCTTGTATTAGATATTTTGACTCTAAATTTTAGCCAGTTATTGTTCACATTATAAAGTATAATTTCTGAAAATTTCACTTAAAACATCCGAAGTTATAACCAAAAAACCAAATTTTTGCAGTTTTTCAGTTTTCAGTTCAGTTTTGAGGTTATGTGTGCAGATATAAATTTCATATTGTAACCGCTGATAGCCGATATCATAACAAACAGCTTCAATTTTTTTCGCGTTTCTTGGATTTACGCATACCGAGATATACTCATCTGTATTTAGTAAGAACGACCAAAATGGTAGATTTTTTCACAAAATGGCCGATACTTTCGTTGCGGCGATTGCTAGAGGTAGAAAATGTCCATTTCGTATAGTATTCGCTGTAACTAACATGTTAAAAAAAATTGACATCTGAAACAATCCCTTTTTCACTAAAATATGATGCTTGTCTGACTCCACTATAATTCTATTTCATAGATTATTTGCTAGAAGTAATTATATGAAAAACAAACAAACAAAATTCTATAACATAAGACCGTAATATAAGCCAGTAGAAAGCAAGAAACAAAACATATCTACATTTACACATTAATTATGGATATATAAATGTCTTGCGTACTTTATCAATTCCTTTTGAAAACATATTAAAATCCTATAATTCATTTATTTTATTGTAGTAATTACACATACAGTATATGGATAATTTTAACATTACATTTATATTAGCCCGTTCGCAGTAAAACATATTATTTTGACAAGAATGCAACCTTGGAATGTGCATATTTAACTGGACAAGCATTTCCAGCGAGTCAATTTTGTTATGTATGATTTTTGTGATTTTGGTAATGTGGTTTCCAAATTATTGCTCCATATTGAAGTTTGGATCTTACATATGATTAGTACAATAATTTTAAAGCCTCCGAATTGTTAAATCATTTGCAATTTCTCAAAATGAAATCAAGCAATCTAATTGCTTCATTACACTTAATTATTATATGTTCTCCAAAACTCAGCTCAGGATCGAAGTAAATACCCAAGTCTTTAATCAGTGTATCGTGGTCTAGTATTATTCCTCCAGTTATAGAATAGTCGTACTGAAATCTGTTCTTCTTTCTCTCATATGATACAAACTTACAGTTGCCGACATTCAAGAGTTTCGCATAAATCATTAATAAATAGTAGAAATAGCACAGGTCCAAGATTACTACCCTGCGTTACTCCTGATGTCAATGAGTATATAGATGACCTGAAGCCATTATAGAATACAAACTGATATCTATTCGCGGATATGATCCAAAGATGAAATATTAGTAATATCTCATCGTCTCGTATCATATTGTCTGTTTTTTTTATACATTTATTTAACGTCGGCCTATTTCCGCTACTGAGGCCTAACACCGACGCCTGTAGGCGAGTTACCCCCAACCAGGAATTTTGCCGAACCTCTTCCCTTAAGAAGAGTAGGGATCTTTTACTGGCCTAACATTTAATGGGATGGGAAGGATGGTATATCCTCTATACAACCCTTGCCTAAGCTTCCACGCATACACTGATATACAAGCCGCTGGAAGATGTGTGAGGCGAGGATGCAGTCTTAGTTGGAACGGTCACCCATCCAACTACTAACCGCGCCTTGCGTTGCTTTACATCGCATATCGAAGTATGTACATAGTAAAGACGCACCCACGCCCGCCCCTCATCTTGTCTGTCTTGTTTTGCAATTTGTAAAGTGTTATTTGTAATTTGTCGCCAAAGCCGTATGCTATTGTGAAATCTTGATTCATTTACTTTAACTTGTCTTTTCGCAATGATCTATCCAGAGGCTTTCAATTTTTTATATAGATATATGTTTCGGAAATCCGTATCCTGATATTTTTAAAATGAGAGCTGCCAAAATTTAATAATTGTACGGACATGTTGAATCAACGGCTGTATGTACATACATTTTATTTGTTTTTTTCATAACGTTCTGTCGTGTCTTTCTATTTTTTTTCTTTCATATTTACTTATTTTGAAAGTCCAATGCCCAGATTTTGTATAAGTAAGGACTGCCAAAATTAAATACTTATGATAATTTCAGATGTTTAGTTTTCTGTAATTTTTTTAATGTTTTTTAAATGTAATCTCTGCAGGAACTTTTGACTCTTTTCCCCGTTTATATGTATTTTTGAAAATCAATATTCAGATGTAAAAAAGTAATAGCTGTCGAAATTGAATATTTTTAAGGAAACAGTGAATTATCTACATGCAGAGTGTAACTTAAGTACATTAAAATATTTTAGACTGGTGTTCATATTCATCACAGCTGTCCAAAAACGCTTTGTTTTGGAGATACGGGGTGTTGAAATTTCCAAAAAAGTATCGATTTTTGTTTATATTGTCATTATTATTGAACTATTTAAACCATATTCAATATGCAGCACACTTATATAGGATGCTTTAAAATATGTGACTATATCATGCTGTACAATATCATGCTGTACAATTAACTAGTAAATTTGCGTATTGAGTATTATAGATTTGCTTAAAAAAGTAGTAATACCCTGTGGGACATTAAAAGTGCCCACATCCTAAGGTAAGTCATTCAAATATAGACAAAAGTTGTATCTTCAGTATTTTTGCTATCTCTTGTAATCCCTCAATTTTTTATCGATTGAACCAGAATTTAAAAGTGTTACCTGCAATGCCGCTGGACTTTCGTTTATGACGTCGGAGGCTTCTTTTAGGGCTCTTGAGGCTTTCATTTCTCCTTCAGCAGCAATCACTTTAGCCCTGGCTTCACGCGAGGCCTCCGCCTCGGCCGCCATGGCTCTCTGAAGTTGTTGAGGTAGACTCACGTCTTTTCTGCGAATAGAAATTGAAAATTAACAAAAAATAAATTATGTCAATTAATAACATTTTACAAAAGCTAAATTTACATCTATGCTTTTTCAGTTTTGTTAATTTTTTCCTCCTAAAGAGAAAATCTTTTTTTGGGTCATTATATATTTATCTCTATTAGTGAAGTAGATCTGGCATTTGAAATGCAAGTGTTTTTCTTCAAAAATTTTTTTTCCATCTTATAGAGGACGACTTCCCCCACTTACCTGACACTTTTACATCGTCCAAGCAGGTGCTGGGGGGAGGGGGGCAGTTGGACATATGGAAAATCGGTTTTTTTAGTTTGCGTGCGATTAGGGAATCGGACAAAAAATGTTTCGGATAAAAAAGAAAGGTCTTCTCGAGGCGCGTAAACTGGTTTTTGGTTTTATGAAATCGGCCAATTAGGGCCGGAGATATGGCCGTTTGAAGGGATTGAGTTTCAGGGTAGGAAAAGGGATCGGATAGGGGTGTTTCTCTTAAACACTCTATAAGGGATTGGGTTAGGAATGTAATCGGGAAAATGACCATATCTCTGGATCTGCTCGTGTGATTTTAAAAAATCAAAACAGGATTTCTTTGTCTTTATAGCAGCTACAATTTCCATTTGGTCCGAATTGATTTTTGGCAAAAATTCAAAAGTGGGAAGCAATAGAAAAAATTACATTTTTTTCAAATTCGTTTTCTTTACTGAGTGGGGAGGAGAGAGGATGAAATGCTCCTCAAAGAAGGAGATTTTTATCCCTTTCAAAATGAAAAAAAATTTTTCAAATTCTTTCATTAGGAGAGCCAAGACGTCAACTTTTAGTTTAAGCCCTGTAGAAGGGCAAGGGAAAGTCCTACGCCCTTGTGTCAGGGCTCATTTTCAAGAGAACAAATTTCTCTTTTTGTTAAAAAAATTAATTAGATCGGACGGTAACTTGCGCTACGCGCGCAAGTTACATTTACAAATGTATTTCTTTTCAATCAGCAGCTGCAGCGGCGCGAGTGTAGGCGTGGCCTCTACCGTCTCTACTCTATCGCCGCTCTCACTCACACAAAGAGAAATTCTTTGTGTCCGTGTGAGCCGTCGCGGCAAAAGAAATCCAATGATTATTACGGTACTCTCTTGTATGCGGCGCGCATCGATGAAGTCGAACGCGTGAATGTTGACAAGATCACGAGCGTGTGATATCTCCAGAACCAGTCGGTACATTCCACTCTACAGAGCCTCTGTTTAGTAGCCGACATTACATTGGATATATATGATGAGGCCACGGACACACGCGTGATAATTGAGGCCCCGCACGTCCGACTTGACCGGCGCAGGCTGTGTATAAGATAATGAAATAAGAATGGGGAGGTTTCGTGATATACGGCCGCTATCTGCCTCTTTCACTCTCTTTCGTTTTATTTCCCACTCACCCACACGTCGACAAGAAACTTCCTCATGCATGAGAGGCATCGACGAGCTGACCTGACGTAAATTCAGGGGAAATAAAAAAAATCACTAAAAACGGTTGAAAATTGAGGGAATTTATATATTTGAAACCGTTGCGCGCGATGGCTCACACGGACACAAGGAATTTCTCTTTGTGTGAGTGAGAGCGGCGAGATAGTAGAGACGGTAGAGGCCACGTCTACTCTCGCGCCGCTGCAGCTGCTGATTGAAAAGAAATAAATTTATAAATGTAACTCGCGCGAGTAGCGCAAGTTACCGTCCGATCTAATTAATTTTTTTAATAAAAAGAAAAATTTGTTCTCTTAAAAATGAGCCCTGACAGAAGGGCGTAGGACTTTCCCTCGCCCTTCTACAGGGCTTAAACTAAAAGTTGACGTCCTGGCTCTCCTAATAAAGGAATTTCAAATTATTTTTTTCATATTGAAGGGGATGAAAGTTCCCGTCCTTTGAGGAGCTTTCATCCCCTCTCCTCCCTCCTTCAGTGAAAAAAACGAATTTGAAAAAAATTTAATTTTTTCTTTTGCTTCCTATTTTTGAATTATTGCCAAAAATCAATTCGGACCAAATGGAAGTTGTAGCTGCCATAAAAACAAAGAAATTCCGTATTGATTTTTTTAAATTGCACGAGCATATCCGGAGATATGGCCGTTTTCCCATTTTGCGTGTTCCCCTCCCATCCCTTCCGTAATTGCCCTAGAGAGCTCCCCCTACGACCTCGACCTCTTCCTATGACCACCCACAACAGAAAAAAAAAATTACACTCCTAACCCCATCCCTTATAGAATGTTTAAGAGAAACACCCCTGTCCGATCCCTTTTCCTACCTTGAAACTCAATCCCTTCAAACGGCCATAATTGGCCGATTTTAAAAAACTAAAAACCAGTTTACGTGCCTCGATGAGATCTTTCTTTTTTATTCAAAGCATTTTGTTGTCCGATTCCCCGATCGCACGCAAACTGGAAAGAACCGATTTTCCATATGTGAAAGTGTAAGGGAAATGGGGGAAGTCGTCCTCTATAAGATGGGGGAAAATTTTTTTTTAAAAAAAACACTTTCTTTTTTACCCCCTTTTTTCCGCCAGATCTACTCCACTATATCAGTTTTTGATGATTACAGTTTAATATGTTTGCCAAGTTCCAGCTTTTTGCCCAAATAATATAATAATAATAGTAGTAATAACACCACACGCTCTGGAAGAGCCTTGTGTGGGGGGGGGGGCTATACATTTAGAGACAAATGAGAGAAAAAAATTTCACATCCTAGTGCTCTCCACGCTGAAACAGAATGTGACGTGAAAATTGACCTATGATGTGCCAATATCTTTCTGGCCTCAAAGAATAACTTATTAAAAATCATTTAATTATATTTTAGTAGACTTTCTATCGCTGTTGAACAAAATCTTAATATTTAAACATTATTTTTTACTTTTTAGTTCGATTTGCTATTAAAACGTGTTTTTTTAAACTATAATTTTTGTTCGCCAATCTCCTCTTTTTTAATTGTCTGTAACGTATTTGCCGTTGTATAAGCCCTTGTTAAACGTTAGTTTCAACTTTAATATATACATTATGATGTATTATTAATTATGTACTACTAGCGGATAGTCAGCGGTTTCGAAAAGCAGGCGGGTATCAGGTGGTTTCTATATGTATCGGTGTTCATGATGCTAATTCTAAAATTCACCCAACCCAATATATTGGTGGGAAATGTGCCGAGGGATGAATGGCAAGAGGGTGACTAAAAATGTCATGTCACTAGAGTCAACCTCAGGGAACCGGGCACACCCTGTTGTGTAAGAGCCTTACCCTTCTATAGGACCTCTGGGAGAGTTGACAGTTTGTAATAAAATATATACGTTCAAACATTCCGTTACAAACAAACATACAGGTGAAGCTAATACAAGCGCGTTAAAAAGAAAATGTTGCTATAATTAATTAGGTATTGTTAGATATTTGTTACAAAATTGCATAATCGCGACGAAAATAGATATTATTTATCTTTTATGTGTCTAAAGACACACAAATCGAAGACGAAACATATTGGTGCTGAAAATTCCTATTATTTCACTGATTTATTCAGACTAGACAAGAAGCTGCACATTCTAAATGTAAGATCTATGCTAAATAGAATATTTTAAAGTTCTTACATTTCAACTCTTTCGACTTTGACACCCCACGGGTCTGTGGCAATATCTAAGGAGGCCTGCATTGCATGCGAGATGGCTTCTCTGTCTGATAGAATCTCTGCAAGATTTCTTGTTCCCAAAATGTTCCTTAAGGTCGTCATGGCAAGTAGTCGTGTAGAGTTACTAGAATCATAAATAGAACTAACTGACGTTTTATTACATTAAAAAATATATCTTGTTATTGCTATGATATTCAAGCATTTGGTTTTTACTTTGTGTCTAGGAAAATGTATTTATTTGGATATTAACTCATTGTGGTGTCAAAATAAGGAAAGTGAATTTTCTGGCTAGGTTTATTTTTTATTTTAACTTGATCAGGGGCCAGGGTGAGATCACGGTTGAGTTTTACAGTTTAGGCGAGATTGGAGCATTCTTTGTTTAAACAATAAACATTTTTAGGACGCGGTTTCGGTCAGTTTTTTTTTAAATATCTCGGGATCTATAAATTCTACCAGACAAACGGAAAAGATAAAAAATATCTGTTATGAGGTGTACAACAAATATATCTGAACTAGAATTAGCTCCATTATTACTGTTATTTTTAAAAGATGAAATATAGCAAGTTAGATATTTTTTAACAAATTATTATTGCTCTGAGGGAAATTGGCAAATTCCAATGAAACTTAGGAAAAAGGCAGGTTAGGGAGACAAGTATAATTGTCAATTAAAATTTCAAATCAGGATAGATATTGAAACAGCTTAAAACCGTAATTGTTGCTAAAAGTTTTATTTCTTGTGAAATCATGCCATCAAAACCGAGAAATGTGCATGATAGCTATTACTGTGACATTTTAAGAGTACTTAAAGATAACTTTGAGAATTTTTGACCATTTCTTTGCGTTTAAAAAAATTAATTATATATATAACCATGATTTATTAATTCAAAAGCTAAAATATTATAAAGTTAATGCACGATTGTTAAACTGGCTGATGCATTACTTATCTAAGCAATCGCAACCAGTCAAACTGGATGTTGGGCTTTCAGAAGAAAATCTTGTGTTAAGTGGAACACCCCAGGATAGTGTGTTAGGGTCACTTTTATTTATACTTTTTACGGAAGATTTGAGTATTAACAACGATTGGTTATCTTTACGCAGATGACACTCAATTGTATAAATATTGTGTGCCTGAACAAAAAATAATGTTGTGTTAAATGAACTGTTCTATACACAGTGAGTTTTTGGGCTACAGACAATGGTTTAGTGCTCAATCCTACCAAGAAGTTAATGTGTGTAAGATCCAAACAACTAGTTAATAAGGCCAATGAATGTGTAGAAACTCAAGTTATTCTAAGTAATACTTTTGTGAATTTGTGCGATAGTACTAAAAATCTAGGAATCATAATGGACAGTAAGCATAAGTTACGCCAAATTTAAAGCATTATGGAGATATAAATATGTATTGTCGCCTGAAACTAAATGGAATTTAACTGATAGTTTGATATTAAGTAATATGGAGTTGTGTATATTATAACTTTTTAAGCACCGAATTTAAAAATAATATTCAGAAACTTCAAAACTCTTGCCTTAGATATTCTTATCCCAATATGAACAGATCTGAACACATTACACCTCATTACAATAAACTAAAACTGTTAAAAATTGAATATAAGTTTTTCTTTATGTATGCAAGCCTATTATCTTTGTTAAACATTCACTTGCCTAGTACTTACTAACTTCCCGAACTGACATACACAATGTAAATCTGAGAAATATTGACAGTCGTTATACAATACTTAGACATAATTGTGCTAAATTTGAGAGCCTATTTCGAATACTATGCACCTAAATTTTTAAATAATTATTCTTAATATTTTGCTCCGCCAACTGTTCAAAAATTTAGGGAGGCATAGTATTGCAAATTTGTCGAAAAATTTTCGAAATATATGATCAAACGTACATATTTTTAGGTAAAATTTTTTGTAGAATACGAATTTTCTACTGGAATTCTTAAAAAAAGAAGCAAAATAATCAATATTTAAGTTTTACAAAAATTACAGTGGGGGCCCCTAGACCGTGCCTAGTATGTCTATATGATAAATGCGAACATACATGCGGGAACATTTGATAATAAATTGTTAATTGACATCCGAGTATAATAAAATAAACTTTTTTCTGTATATTCCACATTATCTATAATTAGGCTCACAAAAAAATCCCACTTCTAAGTTACCATGTATTTCAACTACAGTTTCTGAGATATTTTTCGAAATTTAAAAAAAAATTTGTAAATGTTTTGAGGCTAACATTTTTTAGGATTTAGCATTTCTTAGGAAGAACCTCTGAAAAAAATAATCAGTCAAATTGATGTAAGGGCACATTTCCCATGCTGACCCTGCCACGTTCTTTTGCTCTTTCTTACAAGCTTTTTTTAATGTGTCTAAAAGTTTCACATGTGGGTTAATGTCAGAAACAACGGTCGGCAAGCAGCACAACACAGACGTTTCCTTACCTATAATTTGACACTTTAACAACTGCATTAAGGGGATCCTGGATTCTGTAATAAACCACTGCATCCACAGTCACTGTGACAGAATCCTTAGTTAAAGCCTGAAATATAAAACCTTTTAAGTTACTGTTCTAGCATAAATCAGGTTAGAAACACAAAGAGAATGGTATTATTTTGAGAAGGCAAAGCCTACAACAAAACGTCACACAAAGTGTATTTCACGTGTATGCAATGTAATCAGCCTATTTTAATTTCAAGTTTTCACTATTATTAAATAAGTTATTTTCGTGAACACTCCGTGTATATTATATCCAAAAAATTAGTTTAATCTGAAAACATTCAGAAATCTGGATATTTTATTTTAGAAAACGAATCTTATAAGATTGAAAATTGTGCGATTTATTGCTGTTGCGAGGTCTAATTTTCTCTTTGACCCACTGAACATATCTCCACTATAGTTGCTCAGGCCCTGCTCAACTAGCTTGTAGGGTAGTGTTGCTCCGACGTTTAAAATAGGAATGCGCCCAGGCAACCACGCCGCTCCGTAACCATACTGACGGTCTGTTGCCGAAGTGATACTTTTCACTTGTTTGGCCGAGAGAGACATGCCACAGCAATGAAAAAAAATACTTAGGTCCACCTTTAAAAAGATTGAAGTTCACGACTTACGTCTCTTTTAATTTACGTTAATCAGACAAGGAAGTAAATATTGAGTGATTAGTGTTTGGATAATTGTACTATTACCATATCTGCTACACAGAAAAAGATTTAAAAACATAAAACATAATAATACATTTATAATATTGTGGATGTCTTTGGAGAATTTTTTAAGAATGTCTACTTACCACCTGAAGCAGATATTGAAAAACACCGAATTGCCAAATATTCATGAAAATATTACTTTTCGAAATATGTCTGAGAATGATATATTAAGCGCTACAAAAAAATTAAAAACAAAATGACGTCAGGTCTCAATCATACACCATCATTTATTATAAAAGATTCTATAGGTGTTCTAGCTGTCCCATTGCGCATACTATTCAATCTTGTATTAAAAACAAAAACCTTTCCTAGTCGCTGGAAAGTGACCAAGCTTGTCCAGTGTTTAAGAGCGGTGGTAGGGCACTGGTTGATAATTATAGGGCTATTTCTATTCTATCAAATTTTTCGAAGGTCTTCGAAATTATTTTGTATGATCGCATATATCTCTCTGTTCATCACCACATATCGCCTGATCAACATGGGTTTATGAGTTGGGTTGATTATTATTAAAATTGTGGTTTGAGAATGTAAATTTCTATTGGCATTTTCACAGTAAACGAAGGTTGAGACCAGAAATCTACTCATGGTATTTTCTAAACTCATAATAACAGCATTTAGTTAGAATTTCGAACCGTGATCCCTACCTGTAACTTGGTAATTTACTTGCATTATCTACTCCTTCAGAGATGATACTTGTTTAACGTATGAATAAAATCAGGACAAGCGATAAATAAATTTGTTAGTATGTTTGAAGTCTTCCTTGAATTGCGTAGGATTCGAAGATACGCATATAGATGTAGAAGGTAATGTTATAACAGATTTCAAAAGTGCGGCTGAGTGTTTCAATGATGTTTTTATAAACTCAATAAGTATATTAACAAAAGATATGGTTGTCTCAAGTAACACAAAATACATAGAATTCAACAATAATTCTTTGTTCTTAACACCAGTTGCGGAGGATGAAGCTAAGGATATTATTAGATCCATAGCTGCCAAGAATTCGGCTGGATTCGATTAGGTCACTGGTTCGTTATTATTAGCTATAATTGATTACATTTGTAGTCCACTAAGTACATTAATAAATCTGTCCTTTTGTGAAGGAATATTTCCTAGCGCCCTCAAAAAATCTATAGTGGTACCAATTCATAAAAAATGTGATAAATCTCAGATCTTTAATTATAGAGGAGTGGTACTCCTGTCGATTTTCTCAAAAGTTTATGAAAAAGCATATTACAACAGATTGTCAAACTTCTTAATTGCTGAAAATTTACTTACAAATAAGCAATTCGGTTTTAGAAAGGGCTTGTCCACACAAGATGCAGCGTTAGAGCTTTATAATATTGTACTGGCTAACTTTGAGTCAAAGGAGAAAACAGCTAGCATATTCTTTGACTTAAGCCGTGCATTTGATACAATAAATCATAAATTGTTAGCTGATAAGCTTTTCAAATACGGAATAAGAGGTTCTCCTCTATGTTGGATTAAATCGTACTTAAATAATAGATCACAAGAGGTTCAGTTAAAGTACAAAGGGAATATATTTCAATCCACGCCTAGTATTACCCACACTGGGGTCCCCCAGGGTAGTGTTTTGAGTCCTCTTTTATTTATTATATTTATAAACGACATCATTAAGGCTGAGATGATTAATGGATCATGCATTGCAATATTTGCAGATGATACCACATCGTCTGTTTCTGGTAAAAATTATCACGACATTAGGGATCAAGTAAATTCAACAATATCTTTGAATCAAAATTATTGCATTGACAATGGGCTTGCTCTCAATAATCTTAAAACAGATTTCCTTTTATTCTCACCAAAAAACCTCAATGAAAGTCTACTCGTTAGAATTGATGGGCAAAATATTAAACAAAGTGACAATGTCAAATATTTAGGGCTGTACATTGACTCTCATTTATCTTGGGGGAACCATATTAACTTCTTAATAAGCAAAATTAAAATCTCTTGTTTCTCCATATGGCAATTAAGAAGCTATGTTAGCTTAGATATCCTTAAAACGTATTATTTTGGATACGTTCAATCCAGGCTGAATTATTGCATAATGTGTTGGGGAAACAGCAATAAAATTAATGATCTCTTCATCTTGCAGAAGAAAATAATACGAACTATGTTATTTAAAAACTCACGTTGTTCGTGTAGAAACTTATTTTCAGAACTAGGCATTCTAGCAATCTCTTGTTTATACATCTTAAACTGTGTTTATTATTTAAAGTGTAATCCACATAAATTTTTGAACCATAGAAATGAAAATCATAATTATTCCTTAAGGCCAACATACAATATTGATATACCACAACATAGATTATCATTAACGGCCAATGGGCCTCTGATTATGTCAATTAAATTATTTAATAAACTACCACTCTCTCTCAAATCATTGAATGACAACAAAATTTTTAAATCTAAAGTAAAAATAATGCTCTTAAAATATAACTTTTACTCTGTTTCTGAATACTTGGAATACCCCAGTTTAGCAGAATAAGTATCAAATATATTAATTATATAGGTACTTTATTTTTTTAATATGCCTAATTGTAATCCGCTTTTTTATACATACTATACATTTATTATTGTTTATGTCTTTAAATTATCTTAGGTATTATTGTTTTATTGTTTTTTTAAATTGTCTTAAGTATTAGTGTTCTTTTTTATAATTGTTCTGATCTGTGTTTTCGACAGTATTTGTCCTTTGTTATTTTATAATTATTTTAGAGTATTCGATATTGCAAATTTGACTATATTCTATGCTTACCTTGTAAGTCTAACGAAATAAATATTATTATTATTATTATTATCTTTTTGTCTGGCGTTTCATTGCATACTTCGCCTTTTAAAAATAACATCTGTGTTTAACTGAGTATTAGAAAAATAATTTCCAAGTTTAGAGCCTCGTTGGGCACGCAGCGAGTTGCATTTGTGTGCATTTCATTCCATTCTTTTACCAAAAAAACTCTTTATGCACTGCTATTACTGTTTTAACATCAAAAATAATTTTAAAGTTTTAGATTCTGGTCTTCAGAATTCGGGTTGGCCGCACTCATTTCCTGATTCAACAGAGTCGAATTAGTAAAAAAAAATATCGTTGCTCGATTATTTTACAAAATGCTCCTAAGATGAGGGAATGGACGAAAATGTCCTAGTCTACCATTAAACATCATGTTCGACCATCGTCGAATACGTGGAATTTATGGAAAATAATCTCTTTGAATATGAAGGCACCAGAACAATCAAATCTTGTAGATTTCAAACAAATTCTGCTTTAAGTATTAACTTCGTTATTTACCTCTTGTGGCGGTACATCGAAGGATATTGTCCTTAAATCTACTTTACAGTAGCTGTCCAAACAGGGCAGGACGAAGAATATTCCGGGGCCCCTAGCTCCTCCCGTTCGTAGTCTGCCTAGTCTGAAAATGACTGCTCTTTCATATTCTTGAACTACCTTTAAGTAAAGAGAAGATATATTAGTGACATAAATAAGCACTTATTTATTTATTGAGTTACAATATCCAACAGACCAAGGTCCATTTACAGGATAAGGTTAGAACAAAAGTAGATATAATACAAAAAATATAAAACAAACAGGTAAATAAGAACAAACAAACTCAAACATGAAATTATAAATTACATGACAAGTATCCATGGAATGAACAAACGAAGTATATAATGATAAACACCTATTAAATTAAATAATTATAATTGTTTAATACTATGCTTGTGTTGAAAATATCTATTATGGTATTGACATTATTGTAATTAGAAAATATTTGAAAGAAGGGGGGATTGAATTAAGATGTTGGTTCTTGGAGTACGTATTAAAAAATTTCACAATGTCTTGAGTTAAGACAGTGCGTAAAAAATAATAATAAAATTATATATAATTTTATAGAGGAAAATTATAGATTGCGTCACCCTTTTCTTTAAAAGACAAGTAAAATTAAAAATAGATAAAAGAATATCATGTGGATATCCTCTAGGCAGATAGTTGCCAAATGATTTAAGGTGTAAATTCTTTAGGAACCGACGTTGAATATTTTCTAATGATGTTATGTGACAATGATATATTGGATTCCATATAATCGAGGCGTATTCTAATTTTGATCTTACTAAACAATTGAACAATAATTTGCACGTATCTATATTTTGAAAATCTTTAATATTTCTTAAGACGAATCCTAATGTCTTAAAAGATGATGTAACAGTAGAGTTAATGTGATCAACAAATGTTAACTTTGTGTCAAATATAACTCCGAAATCTTTAACATTGTTAGGTCTATTCAGAGAGATACTTTCAATTTTATAATCAAATTCATAAGTGAATTGCTTTCTTGAGTACGACATAACGTTGCATTTGTTGGCGTTTAAAAACAGGCTATTTTCCATACACCATGTATTTATGCGATTTAGGTGGATTTAACATTAAATCATTGTATAAATCGGCGTAATTTCGTTTTTTAAAATTGGGATCCGTATTACTAGCCGTGGGAAATTCACTAAATTTATTGATACAGTAAAATTGAAACATTAAAGCCGGGTGATAGACATCCTCTGATATAAATATGTCAGGAGACTTAGATACATCGCACTCTTGATTGGCCATTACTAAATCTAAAATTTTATTGTTACAATTTTGTACTAAATTATATTGTGTAAGATTATAGAAACTGGAAAACTTTTGAATTGCTAAGACTAAGTCAGAATTACCTCCAGATGAATAATTAAAATATTCAGGAACGTTAAAGTCACCAATAATTAATATATTACTTTCATAAAGACAATAAAATGACTCAAATGCGTCAAAGAGTAGTTCGTAATTGGAAGTTGAAGTATGTGGTGGAATATATAAAATAAATACGTATATCACAAATTTTTTGTGACATATTTTAACACCCAATATATAGTCTAGTATACTTTAACTTGGCGTGTGTATGTATGAGTTAATATTTCCGTACGATTTCATTTTCTCCCATATTGTACACAAAGTTAAAACAATAGTCCAGAAACATTGTCTACGTGGACAATATTTCTGGATCTTTGTGTACAAGAGAAAATGAAATCGTACGGAAATATTAACTCATACATACACACGCCAAGTTAAAGTATACTAGACTATATCAATAGATCTCAAGTCACAAAAAGTATATTTCTTTATCGCTAAGAGAATTCCACCGCCTTTAGTAGTATTTGTATAATTAAAATCACGATCTTTACGAAATACGTTATATTTGGTCAAGTCAAATAATTTAGAGTCATGAACACTGTCATCCAACCACGTTTCTGTAAATGAAGAGGTATCGTACATGTGATCAAGTGAACCGCAATTTACAAATAAGTTAGTGGTCTTTCCCAATAGACTTCTGCAATTTTGATAATAGCAAACAAAATGAGCAGACATGCCTGGATCCTGTATTTGGTAGGGAACTAACAGACCTTGGTTTGTGTTGTTTAAACAATAAATAAACTTTATTAAAAAAAAATTTCGATGGCATTTTGAGTAAAATTGATTATATTTGAAAATTTAATATAGACAATAATTTCTGAATAAAAAATATTGAAAATTTCCATCGGAAAATGTTAATTATTTCGTCGCAAAAATATGTAATATGTTAAAAAACCACCAAAGACAAGTTTTTGGTCAAAAGTAAAGATAAAAACAGGTTCATTAACCTCCTTTACAAGAAGCTGGTTGAATATAATTTTGAGCGTAGTCAAGCAAAAAGTGATGCTGACCGGATGATTGTACAATCAGATCTAGATTGTACGGTTCATATAGTTATTGTGGCAGAGGACATTGACTCTCTCGTCTTATTAATGTCTTTATCATCAGATGATAAGGGAAGCTCTGTGAAGTTAGCACTACCACTTTAAAATTTTGAAATCGTTTTGGCCTCATCAATTGTAGCTTTTTTGTTGCGAATTTGTTGCGGTGAGAAAAAATTTGTAGCTCTTTATTTTTAAAAAATAACCCATGGTAATGCTAACTTCACAGTGAAGATAGCATTACCACTCACAGTGTTCTAACATTTTGAAATTGTTTTGGCCTCATCAATTGTAGCTTTTTTGTTGCGAATTTGTTGCGGTGAGAAAAAATTTGTAGCTCTTTATTTTTAAAAAATAACCCATGGTAATGCTAACTTCACAGTGAAGATAGCATTACTACTCACCAGTGCTTTAAAATTTTGAAATCATTTTGGCACCATTAATTGTAGCTTTTTTGTTGCGAATTTGTTGCGGTGAGAAAAAAATTGTAGCCCTTTATTTTTTTAAAATAACCCATGGTAATGCTAACTTCACAGTGAAGATAGCATTACCACTCACAGAAATAACTTTAAAAAGTGCACAAACATTTTCTTATCACAAGAATAATTTGTTGCGAATTTGTTGCACACGATTAATAGCAAAAAATTAATGAGAAAATGTTTTTTTCTGGTAATGCGAACTTGATAATCAAAATCGCTTTTAATAATTAGCCCAATAAAACGGGAGGTTTGTCGATTTGGATGAAATAATTCAGAGCGGGCTGAAATTTTGGGAACAGGCGTATTTTGTGATAATTTTTAATATATCAAAAGGCCCCACCCGTAGACGCCGGCGGAGGCGAGGGGAGGGAGAAAATAGGTAAAAAAAAATCGGTTTTTCGTAAAAAACTACAAACAAGCAATTTTCGTCACCTTTGAAGTACAAGAAGTTACATTTAATAATATTTTTTCACTTTTTTAAGTATCAGAAATTCTCACAGAATAACTTCAGCCCGCTCTGAATTATTTCATCCAAATTTTCCCATTTCATTGGGCTAAATACTTTATAAATAAGAACGATATTTTTTTTAAAAAGGACCGGAACAAACAGATAACTTTAAAAAAGTCAGCAATCGCGACTGAACGATTCCGGGTGCATCGTATAAAAAATAAAACACAAAATGTGCAAGTAAGGAAGGAAATTTGCAGATAACAAGTTTCAAAAGATTTTGAGAGCAAAACGTGGACTACTGTAATTTATATTGAAAAACAGTAGCAGTTTACTCATAAAAACAGGTATTCCATTTTATTTCGTAAACATTTTAATCGCTAGAATTATAAGGTTGTCATAAAAAGAGAACATAGTTTATTATGTTGAAACTATATTAGAGAAAACTTTATTTGCAACGAATTGTTTCTCGATGCAACAAATTCGTATACGACACGTAACAAAGTCTCGAAATGAAAAACACATCAAAAAATGCATTTGCAACGGTTTTTGCAGATGGCAGTCTTAGGCTGCGCTGGAAATTCAAGATTTCATTAAATTTTGCAAAAACTTTTTTCGCAACAAATTAGGTCTCGGTGCAACAAATTCGTACACCACACGGTACAAATACTCAAAGTGAGAAACAGATGGAAAAATGCATTTGCAACAATTTTTGGCGGTGGTAGTGTCAGGTTGTACTGAAAATTCAACGTTTTATCGTTTTTGCTGAAAATTTGTTTCGCAACAAATTGTTACTCGGCACAACAAATTCGTACACCACACAATCGTCGAAGTGAAAAACACATGAAAAAATGTATTTACAACAATTTTTGTAGGTGGTAATGCCAAGTTGTGCAGAAAATTCAACGTTTTTTCGGTTTTTGCTAAAAATTTGTTTCGCAACAAATTATTTCTCGGCACAACAAATTGTTACATCACATGCTACAATTCCTAATTCCTTGAAGTGAAAAACACATGAAAAAATGCATTTGCAACGGTTTTTGGCAGTGGTAATGCCAGGTCGTATTGAAAATTCAACGTTTTTTCGGTTTATACTGAAGTTGTTTCGCAACAAATTATTACCCGCCACAACAAATTCGTACACCACACGCTACAAATTGTCGAAGTGAAAAACACACGAAATAATGCATTTGCAACGGTTTTTGGCAGTGGTAATGCCAGGCCGTACTGAAAATTTAACGTTTTTTCGGTTTATACTGAAAAGTTGTTTCGCAACAAATTATTACTCGTCACAACAAATTCGTACACCACACGCTACAAATCGTCGAAGTGAAAAACACATGAAAAACTATATTTACAACAATTTTTGTAGGTAGTAATGCCAAGTTGTGCAGAAAATTCAAGGTTTTTTCGGTTTTTGCTGAAAATTTGTTTCGCAACAAATTATTAATCGCCACAACAAATTCTTACGTCACACGCTACAAATCCTTGAAGTGAAAAACACATGAAAAAATGCATATGCAACGGTTTTTGGCAGTGGTAATGCCAGTTTGTACTGAAAATTCAACGCTTTATCGGTTCTTGTTGAAAATTTGTTTCGCAACAAATTATTACTCGGCACAACAAATTCGTACACCACACGCTACAAATTGTCGAAGTGAAAAACACACGAAATAATGCATTTGCAACGGTTTTTGGCAGTGGTAATGCCAGTTTGTACTGAAAATTCAACGTTTTATCGGTTCTTGCTGAAAATTTTTTTCGTAACAAATTATAACTCGGCACAACAAATTCGTACACCACACGCTACAAATCGTCGAAGTGAAAAACACATGAAAAAATGTATTTACAGCAACTTTTGTAGGTGGTAATGCCAAGTTGCGCAGAAAATTCAACGTTTTTTCGGTTTTTGCTGAAAATTTGTTTCGCAACAAATTATTACTCGGCACAACAAATTTTTACATCACACGCTACAAATCCTTGAAATGAAAAATACATGAAAAAATGCATTTGCAACCGTTTTTGGCAGTAGTAATGCCAGTCGGTACTGAAAATTCAACGTTTTATCGATTTTTGCGAAAATTTGTTTCGCAACAAATTATTACTCATAATATTTTTAGTCGCAAACTCCTCTATAAATCCTTATTTTACTATAAGGAACCTAACCAGACTGCAACCAACAGCTACTCTCCGGGCTATGTGCCCCGCCGAGCGCTGAATTACAAGTTACAAGCCTGGCGCGTTAAGTGTAATAATTGCATATTACCATCAAAACGCTAATGCTTCGATTGCAACAAACACCAGCCGAAAGACTGATCCTACTTAAAGGAGCTCCCTTGCCAGTCGTCACACACCACTTGCAGACTGCAGTTTCGAGCTGTTGGCTCTCGTCAGTGCAAGGTAGGTGCAATCGAAGCATTAGCGTTTTGATGGTAATATGCAATTATTACACTTAACGCGCCAGGCTTGTAACTTGTAATTCAGCGCTCGGCGGGGCACATAGCCCGGAGAGTAGCTGTTGGTTGCAGTCTGGTTAGGTTCCTTATAGTAAAATAAGGATTTATAGAGGAGTTTGCGACTAAAAATATTATGTTTAATATTCCGCCCTCTAAAAGCACATTTGAACTATGCTAAGCCAAGTCAGGCTATTTATTTTTCGATTGCAACAGACACTGGACCGCTGGATGGCGCCTGCTGGCTGTTTTACATGTCGCTATTGTAAAAATACCGGGATGTACTATAGTCAAAGGATTCTCATGTCGGTCGTCGCATACCTACCTTGCACTGACGAGAGCCAACAGCTCGAAACTGCAGTCTGCAAGTGGTGTGTGACGACTGGCAAGGGAGCTCCTTTAAGTAGGATCAGTCTTTCGGCTGGTGTTTGTTGCAATCGAAGCATTAGCGTTTTGATGGTAATATGCAATTATTACACTTAACGCGTCAGGCTTGTAACTTATAATTCAGCGCTCGGCGGGGCACATAGCCCGGAGAGTAGCTGTTGGTTGCAGTCTGGTTAGGTTCCTTATAGTAAAATAAGGATTTATAGAGGAGTTTGCGACTAAAAATATTATGTTTAATATTCCGCCCTCTAAAAGCACATTTGAAATTATTACTCGGCACAACAAATTCGTACACCACACGCTACAAATCGTCGAAGTGAAAAACACACGAAATAATGCATTTGCAACGGTTTTTGGCAGTGGTAATGCCAGGTCGTACTGAAAATTCAACGTTTTTTCGGTTAAGCATTAAACTACATATTGAATGACAGCTGCCAACGCAATTTTTCATCATATTTTGATTTTAAAACCTATTACGTATTTGACATGAATTTGTTATGCCTAGAAATGATTTGCTGTGAAACAAGTAGTCTTCGCAAAAATGGATAAAACTGGGAATTTCCAGGGTAATCTGGCACTATCAACTGCAAAAATCGTTGCAACTGCATTTTCTCACTTATTTCTCACTTCGACGATTTGTAGCGTGTGGTGTACAAATTTGTTGCGCCGAGTCATAATTTGTTGCGAAACAAATTTCCAGCAAAAACCGAAACAACGTTGAATTTTCTGCACAACTTGGCATTATCACCTACAAATATTGTTGTAAATACATTTTTTCATGTGTTTTTCACTTCGACGATTTGTAGCGTGTGGTGTACGAATTTGTTGTGCCGAGTAATAATTTGTTGCGAAACAAATTTTCAACAAGAACCGAAAAAACGTTGAATTTTCTGCACAACTTGGCATTACCACCTACAAAAGTTGTTGTAAATACATCTTTTCATGTGTTTTTCACTTCGACGATTTGTAGCGTGTGGTGTACGAATTTGTTGTGTCGAGTTATAATTTGTTGCGAAAAAAATTTTCAGCAAGAACCGATAAAACGTTGAATTTTCAGTACAAACTGGCATTACCACTACCAAAAACCGTTGCATATGCATTTTTTCATGTGTTTTTCACTTCAAGGATTTGTAGCGTGTGATGTAAGAATTTGTTGTGACGATTAATAATTTGTTGCGAAACAAATTTTCAGCAAAAACCGAAAAAACGTTGAATTTTCTGCACAACTTGGCATTACCACCTACAAAAGTTGTTGTAAATACACTTTTTCAGGTGTTTTTCACTTCGACGATTTGTAGCGTGTGGTGTACGAATTTGTTGTGCCGAGTTATAATTTGTTACGAAAAAAATTTTCAGCAAGAACCGATAAAACGTTGAATTTTCAGTACAAACTGGCATTACCACTGCCAAAAACCGTTGCAAATGCATTATTTCGTGTGGTTTTCACTTCGACAATTTGTAGCGTGTGGTGTACGAATTTGTTGTGCCGAGTAATAATTTGTTGCGAAACAAATTTTCAACAAGAACCGATAAAGCGTTGAATTTTCAGTACAAACTGGCATTACCACTGCCAAAAACCGTTGCATATGCATTTTTTCATGTGTTTTTCACTTCAAGGATTTGTAGCGTGTGACGTAAGAATTTGTTGTGACGATTAATAATTTGTTGCGAAACAAATTTTCAGCAAAAACCGAAAAAACCTTGAATTTTCTGCACAACTTGGCATTACTACCTACAAAAATTGTTGTAAATATAGTTTTTCATGTGTTTTTCACTTCGACGATTTGTAGCGTGTGGTGTACGAATTTGTTGTAACGAGTAATAATTTGTTGCGAAACAACTTTTCAGTATAAACCGAAAAAACGTTAAATTTTCAGTACGGCCTGGCATTACCACTGCCAAAAACCGTTGCAAATGCATTATTTCGTGTGTTTTTCACTTCGACAATTTGTAGCGTGTGGTGTACGAATTTGTTGTGGCGGGTAATAATTTGTTGCGAAACAACTTCAGTATAAACCGAAAAAACGTTGAATTTTCAATACGACCTGGCATTACCACTGCCAAAAACCGTTGCAAATGCATTTTTTCATGTGTTTTTCACTTCAAGGAATTAGGAATTGTAGCATGTGATGTAACAATTTGTTGTGCCGAGAAATAATTTGTTGCGAAACAAATTTTTAGCAAAAACCGAAAAAACGTTGAATTTTCTGCACAACTTGGCATTACCACCTACAAAAATTGTTGTAAATAATAATTAAAAGTACTTGTAAAGTAATAATTTGTCACGAAACAGGCTTTCGCAAAAATTGATAATGCGCTGCATTTCCAGCGCAACCTGACACTACCATCGCCAAAAATTGTTGCAAATGCATTTTTCCACCTGTTTCTCACTTTGAGTATTTGTACCGTGTGGTGTACGAATTTGTTGCACCGAGACCTAATTTGTTGCGAAAAAAGTTTTTGCAAAATTTAATGAAATCTTGAATTTCCAGCGCAGCCTAAGACTGCCACCTGCAAAAACCGTTGCAAATGCATTTTTTGATGTGTTTTTCATTTCGAGACTTTGTTACGTGTCGCGTATGAATTTGTTGCATCGAGAAACAATTCGTTGCAAATAAAGTTTTTCCCAATATAGTTTCAACATAATAAACTATGTTCTCTTTTTATGACAACCTTATAATTCTAGCGATTAAAATGTTTACGAAATAAAATGGAATACCTGTTTTTATGAGTAAACTGCTACTGTTTTTCAATATAAATTACATTAGTCCACGTTTTGCTCTCAAAATCTTTTGAAACCTGTTATCTGCAAATTTCCTTCCTTACTTGCCTTGCACATTTTGTGTTTTATTTTCTATACGATGCACCCGGAATCGTTCAGTCGCGATTGCTGACTTTTTTAAAGTTATCTGTTTGTTCCGGTCCTTTTTAAAAAAAATATCGTTCTTATTTATAAATTATTTAGCCCAATGAAATGGGAAAATTTGAATGAAATAATTCAGAGCGGGCTGAAGTTATCTGTGAGAATTTCTGATACTTCAAAAAGTGAACAAATATTATTAAATGTAACTTCTTGTACTTCAAAGGTGACGAAAATTGCTTGTTTGTAGTTTTTTTACGAAAAACCGATTTTTTTTACCTATTTTCTCCCTCCCCTCGCCTCCGCCGGCGTCTACGGGTGGGGCCTTTTGATATATTAAAAATTATCACAAAATACGCCTGTTCCCAAAATTTCAACCCGCTGTGAATTATTTCATCCAAATCGACAAACCTCCCGTTTTATTGGGCTAATTATTAAAAGCGATTTTGATTATCAAGTTCGCATTACCAGAAAAAAACATTTTTTCATTAATTTTTTGCTATTAATCGTGTGCAAGAAATTCGCAACAAATTATTCTTGTGATAAGAAAATTTTTGTGCACTTTTTAAAGTTATTTCTGTGAGTGGTAATGCTATCTTCACTGTGAAGTTAGCATTACCATGGGTTATTTTTAAAAAATAAAGGGCTACAAATTTTTTCTCACCGCAACAAATTCGCAACAAAAAAGCTACAATTAATGGTGCCAAAATGATTTCAAAATTTTAAAGCATTGGTGAGTAGTAATGCTATCTTCACTGTGAAGTTAGCATTACCATGGGTTATTTTTTAAAAATAAAGAGCTACAAATTTTTTCTCACCGCAACAAATTCGCAACAAAAAAGCTACAATTGATGAGGCCAAAACAATTTCAAAATTTTAAAGCACTGTGAGTGGTAATGCTATCTTCACTGTGAAGTTAGCATTACCATGGGTTATTTTTAAAAAATAAAGGGCTACAAATTTTTTCTCACCGCAACAAATTCGCAACAAAAAAGCTACAATTAATGGTGCCAAAATGATTTCAAAATTTTAAAGCATTGGTGAGTAGTAATGCTATCTTCACTGTGAAGTTAGCATTACCATGGGTTATTTTTTAAAAATAAAGAGCTACAAATTTTTTCTCACCGCAACAAATTCGCAACAAAAAAGCTACAATTGATGAGGCCAAAACAATTTCAAAATTTTAAAGCACTGTGAGTGGTAATGCTATCTTCACTGTGAAGTTAGCATTACCATGGGTTATTTTTAAAAAATAAAGGGCTACAAATTTTTTCTCACCGCAACAAATTCGCAACAAAAAAGCTACAATTAATGGTGCCAAAATGATTTCAAAATTTTAAAGCATTGGTGAGTAGTAATGCTATCTTCACTGTGAAGTTAGCATTACCATGGGTTATTTTTTAAAAATAAAGAGCTACAAATTTTTTCTCACCGCAACAAATTCGCAACAAAAAAGCTACAATTGATGAGGCCAAAACAATTTCAAAATTTTAAAGCACTGTGAGTGGTAATGCTATCTTCACTGTGAAGTTAGCATTACCATGGGTTATTTTTTTTAAATAAAGAGCTACAAATTTTTTCTCACCGCAACAAATTCGCAACAAAAAAGCTACAATTGATGAGGCCAAAATGATTTCAAAATTTTAAAGTGGTAGTGCTAACTTCACAGAGCTGATAAGGGAATATATTTTTGAAACCATAAAAAATAATGTATTGCAAAGAATTTAATCGACTAAGTTTATGCTGGAAAATTTTCCAAACGTGAAAATATAACATCTTTTGTTTATTCACGCTTTCACAGGATGTTATGCTACATCTGCTTTTTAAAAGAAGGGTAAAAGTAAATTTGTGGAGATTTTTAACGATGAAAAGAATGACTTTTATGACTGAAAATTAAGATGAAGAACAACTTTTTAACGCTGGTATGAAGTGTATTCGTGTATTATAAACGATTTATTTCTAAAAATAATATGAGAAATGGGGATTTTGGACAACTTTTTGCCAATTAGTGCTCTTGCAAAACTGGACTCCGGTATATGGCTGTAGAAAAAGTGGTCTTTATTTCTCACCTGCATGTATTGTTTATAGTGGAAAAGAATTGCAACAACTCACTGATAAAGACAATCAATACTCTCAAATAGCAAATTGGAATGAAAATTGAAATCAATTTATTTTCTATTCTGAATCATTTGTAAGATGTATTTGTACATTAAAAACTGTCTGTGGCTACATATTTATTTCGGGTATGTAATCTTTGATCCCAAGAATACTCTAGATTTGGTTATCTTGAAAAAAAGTTCATCAATAAGGACCTTCACATTTTTCCGACTTTTCATTAATCACCTTATTTAGATTGACGTCCTGGCGGAGTTTAGCATTAGTTATTCCACCACTCAACCAGGACAGATACACAGATAATTATACAACGACCATTCCCTACGCCATTGCCATCTACCACAGCTAAAACTTGAACTGGGGAGTGGTACAGCAACTATCCGGGTTGTCTCTCACACAACCTCGTCTAGTCCACTGCTACCGAATCGGTAACACATGCCACTAAACATCCATACCCTAACCAGGATTTGAACCCGGGACTCCTTGGTTGTCTCACATCCAAGCGTTAAACTACTGAGCTGGATATTTCTAGGGAATAAAATCTCAATTCTGATATGAAATTCATAATTAGCAACCTCAAAAAATCACTAGATCTAATTCTCTTGGTAAAAATATTATTACTTGCAGTTTTCAAATTTCAGTAAAAATTTTTGGAAAATGTTTCATTGACGCAACTCTATTTGTAATCAATCAACAAGGCTTCATTATAAATTAAAAATACAACAGTACCTCCCCAGAACCCATCCCGGGGTCGACCGTGCAACCACCGCGTTAATCGCGGTGGCGGATTGCAGAATCGGGTGAAATAGGCCTGGTTCGGTTAAACAAAAATTGATAAAACTTAACCTAAACACCTTCTTCAAAAGCAGATAAAAGAAGGTAATAAAATTCTTACATGTCTAATTGCAAAAAGACTTAACACAACTAAAAATACACTTATTTAAAAACTGGGGCACAAACATATTTTAAAATTTTGCAGCTGACGCAGGCACCTCAATCCAATTGAAGAGTCTTCTGCGAGATGTATGAACGCCGGGCTGCGCGAGGCTGGCCTAAACTTTAGCTTTAAAAATTTTCGATACACAAGGTTTTGATTTTGTTAAAAATTGATGATGAGAAAACGAGTTTAGAGACAAAAATTTACAAAAAGACACCAAGAAAAAACAAATGCGACAAAAAAGAATACAAACAGAAAGGAAGAAGGGGGGTTAGGAGAGATTTAAAGATACAAAAGGTGTGATATATCAGCAAAGGTGGATAGAGTAAGAGGAAGTTATAGTTGGTGAAGTTTGACTGTAAGGGTTGCCGGAAAATCGGTAACGTCGGGTACGGTAAGGGATGTTTAATTCGAAATGGGACATTATGCTGTCTAATTTGTGTTATGTGTCTTGTTAGCAGACTATCGCCCAGTTTAAAAGAGTAGACGTTTTGAGAGACCTGTTCGACATAATCTGCTATCGGGGTTATATCGTTGCAACGTACTTAAGTCTGAGGGAGGTGTACCTTTCAGAATTTGATATGAGGCGCATAAATTTGTGTTCAAACACTTTCAGCTTTTTCATTGTCGTGGCCGGTATGCTGCACCACACCGGCGCCGCGTATGTGATGGACCGCCTAAACACCCTTGTGTACAACAACTTTTTATTTTCTGTTAAGTTTGCTACCCCTGACCATGAGCGGATACAGGCTTCTGGACAGGGAGTAGACCGTTCGTATTGTCTCATTAACGTCGGTATTAAACGTCAGTCATTAAAAAATTGTTCGTATCTCACTTACTTTTTGGAATTTTTTACATCTGAAAAAAGTGTTGCCCTTGGAAATTTATGCTTAATGAGAAATCATAAAAAAATTATAGTCATTCTATTTAAGAAAAAAAGTTGATGTCACTTCCGGTTCAACCGGAAGTGATATTTTCATTCCTGTTAATCCAAAAGTAGCCCATTATTGTCTAATTCATGTGTACCAAAAACCAAATTTTTAAATACAAAAACAACCAAAATATTGGGTGGTACATTGACTCCTGGCCACCAGGTATATAAATAACTTAAATTTCCAAATATTTTAAATTTGGTGTTCAAAAAATTATCTGCCCTGTCACTCATATTTCTGATTTTAAATAGTTGAATAACACAAAATTTTTTTTTTGAATTTTCAAAATGGAATCTGTTATTGAGGATTTAGAAGATTTAATGAGTTTTCCGCTTCATACTGGTATATGTTTAATAGCCATGAATTATTAAACATTTTGACAATTAATTGGTAATTGCCCACTATCCAACATTTTTTCTCCTTTTTCTTTAACTCATTTCCACACTGCCTCGCGGTAGAGTTATTGGCGCATCTATTTTTAATGCAATATCCCTAGTAGGCCTAATCCACAACAAAAACAGCAGGTCCGATTCAATTTATGTTCGTTTCGATGGAACAGAATCTTGAATATTTAATGCCTCTTTGTCTGGTATCGAGGATTGAACGTCTTCGTCATCTACGCACGGTAACGACTGGGGATATTACATTAAAAAAAATGATTAATTGTAACCCTTCTCGTGAAACGCTTGAAATATCGGACAAAACATTTTCCAGAATGAAAATAATCATAAAAATAACTAGTTCTTCGTAGAACAACAGAAAAGGAATTGTTTCAAAATATTGATTATACCTCTCCTTATGACCAGATAGCTGCCAGAGTGTCGAAAACATGAATTATTAATACCTTAGAAAAACTAATCTGTATTTAAAGCTTTCTCAAATGTGTATACAGTGTGTTTCTGGGCCTTAGACCATTCAGTGTGTTGTATACCTTACAATTTGATGAAAATATTCCAAAATACCGCCTGTCTATTTCACGAGGGCCACACAAAATATCTAGCTTAATGACTATTGTAGAAGAATAAAGTTTTAGGAACAGTTATCCCATTTTTGTGAGCTATACTTCAGTAAAAAGGATTTTGAAATCCATAGCCCTCTTTATATTAGAAAAACCTGAAAAATAGGAAAAGCACAAACCGTTATAGCTTCCTTATCTGAGGATATACGAAAAAAATTAAAGAGATGAAAGTTGACAATAAAAATAATAAAATATATCATAAAACTCGAAAAACGTAGTTGGGACATTCGCTCTTGTGCAAAAATGAAAAGAACAAATCTCAAAGTAGGCCATGATAATTCCGTTTATTTTTTCTCCTTCCAACAATATAAAACATGTCGCAAAAATGTTAACTGATAGTGTCAATATTTAATACTTTACGGAAACACAATTCATATCATTGAATCGTAAAAATCAGCTATACCATGATTAGTGAAAAACAATGTATACAATTCTTAACAAATTTGACAGATTGTCACTGCTGTATGTTACGTTGTCGAGTTCTAAGACAAGTTTTATATCAGTAATTATGGTGTACACCAATAATAACAAATTCGATATGATTAGCATTTATTTTCGGTGCAATTTTGACGCTGAGATGGCAGTCACGGTTTACGGAGATAGGTTTCCAAATCCTCTGCAGCCAAATCGAACTATGTTTAGAAAGTCAGTTCAAAATCTAAAAACGCACAGTTCATTTTCAAGTAAGGCGAGGGCATGTTGCGGATAATGTAAGAAAAATGAATAGAGTATTGAATTATATTAACCAAAATGAAGAAACCTCTTTGAGACAAATATTTAAAAAAAAAACTGATTTCGATGCTACAAAATGAGGAAAGTTCAACATTTAAATGAGGGAGATAAGCCGAGGAGAGTAAGATTTTGTAGATGATTGTTAAATAAAAACAGGAATGACCGCCGATATGTAGCAAAATTCTTTGGTCGGACTAATCAAAATTTTCTAATAATGGATTTTTCAATAGAAATATGCATTCTAAGTGGACACGAGAAAATACACATTGGTACAAAGAGACTGCTTTCCGAGAAAGATTTTCTAGAAATGTTTGGTTGGGTCTTTTAAGGACTAAAGTAATTGGAGCTTATTTTTATGATGGCAAATTAATGGCTCGTAGATACCTTAATTGCCTGCAAAACGAATTTCAAGATTTTCCTTATGAATTAACAGTAGCAGCAAGATTAAATTATTCGTAGTTTCAACAAGATGGGGCTTGAACACGAACGATTCTTGGGTTATGTGCAAAAAATATTTTTCTGTTAGCTCGGAGCATATGCCACTCCCCGAGGCCTACGTGCACTTAATTTATTTGTAGGAACTTCTGTTGCTGTTTCAGAGAAATAACTATATGCAGGTATCAGGGTCGAGGCTTCACCCTGTACACGCTCTCGGAGCACTTAGTTTTGGTTAAAAGTTCTAAAAAGTCACTTTCTGAGGGTAGGCAGGTCACTGTCGTAACTCCCTGTATACTTTCGTGGATTAAAACACACTTGTATTAACACAAATTAAAATATTTATTTAAATTCATTTCACAAGGTTGGTTGAAATGATTATAAACAGTAACTAAAAAATAACTTCTAATAAATGGGTAACTTTTCAACTACGAAAGTTTCGTCGTAGATAAAAATTAAAAAATTAACTCGTTGATTATGGCGAAGGAGCCGGTTAAATATTGATGTAAAATCACTAAAATATTAAAGATGCACTACGGCAAAGATTATGGATATTTTAACTTGTATCACCAAAGAAGAATGAGTACGGTTATACAGGGTGCGGCAGAATGGATGGGTGCTTTTTGGACGGGTAGTATACGCGAACGGAAAGGAGTACAGCGTTGTGGATAAGGTCGTTCAACACATGGAGATACCCCATTTGTTAGTCACAATGGTTATCTGGACGAAAGAACATCGTGCGTTCGCAGTCGAGGAGTATTTGATATCGAGAGGGTCTATGATTGTTTTGTAACGGCGTTTCCGCCGACGTTTCAATATTTGTCGCCATGGTCCGGTCCCGAAACATGACATAATCGTCAAATGGGTTCAGAATTTTAGAACGACTGCATCGGCAATTAATCTGATACTTCTTGGTCGTAGTCGAAGTGTAAGAACACTTCCTACCACTGAAGGGAAGAGTGAGACAAGCGGTCCTACGTAGCTCAGAGCGCTCTGCCCAAAAACAAGCCGCAGCGCTCAGAGTCAGTGATCGAACTCTTCGCACAATTTTATACAAAGACCTTGGCTTTCACGCTTACAAAACAACTGGGCTGTAGAAATGTTTCGGGACCGGTCCATGGCGACAAATATTGAAGTGTCGGCGGAAACGCCGTTGCACAACAATCATAGACTCTCCCGATTTCAAATACCCCTCGACTGCGAACGCACGGTGCTCTCTCGTACAGATAACCATTGTGTCTAACAAATGGCGTATCTCCCCGAGTTGAACGACCTTATCCACAACGCTCTATTCCCCTCCGTTCGCGTGTAGTGTCCATCCCAAAAGCACCCATCCATTCTGCAGCACCCTGTAAAACGTGGCACTGACGGAACTTATAACGCGATACAAATAGAACTTGCTCGAGCTCAGTCTCGCCCGAATTTATGTACTCTCATGAGATTGCGTTAATCGTGCCCCATCGAGTCATTCCGAAACGTTTTTTGAAAGCTGGAAAGGACCCCAGACTGCGTGCGGGTTTGGTCTAAAACCGGTTGCTGGCCCCACGTATTCCGTGCTATCTTTGAGAATCCTAATCGATAATTGCATTATTAAATAGATATTTTAGTTTTTTGATGAGCTTTGTATCACTTTTATTAAAGGAGATATTTGTAAGTTTATGAAAATCTGAAATTTAAAATTTCGCTAAGCGACTGTACTATACTGATCCCCGCTATGGTGGACGTACGTCTTAGATATCATGGGACACGGATCCTGTATGCCTCGGGCTGAATATTTAGGTAGTAGGAGTATATACTGATACGCGATACTAAGTTGACGATCGCAAAAAACACATAAACGGTTTGTTATTTATTTAGTGCGCAATTACGGATAGACTTTCCAGGGGTGGTGTCTGAACGCTGAGAGGATTGCATGTAAAATTTTTATTTAAACGAATTAAAAGTTGATATTTGGGAATTGTGGAGAGTATGATGTGTTGAATGAATACATACGGGGGCGATATTTTTAAGGTTAATGATTTTGGCTGCAAAATGGGCAAAATTAGTAATGTGAATGTTTTGATGATATATTTGGGATCTTGGTGAATTATCGATCTGTGCTAAATTTTTCGAGAATTTAATTTTGGAAATTGTGATTTTTTGCTAAACTAATATACAAGCGTACTTTTTTATGGGTTTTGACATTGTGCGTAGATAGATTTAGTATTTTGACAATTTTTTATAATTTTTTGATCGAATGTACTATGCACTACAATAGGCTCCACCTCACACAAATCAAGTTATGCCAGATAGCTGGATAGATACCTATGAACCCATTCTATAGCCAGCTCGATCACCAGATATTATTCCCTTGGAATTTTTCGTCTGGAGTTACATTAAAGACAAGGTATTTCAAACTGCCCCTGAAAATATTGAGGAATTAGAAACGCATGTGAGGTAATTACTCCTGAAATGCTCCAAAATGTAATGCTTGAGGTGTTTCGTAGAACACGTTTGAGTATTAGAATGCATGGTGCACAATTTAAGCATTTTTGGTTATAAAAATAAATACACACATTTTCTTTTCAATATGGTAGTACTATACATAGTTTTTCGTTTTTTTTTTTGGATGTTCATTTTGTGCCTCTATTTTTATTTATGAGATATTTGTATGTTTATATTAAATTGTAATAAATAATTACTGAATTATAATTAATTTAAAGTGAATTTTTACTATCATGGAATAGCTAACTTTTACGATTCAGTGATATGAATTGTAGTTTCGTGAAATATTAAATATTGACTCTATCAGTTAAAATTTTTGTGACATGTTTTATATCAGTGGAAAGAGAAAAAATAAATGGAATTAATGGTGTCATGGCCTACTTTGAGATTTGTTCTTTTCATTTTTCCAAAAGAGCACATGTCAAAGCCAACTGCGTTTTTGATACACATTATTATTCTTATTGTCTTTGCCGTCAACTTTTATCCCTTTAACTTTTTTCTTATCTCCTCAAATAAGGAAGCTATAACCGTTTGTGCTTTTCCTATTTTTCAGATTTTTGTAATATATTCCACAAATTAGGCTATGGATTTCAATTTTCTTTTTTCTGAAATATAGCTCAGAAAAAATGGGATAACTTTCTAAAACTGTATTCTTCTATAATAGATATTAAGCAGTTTGGCCCTCGTAAATTAGACAGACGGTATAAATATAGCCACGATATTGGTTGTCTCTTTTTGAACGGTTTGCATCCATTTTTAAATTCACAGCCAACACAGCACACAACGAACTCCCATACTAATTACTACCGGCACGATAGCATATACTAGGTACCTAGTATTCTGTAAATTCATTGGATTCTATCTTTTAAAAAAATAAAAATTGAGAATACCACATTGAATATTTAGATATATGCATATTGCTCTTATTTAGATAAACAGCTTCCTCACCAGTAGGATTAATCCTAATGATCAAGTTTGCTCTGATACAATTAATTATTATGAAAATCATATGTTTAATCCAAACATTAATTTTTCGTTTAATATGACTACTGTTGAGGATGTCACTAATATTATTCAAGAATTAAAATCTACAGCTTATGGTATAGATGACATCTCAAGTACGATGTTAAAATACTGTTCTCCATTTCTTGGTATTTACATCGTTCATATCATTAATTGTTGTATAGAGCATAACTACTTCCCTAAAAACTGGAAACTTGCAATTGTCAATCCGATACCTAAAATAGCAAATCCAGTTACATTTGGTGACTTGAGACCTATAAGTATTTTATCCGTCCTATCAAAAATTATGGAAAAAGTATTGTATAAACAATTATTTACATATTTTACACAAAATTATATATTGCCCAAACATCAGTCAGGTTTCCGGAAAGCTCACAGCACATCAACTGCATTGGCTGATATTTTACACAATATAGTTTCTGTTGTCGATGATGGTGATGTGGCAGCACTTATCCTACTTGATTACTCAAAGGCCTTCGACACCATAAACCACAAAGTAATTCTGTCAAAACTAAAATACTATGGTATTGAAGGTCCGTCTTTGAATTTAATAAAATCCTACTTGACAGAACGGCAACAGAAAGTAAATATTGAGCATAATCTCTCCAACGCTATAACACTACTAGCAGGAGTACCGCAAGGTTCTGTTCTAGGTCCCTTATTGTTTATCATCTACACAGCGGATTTAATGTCAACCTTTTCTAATTGTCACTCTCACGCATATGCTGATGATAAACAACTGGTTTATAGAGTCGACATCGACAATCTCCCAGCTTTTGAAAATCATGCAAATACAGATTTAGAAAATTTATTCAAAAAATCGAAAAGCTGCAACTTGTCTTTAAACAATAACAAATCTTGCGTATTATTTTTTGGCTCACAAAAAAGGTTGATACTGTGAAATTTTCATTAAACATCAAAATAAATAATGAAAACATTCCTGTAGTGGACCATAAAAATAATCTAGGTCTAATAATGGACAGTAAGTTAAAATTTACACAACAAGTTAGTAAGATTGTGCAAAAATCATATGTAGCCTTAAAGCTATTGTATGCTAATAAAGAATTTCTAACTTTTGGTCTTAAAAAAACGTTGACCGAAACTATGGTGCTTTCTAATTTCAATTATGGGGATTATATTTATAGACCTCACCTTAATGCTATCGACAAAGCTCGCACACAACGAGTTCAAAACTCGTGCTGTAGGCTTATTCATAACCTGCGTAAATATGATCACATTTCTACCAAGTTTAAAGAACTATCCTGGTTAAACCTGGTTAACAGATGGAAGCATCATCTGGCATGTACAGTTCATAAGGTGATATTGACCTCCACTCCTGCTTAACTCAAAGAGATGCTAATAGAGCGTAGTAACTTTCACCAAATTAATTTAAGAAATATTCATTTTCTTCACATTCCGAGACATCGCACTACACTTCTTTCGCAAAAGCTTTCTTTACAACGCTGTTAGTATTTATAACTCTCTACCTCATCATCTAAAGGAATTGACTATCCCACGGTTTAAACAAAAATCTAAATTATATTTTCTTCTATCACAATTATGATCTTGTTTTGTTCCTTATCTTTCAATGAATACACTATCATGCTTCATAATTTCAAATAGTATAAATTACTTTTTCTTGTTTCCAATTATTATTCTTCTTATTATTATTTATTCTCTTTGGAATCTTCTATATTTTTATACTAAGAATTATTAAATCTATTTTTTTTGTGTAGAGGTTAAGTGTAAGAATAGCACCACGTGTGCTAAACTTCGCCTCATTTTTGTAATAACATCATCACATATATGTGTATATTTACAAAAATAAATGACGATTATTATTATTATTATTATTATTATTATTTACATCTTAGCCTAATTAATACAGAAAAAAACAAATTACCTTGAAACACCAAAATAAAGAAAATGGGAGGGTGATAATCAACAGAACTATTGATCCTATAGTGGCTGCAAACTCAACACAACCCATTGTGTTTGGTTTTTCTGAAAAAAAAAATGATAATCAAATTCCTCATCTAATAAATAAAACGAAAGTAGCAATATTATACAGAATGTCTTTCAGCCAAATCTTATGAGATGATTTCTCGTTAAGTTTGTGTGATTTTATATTATTCAAAAGGTGCTCTAGGCCTGTCTCCTTCCTATGCGTTAGGTTTTCATTTAAAAAAAATCGGCAGCTACTGGAAGCGGCTGGAATCTCCCCACTCGGTGGATCTTTGAAGCCGAAAAGAGTATTAAATTGTATGACAAAACGGCACTAAACGTAATCCGATCTTATCCAAACCTTTTCAGATCTTCTGGGGCACTAAAAAAACCCTCAACTTAATGAATTTACAATCATCTATGCGAGTTATTACCTACATTATCGCTCGTTGAATAATATACTATTAGGATATTAACAACTTTAACATCACTTGAACGACTAAGAAAGTCTAGTTATCCTAAATACTACAGGTTTGTAAAGCAACAAACTGAAAATTGGTAAAGTGGTAATCTATAATAAATTCATCAACGAAGGTACAGATATTGTTACATCTACCTTTAAAGTTTGTGACAATCCACTAAAAGTTACAAATATGCCGAAATCTTATTAACATGACATGACATCAACGTTATCGGATGACAAACGATGACAATAACAATCGTCAAAATTTGCTCATTGCAATCCGATCGCTCGCGGCTATCTTTGTTAAATGAAACATTAGCATTTCAGTAATTTTACTAGATTTTAGAGGAATATTTGTAGTTTAATTCTTCGATTTGTCTGTATATACATTTAAAAACGGCACCAAACGTAATCTGCTCTACTTCTAGAGCAGTGAAGAAACCCGCATACGTGAATTGACACGTGATGTAACGGCTACGCGCATCGATCATGTCATGCGAAATGCGATCTATGCTTCATATTTATTTATTTATTTATTTACGGAATAAATCAGTTTACAAAAAATTACAGAGCATTATGTATATCTAACCTAATTAATAATTTAATACATTACAGTACAGCATAGTAATTTGAGCAATAAGTAATAACATTTAACATAAATATAAAATGACAAGATCACAAGAGTACTATTATACTACATTGGAACAAAAACAAACAATAAATCAAAATGTCTGAAAGTTATATCAAATTTCTTTTTAATTGATCAGTTGTGATGTTGAAAAAATCTAGCTGAATAGTATTAGCATTTGTTACAATTCTATTAATACCTAAGTTAGCATCATATAAGGTTCTATGATACTGAAAGGAAATTGTGTACGTTTCTCTTAACTGTCTATGAGGTACATAAAAGTCTATCATTGAGAGTAATTCAGGACAGTCAATAATACCATTGCTAATTTTATATGCCACAATTATATCTGCATTGATTCTTCGATGCTCCAAAGTAAAGAGATGTAAAATGTTTAGAATTTCATTATAATTAATAGCATAAATGGGAATATTGAGCTTATATGCTATATAGCGTAAGATTCTTTTTTGTACTCTTTCAACCTTATCAATATGTATTTGAAAATAAGGAGACCATATAACTGAACAATTTTCTAAATGAGATCTGACCAATGAAATATATAACGATTTTATGGCAATTATATTACTAAATTCTTTTGTATGTCTTTTAATAAAACCAAGTAATTTCAGAGCTTTATTGCATATTAAATCGATGTGATGCACGAATGTTAGTTTAGAATCGAAATATATTCCTAGATCACGTATCACTTTTACATTTTCAATTAGTATGTCATTTATGGTATAGGAATTTAATGATTGGGATATCCCTTTACTAAACTGGATATATTTGCATTTAGAAATGTTTAGGTTCAATTTTTTACACTTACCTCATTTTGTAATTCAACAACAGAAGAATGATCTTTGATTTCCTTATATATTATAAGGTCATCTGCATACAATAGTACCTGACTATGTAGAAAACATTCAACAACATCATTAATAAAAAGATTGAATAGCAGGGGTGCCAAGTGTGCCCCTTGAGGTAACCCAGATCTAACGTGAATCTCATTGGAGTAATGGTTTTTAATTTTAACAACTTGAACTCGCAAACTTAAATATGATCTCAACCATGACAAAAGACTACCACAAATATATCGAGATAATTCATTTAAAAGCAAAGCATGATCTACTTTATCAAATACCTTGGAGAAGTCTGTGTAAATTGAATCCACACAATAACCCTTCTCCAAGGATTTGACAATAAAATCTTCATAAATTAACAAATTTGTTGTTATAGATCTGCCTTGAGAGAATCCATGTTGCTTACTAGTAATAGTGTTTTTCAATTTAAAAGTTAAATAGTCATTCACAAGAGATTCAAAAATTTTTGGTATGTGTGAAATTCTGGTAATAGGCCGATAGTTGATAACCATTCCCTTATCACCAGTATTTTTATAGATAGGAACAATATATGATCTTTTCCAGACCGTTGGAAATATTCCCTCTGATTTGCTTTGTTTTTAATTTTTTCACGGACACAGACGTTTTTGAAAAACCACTTTTTTGGGTTCCTAGGACCTCAAAACGTAAAGATTTGATGTTATCTCAATTTTTGTTTTTGAACCAATTTTAGTAACCTCTCACAATTTTATTGTGGAGAGGTTAAAAATATATATATTTCCAACTTCTTCAAATGTCTAACAAATATTGCTCTATTGCTACAGTGAAAAATCTAAATCATACTGTCAAAAATCCTGAAAACTCCATCGCATTATTTTCAACAATAATTGCCACCAGATTAACAAGTTTTAGAGATCCGTTCTGTGTAAAGATATTTCAAGTAAATTTCAGTTATCTATTTCAAACATTTGTAAATGGCACAGAAAAATCATATCATCATTTTAATGGACTACTTAACGTTTTAAATTTCACGATGTCAAACATATGGCAATTAATGGTGGAGTCAGAGCAGTTACATTTTCCCTTAGTAAATACATTAATAAAAATCAAAACCAGCAAGCAGAGTTATGTTTATAACTTTTTAACTTTCAGTCAGCCTATTTATCAAAAATTTAAAGATTATATTTATATGCGATATTAATTATTTTAGATATTTTTACGTCGAATGTATACACAAGAAGGTAAAGTAAAATATGAAAATAAACACCCACTGTCATCTTCTAAGTAAAAACTATTAGTTATGAAAAATTTGTTGTTTCACATTTTACCACAGAACATATTTTAAATACATTATCACTTACTAAAATACAATATGCGTATCCGTAAGATATTATATTATAATTTACTAGTGTGCAAAGAAAAATAGTTAAGCATGTTTACATAGTAAAGTCTTTATTGTAACGGTTGCTAATATTTTTCATTAAAACAGCAAACACAGATGGCAAAACTAAACAAAAAGAATTAGTTAAACTGTTGTCTAGGTTCTACACCATAAATTTATGAAGTATATAAAGATAAATAAATAACTACACAATGTGACGGCTTTTATGAAATTTATAGTAAAAAATGTAATTATGTATAAATAAACAATGTTTTATTAATTGAGAATCATTGAAATAAAAAAAAATAAAAATGCAACATATAAGCTCAGTACAAAATCTATTATTAAAAACATTTAGTGTTTATAAATTTCGAGAGTTTTATGTTAAAAAAATTAATAATCTAGGGTAATACAACAAGACTTTGATAAATAGTCGGCTATAATCTTGTCATCAATTTTTCGAGAGTGCGATATGGAAGCTCAATGAAAATAATAACACGTATTTATTAGCAAAAAATAAGGGGCGAGCGTAGGTGCGTCTTTACTATGTACATACTTCGGTATGCGATGTAAAGCAACGACAGGCGCGGTTAGTAGTTAGTTAGGATTGGTGAACATTCCAACGGAAACCGCGTTCTCGCCTCACACATCTTTCAGCGGCTTGTATATCAGTGTATGCGCGGAAGCTATACAACCTTAGGCGAGGGTTGTATAGGAGATATACCATCCTTCGGAGGGGATGTAAAGCCGTCGGTCCTTTGTCTATTAAATGTTAGGCAAGTAAAAGATCCCTACTCTTCTTAAGGGAAGAGGTTCGGCAAAATTCCTGGTTGGGGGTAGCTCGTCTACAGGCGTCGGTGTTAGGCCTCAGTAGCGGAAATAGGCCGACGTTAAATAAATGTATAAAAAAAAAATTAGCAAAAAATAGCTGTTTATAAAACAATTATATCTAATAAACATACAGAGTAATGATAAGATTAACCTTATAAGATAATAACAACTGCAATACTAACTATATTTTATAAATATTTCAAAATTTTTTTAAAATATAATCAATTTTTTTATGGAAATTAATCTGTTGCTATCTTTTAGAGTATCTGGCAAGTTATTGTATAATTTTCACCCTTACATAAATATAGATCTCTCGGTGCTAGTTTTGTTAATTGTGTCAATGAAAAAATAATTCATATTTCTTGTTTGATAATTATGAACCTTAGATATAGTTCTTAAATTATTATACAAGTATGTTGGCAAAAGTCGATGTTTTATTTTAAATATAAAAACTAATGCTTTATATACAGTTCTTTGATATACATTCGTGAAATTCAGAACATTAAGCATCATTTTTACACGCTTTATATTAGCTTCACCTGTATGTTTGTTTGTATTATGTATGTAACATTTTGAATCTTTGAACGCGATTCTCACCAACTTCAAAACGTTAGATTAAACTGAGACTTTGCACATTTATCAAGGACCGACGACAATACAATAATTTGACAAATTTGTCCTAATGTCGTCACCAGGATCATCAGGATAAAATAAAAAAATTGTAGAAAAAAATGACTAATCTCTTGTCGACATTTTATCGGAGGTGCCGGTGTTATTAATATCTGACCTCTGGGAGGGTTGACCGTTTAATTGTCCATTACTCGTGGGAATGTTAAAGAACACTCCAAAACCCTCGATAAACTTTTCGAAACTGTAACAAAATCCGACTTTTTCGCATGACATTTCCCATGAAAAGCGTGCTTCACGTAAAAATGCCGTTGGAAGAGGTTTTTATATTTTAAATCATATTTTCGCTCTGCGGTAAGTTTTTTATGCAAAAATTTCAGAAACTCATCAAGGATTGTAATTTTAGAAAGTGTAGTAAATGTCGCTGCACGGGGACGTAATGTCGTCCCGACCACCAAAATTTAGAAAGTGTAACTAAAATCGAAAAAGTTAATCCAGTCTCTAGTCAAAGTATATCGAGAGTTTTAGCAAAAATGACCTTTAGCGACAAGGGTGACTATTCATTTTCTAGCAGTCGATTTTGACGGGAAAATGATGGATTTTAACGGGATTTGCCCTAAACCGGTTCCTCAGTAATTCGGTGTCAGAAAAGTATAGTTACCATGTACTCATATGTGCATGGGACCGCCTTGCCTGAACGTATAAATTTATGAACGTATGAATTTATAATTGCTACAATATAATTCAAAATCGTTGCGATTCAAGTATTTTTAAGTTCTGAGGAGCGAACCAAATTATAATTGAACTGATAATATGTAAATAGACAGGCAAGCAAAAGCACACCAAAAATTTTAAACATTGAAATTTTCTTGAATCTTTTTGTGCAATTGTTAGCTATAAACCGCATATTGGATGGTAGTTGGTACATTATAAGTCGTCCGTACCTCACCATGTATTATACACGGGCCAGACTATAGTTTGTCAAGCCATTTTTCTTGAAGTTTTTGTAAAACATGATTTTTTAAAAGAGATTTATTATACATTTTTTGAACTTTATATTGTCTTTTTCTTGTGTTTTCAAAATTCCCTTTCAGGTTTAATTTTAAGAAAGTGTTAGTACTTACTGTGTTAGATTTATAGTGTTACGACGTCCAATTGGTACCATCAGTGAAGCAGTTAAGCATAAACGAACAGTAAGTATAAATTTTATATTATTCTACGTCTGAAACAGTCATTTTGAACCCTTCTTTGTGAACGCTAATATTCATTTTTGGAAAATATAGTAGAAGTCCTTTAGACGCAAAAGATAGATCGTTCACATGAACAACAATGAAAAATGAAACTACAACGCAAAAACAAAAAAGAGGAGATTGGCGAAAATAAAATTATAGTTTAAAAAACTAAAAAAACACCGAACTAAAAAATAAAAAATAATATTTAAAAAATATCCGCATTGGTCTATTTTGAATTTTTTGCAGTTGTTCAATTTTATTTTTATTCAGGAGAAAAGTACTGAAGAGCAGAATTCAAGATGTGTTCAATGATTACTTTATATAAAATGACTTTATACATACTTAAATTGTTACTTTTCTATAAAAATGATACCTGCTTGACATTTTATTCATGATATACGTAGTCTGACTCTTAAATTTTAAGTTACAACTCCAAGATTTTTCATTTCATGCACTCGTTCAATTACAATTTGATTAATTTTTATAGTAATGTTATTCAAATCAATATCGTTTAGTACATATTTGCTACCAACTCCCATAAATTTAGATTTATTGACATTTAGACATAAACTATTTATCACCTAACCAATCATAAATGTTGTTTAATCCTAAATTAATTGTTTGAATTAAATCGTTTACATTTTTACCAACAATATACAACATAGTATCATCAGCAAACATACATATTTTACAATCCTTTACACATTTCATCATATCATTTATATATATCAAGAATAAGATTGGTCCAAGCACTGTTCATTGCGGTACCCCATGTGTTGTTTCTAACGGTAAAGAAGTCGAGTTTTGGAAGATAACTATTTGGAATCTGCACTAAATTACAAATACCTAATTTTTTCTAGCTTTCTTAGAAAAAGTGTTCCATCCACAGTTTCAAATGCTCTGCGAAAGTCCAAAGATACTGAAAACAATATCCCCATTATCTATAGCCTTTAACCAAATATCACATATATTCACTAATACAGTTTCACATGAATGTCCTTTACGAAAACCAGATTCGTTAGTAACAATTAATTTATTTGTATCACAATATTGCAGAAGTTGATTCTTTACAGCAATATCTAAGACTTTTTCATAGGGAGATACAGTATTTATAGGTCGAAATTCCTCGCATAGTATAGTATTTGCAACTTTGGTACTGGAATAATTACTGAAGTTTTCCATATTGATGGAAAAACTCCACTTTCAAGACATGCACTACCTATTACCTATAACTGAAAATGCATTCATTAAAATTTCTACTGAAATTCCATCCTCAACACCAGCAGTATTTTACTATTTATTTCAACTATGACATTTTTATTTTATTAAAAGTTGAAAACATTGCATGTCTGGCTATCATATTTATCGTTTGTTCAATTTCATTGAATCTTCTTATACTGGAAACAATTTCATCAATGCTTTTTAAGAAATAAAAATTAAATGTTGCTTCTTCGTCTTTAATTTCTACATTATCGAATTTCATTGTTTCTCCACTTGGCATCCCATTACTGGGCAATATTGTTTTTAGATTTTTCCAAAGTTCTCTTGTGTTGTTTTTATTTCCATCTAATATCCTATTAAAACATTTTTTTTACCGGGTGTTAGAAAAGTATGGGAACGGTGGAAAATTTCGAACAGTTTGCATCAAATTGAAAAATAAAAAAATACTTGTCAAAAATTTTTCAAAAAACTATCTACTGATACCAAAATGACCTCCCCACCCACCACGCTGTGGGTGGGGCAAGGGGTAACTTTAAAATTTCAAATGAAAATCCCTATTTTTTATTGCGGAATCAGATTTTACGGCAAAAAATACGTAAATTTTATTCCAGACATTTTTTTCGATTCTTGCATGGTGTCGCTGTTATCGCAAAAAATGAAACGAAAACATTACTGTTTCAAGAGTAGCGTCTTGTGCCCATAAAAAATGTTCAATTCAAAAACTGAAAAACACGTATTTGTTATTTTTACGAAATCTATCCAATGACATTGGATTCGACTCTCCCACCCCTAGCTCAGTGGGTGGGGCGGGGGCAACTTTGAAATTTGTAATTAAAATCCCTATTTTTTTATAGCGGATTCGGATTCTACGGCCAAAAATACGTGAATTTTATATCGGGAGTTTTTTTGATTCTCGCAAGGTGTCGCTGCAATCACAAAAAATTGAGTGGAAACATGAATGTTTTGAACGCATACTTAAAAAAATACGAAAAGTAAAACTACTGATCTCAGAGTGAATGATTTCCCGAGCTGTTTTGAGAACAGTGATTTTACACGATCGTGCGGAAATTACAAGGACTATTAACATTCTGTAAATTTATTAGCAGCTAGTAATTGTCAATTTACATTTTTTACAGGGCAATAAAAACTCTATTTAAAAAAAAACTAACAGTGGTTCTACCTCTTAATTCAGCCACTTCAGACAAGTTCTTGATCCCAGCCAGTGAAGGCAAGGAAGTAACTCAGCCACTTAAGGCAAAGTGAAGATTTCGGCCAGTTGAGGCAATTAGTTTACAGCTTAACTGCTATACTAGCAGGTTTTAATTTCAAGATTATAGCAGGCGTTCAAAATGGTGCCCATTGACTTCTTGGCATTGTCCGAGATGAACGTAAAAATTTTCAATAGCACTTCTTATCATTTGAGGTGGTATTTCTGTAAAAATGTTCATTATGCGTTGCCTCAGCTATTCCAAATCACGAGGTTTAGTGAAATAAACCTTACCCTTCACGTAGCCCCAAACAAAATAATCAAGTGGCGCGAGGTCGGAAGATCTTGCTGGCCATTCAATAGTTCCTCTTCGACCTATTCATCGATTTTCGAAAGTACCATTCAAATAGTCTCTAACAATATCCCGATAGTGTGGAGGAGCCCCATCATGCTGGAACCAAACATTATCGAACTCATCACCAGCAATCTCTTGTATTGCGGGAACTATTTGATTTGTCAACATTCTCAGGTATTTTTCTCCATTCAAATTTCCATCTATGAAAAACGGTCCTATGATTCGATCCCTGAAAACTCCTGACCAAACATTTAATTTTTGTGGATACTGCGTGTGTGTTTCAAGCATCCAGTGAGGGTTTTGGTCACTCCAATATCTGAAATTATGGCGATTAACTTTTCCAGTGAGTTGAAAAGTTGCTTCATCTGAGAAGACAAGTAGAGATGACAAAAAATTTGGGTTTTGGTTACTCCTTCCCATCATTTATTCACTAAATTCAAGTCACCGATCAAAATCATCTTCATTTAACTCTTGGTGAAGGTGAATTTTGTAAGGATGAAATTTCCAAAGTATCAAATTCTTATGAACTGAAAATGCACTCATATCAAGCTGTTGACTGGCTTTTCTGATTGATAATCTTCGATTTTCAACAAATGCCTGGGTCACTTCCATTTGTCGGGCTTCCGATGTTTCAGATTTTGTTCTTCCAGATTTTGGGCGACTTTATTTGTCCTTGTGTCTAGGAATCGTTTGATGGTACGGGACACAGTAGATAAAATTCCCACTTGATCTACATGGAAAGTTTCGTTGAATAAAATCACAACTTCATCATAGGACCTTTCTTTATCGCCCCACCCTCGCATCATTAAAAGAGAAACTCTCTCTTTTTCTGTTAAAGTAGCCATTATGCAGAAAAAAACGCGAGAACTAATGAAAAATGAAATAACTTTTTTCCGTACAAAAGTGCGCCCCTGCCTCTACAAAAGTTGAAAGGAACTGAACGTTCTCGTAGAAATTTCACAAAACAAATACTGTTATTAAGAACAATTTAAAAAAAACATTCATAAAAACCAAGATATCACAGATACTGTTTTTTAAACTGAATGTTTTTTTGTCAACACGAGTAGCTAGAATTTGTAAATATTTACAAACTTATGGACGCTTAAGGTTTATTTCAATTTTGTGCGATTGCAGTGACACCTTGCGAGAATCGAAAAAAATGCCCAATATAAAATTCACGTATTTTTGGCCGTAGAATCCGAATCCGCTATAAAAAATAGGGATTTTCGTTACAAATTTCAAAGTTGCCCCCGCCCCACCCACTGGGTTAGGGGTAGAAGAGTCGTATCCAATGTCATTGGATAGATTTCGTAAAAATAACAAATACGTGTTTTTCAGTTTTTGAATTGGACTTTTTTTATGGGCACAAGACGCTACTCTTGAAACAGTAATGTTTTCTTTTCATTTTTTGCGATTACAGCGACACCATGGAAGAATAGAAAAAAAGGTCCGCAATAAAATTTACGTATTTTTGCCGTAGAATCCGATTCCCCAATAAAAAAATAGGGATTTCCATTTGAAATTTTAAAATTTCCCCTCGCCCCACCCCTGGTGGGTGGGGAGGTCATTTTGGTATCAGTAGATAGTTTTTTGAAAAATTTTTGACACGTATTTTTTTATTTTCCAATTTGATGTAAACTGTTCGAGATTTTCCACCGTTCCCATACATTTCTAACACCGGTATGTATAACACGCACACGCCCTAAACAAGCAAAATACACAAGTTACTTGGTACTTGATATTAATTATTAATAATCGTGTAATATTTATATCAAATTTAATAAGGTGTAATGAGCTTAAATCTATGACACCTTTAAGAAGGCGGTATTTCCGGAACGATGTTAAAGCCTCTTACATCACTATAATTTCCCATAAAACTTTTAATTTATTTTAATAGCTCCAAATAATTTATTCTACCTTGGCTAGATATAATATACTAAATCTTAAAGTAAATAATTAAATTAATTCGAGTAGATTTTACGAAGGGATATAAATTTTAGAGCCCCACGCAGGCAAAGCCTAAAGTAAATTTAATTTTCGATCAAAATTTAATTATAATGATACCCAGTAATGAATTTTATTACGCGTGTTAGATCTGTCGTATTTCAGCTAATGATATAAGGTAACAGTATTTCAATTATTTGATAAGTAAAAGTGTATTTTGTACGGTGTGAATTTCAAAATTAACGATCATTGAATCTATCGAACTACAGCAAATATTCAGAATAAGAGCACACAGATCTTTTAAGTTGTCGCGAAGGAAAGAATTTTTCTGATACACTAAAATACGTTCTAAAGAGTCTTATTTATTTATACTGCTCATAACTTGGTTTTTGGTTAGTTTAAAAATGGTGAAATATAGGTGGGGAAGAATTAATTTGGAAAGCTAAGCTAGAAGAAATCGGGAGACAATTTCGGACCAATTTGTATACAGTTTACAGTGTGGGTAATCGGTATAAAATGGCTTATAATGAAATTAAAAAGAATATAACAAATTACTGATACATAGTAGGTGAAATAAGTTTCATGAGAAGTTTCAAATTTCTAACATTAACACAAAATTGATGTGGGATATTTTAGATCAAATTAAGGGTAAAGATAACATCGAATAGGGATGTAGCTATAGAATGAAAAGAGCAAAATGGGTTGTGGCAATGATAAAGTGCTCACAAATCTGTTGAAATTTTGCCTTAATGAAATTCAATATAAGTAGATCCACTGTGTTATATAGCCAATTTCTCTCTCTAAATTATAGTGTTGCCCCAGAATGGCTGAAAAGAGGGTTTGGTTACCCCTACATGAAAAATGTGACCAAACAGTAATTAACAGCTTTAGGCCAACTAGTCTGTTATTGCTTTTCCACAACAATCTACTATCACTACTTCCACATCCAGATTTTGTATCCAAGTCTTATACACACTAAATCCCAATGTAATATTTTACTCCCTTTAATAATAGGCTGGGGGTGGCAATGGTAATGGTAGAGTAGGTGGTTAATGTCAAAAAATTTTTAGAGGTCCTTGGTACTCGTATACACACTAAATTCCAATTTAATTTTTTACTGCTTTTAATAATAGGGTGGGGGTGGTAGAGGGGGTGGCTAATGCTAGAATAAATTTTAGAGGCTCTTGGTTCTCGTACACACCAAATCCCAATTTAATTTTTACCCCCTTTAATAATAGGGTGGGAGTGGTAATGGGGTTGGTAGAGGAGGTGGTTAATGCCAAAAAAATTTTTGAGACGTTTCGTTCTTGTATACACACTAAATCACATTTTAATTTCTTTTACTTCCTTTTATAATAGTGTGGGGGTGGTATTGGGGGCGATAGTGGGAGGTGGCTAATGCCAAAAAAAAATTTGAGACCTTGACTTTTCATACATACCCTAAATTACAATTTACAATGGACTCTAATCTGCTTGCTATGCCTATTTACCATTTTTTACCACATTTACCCCCGAATCCTTCAACGGAATTAGATCAAATATAACCAGGTCCCAGATCTCGTTATAATACATAAGTGTACCAAATTTCAAGTCAATATCATAAACGGTTCCAGAGTCAACGTGCGTACAAAAAAAAAAGTTACAGACAGACAGACAGACAGACGGATTTTTTTTTCGCTCAAATTTTGATGTTTAAACCTATTGCAACAAAAAAAATATTTTTTACACTGGACGTGGAAGTAGAAGTTATATCGAATAAGATGGTGGACTATGGAAACAGGGTAAATATACAAAAAGTATTTATACTACAAAAGCATACTTTGAGGACTATATTAAAAATAAAACCGCTTAAAACATGTAGAGGAAAAGTTTTTTTTTATACATTTATTTAACGTTGGACTATTTCCGCTACTGAGGCCTAACACCGACGCCTGTAGACGAGCTACCCCCAACCAGGAATTTTGCCGAACCTCTTCCCTTAAGAAGAGTAGGGATCTTTTACTTGCCTAACATTTAATAGACAATGGACCGACGGCTTTACATCCCCTCCGAAGGATGGTATATCTCCTATACAACCCTCGCCTAAGGTTGTATAGCTTCCGCGCATACACTGATATACAAGCCGCTGGAAGATGTGTGAGGCGAGAACGCGGTTTCCGTTGGAATGGTCACCAATCCAAGTACTAACCGCGCCTGTCGTTGCTTTACATCGCATACCGAAGTATGTACATAGTAAAGACGCACCTACGCTCTCCCCCAGAGGAAAAGTTAAAAACATAAATTATTAATTTTTATGATATCTGCTTATAATAGTTCACCAGAAACGTCAATTAGAGCTATCCCATTCTTCATAACAGAAAGAATCATACACAATACAGGAATTCATGAATTATGCTTAACTCCGAAATTAATACTATTATCATTATTATTCGTTATTTTAGTCATTTAACAAATCATTGTATTTACTACAAGAGATCTCCATTACCTGAACAGTTGCAATATTGATTTTCAATTTCTTCACTTTCTTTCTGCCATAATTTTTTCAGCTTTTATGGTCATTGACACTATTGGTTAATTCTATAAATGAATCCGATCGGTTTTGGCACTGATTAAGTTATCTAATTTATATATTTTGTAGGTTTTAGAAAGGATTGACTAAGTAAGGAACAAACGAACCTTGTTAAATGGATTATTTAACGTCCACGTAGACTTTGGTTTAATTAAGTGGAGATCCGCACACTTGATTTTCCTTTAAATCTAATCTTTATGTTTTTAAAATACTAGTTCGCCTTGAAATATATGCTGCATGCTAGTTTATTACACTCCACTAAGAATGCATGGATTGATATATTTACAAACGGACATACTGTTGTAAAAATTGAAATTACCATTATACACAATAGTCCCGTGTGGAAATGCAAAGACTGTTAAAGTATTAGGAACGCAGCAAAAGACATTGCCCCCGTTTGTGAAGGTGAGGAATATAATGGTGACAATGGTTTACACCCCAATTTAGTGCAAACCACCCCTTTATGGAAAAAACCACCCCCTTTTTCGATTTTTAAAATCGGGATTTCAATAAATTGAGCAAAACTTATTGAAAATATAAATTTTTTGATCCCTCTCTCTCTCTCTCTCTCTCTCTCTGCCTGTCTCTCTCTTCAGTGTATAATATTCGCATTTCCGTCTCAAATAGGTGAGAGAGAAACTTGGTAGACATACGCAAAACAATAACCTGGGACCACATTAAGGGCCCGGACGGACAGCATCAGACGTAAATAATAAAGTCAAGCGCAACGCCACCTTTTTTAATGTTTATCTTCATAATTCTATCAAGAAGGCTGACCACAGACCTTAAAGAGGCACGTATCTTTGGCTTTGTTATTTTTTCATTTAACATTAAATAAATCAATTAATTTATAGTACAACTTCTACCAAAATTTTTTTAGAGCACTCTTATTTATCGTTTATCATCATCAAAACAGCAAGTATAATCGGTAGCTTTGATTTGTTCATAAGAGATCATCTCTGGCTACTACTAAAATAGCAAACACTAGCCAAAAATCGAAAAACCACATTTTTATCCTCGTCGCCCATCGTAAACACTTCGTTTTACAGAAGGGGAAACATAATTATAAGGTATCTACGACCTACACTGTATCCGTTATTTAAAATAGAAACAAGTCCACGTTATAATTTGTAACAATTAATAATACAAAAGATAAAGAACAAAGAGACCTTTAATAGGTACCTTAAAATAAAAACTTTTCGGCCCCAAACCATTTTTCGTGGGGTCCACAATTGAAAGTTCCGCCACTGCGTTTAGTTTTCTTCTTGTACTTTCTTTCGACAAAATTTTCAACAAGGTCAAAAATTCATAAATTCGTGACAAATTTTCAAAAACCAAAAATATATATTTATACAGGGTTACTGGTAATTCGATACATTCCTTTGGAGATGTGATGGGGCATGAGCTAAGGAGTAAATCTAGCCCTAACATACATTATGCAAAACTCAATAGTTTTTGAGATATTTAATTTTTTTTGTTTTTCTCAAAAAAGTAGATCTTAATTTCTTAAAAGTTAATTTCCGAAAAATCTACTTGACATTTTTAAATTTTTTTTTACTGGATTACTTGTCCAATATTATAGATATCCGTTTGGAATGAAAAATATCCGGAAACATTTCGATCATGTGAACATTTAAAATAAAAACTTGTAAAAAACTTTTTTTTAAAATCAGTTATGAAATTTACCTATTAGGTTTTTTCAAAAAAATATTACTGTAGCACGCGTACAAATTCTTATAAAAACTTCCTTATTTCAATAGCTATCTAACTAGGTAGAAATGTTTAATGTACCGTTGATAGTTCTAATAAAAAATTAGTAAAGATAATTCTGGTGGCGGAATTTATTAAACGACTAATCGTTCATTTTCATTTAAGTCAGTCAGTCCTTGACTTTGAGGTTTGTGCATATATGTCATTAACTGACATTCTTATCTCCGTGTCCCTTAAGTTTGTTGGTCTTGTTAAATTAGTTATCGAAGATTTTGATTTTGCTCGTAGTTGTTGTTATTGTATTTTCTGTGCCAACGCAGAATACGCTGATATCTTGTTTGTCTATGGATACTGTGGCGGCAACGCTGCTGAAGCTCGCCGAGAATATGGTCATTGGTACCCTAACCGCCGCTTACCAAATGCACGTGTATTCAGTACGGCATATCGAAATATCGCTGAAACTGGCTCCGTGAAATGTAGAAGAAGTGACGCTGGTGCTCCTCCCGTTTATGAACCAGATGATGAGGAAGAAATATTGAGGTGTTTTGAGGAAGACCCAACTATTTCAACTAATAAAGTCGCAAGACTAACCGGAGCGTCACAATGGAAAGTTTGGTCTACGATACGTAGAGTTTGATGTCATCCTTACCAGTATACTCCTGTCCAAGGCTTGGAGGAAGGTGATCCTGGAAGGAGAGTGGAATTCTGCCGCTTTATGTTACATTCAGATGCAGAAAGTGCAAATTTTTTAACAAGTATTTTATGGACAGACGAGTCGAAATTTAATCGCGAGGGTATAACAAATTTCCACAACCTACATTATTGGGCAGAGGAAAATCCCAAGTTAACACGTGAAACTAGTTTCCAAATGAAGTTTTCTATTAATGTGTGGATGGGAGTCATTGGCCACTATTTAATAGGGCCACATTTTTTTCCTCATTTTTTAAGAAATGATCTGGCGGTGATTTTAGAAGATGTTCCTCTCGCCGTCAGACAGCGAATGATGTTTCAGAACGACGGTTGTCCAGCACATTATCGGCTGACAGTACGACAGTTACTTGATCAACGTTTCCCTAACCGTTGGATTGGAAGAGCGGGCCCAATACCTTGGCCAGCGCGAAGCCCTGACTTAACACCCCTTGATTATTACGTATAGGGTCATATGAAAGAGATGGTCTATGCCACACCAGTCAATACTATAGAAAACTTTAGACAAAAGATAGTCGATGCTGCGCAACACATAAGGCATAATCTGACAACCAGAGTAACAAGGACGGAAATAAGAAGACGCTGCCGTGTCTGTATACGGCATAGGGGCTCCCATTTTGAGCAAGACATATAAAAAATAAAGTACAACTTTGAAATTAATGAAGAATTAAACTCTACTTTTAAAATGTTTTTTACTGTTTATCTAGAAATAAAATTCGTACTACTTGTGTTATTTTTACTAGTATTTTCTTAGAACTAATAAGGGTACATTGAACATTTTACCTTGTTAGATAGCTATTGAAATAAGGCAGTTTTTATAATAATTTATACGCGTGTTACGTTAATATTTTTGTGAAGAAACCTAATAGGTAAATTTCATAGCTGATTTAAAAAAAAAATTTTAAGTTTTTATTTCAGATGTTCACATGATCGAAATGTTTCCAGATATTTTTCATTCCAAACGGATATCTATAATATTGGACAAGTAATCCAGTAAAAAAAAATTTAAAAATGTCAAATAGATTTTTCGAAAATTAACTTTTAGGACATAAGGTCTACTTTTTGAGAAAAACAAAAAAATTAAATATCTCAAAAACTATTGAGTTTTGCATAATATATGTTAGGGCTAAATTTACTTCTTAGATCATGCCCCATCACATCTCCAAAGGAAAGGAATGTATCGAATTACCAGTAATCCTGTATATACGGTACTAGATAACAGTCATGAGATATTCATAATGCAACGTGAATTGAAAATTACCAAGCACGTTGTCTGCTAGATATGCGGCGCATGCGCAAATAAGATTATGAGAAAACGAAATTTCCGTTGCAAATATGCTATAATCATCGAGTACAGGAGCTAGTCATATGCAATGTTTGACGTTAGAAATGTGAGAGAAGAGGCTAAAAAATTAAAAATAAAATATCTTCATGCCAAAATAAGAATTAATGAACTCGGAGGAGCATAAAAAATTGTTATTTGCAAAAAACTTCTACAATGTAGGGATTTTCGAATTTTCTTACTGACATATTCCAATTTTTTCAGTGACATAATTTTCGCACACAATAGTTTTGAGTAAAACATAAAATAAATATAAATTATATATTCGGTTGATAAAAATGAAAGTAGGAATAGGCATTCGAATATTGAATATTTTGTAAAAGAAATAAGATTTTAACACAGATAAATAGAATAAAACATATATACGTATACATAAATACATAAACATGTATATTTTTGAAGATTTTTCATGAATTTGTGAATTTTCAACTTCTGCCCTTGCTGTAACCAAAAAATAAAAGATTTTCGAGCCATGGTTCCATTTGAACTTTTCATCAGGTCGTTAAGTACACACATTCGCGCCTTGAAGTGCAAGGGATATGTATGTTTATAAATAATACTTAACGCCGTCTGCCCCAGATTTAATAAGATGCTAAGTACTATTATATATCCCTTGCCCTTCAAGATACTTTCGAAGCGTCGACGGGCGCAAACGTGTCTTGAAGGGCAAGGGATATATAATATTATTTAGCACCTTATTAAATCTGGGGCAGATGGCGTTAAAGCATTATTTATAAACATAAATCAAGACACGTTCGCGGCCGGTCGACGTTTCGAAATCCGCGTCGTTTAGTATTTCTGTTTTTCTATAGAATGACCCATACCGCTTTCACAAGGAATATTAACTTAACATTGAAGTGAAGGGTTTATTGTTCTATAAAGGTCATAGTGTGATCTTAATAAGGAAAAAGACGATATACAAGTGTTGTTGGTGTATAAATTAGTGTATGAAAAAGTGCGTGTCATAAGGAAAATTTTCAAAAATTTTTTTGGAGAAACGATTCGTATGCACGCAAAACTAATTTCGGATTCGTATTCTACGACCCCAAAATAAGGTATCCTGAAAAAAATCACGCAAAAATTCGAGGTTTCCGTTCTCCTTTAGTATTACCATCCAATTTTCATTAACAAAAAGTTTATTTTTCTTCTAAATTGGAAAAAAAATCGCTCTTTAAATTATTATTTGAAACAGACGTACTGCTTCTTGAACCTATATTAAGACGAAGAAGAGCTTTGAATTAAAATTTTAAATTAAAAATGAAATAATATACCATTGACATTATCATTCAAGGCGAAAGGAATTCTAATATTAAATACAAATACAATTTTCTTTAAGAAACATGCAATTAAATTTTCAAACAGAAATTAAAATTTAAAATATTCTATATCTATTCTTATATTTGCAACAGAAACTAGAGTTTTGTATTAATGATGAGTTAAATTTCCATTCCGATTGGAAATTTTGCAGTGACTTTTATATTTTTATGACAATTTCATATTTATTGTACTTGAGTTTCCATGATATTCAAGCGAATTATTAATAAACTTATTTGACTTATTTCGATTTATCTCGAAAGCCACTGGTTTTAGTAAAAAAAAGTGTATACTACAAAAAGTACTTAGAATTAAATAAACTTTAATAATATTATACTTTCAAAGTTTCAGTCATCAAAAACTTTCTTTCCGGCGTCGCGACGTCGCGGACGCCACTGTCATTGACAACATTTGAACAATAAAAGAAAACCCACCAAAAATATGTAACGACTGGCCTTTATAGAAATTGAATACCTCTTTTCGCCATTACGGAAACTGCCTGGGGAATTTTATGTGAATCACCCTGTATAATGAATAACCCTGTACCTATCTCATGGGTACTGATTAAAATTATAGTCTATAGGCTGCCTCAATGTCTAATAAAAACCAGAACGGCTTGTCATAATACTCTTCTGTAGTAAAATCGATTAATACACATAATAAATAAATGCACCAATTGTCACGATCAAGCTATATGAACAAATATTATTTAAAGAATATATATTAGCTTTAAATGTTAATTACTCACCGTATTCTAAAAAACACTCATAACCTCCGGAGTCGGTTCTTTTCCAGCCAGCATACATTAAACAATACAAAAACACCAAAAGTCATTTAATTAAGAATTGTGCTACGAGTACTAAGGACGCACTACTGTTTGGCATCATAGCGGTTGATTTATTTTATTTAATAAAGTTTATAGCGCTAAGTTTGGTATAAAAACAGCTTTAAAGCGAAAAGTCTACAGACATGTTCGCGCCTGATTTTAAACTGATTTGTCGGAAGACTAAATTAGAATTTCATTTATGTTAAAGAGGTGCGAGGCTTGTATTTATTCATAGGCTCCCTGCAGGGGTTTGGAGTGTGGTATTTATCGCTTAGGTTACTATCAAAGTAAACTTTGTTTAGCTTTGATGCTATATATAGAGCATTTAAAAATTTTACAAACAAGGTCTTGTCCACTGCCCAGCTCTAAAGAATAGTACTATATATTATAATAAAATTTATTCGCATTATACAGTGTCTGCCAGAAAGTCTGCACAATATGGAAAAAAAAATTTTGTTGTTTTTTAAAACGGGTTTCATAATTTGTTTCAGCATGACTAATAACCAAAAAATTGCCAAAAATATTTTGTCATGTCACAACTATGACACCTCCAAAATGTCATTAGAAATTTATATATATATATATATATATATATATATATATATATATATATATATATATATAGTTTGAGCAAGGTATTTCGTATACACCGTGGGAATCATTAGGTATTTGGTCTTTTGGGGTTCTGATTAAATTGGAAATTGTTTGGTGTGTTGTGAATATGGTTTTTATGTTATTGGATTTCAAGTCTTTTGAAATTTTGTCTGTGGCACCTTTGATGTAGGATAGGAAGGCTTTTAGCTGAGAAGGAGTTTCTGTCTGTTGAATTTGGGAAGGCTTTTGTGCTTTGTGTATGGATCGCGTTATATGTCCTTTGTCATAACTATTTTGTAGAAGTGCTTCTTCTAATGTTTGTAGTTCGGATTGTCTGTTAGTCTGAGGGATCTGGTTACAAGAGTGTTGACAACGGAATTTATTTTTGATGGATAGTGATGTGATTTTGAATTGAGGTAACGGTTGGTGTGGGTTGGTTTTCTATACACAGAGTAGGAGAATTGATTATTGTTTTGTTTTGTAATAAGGACGTCTTGGAAAGGGAGGAAACAATTGTTTTCTATTTTAATAGTGAACTGTATCTGAGGGTGACTGTATATGAAATACCTTGCTCAAACTGTCCCCAAACCTACACTGGACAAACCAATAGAAGGATTAACAATAGAACATATGAACATCGTCTTGCAGTTAGAAAATCCGATCCGACATCATCACTTGCCCAACACCGCCTCCTAATAGGGCATAATATAGACTTCAATGATACCAAAACCATAGCACTCTCATTTTTCCAGAAACCGCGAATCATCCGCGAAGCAATTGAGATTGAAAAACGTCCCAATTTTCTAAACAAAAGGGATGACGGTCATTCTTCCAGTCGTTTGGAAATCATTGATCTCCACACTAGCCCCATAATCTTCATCCACACCTCATAATCCTGATAGCAGCCGTTCTGCTCTGGTGCCTCCATCAACATACCCTCAACCCCCCACCACTCTCCCACCCACAGACAGCTTTCGTATAAATAACAGTTCGTTAGATAGTGCCAGCGAGTTCGCTCTAAGGAGTAGGTAGATTGAGGTCTTAGAGACGGATCGTGGTGAGATCTGGTGTGTAGGCAGATTGAGGCCTCAGATTCGAACCAGTTTCTTTAACAATTTTTTCTTGACCCCTTGTTTTCACCATATAACTGCCATCGTTTCTGCCATTTACTTTTATTTTTTTGTTTAATTTCATGATATGTATCGCTGGGGTTAAGTTGCCTCGTCGCTGAATATCGTTGAATCGGCTTCTAGTACGAAAGTTTGTTCCCGACCAACTTCTAGAATATAGGATCCGCATGATGTATTTTCCAGATTTTTCGAGCCGTCATATCAGTATATACGATGGTTGGCTAATCATTTTTAACATAGTTCTCAATAAAATATCGCGGAGATGGAAAGAAATCATAATTAGGTATTGTAATATCTGGGGCCCAATTTAAGTTCGTTATCTCTAATCTAATATACTTTTTACTGGGGTATTATAGAATCGGATGAATCCAGAATTGTGACATGTTATATATGCACTGGCCGAAGGAGGGGGGGGAGTTTTTCCTTCAAAAGTAATCCGCTGTTAAATCAGCTGTTGCTATTTTGTCTATTAAATTGTAAATATGGTTAGAGAACTATTTTGTTTAACGATGTATTTAGTTGATAAGTATTCTCTTCTGAGTTCTAACGAGAGTTCCAAGCATTCTACCAAGGTAGCTTCATTTGGTGTAGATCTTATGAGGCCTGAAACAATTTTAAGCGCTTCATACTGAATTTTATATATTTTCATTAACCTCGAATTGCTAGCTGCACCGTGCTGTACAGGATTGAGCCATAATCCATAATGGAGCGAATATAGGCTCTATAGAAAAACATCGCGACAGCTTGATCTGCGCCCCAAGAGCTTTTGCACAGCATTTACAGAAAATTTCCCGCAACGGTTTATTGCATAGTCAATTTGGAGACCCCATAGCAGCTTTCTGTCTAGATGGAGACCTAGGTACTTAATCGTTGTAAAAACTGGGATATCCTCACCACATAACACAATAGAGTTGTACCTTATCACTCTTTTGCTTGTGAAGAAAACCACGGCACATTTTTCATACGATATTGTGAAGCCATTTGCGTAGGTCCATGAGTCAGGATTGTACATTTATTATTACATACACATATATTTAATACATAATTGTAGATTATTTATTAAATAAAGTAATCATAAATTTCTTATTACTTTCAAGTCTTAAGTAAATATGGTTAAACAATTTTGCCTTCTTGGCTGGGCAAGATTCTGAGTAACTTTTTAGCAACCAAGTGGCGCCCTCTTTTAATTCACACTCCGAACTCATAGCCCTCTGTTCTCACACAAAAAACAGCTGTCGTACGCAACAGGAACAATTTTATACAATTAGGTATAAAGTTGGTTATAATGGCAGACTAATTGGCCCTTATTTTTTGCGGCATAATCTAAATTCGGAAAGATATTTGAATTTTCTTATGAATTAAATTATTGAAGTAATTGTCGACATGTCGTTGGAGCAAAGAGGTGTGCAATGGTTTCAACAAGAAGGCGTTTCAACTCACAGTACTATTAATGTAAGAAATTATCTGGGAAAATTGCTCAGATGCAAATGGATTGGAAGATATTTACAATACCGATGGCCAGCAAGATCCACGGACATAACGCCCCTAGATTTCTTTTTATGGGGTTACTTGAAAATTAAAGTTTACTATGGAAGACCCTTCCAAGATATCTATCATTTAGAAAACACCATCAGATCAGGGATATCTGTCTTGAAATATTCCCAAGAATTTTGAGAAATATAACTAAAGAATTTTGCAATAGGACAATAATAGGTATGGAAAGAGAAAGAAGACATACAGAAATATAGTTTTAATTTAAGAGAATATTGTTTGTAAACATGGTTTAAAGTTATGAAATAAATAAATATTATTCACATTTAAGGTTATTCAAGTAGATTTTAATAAAAATTTTGAGTTTTACTTACGTGATCTAAATTTGATTTAAATGAACAATCATTTTTTTAAATATTTAAGCCCATTATCGTGAAAAACCCCACAGTAAGGGTTCAGAATTACTGAAAATAGTCCACGATTGTCCTGTTGTTTTTTGTAAAAATGTTTTTTTGCGTTGGCGGACAAAGCGGGATATACCGCTCTTAGTTTAGGGACAAGACGGTGTATGCCGTCCAAGTCCAACTTTTCTTACGGCTGTGGATTCAAAGCGGTGAATGAAAACATAAAATTTTGTAAAATGTCCTTGTATACCTTACATGTAACCTCAAAATCATTGTTTACATGTGCATTTTTTAGCATTGTGTATTCTACAGGGTCAAATAAAATTCCACTAAATTAGAAGAATGTTCAGCATGGACTCTCTTTATTATTGTCCCGTATTCCATTACAATATGTCTAGGAGGAGATTTGAACAATTACTGAGATGTTTCAGTTGTGCTTATGGTCAAGCTGTAGATCCTAGTGATAAATTAAACAAAATTAGCCCTTTATTGAATAGACTACTTCTCAACTTTAGACTCACTTATTTCCCTTCGGAAGATTTATCACTTGACGAATCACTTTTACTTTTTCGTGGGCGTCTAAGTTTTAGGCAGTACATAAATGGCAAACGAGCTAGGTATAGAATAAAATTTTATTCTTTATGTACGACAGATGGCTATGTTCTAAATTTGCAAATTTATTCGGAAAATAAAAAGCTACGGGACTGTCGAAACTCGAAATATTATTAACTTCACTAATGGAGCCCTATTTGGATCGCAGCCACCATATCTTTTTTATATCGGTGTAGGGTTATCTAAGAAACTTCTGAAGAGAAAGACTCACACAACCGGTACCCTACATTCAAAGAGGTGAGACAATCTAGAGGCAGTGGCAACATTGAAACTAAAAAAGGAGGAACGCAAGTGGAAATATATACGTGTCCAAATGAAAAGACAAACGAGACGTCCTTTGTATTACGACGAAATACCATCCCAAACTTATTCCAGTAAAAAATCAATTCGGGCAGGAAAAAGTCAAGCCAGAAGAGATATCAAAATACAATGACAGTATGTCAGGAGTCGATCATAATGATCAGATGGTCGGCTACTATTCTTCACCCCGGAAAAGTCATGTTTCATCTTTTAGATGTAGCTATTTGGAATTATTTTTATATAAAAAGAAAATTCAACACTAAGCTGATTTTGCTTCAATTTTGTGAAGAGTTATTCAAAGATTTTCTTGGAATACCCAACAACTTGAATGATGGTAGATAATTGGTAAAGTCAGGAGCATTGCATGGAGGTAAAAGTTCAAGGATTGAATTAGACAATTTAGATGTGAATAATGGAGAAAATCATGAACAAAATATGCACTTCCCAGACAAGATTCCTAATCCAAAGGTTCCCAACAAAACTCATCATATGAGATACAAGCAATGTGATAAGAATGGTAGACGAAAAAAAACCAAATAATTGTGCAAGACATGCCCTAACAAACCGGCACTCTGCATACCACAAAAAATAGTTTTCAGGTTTTGTATTTTCATATTTTTGTATTCTGAGTTCAATAGATACCTAAGTTTTATGACACGATTTACTGATTCTCACTTGACGGCATTTCACTCGATGTCCGAGTTCATAAAAAAACTTATAGGGACAAGACGGAAATTGCCGCTATATCTTTTTATGCAAAAAAAATCGTTGTTTTATCATATGGTCGTCACATTTTGTTATATGCATGCCAAATCTAAACAATTAAAAAATGAAAGTTGGTGTGTTTTTCAAATCCCCCAATGTTGGTTTCTATCCGCGAATATGTTACGTTACATTTAAAAAAGAAATGTAACATTGACGTATTGCTTGCATTGAAATATTTCAAATTAACTCAACTGTAAACAAAAAATACACAGAAGAAATTAAATGTTACATATTCTTTTTTTTAAATGAAAAGCAAAAACATTTCAATTTTCAAACCAAACTTCACATTTAGATTCTTAATGTATAGTTGAAGTAATCATTTCCCGGCACATAAAAATTGCAACAAGAACTTTACGACCTCATTAAAATACCGTCACTCTTTGTGCTGTCTCGACCGCAATTGACTCGCGTACCTTTATAGGTTTTTAATGTGCGTCTGGTCGCTTAATGACAGGCATGCCGCATGGCTCGCGGCAATAATAATTATGTCGTAAAGTTTTTGTTGCGTTTTTTGAGTGCAGGGAATTCCTTACTTGAACTATACTTACAGACAACTTTTCCTTGTGGTACTTTTCCATATTTTGTTAAATAAGGGCATTTCATGCCATTTTAAAATTTCTAATTATATTTTGGAGGTGTCATAGTTGCGACATGACATGACAAATATTTTTGTCAATTTTGTGGTTATTAAGCATGCTAAAACTAATTCTGAAACTCGTTAAAAAATAAAAATAAGTGCCAACAAAAATTACACAAAATAACTCCTGGGGCAAATGGCCCTGCATGCTCAGATACGGCCTTCTGGTTTCTCGACGTGTTTGGTGTCTCATAATTTTTTTGACATGATGTTATTATACGTATCGAAAAGGTGCAATAACTTTTGACGCACTAGTCACTTTTTGGAAAAATATTTATTTCATAATCAGTAGATCAAATTACATAAGAATCGATAGGAACATTTTTTTCCCCTTCGAATTTCTACCAAAAACAGTAAATAATTTACATCAGTTCGATTATACTACTGAAAGAAAACGTATAAACAATAATTTTTAAAAATGTTTTGGTTTCATTGACTTTTGATGAAATTCTCCTTGCCACCAAATTATATAACTTAATTAAAAACATATATTGCTTAAAAATATGAAACTATTTGTTTTGTAAATACATACCCCACAAAGTCGTGTGTGGCAATCACAATTCTGACAACCGAAGCAGGTTTAGCTATTCTACTGATGAAGAGCGCAGTGTACCAATCAATAATATAGTACTTTTAGATAACTTATCATGGGTTAATTAGCAAATGTAATTTTAAAATAAAACGTTGAAATATTAGTAATCACTTCAGAATACATAAATATAGCTCCGGAAAAGATAACCAAATGATTAACAATTACAGGTAAGTACGATACTAATCGCGACACTGGGAATGAATCATAGTATCCTCCTAGAATTCCAAAGGCATATGCTGTTCTGAGTTACATTTATCAGAATACCGAAATTTTTATGAAATTATCCTAATTTATACCTTTGTAGCCACATGTGGCAACAGTACATTTATTATTGTTTTTCTGTCTTCTTTATTAATGATTTCCCCAGAAAGTACATTCTTGAAAAAGTCAATGAATGACGTCAAATTAAATAATGGTTTTACATAATTCTATTAATTAGTCTGGATACTTATACCAAAAACGCATTTATTTAAAATCTACTCGGTAAAATACCATTATTATTTAAGATTTCGAGGAATATTACCTTAAACCTGTAACCAATTTACAAATAAAAAGATTTCTTAAATAAAAGGATAATTTACTGATTCTTGATCCAATTTAGGTTAATTAAATTTTTTGGCATATAATATAGTCCAATATAAATATGTAACGAATGCTTATAGTTGGAGAATAAAGAAACACTGCTGGGTATTTTCTGTGACTTGTCCAAGGCATTTGATTGTGTTGATCATCAAATATTACTTAAAAAAATAGAATATTATGGCATACAAGATAGTGTAAACAACTGGTTAAAATCATATTTGCACGAATGACAGATGTGCGTTGCATTAACCAAGACAAATAATAACGTAACAAAAACATTTTATTCTGATTTTGCTGCAGTTGGGGGTGGGGTTCCACAAGGATCTATTCACAGTCCAAGATTATTCTTGATACATATCAATAACATAGTAGCAAATTTCCCAGAAGTAAAATTTTCAATATTTGCAGATAATACTAGCATAATAATACATGACAAAGAAGAAAATAATTTAATAAATAAAACACAAACTTTATTACAGTCCATATCAGATTGGTTTCTTGCAAATAAACTTACACTCAATTGCAATAAAACAAGTAACGAAAGTTTCCAGTTACAGGGCGAAACAGATATTATCCTTAAATTGACTAATGAAAAGATATAACCGGCTAGCTTTTCTAAATTCCTCGGAATCTACATTGACTCACAACTGACCTGGTCGGTATAACTAACTTGAAAGCGAAATTAAGCAAAGTTATATATGCCATATTAACTATTTTTTAAAAATGTTGATTTTGACTTAGCAAAAATAGTGTACTTCGCCTACTTTCAGAGTTTGCTAAAATATGGAATTGAATTTTGGGGTGGGGATAGCAATTCCGAGCATCTATTTTTGGTACAAAAAAGCAATTAGAGTATTATGTGCTTTATCCCCTAGAGAGTCTTGTAGAAATAATTTTAAAAGGATAAAAATATTTACCTTAACAAGTTTATATATTTACAGACTCTGTGTTTTAATTCACAAAAATGAAAATTCTCTAAATACACCAAGTAACATTCATAATTACCCGAGAAGACATCGAGATTACTTGCTACCAATTACACCAGAATTAGAAAGGGTCCCTTCTACTTTGGAATAAAAATGTACAATAAACTCTCTGCACACCTAAAATCATTGAACTGCAAAGCTTTTAAACGCAAAATAAAAATATTTTTCCATGAACATGTATTCTACAACTTAAATATTTTACAGCTCTACTTTAAAATTGGATGAGATTACAAATTCAATTCAATTCAAATGGTCTTTATTAATATTAAATTGGTGGCGGATTGCAGGATCGGGCGGAACAGGCGTGGGTGGGCGGAAACAACTAAACTTAACCTAAACTCCTTTTTACAAAAATAAAATAAAAATAGGTATTAACTTTTAACAAAAATGCTTGAAAAACAAACTTAACGAAACTTATAACTAGACTAATTTTTATAATACTCGCGCACAAAAACACTGTTAATTTTTTGTATCTGAACGCAGGCACCACAAATTAAACAAGGTGCCTTCCGCGAGACACAGGGCTGGCCTAAACTTTGATTTCAAAAATTTTGATTTTGAAAGGTTTTGATTTTTTTTAAAGGTTAATGATGTGAAATGGATTTAGAAACAGACATGTACAAAAAGAAACGAAGAAGAAACAAACACAACAAAAATACACAAATAGAAAGGAAGAGGGAGACAGGAAAGGTTTAAAGATGAGCGAAAGGTATGAAATACTAGTGAAAGAAGGGTAGGATTAGTGAAAGGTATAGTTGGTGAAACTTGGCTATAGTGGTTGCCGGAAAATCGGTAACGTCTGGTACGGTAAGGGGTGTTTGATCCGAAATGGGGCATTATGCTGTCTAATTTGCATTATGTGTGTTGTTAGCAGACTATCGCCCAGTTTGAATGAGTAGAAGTTTTGAGAGATGTGCTGGACGTAGCGCGCTATCGAGGTTATGTCGTTGCAGCGTGCGTATAGGTCTCCGAGGGAGGTGTATCTTCCTGGATTCGATATGAGATTACCACAAACTTTTAAAATTTATTGTTCTCTAAACAATATGTTAAAAGTGCTTGAAACACGTATCATGCGTGCTTATGTTTGTGTATGTATGTATAGAGGAGTATATATGTATGGATATGTATACATGTGTATATAACAATATATATGTATGCGTGTCTAAACATACTATATATAGCTATAATATAAGGATTATTCTCATTAGCGTATTAAATATGTATAATTAATGATGTTACCAAAACTATGTCTTCTATGTCTTTCCCTACACCTTTAGGTAGGTGTCTTTATTATTATATTATAGATTAAGTTTATTCCATAATTTATTGTACATATTGTAATAATGGTAGGAAATAAATGTTTATTTACTTACTTATAATATGTCCAATGCCAACTTGATATCAGGCAAGCTCGTTGCCACATTGCATTGGTAATGGAATAACAAGTAGATCATTTTTGATCGATATCCTTACAAGGCAATTGAGACTGTAATCGCATTCTAATCAATGGGTAAAAGATGTATGTATGGGTATATATATGTAGTAAAATTTTAACAGACTAACCATATGTTTGTAGTACAATGCATAAAAAATTTTGGGCAGTAACCCGTTTTCTAAAACTTAATATGCCATCGATTTTTAACTTAAAGGAAAAATTTATTGTTATAAAATTATTGAAAAAAACGATAGTCTCTATTATTCCCGTTATTTGAACCATTGATATCACTTTTTTTTAATTAGGGTATTATGCAAAATGCAGCTAACTTCACTAATATTAAATTTCAAATGAATCCCTTTTCTCTATAATATTTGTGCACATTTAAGTTTTTATTTACGTGGTCTATTCGAATAATAATTTTCATACATTCCGTACTACATGCCTCTGCAATCGAACACGGAGCATTGTTCTCCTATATAAAATAGCTAATATATATTACTAAAATACTCGCTCGATGCAACATTTTTCTCTACAGAATTTCAAAACCATTGCCTTCTTTATTGTTTCTTGGGGGACACAAAAAAAGTGAGGTGAATTTATGTTCGATTTTCTTTTTAAATAATAAATATAATAATAATAAATACTACATATAATAGACAACCCCCAAATCTAAATGTAAGACTGTCTCAAGTGTGTTACACTTATTTAATGTCGGCCTATTTCCGCGACTGAGACTTATCACCGATGAGTGGTGATAGGCCTTCCAAAGGATGGTATATCCACCACGCAATCCTCGCCTAAAATTGCATAACTTTCGCGTATATTCTGTGCAAGGGGGTTATATTTATGAAAAACTTAGACATATGCATTATGCACTACCGACTAATGCCGCTAGTGTAGATACTGGGGATTGATTCCTGTATATGTGAATCTCCTGACCGCTGTGCTACTGTTAAAGAACACACCAAAACCCTCGATGAACTTTTCGAAACTGTACCAAAATCCGACCGAAAAATAAAAAGCGTGCTTTACGTAAAAATGCCGTTGGAAGAGGTTTTTATACATTCAATCACATTTTCACTTTAGGGAGCGTTTTTAGACCAAAATCTTAGAGACTCATCAAGGAGTGTAATTTTAGAAAGTGTAGTAAATGTCGCTGCACGGGGACGTAATGTCGCCCCGACCACGAAATTTAGAAAGTATAACGAAAACCGAATTTAGGAAATTTTGAAAATAAAACCTCTTTTACGAATTCACGTTGTGCAGCATTGCAACTCATGCGGTGCTCATGTTAAATATGAGGACACGTTATCCAGTCTCTAGTCAAAGTATTTCGAGAGTCGAGAATAGCCCTTAGCGTCGAGGGTGCCCTGTCATTATCTAGCAGTCGATTTTGACGGGAAAATGATGGGTTTTAAGCGGATTTGCCCTAAACCGGTTCCTCAGTGATTCGGTGTCAGAAAAGTATAGTTACCATGTACTCAGAACGTGCATGGGACCGCCTTGCCTGAATGTATGAATCTATAATTGCAGAATATAATTCAAAGTTGTTGCGATTCAAGCATTTTTAAGCTCCGAGGAGCGACCAAAATTGGTTTTGAACTCTTGAAAATACGTCAATAGACAGGCAAGCAAAAGCCCACCAAAAAATATAAACATTGAACTTTTTACTGAATCTTTTTGTGTAATCGTTAGCTAAAAACTAATCATTGGATGGTAGTTGGTACATTATGAGTCGTTCTGTTCCTCACTATATGTTGTACATAGGCCAGACTATAGTTTGTCGATACATTTTTCTTGAACTTTTTGTAAAAACATAATTTTTTAAAAGATTTAATATATATTTTTTAACTTTATATTGTCTTTTTCTTGTGTTTCAAAATTCCTTTTCAGGTTTAAATTTAAGAAAGTGTTAATATTTACTGTGTTAGTATTACGACGTCCAATTGGTACCATCAGTGAAGCAGTTAAACAAAAACGAAACAGTAAGTATAGATTTTGTATTATTCTCTGTCTGAAACAGTCGATTTAAGCCCTTGTTTGTGAACGTTTAATATCCATTTTGGAAAAGATAATAAAAGTCCTTCAGACGTGTAAAGATGGATCGTTCACACTACCGCAGATAAACAATATGGATACAAATATATTAATTTTTATTTTTGCAACACGTTACCCAAAAATATAAAATTGAAGAACATTACAAGTTGTGTATTTTTCATAATAATAAATAGTGGGCATTTATATGCTCATAAGACGCCTTTAAAATATCGCGTACGCCTATGGTCTATTAACAAATAAAACATGTTATTCATACCAATAACAAATCGCCAGGCGTATTACTGAGTGTAAACATTTCAGATTTCAATTTAGTAAATCAGATATTAATATTAACATTTATACTAGATTTTAATTTATAATTTACCTGGGTCGTAGGTTATTTTTAGATTTTATTTCTAGCGGTGGTTGCGGGTGGTCTTGGATAATTAAAAATAACAAACTTTGAGTGAATAAACAGTGGATTAGTAAGTCATTTGAAGATATTTGGAAACTACCGTCAAATCACACCAGACGCAGACGTCTAGTAGGTGAATGTGACACATGTTCTGGTTTTCGTCAAAACTTTTTAAAGTTTGCTTTTCATTAGACATTTATTTACTTGTAGTGAGAAATATTTTCTTTATTTCATTCCAATCCTATATTTTTTTAAGAGCATTTTGCTTTGGAATGATTTTATGCACACATTTGAATCAGTATATTAAATAAAATTGCTAAAACTATATACCTTTAATTTCTTAAATACATCAGTTTATTTATTAGCAAGCCCTGTTTTTTTGTTAGTGGTGGAAATTAATAAATTAAAGTTCATCCAAGTCTGTCGGATATGTTGCTACCTCTGGAGTGCCACAAGGGCCGGTTCTTGTGTAACCTTTCATTTTTACCGTGTGCAAATTTACAGTAATTTTATTAAAATATAACAAATAAACCGAACCTCTACTGCTAACCGTCTTTACATTCGGAGAAACAGTTCCTTGTTGAATTACTCGTGCGCAGCCCTAAGAATTTGAATGGTGCATTTTTATTCTATTCCCTCATTGGTCATATTTGATGTAAGTGAGGACGGTAGCTTAGTAGGTTAGAGCGTCTAGCTTTCTCTCTGTGCATACCTAGCGAAGTGGGTTCGAGCCCCACCTACTGCGAAGTAATTTTCAAATATAAATTATCCCCGAGAAATGGTTCGGATCCCACTATAACCTGTAGGGCCCCGTCTCCTTCACTCATACAAATCTAGGTCTCGTAGACTTAAGAGGGTTACTCATGTAACTTGGAAGGCGGTTAATAAACTTTGGATATATCAATAGCAATAGTTTCCATTCTGAAAATTTCTCGTGGGATTCAGTAGAAGCCTGCAAACTGTGAGGGACACTTTTTGTAAGAATGAAATTCAGTTAATTCCAGCCCATATCGACTTGTGTTTAGATGCCTTGTAAATTTTCATATTTTTGCGTAGCAGACTCAATAAATACTTCAGGTCTAATGTTCATTGAAACTATTCGTCGTATTTTAAGATATAGAATCAGCTGCTAATCAATAACTTTACTAATATTTTACTTCATAGATATAATGAATTAAATACTCCCCAACTTTGTTTAAGTGAAATATTTTTGTTATATGGAGATTCCTGTAAATAGTTAATTATTCATTGCGATTTTTCTATGGTGAGAACTTTTAAATTTGGGTTTACAACCTTTTCTTCGATACCGAGAGCTAATTAACACTTTAAACAAGCCGGTAGCGCGGAATCGTGTTATCGTTGCTAAAATATATCTCATTAACTTTTTTGCTGACTATTTGTCAATGGGAGGGGGGAGTAAGGATATCATAGCTGGGAGCGATCATGTTTAAAGGGCTTTTATGCTCTCCATGTGAAACCGAAAAAAAAAAAATTATCATAAAAAACATTCGACAAAAAATAAATTATGATGAGATGACAAACCTAATGATACAAAAAGAATGAGGGAGCGAGCGTAGGTGCGTCTTTACTATGTACATACTTAGATATGCGATGTACAGCAACGTTAGACGCGGTTAGTAATTGGATGGGTGACCGTTCCAACGAAAACCGCGTCCTCGCCTCACTCATCTTCCAGCGGCTTGTATATCAGTGTATGCGCGGAAGCTATACAACCTTAGGCGAGGATTGTATAGGGGATATACCAGCCTTCGGAGGGAATGTAAAGCCGTCGGTCCCTTGTCTATTAAATGTTAAGCAAGTAAAAGATCCCTACTCTTCTTAAGGGAAGAGGTTCGGCAAAAATTCCTGGTTGGGGGTAGCTCGTCTACAGGCGTCGGTGTTAGGCCTCAGTAGCGAAAGTAGGCCGACGTTAAATAAATGTATAAAAAAAGAATGAGACTGTGATAGTAGCAATGTGAATGTTGTACCATCACATTTATTAATAATATGGTTGAGGCTTTTAATGCGGTTGCTCCACTTAAACAGATCAAAATTAAAGAAAAACAGAATTTATGGATTAACAATGAATGTAAAGAGGCAATAGAAAACAAAAATGCGGCTTATACAAAATTTCTACATACAAAAGATGAACAAGACTGGAATATATATAAACGAGAGAGAAATAATAATAATAATAATAATAATAATAAATAGTCTTTGATTAGGCGAAGTTTAGTTTAACAACTATTCTTATACTATTTACACGTACATAAACAAATAAATACGTTGAATAATAATGGTTATAAGATATTACATAAAGGAACTCACTTGGGCTACTGTAGCGTAGCAGATATCGCAGACATAACTTACCCCGGATAAGTGATGTAACGTGCCCACGATAAAATTTCACCAGCTCAGACTATCTCAGGGCGTTAAGTCCAAGTTTACATAAACTATGACAAATTATTAGTTTACTTACTTACACAAATCACTGAGGGTTCCATACGTAGTGGTCGCAGATGAAATAATGATACTTATTTTAAACATGAAATGCACTATATTACAGAATTTACAAATATTGGTTCTCTAGCATGTAACCTGGCGATGTTCAAAAGTTGTGGCAAATTTCTTGATTAATAAGTTACAATATTAATAAAATGCCTCGTGTAGCTACACATCGGTTCACAACGTGAGGATAAATGGTAATAAATTCGGCCACAATGGGTCTGATTTAGAGAACCTCCTTAAATAAATATAAATGCATAAAATCTTTAAATATGTACAAGTTACAATACAAAAGTAAGTATGAATGGAATATAACCGCGCAGAACCACTGAAGGTGGTCCCCGGTAAATAAAAACAACACACTTATCTAGGGTGATACGATACCGACTTCGACGTTGAAAAAACTGCAGCCCTACGGAGGTGTCTTCGGGACGAAAGAAATTGACCCGAGGATGGGGCTGATTATAGCCTCTCCAGCCCTGGAACTTTCTACTGTGTGTGGAAGCCCCGTCCGTGGAACTTCACGACTGTGTGTGGAAGCCCCGTCCGTGGAACCCTCACTGATGAGGGAACAATCCACCAATGTTCCTAGAAAGCCACAGTTGGATGAATGGGGTCGAGTCCGTCTTTCAAGTCGACACGATACTTCCAAAGGAAAGCCTTGTATACTTAAATATCCTGCTTCCGCAGTTAAAATTTACTCACAACAACAAAATATTCCGCTAAACGGAACAACAACAGATGGAGAAAATTTTCCTGTGTTGACAATCCCAAAATCCACCAGGATGCCTTGGATAAACCGTGTTTTGTGGGATTATCAACCGTATACCGCCATCAAAAATATCTCTCTCCCCTTTTAACCAGCTGGAGGTATATCGCGCCTCCCGTGGACAATAGCGAAACTCTGCTACGGACGTAGCGGTTGTTATTATGCGGCCCACAAAACGTTAAGGTGTATGATGGGTCGTATACGCTAGAGTTCCGCAACAATATAAATATATTAAAAAAAATATAAATCTTCAATAGATACAAAATAATAAGATATATACATAAAAATGTTACACAATTGGACAATTAAACCTTGTCATGCAAAATCACTCACTGGCGAAACGAGACAGGAGACGGGGAAAAAAAACAATGTATGTATTTATATGTAGAAAATTTAGTATAATCATTGTTTACTTAACATGGATTCTTTAAGACTGATTTTAAAGCTAGAAATGCCGAGACTCTTTAAACTTTCATTAATAACATTAAAAATTTTAGAGGCTTGGTATGAATAAGAGGACTGAAATTTAATTGTCGAATGTTGAGGTATATTAAGTTGATTTGGGGTGCGGATATTAACATTGTGTAAAATGCCATGATAAATTAATTTATCAGATAAATATGGGGGAGACGTAAATTTAACAGTTTTGAAAATAAGTGTTGAGATGTAGTAGACGTCTGTTTGCTATATTTAACCACTTAACTGCAGTTAATTTAGATGATACGCAATGAAATTTTATCAAACTGAAAATAAAACTAACACAATTATTTTGCATCTTCTGTATCCTAACGGAATCGAAAGAATCAATACAAGGTCCGTACATGACGTCGCAGTATTTAAAGTGTGCTAGTACCAGACGTTCACAAATACACTGTCTCATATAACTGCTCAAAATAGATTTATTACTATATAAAATCTGCAGAGAGTAAAAGGCCTTTTGAAGACAGTTGGTGAGGATATGAGATGTGAATTTAAGTTTACTATCCACATACAAACCAAGGTTCTCAGCAGACTCAGTAGTAATAAGCAAAGTAAGATCTCCTATTTTTATGTTAAGACGTGATGACACCTGAAATTTACTATAAGTGTTACCAAATAGTAGTAATTTAGTTTTTATAGGGTTTATATGTAGATTATGTTTTTTAGATTGAGATATAATGTTTATTAAATCTGAATTAATTATTAGCATGGTCAGCTTCTTCAGGACAAAGACTTTTAAATAGTTGAGAATCATCCGCATAAAAATGATAATTACAGTGGCGAATGGAGTGACATATATCTGATGCATATAGAATACAAAGTAATGGTCCCAATATTGACCCTTGGGGAACACCCTTAGTTAGAAGACGAGATTTCGAGGAGATGTTACCAACTGCTACTCTTTGTTTACGACATGTTAAAAAATGTTTGAAAAAAGATACACTTAAATCATTAAATCCGTAATATATTAATTAAGAAATTAGTAATTCATGATTAATAGTATCCAATGCCTTAGTAAAATCAAGCAGTATAAGAGCTGTAATCTTTTTACTGTCCCATGGCTTAAAAATTTCAACCCCAACCTCAAGAAAGGTAGTGGCCGTATTGGTCATTTTCTAAAACCTAATTGATAGCGTGGTAAAATTGAATTATTATTCACATATGCGTATACTTGCTCATAAACAATTCTTTCCAAAACTTTTGAGAGTAAAGGCAGTATAATTATGGGTCTCAACTCCGAGTAGCCTTTAGGATTTAAATTTTTGGGAAGAGGGCGCACTGCTGTCTCCCTCCATGAAGTAGGGAAGTACTCCTTCTCAAGACAGGAATTAATTATATGTGTTATTGGTAAAGTGAGCATTGGTAGACACATCTTAAGCATGCCGTCATTTCCAGAGGCATTTGACTTAATCGATGAAATTATTTCCATTACTTTCTGTGGGTTAGTAAGATGAAACTCAAAATTCAGATAATTATTATAAGTTTGAGTACAATAATGCTGTATCAGTTGGGAGCAGTCCTCATCTAAATTTTCTGCAGCGGTCAGAAAATAATCGTTAATAGAATCTGCATCGGCTTAGTGAGCGGGAATTTCAGTACTTTTATTAGGGGACACATTAAGATGTCTAAGAGTTCTACAAACTTTTTTGGAATTCATGTTGTTGCCCTTATTTGTTAAAAAATTAATATACGCTTTCTTTTCTCTTCGAATAGACGAAAGGACAAAGTTTCTTAATTGCTTATAATTATTATGATCATCACAATGTTTAGTTTTTTTATATTTACTTAGAGCGGCATCTCTTTGTTTAATCATAATTTTGATGATATTCGTCAGCCAGGGCGCCTTGGGTTTAGTTATGCGAACAGTTTTTAAAGGTACTTGTCTGTCAAAGATATTAACAATATTTTCTTTTAAAAAATCTACTTTGTCAGCAATAGACTGTATTTGATATACCTGGCGCCAGTCTACAGAGAGAAGATCAAGAGTAAATTTATCTTGATCAAAATATTTAAAGTCACGAAGAGTTAAGAATTTTTGAATTCTTTTAGTATTCTCAATGTTAAGAGATATGTAAATTAGCAGGTGGTCTAAAATTCCTTCTGCAATTATGGTGCCCGATGTTAATAACAAATTTTCATATGTTACAAAAATTTTACTAAGCAGGGCAATACTGCGATTAGAAATTCTAGTAGGTTCATTGATAGTCTGACTTAATCCGAATGAGTCCATTGTTCTGCACATATAATCAACAGATGATTCTGTATCTTTAAAAAAATTTAAATTAAAATCTTCCATGCAAATGACCCCATCTGCGACGGACAATATATTTGACAGAGTTTCTTCAATAATATTGATAGAATCTGAAATATTAGTCCTGGGCTGTCTATAAACAACACCAAGAGCCAGCCAAGATGCCTTGAACATGGATAAGAAAAGGGCACCATTCTCGTTTCTTAACTAGCATTTTAAAGGGTTCAAAATAAATTAAAACTGAGAAACCACCTTTATAAATGACCAATTTACCCTTTTTTCGCGAAAAAAAGGGTTCCCCCACCTACTCGAAGCGGAAAACTCAGGGTATTCTTAGTTTCGCCAAAACAAACTTATTTTTCTATGTCGCGTTGTTCCATGTAAAATTTTCTCTGAAAATCTAATTTTACTCCACTAAAGCTGTTCTTTGCAAAGGGTATAATATCGGAACCAATAGCTTAAATAAGATTTTTTTACACTAAAATTGTTTGTGTGGTTCTTCACTAAAATTTAAAATACTTGACAGCAGTTTTCCATGTTGTGATTTTATCTCATTAACCACTACGTTCATCTCTACATTAGTCCCATATTTTAATTAAAAATTTTCAAAATAACCAAATTCATGATGTACCAGGGATATGTGGTTTCAACTCAATGGCGCTATTCCTCATTTTGCTTTACTGGTCAGAGATCATCAAAAACAATTAACTGGCCACCGAGATCTCCTGATCTTACACCTCTGGACTATTATTTATAGGGCTACCTAAAGCCAAAGTTGTGCAATGAAGTATTCCACACATGGGAGCAGTTCAAATGTGCTTTTAGAGGGCGGAATATTAAACATAATATTTTTAGTCGCAAACTCCTCTATAAATCCTTATTTTACTATAAGGAAAGTAACCAGACTGCAACCAAAGTTACAAATCTGGCGCGTTAAATGTAATAATTGCATATTACCATGAAAACGCTAATGCTTCGATTGCAACAAACACCAGCCGAAAGACTGATTCTACTTAAAGGAGCTCCCTTACCAGTCGTCACACACCACTTGCAGACTGCAGTTTCGAGCTGTTGGCTCTCGTGAGTGCAAGGTAGGTATGCGACGACCGACATGAGAATCCTTTGACTATAGTACATCCCGGTATTTTCACAATAGGGACACGTAAAACAGCCAGCAGGCGCCATCTAGCGGTCCAGTGTCTGTTGCAATCGAAAAATAAATAGCCTGACTTGGCTTAGCATAGTTCAAATGTGCTTTTAGAGGGCGGAATATTAAACACTGGACCGCTAGATGGCGCCTGCTGGCTGTTTTACATGTCGCTATTGTGAAAATACCGGGATGTACTATAGTCAAAGGATTCTCATGTCGGTCGTCGCATACCTACCTTGCACTGACGAGAGCCAACAGCTCGAAACTGCAGTCTGCAAGTGGTGTGTGACGACTGGCAAGGGAGCTCCTTTAAGTAGGATCAGTCTTTCGGCTGGTGTTTGTTGCAATCGAAGCATTAGCGTTTTGATGGTAATATGCAATTATTGCACTTAACGCGCCAGATTTGTAACTTTGGTTGCAGTCTGGTTACTTTCCTTATAGTAAAACAAGGATTTATAGAGGAGTTTGCGACTAAAAATATTATGTTTAATGGGAGCAGTTATTAGAAAAAAAATAACGTATGTGATGGTATTAATCCGCAAATCAGTAAAAAAAAAATATTAAAACGTTCTCAAACATGCACTAGTGCTGGAGGTGTTCATTTTGAAAATCAATTGTTTTGTAATAGGGATAATGAAAGTTCTTGTTATTATTATTGTTTATTTTCACAGCTATGCTGGTGGGTATTCTACTGCAGTAGGAAAGAAATTCATCTTATCCTGCTGTGTTTAAAAATTTTCTTGTTATGTGGCAAGTTTGGAGAATTACACTCTTTTGTATTAGATGTCTTAGGTTATTTGGTAAGCCCAGTCGATTGATGTTACGGCTCAAATTCTTGGTCATTACTCCATCAACAGAAATAATTATTGGGATAGTCTCTACTGCATCTAGATTCCAGACATGCTTGATTTCGATGGCTAAATCTTCATATTTCCTGGTTTTCTCGGTCTCAGTTTAGACAAATTGTGTGTTAGTGGACAGCCTATATCAATTATAACAGATTTCTTATTTTGTTTCTCAATTAATACTATGTCTAGTCTGTTATAAGACACAGTCCTGTCTGTTATTATTGGCCTATCCCAATACAACAGGTATTCTGCGGACTCTAATACTGCTTCGGGAGCATAACGATAGTAGGGTGGAGGACTCTCTATTAAGTGATACTTTTGGGCCAATCCTATATGGACTGCTTTAGCAACTTGATTGTGTCTACCTAGATAAGCGGTGTCAACTAGAATTGCATATCCTGCGGTGATATGTTCTACAGTTTCTCCGGCTAGATTGCATTTTCGGCAGACGTCCATAATGTTCTTTTTCATGATTACCTTCTCATAATTTCTTGTACGAATTACCTTATCTTGGATGGAATTATGAATCCCTCTGTTTCCGGATAGAGTTGACCCTTTCTCAACCAAGCAAGTGATCCTTCTTTATCAACAACTTCATTGTGCAATGCTGTAGGGTACTTGCCATGGAGAGCCTTTTCACGCCTGGTCGTAATTGTTTCGATAGGTGTATTATCTTCGATAGTTCTGTCTCCATTGCGTAGATTAAAGGCTGTATATCTCTGATCTGTTGCTACGACTTTCTGTATGAGTTGGTCTCTGGAGCTCTGAAAATATTCCCTCATACTGGATTCTTGTTTCTTACACAAGTTGTGAATATTAATGAGTCCCCGCCCTCATCCCTTTCTCTTCAAATAGACTCTTTCTACCACAGAGCGTGGATGGTGTGCTCTGAATTTAGTTAATAGTCTACGGGTGAGTCTATCTAGCTCGTGTGGATCCGTATCAGAGTACTTAAGGATTCCAAAAGAGTATGTCAAGGTTGGAATTGCTCAAGTGTTGATGGTATTGTCTAGATTCTTGAAGTTCAGGTAAGTATTGAGAAGTTTAGTGAGCCTTCTCTGATATTCCTCCCTAATTGTCTTTTTAAGCTCTGAGTGGTTGATAAGGCGATTTTGAGCTATACCGAGGTATTTATACGTTTCTCCTGGATTCAAACCTTCTATGCCTTCTAGTGGTTCAAGTCTTTCTTGGTTCTTCTCTCTTTTGATATTTATTGTAGCACATTTGTCCAGGGCAAAAGACATTTGAATATCGTCACTAAATGTTTTCGTTGTTTTTATTAGGGATTCGAGTTGGGTTTTACTCTCAGAGTAGAGTTTAATATCATCCATGAAGAGTAGGTGCGTGATCCTAATATTTTCCCTTGGATTAAGGTGGTATCCATGAGGGGTTGATTTAAGTAAAGTTGAAAGGGGGTTAAGCGCCATTATAAACCAAAGAGGGCTAAGAGTGTCTCCTTGAAATATACCTTTAGCTATATCTATTCGTCCTAGCCCCTTATTTTCGACATGTAGTTTGGTATTCCACTGTTCCATGATGGCATTTAGCAGATTTCTAATTGATGGATGTATCTTATAAATTTCCAATGTTTTCCTTAGCCAGTTATGTGGTACTGAATGGCTTTGCTATAATCGATATAACACAGATTTCGGCATTTAACCTATGCTTGCTTAATTATCACAGCATCGATCGTCAGCTGCTCTTTACAACCTAGCGCCCCCTTGATACACCCTTTCTGCTCAGGAGCAATTATCTTGTTTTTCACACAATGCTCATAAATCTTAGAGTACAATGCGGCAGTAAGTAGCTTATAGACCACTGATAAGCATGTGATGGGTCTATTATTATTATTATTATTATTATTATTATTATTATTACGTAAAGTTATCAAATAAAGTTATTGTATTGTGTTGTATTTTATTGATATCGATTGGTTCGTATTCCATACAGTTTAATAAAACCTAATGCACAGAATTAAATACGCAAATCTAATAAATTGAGTAATCTGTCATTATATGTAACACTGACATCGCAAGCTGATTGCAGTTGTATCAACATATTAAACATGCAAAGTGACAAGTAATCATTGATCAAATTTATTTTGCATCAATTCATTCATTGCATCATTTAATTCAACACTTTTCTACACAACAGCGAATGCGGTGATTAACGCGTTTGTTAGTGCGTCAAAATAATCAACGGGCACGATTATATTTTCGCGGATTTCTTTGATTCTTAAGAATAATAAATAGCAGCGTACTATTTATAGCAGTACAATAATTCCATGTTATTCTAATTAATAGCAATGTTATGTTAAATTAAGCGTATTACGACGGTATTGTTTTGAAAATGCTTTGAATCGCATTAAGAAAAATTTATGTTTGAGAATTAAGGCGAGTATTAGTCGTTCTAAATTTAGGATAATTCGGTTTATGATTTCTTGATGATAATTGGGTGTTTCGTGCAAGCAGTTTTTAATCAAAAGAATGTCACAACGAGGAATTAATACTAATTATAATTTTAATTTTCCAATTATACCGTCTGTCTGTTTTACGAGAGCCACACCACATATCTGGCTTAATATCTATTGTAGAAGAATAAAGTTTTAGAAACAGTTATCCCCGGGGCGAGCGTAGGTGCGTCTTTACTATGTACATACTTCGGTGTGCGATGTAAAGCAACGACAGGCGCAGTTAGTACTTGGATGGGTGACCATTCCAACGGAAACCGCGTTCTCGCCTCACACATCTTCCAGCGGCTTGTATATCAATGTATGCGCGGAAGCTATACAACCTTAGGCGAGGGTTGTATAGGAGATATACCATCCTTCGGAGGGGATGTAAAGCCGTCGGTCCCTTGTCTATTAAATGTTAGGCAAGTAAAAGATCCCTACTCTTCTTAAGGGAAGAGGTTCGGCAAAATTCCTGGTTGGGGGTAGCTCGTCTACAGGCGTCGGTGTTAGGCCTCAGTAGCGGAAATAGGCCGACGTTAAATAAATGTATAAAAAAAAAACAGTTATCCCAATTTTTGTGAGCTATATTTCAGTAAAAAGAAATTAATTTAAAATCCATAGCCTGCTTTGTGAGATATATTACAAAAACCTGAAAAATAGGAAAACCACAAACGGTTATAGCTTCCTTATCTGAGGAGATATATATTCACTGTCTATATAAACTCTTTGTTAAGACTAAATATAAATACCAAAATTGTCTCATATGCAGATAATACAGTTGCTTTGTTTAATGGGAATACCTGGGAACATACGAGAGAAAACGTAATGGGGGGTATGCAAACCATAAAAAAATGGCTTGACAAATATCAACTTTCTTTAAATACTGAAAATCTAAGTACATTGCATTTTCAGTAACCAACCATAACAGACCTGAGTACAACTCAATACGGGTAAATAATCTGCCGCATTAAAGAAATTGCAGAAATAAAATATTTAGGCATTATTGTAGACAAACACATAAAATGGACACAGCAAATTAATTACTTAAAAATAGGGTAAGAAAACTTGTATATAAGTTCTATCAGCTTAGAGATATTTTAAATTAAAATATTCTGATAATGATCTATAAGGCATTTGTAGTGTCAATTTTTCGATATGGTATGCTGGTTTGGGGTGGTCTATATACAACATCTTTACAAAAATTAAATGTCGTCCAAAATTCTATTTTAAAAATTATGTATAATAGAAAAAGAGATTATCCATCAAAATTACTTTATAATAACAGTGAAGTTCTTAATATTCGATCCTTATATATCTGCGGAAAAAATACATTGAAAATGATTACAAAATCTTTCGGACCTCTTAATGCCAGCGGAATCTTCCCTTCAGCGCCTAGACTATGTTACCTCCTTTCTCTTATTATTTATTTTTGAGAAAGAATTCGGATGCGGACGACTAGCTGGTTTAAGTCGGAGCAGAGAACCGTGGGTCCAGAGCATTCGTAAGAGTGGAGAAACTTACCCTTTCTGACATGTACAGCATAAGCGACAGATTTCTGTTTATTTCGAGAAAAGGAGACAAAGAAAAATTGATGTTAAATTGGGCACCATCTATAGTAAAATAAGCAAAATTGTCTCTTTTTCTCGAATAACCAGCCTACTATAGATCAGACTGAAATTGTTGGTAAGAGAAATAAAAAGATAGTTTAAAATGAATGACAAAATATATTACATGAAAAATAGACAAATCGGTTTGAAAGATAAATTGAAATTTAAGAAAAATATATATATATATATAAAACAAATTTATACCAGTATCCTAGATGGATTATGGTTGAGGTGACTGGTTCTGGGACAGCAATCCAGGCCCACAATTGTCTCTTGTTGCAAGAATGAATTCTATAGTTTCCTTGGCAATTTATGTCTCTCAATGAAATGGGGTGAAAGTTCGAAAGTTGTAGGAAAATTAACCAACTATGTGGTTTAATGTAAAGATAACGAAATTTTATCTATGAAAGATAAACTGCAAAAACTATGCAAGAATGTAGAAGAAGTATCTCAGAATTTAAGTATCTAAGAATATAAGCACCTACAAAATGTATGCAAGTTAACTATGCAAAATTTAAGCAATGTTAGCTATGCAAATATATTTAAATTAGCTGCATGAAATTAATTTAAGTTAGCTGCACGAATATAAGCAAGTTAGCTGCACGAAAATAATAAAGCTGACTGTACAAAAGCTGATTTCATAAAAACTATAAATTGCCAAAAAAATGAAAAGGAAAGAGAAAAATATTTTTAAAACCATGTGGTACATATAGTATTTTAACTACTTATTAAATTAAAAAGAATTGACTGAATTCAAATTTATTTTAAAAATAAGTGAAATTATATCAAAAGCAAAATTTGAAGATTAATTAGATTTTTAATGTGTAATGAAATTAAATTACCTGTATATTAAACACTTTGTAACTGGGATATAAAAATTGTAATATCAATTACTGAAGTCCACAGTTAAAAATTATATATGTCTGAATCAGTACAAAGGCTGCAAGCAAATGAATTCCTGGTGTGTTTTACTGATAAGGTAAACTTTTTGTCCTAGTTACTGGAAAACAACACTACCAAAAAACTAACCTGACAAATTTAATTCCCTAATTAAATTGAAAGCCATAAAATATAAAAATAGTACAAGTATGGCCATCTGTCAATGGCCGAGTTAAGCGCAACAACTTGCAGGTCGCAATTTTACAATTTCCTTTACTCACAACTAAAATAGTGGCATATAATCGATAAAGGGAATCTATAATAAAAGTTTTTATTCCATACCACTGCTTTTGCTTCAGTTTGTAATTTCTATTTTATACATAACCACAAATATGAACAGATGTAAATAAATAGTAAAACGTATTGACTATGGTGTGAACTTAGTAAATATATTACATCTTATTGGATATACTAATATAGAATGAGAAGGTAAGGAAAATAACCATATGTACTTCATAGTAAACAAAAATATAAAAATTGAAAAATAGATATCTGATGTAAATAAATGTATTGTAGACAATTGTCTCCTGGGATAATAATGCTGTATTACAATGGAAATGAGATACATAATAGTTTAGAGTATGACAGTTCCTAAGATATAAAACTAAGTACATAAACAGTGTGACATGGTTTAGCAGTTATACATGTAAAATTCTGTTAGTTGAAAACAGTTTCACTTACAAGAACTGAATCCTGCTAAATATCCACAAAACACTAGTTTTTAAATAAAACTGTTAAATGGACATAGGCCATGTAACAACTATTCTGTTAGATGACATAGTTATCAAGACGTTTTCTGCCTCCTCATGAAAAATGGATTAATTTCAGTTTCTTGATGTAAAAAAAATTACTACTTTTAAACCTTTCAAAATAATGTGTCGCAAATTAGAAGATTGAAATTTTCCAGCTGGGGAGAGACAATGGAAAATAATATCTATATAAACAATGGACTTTAACTGGATAAATAAATCCACATAATTTTACTCAAAATAATATTTGTATTTGGTCGAGAGATATATTCGAATAAATTGCCTAGATATAAACTAAAGGTATTATACAATCTTGTGAAGCATATTGAAGTTACGATAAAAATGAAATATCCGTAGCTTATTTTCCTAACTAATAGTATCCAAACAAATGCAATATTTAATCATAATAATTATACCGACATCTGGTTTTTTAAATAGCAAATACTTTACGTCGTATGAATCTTGAAAACAAGTTAGATTAGTATAAGATACTCATTTCGTGGAAAGTGAGTAAAATGAAAAACAGAAACAAAATGTGACCTTGCTAACTTTATTCAAATACACCACAAAACTGGGTGTAAATTGAAAAAGCGCAATCACTTTATTTTTAGTAAATTATCTTAATAATAATTTAAACTACCGGGCAAAATGAAAATTAGATAACCAACAATTCGGATCCTGGGTAAGATACAGTAAGTTAATCATTAGTTTATCGTCTATATAACTCTGGCTGATTCATATATTAAAAATAGTAAACATTTTAAAGAAAATATTTATGAAAACAATATTCATGAATCACACCTGATGGTCAGTTTTGATGTAGTTAGTCTTTTTACCAATATTCCGGTAGATGAAACCTTAAAAATAGTTAAAGATAGGTTGCTAAATGATAATAATTTGGAAACTAGAACAAAATTAAGTGTAAATAGCATAATGGAACTCTTAACACTGTGTATAAAAACAACCTATTTTCAATTGGACAATGAGTTCTATCAGCAGGATTTTGGTATGGTTTATGAAGAACTTTGAGAATACACATGTTTAAAATTGTATAAACAAACCGGTTGTCTGGTGGAGATATGTTGACGATATCTTCGATTTACTAGACAGTTTTTTGGAAAATATAAATAGTAAGGAAGCGTTTATTAAATTCACATTAGAAGTAGAAAGTAGAAATGAACTACCGTTTTTAGATGTTTTAATTAAAAGGGTAAATAATACAATTGAAACAAGCGTTTATAGAAAACCAACACATACTAATAGATATCTAAATTTTAACTCAAATCAGTCAATAAATGTTAAAAGGGGTGTTGTAAAATGTTTATACGATAGAGCCAAAATAATTTAATCTAATAATGAAATATTAAATAACGAGAAAAAATGTATCAAAGAGGTCCTAGTAGAAAATCAATACCCTGAAGACTTTGTTGATAGAGTTTTCATAAATGTTGAAAATAGGGACAATCAAGTACGACAAAAACCTGAACGTCATTATACAACAATAAATGCTTATGTATACGGACTATCGGAGAAGCCGTATAGGTGACAAATTTGATGTTAGGACGATATTTCAAACGGGGAACACTTTAAGATCTATTTTAACAAAAACAAAACCGATAAACAGGGAGCAGAATTCAAAAAACTGTATTTACAATATCCCGTGCGAATGTGATAAATGTTATGTGGGTGAGTCATCCAGACCTTTCAGTGTGAGGTTGGATGAGCACAAGAATTACATTAGAAAGAATGAAATTCAGAAATCAAAGATTTGTGAACATGCTTGGGAAAACGGACATAGAATAAACTGGGACTCGGCAAGAATTTCAACAAAAGAAACAGATACCAAAAAAAGAAAAATTAAAGAATCAGCAATAATCTTATTAAATGAAGATAAGTGCGTATCGAATTGTTCTATAGATATTTGTACAACCTGGCTACCAATGTTAAAAGAAGAACTTCACAAACTCAACATTATCTAAAAGAAAATATCATCAGTTCTGTGTTCTGTGTAAGTAGTAAATATCTATGGAAATAACATAAACAGAATCTAAGGCTGTGTATTTGACATACACAGCAAAATAAGAGTTCTTCCAAAAAAATCTTTGAAAACAGAAAGAGACTACTTTCCGAAACGTCAGCAAAATGCATTATTTTATTCCGATTTATATTATTTGCAAAACATAACCTGTGACTGTTCCTTTGGCGTAAACGTCACGGGCGCAGAGGCTTTTTTTCCAATAATTCTATTATTTTGTAGATTCGGTGATTTGTTTTTGAGGAGGATAATAATACATGTGGTAGAAAACCCAAATAATAGGAGAGAATAAACTCTGACGTAGTATCAACAATCACCAAAATATCTGAGTACTTCACTTTCGCTAAGCATGTTAGCTTTATCGGGGGATGATTAAAACAGTTTTAGTCATGTCCTCCTTTGAGCCAATATTAAATATTAGAAGCTCTTGAACAAGCATCAAATTATAAAAATAGGAATTATAATATTCCAACCTCTCTGCAAGTGCCTTTTATCTAATAAGGACTAAACAAATTAAATCAAAACAGCTATTCCCCCAGCTATATACCGACGATGGGCGCTGAATTAAATGGTGAAATTTGCCATATTTTGTCTAACACAGTTAGCACTAAAATACAATAACTTCGATTAATGGAATGCTACGAGGAATATGCAAAGTCTCCTTCATCTTAGGATGTCACTAACTGCAGATCGGTTTCGACCTATTTTTGGGTCTCGTCAGTGCAATGCAAGTGACCTTCGATAAATCTGGGTCGCATCTCATATACACTGTTAAGTTCCACAGCAGTAGAGCGTAACTAGCGCCATCTCTCGGTAATGTGTTAGACAAAATACGGAAAATTTCACCATTTAATTCAGCGCTTGTCGCTGGCATGTAGCTGGGAGAATAGCTGTTTTGATTTAATTTGTTTAGTCCTTATTATATAAAAGGCAGATAGGTTAGAATATTATAATTCCTATTTTTATATTTTTATAAAATTATCTTCTGCTGTAAAATTGCTTATTCAGTGAAGCATCAAATTGATTTCCATCGACAAGGATTGTGTGCTGATCATCGCTCGGTGGAGTAGCATCTTTTTCTCAAGCGTCGAGTTGTTTGCATTCTCTTTCCCTATCATTTTTACGTTTTATATATATTACTTTACCTCAATCTTCATCTCTTCATACGTGTTGTGAAACATCTTTGGGTAGGGAAGATGCTGTGAGCCCTACCTTAACTTAGCAACTATCAAAGATGTCATTAATCATACAGTCTCTGTTCTTCATAAGTTAGATAAACCGTAATCTGTTACTTCATCTTACAATCAAGTAACAATCGTATGTTTGGTTTTTAATTTACTTTTTCGACGCTTCTGTGAAAAGCAACGCTTACTGTACATTATTATGAATTTATATTATCTGCCAGATTAGAACTAAAAATCAATTAGAACGTCCTAGCAATGGGAATATTATTCAGATGAATATCATAGCCTACATTGCAACACTTTCCTTAGAACTTATTTTTCTGGTCTGTAGTCAAGTGGGATTAGCTCCGAAAGTACCCAAATCAGCACCTAAATTGGATAATTGCGAAGTGATTCATGAACAGGGAGTATCGAAGGTGATATGTACATACTTTGTGGATGAAAATTCGGTGGCATTTGTTTGTAATTTATGTTGTAATAAACAGTTTTTTCTTAATTACTTTGATCGTAGCGCTCGGCGAGAAAAAAGTTTAATATAAAAGATATAGATATTGATAATACGAACATTTTAAGCCATAGTTTATCAATATCGATTCAATAGTTTATTCGCAAATCATAAAAAACGGTTGAAAATCAATGATTTTTCTATTGTTATTATTTAATAGAAAAATAAACAATATCCGCGTGTAAACTATTTAAAAGTTTAAATGCTTAAACTACGATTCAAAGTTTATCAAAAAATATTCAATAGTTTCCGAGATAATTTAATTTGTTTATAGAATTACTATGACTTTAACGTACAATAACGGTAAATTTTTCAATCATACAATTATAAAAATGGGCTCATTTGAAAAATAAAGGTTGCTACTTCTTAATTCAATTGTTACTCAGTCAAATAATAACTTTTTTGAGTGTTTAATATAGCTTTACAAATGGCGTTATATTTTCCGCATAAAAAAATTGAATTACTCCCTGAATTTTTAACGCAACGTATTGTCAAACGAATCAAATTAAAACAAACGTGTTAAACTTTATGTTGCGCCGAACTAGAATTTTCCAAATTGATTTGGAGCAAAGATACAATTTTTTTTTTCAAAAAATCATAGCTCCCATGTTTATTTATATGAAGCTATGAAATTTGACCCGTATTTAGAGGTTTAGTTGAATTATACTTGGACAGTATTTTCAACTTCCCTCAAATAAATATATTAATAATAATGCAAGAGAAATTATAGCGTTGATGCGCGTCACTGGAGAGGGGGCAGGAGAGGGAATAGACGCGCTCCTGCGCTCGCGCTTATGGAATTGATAGAAAAAGGATTGGCAAGAATGGTTGTGAAATAGTCGCACGTATATACAGTACAAAAGAAGACAAAGGATCTTTGCATGAAATTCGTTTCATGAATTACGAAAAGTCTACAATTAGGTCGGCTTTTAAATTGGAATCACTTCCTTCAACAGAAGGAGCAACGATCCAGCATTCATTTCGCGCATATCAACAAATCGAGAAGTGGTTAGGAAATGATATAGATCCGAAACAATAGGGTTGGGAGAAGAGTCAGTATGGCTTGAGGCCTACTAAAAGTGAAGAGCCTCTTGTACCGGAAAATATTTTAAAAATAATAAGCTGCCGGTGTACGACAGGTTGTTTGAGAGCGTGTTGGATGTAGGAAGCATGGATTACAATCTTCAAATTTGTGAACTAATTGCGAAGGGAAAAACTGTTTAAATGCAAGTGCAGTATCGATTAATAGTATGTTGAATGAAAACGATGGTATGGATGATGATCTTTCGACTGACTCATATGGAGAAATAGTTAGTAATTTAAATATCGAAAAAGAGATAGAAAATGAAGATAATATAAATAATATTGATGATGACGATAAGTACGATGAGCATGATGAGTGTGATAAGTCTGAGGATTATGAGAACGAATATGTAAATACAATAAAAAGGCGAAAATTATAATATTTATGTATTGTTTAATAAAATATGAAATAAAATTGAATTTTCCAAATACTCCTCTATTTCCTCCATTTTACAATGAATTTTGTACTTTCTGTTTGATAAATTTGAAATGGGCTCGTCGAGCTGCAAATCAAAAAAAAATCATCGAAATTGGATGATTAGAAGCCGAGGTATTGACGTTTCATGCAGTCAGAAGCAGTTGGAGCAAATATTTAGTGAGTGCGAGGCCAGGAGCGCGTATCCCCCTCTCCAATGAGGCGCATCAACGCTATAATTTCCCTTGCATTATTTTTTTTTTACATTTATTTAACGTCGGTCTACTTCCGCTACTGAGACCTATCACCGGCGCCTGTAGACGAGCTACCCCCAACCAGGAATTTTACCGAACCTCTTCCCTTAAGAAAAGTAGGGATCTTTTACTTGCCTAACATTTAATAGACAAGGGACCGACGGCTTTACATTCCTTTCGAAGAATGGTATATCACCTACACAGCCTTTGCCTAAGGTTGCATAGCTTCCGCGCATACACTCGCATACAAGCCGCTGTAAGATATGTGGGGCGAGAACAAGGTCTTCTTTGAAAGGGTCGCCCATCCAAGTACTAACCGCGCCTAACGTTGCTTTACATCGCATATCGAAGTATGTAAATAGTAAAGACTCATTTACGCTCGCCCCACCCTTGCATTATTAGTAATATATTTATTCGAGGAAGTTGAAAATACTGTCCAAGTATAATTCAACTAAACCTCTACATATGAATAATAGGAAAAATCATTGATTTTTAACGGTTTTTTATGATTTGCGAATAAACTATTGAACCGATTTTGATAGATTATGGCTTAAAATATTGGTATTGTCAATGCCTACATCATTTGTATTAAACTTTTTTTTTATCGCCGAGCGATAGGATCAAAGTTATTAAGAAAAACTGTTTATTATAATATTCAAAGTGCTGTTATAAACAATGTCACTGAATTTTCATCCACAACGTATGTACATATCACTTTTGATACTCCCTGTTCATGAATTACTTCGCAATTATCCACTCAGATTTAGGTGCTGACAAAATGCTAATTCCATTGGGCTACTGGGTCACATAGCTGCACGTAGAGTTCGATATCGTGATGAGTTATGTTCTTATACTTGACTGATTTACCTTCAAAGGCGATTCCATCCTCCATGGTCAAAGGCCAAGTTTGTGATCACTCTAGAGTATCAGAATTTACTTGATTTTGAAGTTATCTTCAAATATAAAAAAAAAATTAGCCATATTTTTGTTATGTAACTATTAACATTCTATAATCATCGGCACCAAATTTTGATTTTTGGTTGGTGCTTCTTCCGATTGACACTCAGTCTAGCTTCAAGACGCTGGATATGGAAACGATAATTTAAACCCTCCAAACTGTAATTAAAATACCATCGTAGTCAATTTAGTATTAGTGCGAATGAATCACCTACAGAGTCGGTACAAAATTTCAATTATTAGTGTTATCAGATGAAACAACGAAAGAAGAGTAGAATTAAGCTGTTTCTTTGGATAATATTAGTCCGAATGAATCACCTACCGCGTCGGTACAAAATGTCTATTATTAGTGTTATCAGATGAAACAATCAAAGAAAAGAACATTAAGATGTTTCTTGAAATTATAATAATAATTATTCAGTTAAAAATAGATATTAGATAACGTTATCTGTTATATTAATTCTATTGTGCAAGTTTATTTATATATAAGTTCTCAACATATGTATTTGCAATAAGATGTACATACATATAATTAACTGTCAAGGTTTCCAGTTCGATAAAATAATGTTACGTGTTTACACCCTGTGGTAAACACTTCCAAATGTAGGTCCAATAATTGCAACACTAATTTTCATTAACCACTGATTTATTAATTACTAAATTACAATTTAATGATTAATTCTTATAATAACACACTAATTATAACTTTGTTCTACGATAGCTAGGAATTGTTTAAAAAATTCCAAGTAAACTAGATAAAAAAGTCTATAACTGGAAATCATTTTCGAACATACAGGGCGAGCCAAGACGAAGTTACAGGACCAAGTGCCTTTTTTTAATAGAATACTATGTATATTAGTACATTTTTTGAAGACTCTTTCTAGGCTCTATTCATTCTTATATTAGCATTGAATATCTCCCAACCACTTGGATGTAATGAATTTTTTTGTTAAAATAATGCTTTTTCATTTCCTAAAAATGTACAGAATGGCCAAAAATTATTTTTCAATTAAGAACATTTTAAATTGAATTTTCTCAATTTTTTCAAATGGAACACCCTGTATATTTTTCGACGATGTGATGTAGAAATGAAAAACGAACATTTTCTGTAAGTACTTCCCTATGGCTAATTGCAACCATTTTCGTTTTATAAATAAATAAGTGTCAAAATCAAGAATAAACTTAAAAAAGAGGTTCCCTCAAATAATTCATTAGAAAAATTTATAATAGGTGTTCGACGTGTTGTCCATTTTGATTGACACATGTCTTTATTCAATTTTGAAATGATGCCATTTAGCGGAACCATTTCTTCCAATCCATTGAAATGAGTAAATAGGAATAAGTAGACGGTCTATGGGTCGAATTTTAAAAACAAATAAGTTGCATGCATATCATAATCAAATGCACCAGAAATTATCTGATGACAATTTTGTAATTGGGCCAGAGATGAAATGCAACATGATGTCAACTTCTTCAATACTGTTTTATTCAGTGATGAGACAACTTTTCATAAAAATGGATTTGTTAATAGGCACAATTTCCATTATTATGCTTCGGAAAATCCTCACTTTTTTATGCAAGTTGATAACCAACACATATGGTCTATAAACGTTTAGGGAGGAATTATTGGAGAACATGTATATATTTTTTTGAAAACTATCTGCCACAATTATTGGTAAATCTTCCTGAAAGAATTCGAAATAGGATGTGGTTTCAGCAAGATAGTGCTCCACCACATTATTTAAATGCAGTTAGAGACCACTTAAATAATACCTACCCTAATCATTGGATTGGAAGAAATTCACTAAATGGCCTGCTAGATCCCCAGATCTTACAAATATGGATTTATTTTTATAGAGATACGTCAAGGAAATTGTTTATATAGACACATCAACAACAGTACAAAATATGAAGGAAAGGCTAATAACTGCCTTTACATCTATCACACCGGCAGTTTTAGGAACAGTGTGAACCTCATTTCAAAAACGCATAGAGATGTGTGTCAATCAAAATGGGCAACTTGTGGAACATTTATTATAATTTTTTCTACTGAGTTATTTGAAGTTTATTTTTGAATTTTGTAATTATTGTTTAATAAAACAAAATTGGTTGCAATTAGCCCTAGGGAAGTACTTACAAAAATGTTCGTTTTTCATTTCTACATCACATCGTCGAAAAATATACAGGGCGTTCCATTTGAAAAAATTGAGAAAACTCAATTTAAATTGTTCTTAATTGAAAAATAATTTTTGGCCACCCTGTACATTTTTCGGAAAGGAAAATGATTCAAAAACATTAATTAGGTGTCTCGTAACTGGTATTCACATAAGTTTTTCTTAAAACTGATAATTGTGACTGTGGTGATTTTTTTATATCCATCTGTAGATTGCATTATTTCAACAAAAAATTTCATTACATCCAAGTGATTGGGAGATATTCAATGCTAATATAAGAATGAATAGGCTTCAAAAAATGTACTGATATACATAGCATTCCATTTAAAAAGAGGCACTTGGACCTGTAATTTCGTCTTGCCTCGCCCTGTATGTTCGAAAATAATTTCCAGTTATAGACTTTTTTATCTAGTTTACTTGCAATTTTTTAAAAAATTTCTAGCTATCGTAGAACTCGAGATATTGAGGTCCGACGCACTATTGCCCCACTCAGTATACGTGCGAAATACCTGTTTTTTCAGAGGGATTATTTGAACTCTGTTTTATTTCTTTTTTTTTTCAGTAAACCACGATGTAGGTTCTTCTGGCACCTTAAGCCCGGAGCCAGCCAAACATCCACGACAAGTAGCAACGTGTCAAAAGATTAGATTAGGCCCGAGGAGCTATGAAATAATTTTATAAACTGAAGCTAGAGCTGAGAAGCGATTTTGTTACGCACGCTGATTGTCGCAAATTTCGATAAGAAATTTGTATTTAAATTAGGGGACACTGCGTAGACAGGTAAGGTCACCAATCATCCGTAAACTGATTTCTGGTAAGAAAAAGAATGATGTTCTATGATGATTGGTACAGGAGAATAAAGTTTGCAAAAATCCACATATTATAACTTCTCCGAAAGAAGCGGCAATGCCAGAAATATTTACCTGATGATGTCTACTGAATAGTAGAAGCGAATCAGTTCTATGAAGATTTCAATTGTCCAATTTTATAAACGGTATAACCGTTTGTTACAAAGTAATATTTAATAGCAGTGTCACCAACAGAGAGTTACTGAAAATGTGTGAACAAAAATAAATTAGAACTATTTTGAGACATCAGTTTTACTAAAATCGACAATCGTTTATAATTTATACGGTGTGACTTTCCAACCGGCATCGGCACAACCTAACCGCCGGCAAAGGCAAGGGAAATTATCTATCATAAACAACTATGCTACATCAAATAATATTAATCTATTTAACCTAACAACCTGAGCTAAAGAAATATTCGTATTACATATTTTAGTTTATAATCGAGCCGAAACACATCTCGTACAAAATGTAGTAAAAAAAAACTGTAAAAAGTTGATTCGAACTTTCAACCCCACGCGTGAGATTCGGGCAACCAATTCAATTCAAAACAGCTTTATTAAATGTAATAAAGAAATTACTGCCCCAGAACCCACCCCGGGACCGGCCGTGCAACCTTCCGCACTGATCGCGGTGGCCGATTGCGAGACCGGGCGGACTAGTGGAGTAAAATTAGATTTTTAGAGAAAATTTTACATGGAGCAACGCGACATAAAAAAATAAGTTTGTTTTGGTGAAACTAAGAATACTCTGAGATTTCCGGTTCGAGTAGGTGGGGGAATCTTTTTTTTTTTTTTTTCGCGAAAAGGGGTAAAACAATTTTTAAAAAACTTAAACCTACACATAGAATATTGTAACTTAACCATTACACCACGGACGGTTGATAAGGAACCTACATACTTCTTACTATATCAATGCAGTTTAGTCAATCGCGCAATGACGTCATTGCCGGCTGTTTTGATGTCGGCCGGCACAGGTTGGGAAGTTAGAGTATAATTTATAACCTTAATTCCTTCCAAGATTAACGTATTATTTACATATTAATTCGAGAATTGTGCAGTAAGTTTGAGTATTATAAAATGTTTTAATCATAAAAAAACATAGTAACTAACTACTTTTCTTCAGAGAAACAGGGAAAGAATAAAAAGATTATATAAAATAGCCATTACTTCATTTGAATAGATTTTTTCGTATTGTGGTAGAGATAAAAGTACTGTCAATATTAATAAATAAAAAGTAATTAATACCAAAAATATAAAATCAGCAATACTTTTAATGTTAATGTCATTTCTGAACATTAATATGAGCAAATAATTAAACCAAGTTTTAAGCGCTACTTCGAACACTAAAAATGAAAAATTATGACTCCGGCCCTGCTTTGACACACGTCTAGCAATGGTCATCGCTATGATGCTGCCTCTAGTAACAAAACGCCCAACTATTATCACACGAAATTTAAATTCGTATTCGACATTAAACTTTAATAGGAGCAAATATTATGCACACTTTCCACTTTTTTATGTTATTTTATTATATACTACATCGTATTATATTTTATTTGAATATTTAAATCCCTTTGTGGAATATAAAACAATTCATGGCGATTTGGGACGAATAGGTACGTTCGCTATGAATAATCAAAGAGGAGAAATTTTTAGAAACTTAATTTTACCTAAGATTACAATATAAATGATCGTATTTTACGCACTATTTGGTAACGCACCCTTAAACTAGGAAAACGAAAATCTGTTAGGTATTAGAGATTCAATACAACAATCACTCTTAAGTGTGCTTTAATTGCCAAAGATAAAATTTGAATTAATTCAAAACACTTCAAACAATCCTACTTTAGGAGCCTGTATACCTCATGGAAAAACTCTAACTTCAAAAATGTTATTACATGTTGTTCCAATTATTATTTAACTCATAAACGTGCCTTATAAATGGTCTAACCTCGTATATCATTCAAAATGTCATGGTTGAAATGATACTTTCCTATGTATCCATTAGAATATATCATAATAAAATTATCACAACCAAATTGGCAAAGGCCCATGGGGCTTCAAAATTGATTATTTTTTAAATAATTTATTTAAAAAAATCAATTGTGAAGTTCCATGAGCATTGTCGTATTTACAAAAATAAAGTTGAATTTACTTATTTTTACCCAAAAACTTGAAGTGACACTTCCTTGCATAACAATCTTTCGAAAATAATCTTGTTACCATGTCTTTATCGATTCGACAAATATTACAGCTACCTTTACCCAACTATGAGTGATATAACAGCGATAACATAACATAACATAAGTTATAAAAACGAAGATAGAGAAAACATGTCAAAATGCATGAACCCTTAACTGAGGGTAAGTAAAACAAAGTCAAGAAAATTAATCAAAAATTAAAAGAAAAAAGATTTTAGAGTCGGTCATCCATCGGAAGAGATACATAGAAAGAGAGAGAAAGATGCGATGATCTCTGTTATCAACATTATCCTCATATTACCCCAACACTCGCCAATAGTTATATCGTTTTGCTTACCTTTGTCTTCAGTAACGCCCCCAACCACCTTTTCCACATTGTCCTTGTTTAATTGATACATTTTTGTAAAATCGGCGCGATATCTTGATAGCAAATACAATCCCACTAGAACACAGCACGCGAGAAAGCAAACTGTTTCAAGTTTAGGTATAGCCGGCTTAGGGAATCTTAATTAATACATATTAACTCATACAAATGAGTGCATGGGTGCGTTGCCGAATTCAAAGGCAGATTTAACGAATAAACTGCGATTAATATATTACTAATGCGTAAATGTAGCACATGTATATGTACCTGTGTATCCGAAAATACACACTAAGCTCTAGCAGTTGATATCATCCAACTACTAGTATTATTCTACGTAAATAAGATAGTACAGACATATTTGGGACAGGCAAGATTCTTTAAAACAGACCACAAGTAATACATTTTTATTACCCAGAGGACAGATATAAATATTATCAAAATTAATGACAATATCATACCATAATCTAATAAAACTTTATTTTTAAATTTACGTAGGGAATTTGTTATAAACAATACATATACACTGTTAACAGAAAGTTAAGAATATTTCATATGTTCAGAAAGAACTAAAATTAAAAATTTGTTATGAAGAGATTTGGCAACTTAACCTTTTAATTTGCTTATGAAGAAACTGTCAAAAACTTTGATAGTTAAAGAAGTGGTGTAATACTTAAACCTATCATCAATGCCTCGTAGCCTGTTTTACTTAGCCAGCTTTACTTCACATAGTTGTTGCCCTGGATTCCAAGACTTTTTATAAAGCTTGCGATCTGGAAGCTAGTTTCCCTATGTCGTCAGGCGTTAATTCCACCTGCTCTAGGAACTTTAGCTTAGTGCGAATTAATACTTTGCATTCACAAAGTATATGTTCCGCAATTTCAGTTGCAATATCTGCATTTGCCGTCTATTGCCTTGCCCATATTCTTGAGATGATATCTCAAGGGGAAGTGGCCAATCAGAAGGCCTGTTATCAGCCTTAATTCGGACTTTTTAAGTTCTATTTCGAATAAGTTATAAACTTTTCCGCTTCCGGATCTTCTCAGTCTCAGTTATGTGTCCCTTGACCGGGCCACAAAGCGGTTCAGGTCCAACGAATGGCTTCAGCTCCTTTTTTCTCAAGGCTGGTAACCTTGTTGTTGTTGGCCAGTTGCTTCAGGGTTAATTGTGATGACGGATTGTCGGCTCGGGCAGAATAGGCCTGGTTCGGTTAAACAAAAATTGATAATAAAACTTAACCTAGATACCTTTTGCAAAAGCAGATAAAAGGCAATTTTAGACTCAAAGGTCCTGGGCACACAAATCTATAGCAGGAATTTCTGCCTGAAAGATGGTTGAGGTGTTACCGAGGGCTCGGGATAGCCTACATTTAGGCCCTGCTACACCCACTCCTACCCCTTCAGTCATCTTAGATGCATCTATATACCATACACATATATTCCAATCGCAGTGCCTCCATCCTGCTCGTCTGATGACGTTCAATCAACACGTCAAACGGAGAGTCAAAGTTCTGTTTGATTGGCATTGAGTCAGTGGGTTTGGTCATGAACTCAAAATGGACTAGCTCCAAAATCCTTAAATGACCAACCATATCGCCTGGTTTAAATTTAAGTGCCTGATGCAGCCGTAGGGCACTAAGTGCTGCCTCCTTCCTCACATATAAATGCAAAGGAAATGGATCAAGCATTGCCTCCATAGCTGCTGTAGGACATGGGTACATTGCTCACTTTATAGTCCCTAAACAGACAAGGTGTTGCAGTTTCTGCAAATTTCCTTGTGTTATTTTTTCCTCTGTTTTTGGCCACCGTACACATGATGCGTAGGTCACCACAGGTTGGACAACCAAAAGGTAAGATTAATGTGTCATTTTCGGCCTCAAGCTCCAACTCTTACTTACTCCTAGATGTTTGACTTCACTTGAAAATTTTAGTATCATTCCATTCAGCATAGTATTAATCTATATATGAGATTAAGTTTTCTTCTTTTGGTGAACGGAACAAAACCTGTTTTGCTCAGATTGACATTAAGACCCTCTGACAATCAGGCATCTTCCTTCTCTGGTAGGATGGTGTGCATCCTCATCCAGATAGTCCTGTGGAAATTCACCTTAAACCATGCGAGAGCCTGGGAAGTGAGTACTAAAGTACTCTTATGTTTTCCTGCTGACTCTGTATATTCGCCTTCAGGCTTTTTGAGTAGCCCTATTTCATTTAAATGGTCTTTTGCAAGAATACCTTACAACTGCCTAATGTCCTCCGGTAAGGCTGGTTGTTGTGTCTAAAGCGCCCTATCCAGTAAATGCCAAATGTTCAATGGTATTGAAGTCAGGAGAACCGTTCGAAGAGTACTGTGATCAATTCCGTGAGTTTAAGACATTGAATACTTGCTGAATCTTAATGCTCAGTTCCTCTTTGAATATGAAATAAAAATGAGGACACTATATCCTAAAAATATTTTCTTCTATTCTATTTTATATATTCGCTAATCTCCTAATATTTACAGTTTTTTTACGCAAAAACATTACTCCATTCGCCATATGTATCTATCTGATACCTCACGCTAATACTACTACCAACTATCACTGCAGTAAACTTAATAGAAAAGAAAAGCAAGTAATAATTATTAAATGGAAGATATTTGCCGAGATTATCATCAATATGAAGAACAATTTCGCCAATATCGCTTGAGAAGTTGTTGAGAGGCAAAGATCAGCATGGTTCCATTCACTCAAAGGAAAAGTCGGTCTGTATAATACTACAAATGACACAGTTGCAGATGCGCGGAATAGTAAAATACCAGAGTATCATTATAGAATTCAGACAGGTTCTGTGGGAAGCAAAAAGCAGGAATCTCAACAACCGATCAAGTCATTCCTGATCGGTTGATATGGCAGTTCTAGGTCGTTTGCAGATGCAAAAAAGCCAATTGATAAGAAAATAGTTCAGGCTTGTAGTGTATAGCGATGCAATGTGCATCGATTTGTAAAGGCACACAAATTTTCTCCCTTGGTACTCGAATGAAATGAGGATGATCCCAATCATCGGCTTCCATTTTGGGAGATTTTTATTGAACAATTAAACCTGACTAGGATTTACTGTGGAAGGTTTGTTTTTGGTGACGATTCTTTTAGAAAATTACAAGGATCCAATAAGCCCTCAAGAAAGACGGTAGATAACCTTTAGGAGGACGATTTATTTTTACAACAGGATCGGACACCCTCACATTTTACTATAACCACCCGTCAACTTTTAAATAATCGGGTTCCTAGACTATGAATTGGAAGAAGAGGTCTTATGGGTTGGCCAACCAAGTGACCCGATCTCACTCCCTTAGATTTCTTTCTGTAGCGATATTTGAAATTAAAGGTTTTCGCAGTCAAACCCAAATCTTCTCATGATTGACGTTAAATAAGTTTAGAAATGTTTGCACCTAATTTCAAAAAAATTGTACTACTGTATGGAACTCAGGCATTCTAAAGAGTACATACAATAACTTAAACTGCTTCTCTCTTATTTTTATTCCTCAAACCTAAATTAGTGAAATAGTTATCTTTCATGAAACTAACGATAGATACAAAAACAAATAGACAGCTATGTACAGAAATGAAAAACATATTTTCTATTTGAATTTTTTAAGGAGAGGCTGTGGATAGTAGAAGGATGAAGATAGTTATGCACATGTTACGATAAAATTTATCCCTTTTCACATGTTCCACCAATTTCTCAGAAAATTTACATCTACAAAATTATTTAAGTTAGCTAGCTACTGATGGTTAGGACACGCTGTAGATTATAAAAGATAGAACTAATTTGGAAACTATCAAACAGTTTAACTTTGATACGAAATTAGTGCTTACAACAATCAGTCCATTACATTTTTAATAGTTGTTTAAAGGTTTGTGTTTTTAATTTGTTTGTTTTTATAGCCTGAAATAATCTCAAAAAATATTATTTCAGGAAATGGATTTGTTTTCATTGGTTACTCCTCTAAATAAACATATTGTTAAAATTTTATTTAAGGAAGTTTACACAAAAGTGCCTGACCTTGTGATGTTATTATTTCAAATTAGTTCTGTTAACTTTAAATTTTAATTATGGTTAAACAGAAGAACAAACAAAATTATTGAGCATGGAAATGAAAAAATAGTGATATAGGCATCGGTAGAATAATAGAGCAGTTTGCCTGAAATGTGATGTAGATGGATTAGGCTAGGGCATCATTCAACCTTTCGTCTTTACGTATGCTGAAAGAATTGAACAAAACTTGAATCTCATGCGCGAAAATAAACAATTACATAAAGTCTTGTAAATATAAAAATTACAAGTTCGGAATTTGACAGTGGCCTAAACATCAACCGGATTTAAATCTTATTGAGCAGTGATCACTGCTCTGCATAGATAGAGACGACTTGAGGTATCCAACGAGAAGTAAATTCCTTCATTGTTTTCCAAAGCAGTATAATGGTGTGAACTGCAAGTAATGCAGAAACAATTCATTGGAGTGTTTTTTCTTAGTTTATCTGAAATAGCTATGTTTGTTTTTTGCCGTTTCCTTGACTGACCAATGCAATTTTTTTTAACTTTATATTGTTATGAAAAATATTACTTAAATGAAATATTAAAAATATTAATATTAGGACCATGTTTATATCTTATATGTTTATTTGTTATTTATTAAAACAACAATATTAACTACCTTTCAGAAGTTCAGAAAAATATGTCGATAACTACACCAATGCCCCAATATCTGAGCCCTTCTCAGAATGACATTGATAGTATTCCGTATGCTTGCTTTCGCAGTCGTATACTTTTATTGTGTTTATATTATTTTTGATCTGAATGAAACTTTTGTGAAACGTAGTTAATTCATGTAAATATTTTTTTGGTAAATTGAATATATCCGTGCCAAGGATATTTCATACTACGGGAACAAAAACATTTGCATTATCGTACAACGGCAGACAAATAAAACGTCAAAAATTTAGGGAAAAATATTATTTTAAATTTTTTGAGAAATGGCGTAGTATAGCGACATAGTAACAATATTTAAGAGGAATTTTGATATTAAAATTATTGCAAATAATGGAAATGTTTTACTGCCAGCCATATCTCCTTATCTTAATCCGTTGGACCATTTTCTTAAATCGGCTTATTTAGATAAACGTCCTGGCGGAGTTTAACATTAGCTATTCCACATAATTACATAACGACCATTGCCTACGGCACTACTATCTGCGGCAGCTGAGACTGAAACTCAGGAGTGGTACAGCGATAAGCCGTGTTGTCTCTCACATAACCTCGTCTAGTCCATTGCTACCAGCTCGGTAACACATTAAAAATATTACTAAACACGCCTAGCCGGGATTCTAACCTTGAACTCCTTGATCTCAAGCCTAACATGTAAATATTGCACCACTGAACTTTCAATTAAGACTTGTTTTTAAAGTTAATTTAAATTTATTTGCAATCACTTCTTTCACGTTAGTTAGTTAGTGAGTTGATAGGTATAGTAGGTACCATATAAAAAAGCTCGCAATAACGTAAAGGAGACCGAACTCATATCAGTTTCAGTTTAGTTATAAAAAGGCCATAAAGTAAACACTTACAAACCTCTTTTGGTTGAAAAATAAAAAGTTTTGGGTTGGACGCTTAGAATGAGACTCCTGTGGCTGTACGTGCACTTAATTTTTTGAATTTTACAGAGTTTCGGGTGGATTGCTTCTAAAATATTGGACAGGGTCAAACGCTACATCCTGTATATGGCCCAGAGCCTTGGTACACTTGCATTTTAATTTAGCAGTTTATTATTTAGTACTGGATGTTTTTTAATGATTTTGTCAGGGTCAAAGGCTACACCCTGTATATATATATTCTTCTTCAAATAATAACACTTGTTGTGTTTTTGACTGTATGGAAGTCCGTAATTGGACTATACTATATATCACACAATTATAATTAAAAGAAATAAACTACTCGCGAACACTACTTTTAACTTCAAGTAACTACTTCACTGTCGCTACTACTTAGCTCAGGCTCGCCGCCGACTTTTTATATACTTCGTAGCAGCTCGGATTTTGGGATCTGGAAAATGTCTGGAAGAGGGCTGGACAAAGTCCCCTGGCCAGTCATTTGGAGTCGATTGCGCAACATTGCATCATACATTATGAAAATTTAAATATTCGGGACGAAGTTTCAAGATGAAATTGGCTTTAAAAATGGATTTTTTTATGTATTAATGAAATTTGAATCGATTCGGGTTTGAAACTTATTTGCAATAACTATCGAAGGAATTAAATTTGGAAATGGCCCCGTAATGTATTTCGAAGGCCTTGTAAGCTATGTTGATTTCATACCAGAATGTTCCTATAGGTATGTATTGAAATGAATTAGAAGTAAGTTTTGATATTAATGGGCCAGCAAATGGAACATACGAAGTGGAAATAAGTTTTGATGTCGAGCGGAACGTGCGAAATGGAAAGTGATTTTGATGAAAGCTCAGCTGGCACATTGGGAAAGTGAATGAAGTATAATTTGATGTATGAATGGAAACTTGAATTGGAAGTTGAATTTAAGAGAAAAATGGTTTATGAAAATTTGTAGAAGCGAGTCGTAACATTGTGATTGGAGGTGTGTAAAGCGGATGTGATGCAAATCGAGTTAGTGAGGGGGCTGTATTTTTTAGGGCCGGAGTTTGTAACTTTGGAGCTATAAATAGGTTTTAATGAATTTTCGAATGATGTTATTGATGAATTTGAACTATTTGTGAATTATCGGTCTTATGTGAATTTTTCCATATTTATTGACTAAAATTGTGTTTTTTTGCCAATTTAAGTGTCTGAATGACTTTTTTTAGTAGTCTGGCTGTGTGAGTATGAAGAATGAATTATTTTGAAAACTTTAAGCTTTTTTAATTTTTTTCTGTCTGTTGGGAGTGAAAGGTATTATAGCAAAAGCAAGTCTTCTGTTTCTTTTAAATCATTGCAAAAAAATGGTCATACATATTTTCTAACAAGTCAAGAAATTGAACAGTAAAACTAAGGTTTACAAGAAAATCAATTCTTAAAAATCAGTCCGACATAACTCGAACAAACTTTTCCATTTACAGTTTTGGAGAAAATAATTTTTGAATTCGATAAATCCTACCCTTCACAGCCGTTCTCCCTATTAAAGGAGCAACTAGCTGTTATACCATCGTACACTGATACTGAGGGAGTGCTCAAGTGTTATATTTAATCAAAATTGTTAGAGCCACTTTAGAGAAAAAAAATAGTTCTTTAAACCTTACCCCCACAGAACCCTCCCTGTATTTTCAAGGAGGAACCTGTTGTGCCATCTCATACTGGTACTTTGAAAGTTTAATCTCATCAAAATTGGTTATTCAGTTACAGAGAAAAACATTATATTTTTTAAAACCTACCCGCTCACAACCTCCCTCCCTGCATTTTCTAGGAGTATAGTCATAACATTTCATACTGGCCGAGTCGTTTTAGAGAAAAAAATTAATAATTTTTTTATCGATTGGCCGTCTTGAATATGCATGCCAAATTTGAGCAAAGTCGATCTAGTGGTTTGGGCTCTAGGTGCGACCACAGACGACAGTCACGGACTACAGACAGACATTTTTTAAAAATCACTTTATTAGATTCCGAGGATTTGATAATGTGTAAATCCACCAAAAACTCAAAGTCGATTTTTTGCATAATCACAATACTTTCCCTATATACTCCATATGTACGCCCTCTATATTTGTTCTGTAAGTTCATATTAGGAATATTTCAAAAATAGCCGCCATCTTGAATAACGGGTTTCCGATCCATTTTTCGATGTGGCAACAGGCATTTTTGGATTCAGCGAGGTCAAAAACCCCTGAAAGCACCGCTTGCGAAACTGAAAATATATTTTAAGTCCTGTCCTGTGTACTGCTACCATATAACGCCAACAGTGATATAATACTCAACTGGTCGGCTCCCTTTATGATTTCTTGCTAGCTTTTTTACATCGTTGTGTCACATATGGGACAAACTATAATTTTCCTATAATTTGATTTATTGATATGTATTATTCAATCCAAGGCGAGTGGTTAGCATCCAGTAAGAAGTAAAACGATTACATTCCTAAATCCATCCCCTTGGGCATTATTATTTAATGGCCCAGTAAAGCAAATACTTGAATAAAATGCCACTTCGGAGTGTGCGAAACAGAGAAACATATTCCGAAAGCCCATTTTTATTGGCGATGCAACTTTGAATCATAAATGCTTTTACTTAGTAGCATTTTAAGCAAATAAAGTGGAGGAATATATTGAGTGAAAATATGTGCAGTGTTGCGGAAAGCAAGCTTGCGAAAGCGTCACGTTTAACGATCAATTTTCAGAATATATAAAGTGTTAAAGTTTTCTTGTAACTGCAGGCAGTATGTTTCGCATTCTTTCTTCTACAGCCTAACAACAGCATTATAGTTTGCAAAATAAGGTATTTGTAACGCTATGCATATTACATACACTCGACGCTTTATATTTATCGTTTTATTTTAGTAATATCAAAGAACAAACTTTGCCGAGCAATTTTATACGAGTACCTGCGCGTTTCTCTATAAAGCTTTTATGTAATAAACGATAACAATAATAGTAATAAAAGAATAAATAATAATTGAAAATTACAAAGAACTACATACATTTGTATGAAGCTTTCTAAAAGAGAAGTCTTTTGAAAGCTGATAAAGAAGATGCATACATGGTAAAATAATTAATGAAGAATCGACTGGAACAATTGTATTATCTGTGACTAAGCTGACGACTGAAGAAACAAATGTTTAAAGATATAAAGCGGTAATATCCAAGGAATAAGACTCCACAAAATTTCTTTCTCAGTTTCTGTAAGTGGACTCATTGTACAAGGTGACACTGCTTTAACAAAAGGCGGCGGATCCAGACCGGGAGGTCAATAAATATTCCCCAAGCCAGGGTGTAAGCCACCGTGCTCAGGTCGGAATGGTAAAGGTTCTCTTCTGGGGCAGTCCCGAGAAGAGGCCGACCACCCTAGCGGCGAGACCGAGCCGGACGTGGAAGCCACGGTCTTCGAGGGATTGTTTGTCACGGATAAGCAAGGAAGGCAAAAAGAATATACTCCAAATCAATCTGCAACACAACGCGGCTCCCTCAGCTATCGTGAGTCGAAAGGCCGCCGTGGAACAGGTACATATAGAACTGATTCAGGTGCCTTGAGTTCGCCATGGCTCCATTCAAGGTTTAGATAAAAGGAAGGGGACCATATATTCCTCCACACATAGCATCCCAAGGGCATGCATTTATACCTCTAAGAATATACAAGCAACGGAAATCCATGAGCTTTGCTCCAGAAATTCAGTTGCGATCAAAGTGAGTCTTAGAAGGGGAAGTGACAGGATAGAAATCGTCCTCGGTTCTGTTTATCTCCCTTACGACTCTCCAACACCACCACCTTCAACGAGGTTTGAGAAGTTGGTTCAATTCTGTAGCAAGGAAAAGCTGCCTCTCATCATAGGACGTGACGCTAATGCACACCACACTTGCTTAGGCAGCACTGGAGTCAAACCTAGAGGTCACAGCTTGCTACAGTATTTGTACACCACCGATTTAAAATTACGAAGGTAATTGATATCACGCTGGGATCTCAGTCGATGATTCCACTGGTTAAAAACTGGTTGGTGTCTACGTAACCTTCGCTGTCAGATCACCGCCACATAAGATTTAAACTGGACCTAGCTCTCCAATTATAGGAGAGCTGATACAGAAATTCCAGAAACATTAATTGGGACGCCTACGTGCGGACTCTCTCAGGTAAAATAACGGGGATAATTCAATCCAGGAACACAGAGGATATAGATACCCCCACCAAGCTTCTTCTTGAAGCGATTACTGCCTCATATGAGAGCAGCTGCCCTCTCAGTAGGAGAAAAGAAAGGAGCAATGCTCCCTGGTGGAACAGAGAACTGCAAAACTTACGTAAAGAAACACGTTCTTAGCTTCCAGAGGATTGATTAAAATCAGAAGATGTTCCAACGCCTCTATAAAAGTCGCACTCTAAACAGCAAAAAGACTGCTTGGAAGAACTTCTGTGAGAGCATAGAAGAGCTCCCGCAAGCCGCAAGACTTTGTAAAACTCTTAAAAAAGAGAATGCGAATAGAATATTTGAGGCTCCCCTCTGGTAGACTTACGGCTACCACTGCGGAATGCCACAAACACTTGTTAGAAACTCATTTTCCCGAATCTGTAGTGGAAAGAGGAAAAATCAAATCGTGCGGTCGTCACGACAGAGGACTGGAGGATGGCCTCAAGGATAGTGATAGTGGAGAGAGCCAAATGGGCTATCTCCACCTTCCATCCTTATAAAACTCCAGGGACGGATGGAGTGTACCCGGTACTTCTTCAGAAAGGCCTGGTGATACTCATGTATCCAATTTATCACCCGTTGAAAACTTGTCTGACCCTAGGATATGTTCCTATACCCTGGAAAATTGTCAGAGTGGTTTTCATCCCAAAAGCAGGACGTATTTCTTACGACACTGCCAAATCCTACAGAGCAATCAGCCTTACATCCTTCCTGCTTAAAACATTAGAGAGGTTGGTCGAAGGGTACGTTAAAGATGGAGCACTTGCTTCCATCACAACATGCTTACCAAGCTGGGAAGTCGGCGGAGACAGCCCTTCATCCGATTGTTTCTAGGATCGAAAAGGCGTTACACCGCAAAGGACTCGCAGCCGAAGCTTTTCTGGATATCGAGAGAGCGTTCGACAATACCTCCTTCGACTCTATTTGTGCCGCGGCCGCCTACCATGGCTTCGAAGACACCATCATTAAATGGATAAGAGCCATGTTGGCGGACAGGCAAATTATCGTTGCCAGTGGAGACACGGCAGTGAAAGTAGCAGTAAGGAAGGGCTGCCCACAAGGAGGCATCCTTTCCCCTCTGTTATAGTGTGTCGTCCTTAACGGCCTACTTAAGGCACTTGAAGACGAAGGTCTTTACACGCAATGCTACGCCGATGACCTAGCCATTGTCATATTGGGAAAATTCCGTAATACGATCAGCGGGCTCATGCAAAGAACCCTGCGAATCGTACAGCAATGGTGCAACGAGTAAATCCCTCTAAGGTAGAACTGATCGTTTTTACCAGGAAACGTGTACTGGACGGTATTGTCGAGCCCATTCTTTATGACACTACTCTAAGGGTCTCCTATATCTAGGCGTCATCCTGGATTCTAAGCTCTCTTGGAAAGTTTATATAGAGAGACAAATACAAAGGGCCACCACTACCCTTTGGGTATGTAGAAGGACCTTTGGCAAAACTTTGGGATTGAACCCCAGAGTGGCAATGTGGTACTACATTGTTATAGTGAGACTCATGGTAATATGTACGCTTCCGTTGGCTGGTGGCCGGCAGTCGCTAGACTACACATTCAACGGAAACTTGAGCGGCTCCAAAGATTTTCCCGCTTGGGAGTCACGGGAGTTATTCGCACTACTCCCACGGCAGCACTGGAGGCCCTTCTGGACCTTGTGCCCCTTCACCTGTTAATCGATGCCGAGGCTCGGAAAGTGGCATACAGGTTGAAGTGCGGTAGTCAGTGACAAAAAGAAGGAGAACGGCTAGGGCATACAAGGGCCCTATCCGACGCGGTGAGGACTCACACACTTCTGGACGCCAGGAGTGACTGTATAACGCCGATATTCTCCTCCTCAGTACCTTTTAAGCTTATCGTGTCGAAAAGAGAGGATTGGTACCCACTCTTGAATACACTCGTATCCGCCGATATCGTCTGGTTCACAGACGGATCTAGTTCTGAGGGTGGTTCCAGAGTGGGAATATACAGCAAGAAACCCAAGGTACAATTTTCTTATGCCCTGGGTAAATTCGCAACGTTAAAACATAATATTTCAGTTGCAAAACTCCTCTATAAAATCGTTATTTTACTATAAGGAACATAACCAGACTGCAACCAACAGCTACTCTCCGGGCTATGTGGTCCGCCGAGCGCGGAATTAAAAGTTACAAGCCTGGCGCATTAAGTATAATAACTGTGTATTGCCAACAAAACGCTAATGCTTCGATTGCAAGGAGCTCTCATGCCAGTCGTCCCACCACTTACAGACTACAGTTTCGAGCTGTTGGCTCTCGTCAGTGCAATGTAAGCATGTGACAAACGATACGAGGATCCTTTGACGATTTGGTAGATCTCAGTGTCGTTAGGATAGCGACATGCAAAATAGTCAGCAGGCGCCATCTAGCGGTCCAGTGTTTGCTGCAATCGAAAAATAAAGTCTGGTTACGTTCCTTATAGTAAAATAAGGATTTTATAGAGGACTAAAGTATCATGTTTTAATATTCTGCCCTCTAAAAGCACATTTGAATTAATTTCGCAACGGTATTCCAGACCGAGATAATAGCTATGTTGGTCTGCGTACAGGAGAATATCCACAGGAGGTATTCTAACAAACACATATATGTAGTGACAGCCAAGCGGCCCTCAAGGCCCTGGCATCAGTTAAAACCAAATGTTCTTTAGTTCAGGACTGCGAACTTGGCTCCTAAAATTGGGTCAAGCTTCTCTGGATGCCTGGGCATAGTAACATTGAGGGTAACGAGCAGGAAAATGCTCTGACCAGAGAGGGCTCGCAACAGCCCTTGATGGCCCGGAACCAGCCCTGGCTTATCCTAAAGCAAACGTCAGTAAGTCAATAGAGGACTGATCTCATTCCCAGTTCGCTGACCTCCCACCCAGGACTTCGACAAGCAAAAAAGCTCCTCATCCGAGGACCCTTGCAGAAAGCAAGTTAGAATCGTGGTTAGTCTCTTGACTAGACACGGCTCTCTCAGGAAACACCTGCACATTATCGGAGTGCAAGTTTTGTGGAGAGGAGGAGGAAACTCCCACCTCCTAACCTCCTGCCCCAGTCTCATGAACTTGAGGCATAAACACTTTGGTTTAGGCTTGCCTATGTCGGAGAAAGTAAGGAATGCCTCGCAGGGAAGGATTCTGGCCTTTGGTCTGGAGTCCGGCCTGATGGGGACATCCACTGATCAGCTAGCGGATGCACAATGGGCCGCAAGGCCTGAGTGCTGCGATTTATAATTGCACTGCTAAGAAGAAGAAAACCCATTGTAGCACGCAGTTATGGTCCTTAATTTCGAGCAATCTCTAGCTTGATCTTTCCAACATTCACAAGTTTAAGGGTTTTATGTAGAACACGTTGGATAAAAGCATGAGTCAGAGGTTCCACTTGGACTAAAAAAATCTATTGAAGTTAAAATTTACCTGTTTTTTATCCGTGTTTTGTGTACTAAAATTGTAAGCAAACCGGGGCATCTATTCATTGAATGACTAGAAACCTGTCCTATGTGAGAAATAAAAGGTAATTTTTAGTCAATTATACACACTCAAGTTGCTGTTTATAGTTACGAGTTGGTCATTATGGTCCGGGGTCCGACTCCCCTTTTTTTAAAGTGATTACTAACATATGGTTGTAAATAAAAGTAATTACCTTATCCGAGACGTTGTATAACCACGCAAGTTATTTTGTTATATTTGTATATACGTATAACATCATCTTGCTCTTTATTATCTGGGGCGCCAGAGACATATTGTGTATAATTACAATAATTCATATTAATAGAACGTCCTTTCATAACTCCATATTGTTTTACTGCAAGACACTGTTGTACAAATAAAATGCAATAATAGATTCCAACAATTTGGTAGAATGCAAATCGCACCAATGCAATGGGTCAGTAATTTTCTATCTGACATCTATAATCTGCTTTGAATGCAGGAACTATTTCTGATAATTTGATACAGAGATTATAAATATAATATCTCAATACAATTACGTAATAGCTTTTGCGCACTACTTGATACTTTTAGCGGTCTCTCCAAGTTACACTGTATGGCTAGCTTTATATTTAGTTTTATTTATATTACAAATAATGCAATTTGGTATATATTAACATTTTATTTTATTGGGGAGCGGAAATTTCTCACTTAATATTTAAGCGACCGTGTCAAAAATGTGGTTATTGATGATGATAAATCTCCAAATTTAGCAGTAGTCACATTTGGAGTGTCCTGGGAATCACTTTTAGAACGTTCACTCTTTTTAATTTAAGCTACAGATGTAAATGAATGCACCTAGTTTACAATAACTTTAACCTATGCAGATGTTACTTTATTGTTCAAAAGATTTATTCCATTAATATTCACTCTTATATTAATCAAAATGGGTCGTCAAATAACGTAATATCAAAATTCTCAATTTCCCATATACAATTATTAGCCGAATATATTTTAGTATGTTATAGATTTTAAAGTATTTTCCACACCGTGTAACGCTATTAATAGGATCTTTAAGCTAGCACTATTTAAATATGCAATGTTATTGTTTTTATTATAATCATAAACGCCATTCGGCAGAACAATTGAACTTGCATATCATTGTTTATCTGAAAACTCACCACACTCAGATTCTTGACTTTACTTTAGACGACACAAACACCCAATCCTTTGAAAAATTGCGTGATATAACTATCCTCGGCAACTGACACGTTTTCTATTAGGGTTAAACATGCTGATGTACTAACTGCACAAACATAGAAACACTTCTGCTTTAAATTATATATTAATGTTACTACTATTATCAGATGTTAAAGTTAATAAAATCCGTGTTCAAATGCATAAAATTCTGTTTATTTTTCATTAATAAACATGTCTGTTTAGTATGGAATTTGATTTAGTAAATTTCTGGAGAGTATCAAGAGAATGTTTTTAAGTTTTGTATACACTTTCGAGCTTTTGATGCCCAGTGTCAGGGAAGTCTCATAGACGTAGCGCAAAAGTAGATATGATTTCTAAAAAACCAATTGAACACTGATTAAACAATGCGTGTAATAACAGCAGTGGTAGGATTACCCTCGAAACGATTATGTTCGTGTAAATACCGTTGGCTCTTATATAAACATATTGTGCTGTTCTATAATTTATTGAACTTAATAATTTGCAGTACTAATCAAACTTTAACTTGTTTGTTTCCAATAGATAAAAAAAAACTTTAAAAACCAAAAGATCAAATTAAAATCTCTTACCTTTTGATCCGAAAGTATGTCAAAATATTTAATGGGCCGGCTAGCTTATCTTTCCCTTCAGGAGCAGGTTCAAATTCAGTTCCTATTTAAAATGAAATTTTATTAAAGTAAAATTTTAATCTGATATAAATAATTTATTTTCTTTGATATTTAGATAATTTAGCTTTATAACAGGTTCAAAAGTCTAATAAGTACACTATTTAAATTTTAATATACCACCTTGTCCAAAATTAAACACACAAAACCTTCCTTCTTCGTAGCTACACTCTTCTCTTTCCAAATCCAACAATTCTCCTTTCATTAATTCTTCACCTTATCTCGTCCTTATCTCCTCTGCAACTTCTATTCACAATAGCACCTCTTCCTTCTTATTTACAGTCTCTTTTTACTCTTCTTCGCTGATCTGCACAATTTCTGACTTTCAATTCAATTTCAAAATTATTAATTTTTGTTTATTATTTTTCTTCTTCACTCCCTAATTTTCACTTGTTCTTTTTTTTTTCTTAAATTTGCTTTTCCAATTTTACAACCTCTCTTTTATCTGTTGTTTGTTGTTCTATATAACTAAATATCAAAGTATCCAAAATAAACGAAACAAAACACCATATGAATTTTGATTAATTTCATTCCAAACATAACCTAACTTAAACCTCCTTGTCTTTCTCCAGAAAAACATTTACTGACTATAAAAATAAAATTTCCTACTTAAGAGAAATGTCATAATGACTTAAATGTCAGAAATTGATCAAAACAACAACTTAATAACTACTAACATAGATGTCAGTATCAAACTTATTGTTGACATCAAATAAAAACTTTAAAACTATTAAAACAACTCTAAACAAATATTAACATTCTACAACACATACCTTTCGGATCTTTAGCTAATTTAAATAAATTTTGAAAACCATCTAAAGGAAATAAACAAATTCAAACCCCGATTCAGCAAATAACACAAACATGCAATCTTCGTAATCGTCCAATATGCAAATACATAGCAATATATCTGCATATCTATATTATTACTATTATTATTATTATTTTGTTACTGAAAGAAACATTCATTACGTACTTAGGCTGAAGAAATTTTGCAATTTTTTTGTGTAGAATTCATAATTATGTATCATAATAATGTAAGTAAACTTGTTAACTATTATGTCACATCTCTATATATTACAATTGAATACTTCGTGTTTAATTATGACAGAGACTTCTTCTCTGAGAATACATAAAACTGGCTTTGAACTATTTATTGCCTCATATTTCCCGAGCAAAGAGCTTATCGTAATATTTATATAACAGTTCTGCCGCGACTCTGGAAGTAAATGTAAACATTAGACACCTCATGGTTTAATTTATCTCAATATTTAGGTATCGATCTGTGTACATTTTATTACAGCCAATCCAATAAAGGTGGCCAAAAAAATTATACCATGCAATATCAAAAAACATAGCCCCCTTAATAATGGAAATCCTACAGCCCTTACTTTCAGAGAGATGCTATTTATGAACATAATAAAGAGCAAGGGCCTCGAAATGCTACCTTGGGACACTCCATTGTTCATCACTTGCGTTTCTTCATATATTTCTCAGGCTATGCTCGTACCGAATTTGTGCGACTATTGCTCTAAAATCATTGGCCAAGGAAGAATCCTGTGAACTTTCCTAAATATAATTTGCTTTCTTTTAATTTAATACACCACCGTTTTGTTCGTATGGTGAAAAAATAACAGATTATTATACAAAACCAGATTTTGGTACCAAATTAAGGAGAGGTTTAGACTTTGGAAGATTATGTCCCTTTAATATGTCTTCTTCTAAACCCTAAGAATCTATTAAAAGGACGGCCAATACGAGTAATTTTAATATTTTTATGGATTAAAATTAGGTACAGAATATAAAACTAGAATCTGCGTTTGACAACACCTCTATAGCTGCCCAATCTTTTCGCAAAAAGAAGTAAACAGAAATTATGTTATTTATTGAAATAGTTACGAGTTAAAAGTACGTACATGTAAGGAATTATCTGAAAATATTTTATAGTACATAAGATTAAAACAACACAAACGGATCACAGGCAGAAAGCCAGCTGCTCATTTGTGGCTCCGCTAGAAGACTCTACATCCCAGAGCAACAACACAGTATTGCCACGGAGATATTTGTTTTGTTTTTGTTAAAGAAACAAGTTTTTCCAACATTTTGTGTTAAAAGAAACGCTACTATAAAAAATGTCCACATAATTTTTTACTTGTATGTAAATTAGACAACATTAATAGATGAACAAGAGTAATTCTATGGAAGAAAGCTGTAGATAAGTTATATTATCTGATAATAGCGGAAAGCTTGACAATATCATATTATTAAACATAAAAAATGAAGGTATTATGATTACTGGGATATGACAAACGATTACCAGGAAACATATCAAGAAAATTTCTCCTTCGTAATTAAACGGACAAACATGAAACACAGTGAAGATAATGATGATTAAATAGCAATTAAAGGCACTTACCGTTGAGTATATCAGGCATATTCCAATACTGAAACCAAATAGATAACTTTAAGAAACAAATCCGACAGAATATACGTATATTGCGTCAGCTACATAACCGACCTAATTGGGTACTGAAGGATCTGCTGAGGAAGACAAAATTTACATTTCGGGGCTCTTATGTCGCCGTAAGTGTACACAAATAGTGTTCCTTGGTTTGTCTCAAGTGTTGGTAGACTGGCTCCAACAAAGTAAAAAGCAATTATTGAATTGATGAAAATAAGTTCATAAGTTACGACTAGGAAATTTCTCCATTCCTATATTATTTACTGTTAATAGTGCAACTATTATTGCTAAACGATAAATGTAAAAGTAACGGTAAAATGACAATTCCTAAAGCAGCAGTCTGGATCATTAACACCAAACCTTTATTATAGTATATTATTTTCATCAGTATATCATACAATTCCTAGCAGGAAGGTGGTTAAATTTTGCATATTGACATCAAGTATATGAATATCTTCTAGAACGTGATTTTACCAATCTCGTCTGAAGTGATGAAGTTGTATTCCAATGTTTTGTAGTAGCCACTGTCAAGCCCAATCGTGTTTCAATATCGCAGTAACTATAGATAATGTTTCAATAGATTTAACTGTAGGAGATAGTGATAGTGAAGAAATCCTGTAGACTTCCCAACTCAAATAGGTTGTCTAATGAGATTGACGGCATAAATGAAGATGAATTATCTGTCGTGGGCAATGATGACGAAATGAATTTTTTACATATTAGATAGTCGGGAAGGATTAGGCTTACAAGGAAAGCTATGTTAAAAAATAATACACCTTAAACTCTATCTCGGGGTGATGTGGAAATTTGCGAAATGATAATACTTGATTATACGATAGAATCTTTCTAACTCTTATAACATCCGATTTATTTAACAACAAATTAACTGACTTGTGCTTATATTTACAAAATTAATTATCACTTTTAACCATTATAATTCACTACTTGACACTGTACTTTTCACTAGTCTGATCACTTGTTTCTTTTATGATCTCACTTTTCTATCCAATATCGAACTAACTGGCGAGCCCTGAATCTGCTGCATTTATACTTCTTAAGAAATATTCTGGAACGTACTTGGCCAGAAAAGTCGAATATTCTGGTTTATTGAGTAGTGGTGAGAGGTAAGTGAAACCTCTCATATGGTTAATTGCTACTATACACCATAGATGTCTCCATGGGCGTATAGCGACTTGCGATTCGGCACGTACCTGATAGCGGCGACCTTTCAGTCCTAGGTGAACAGCTACTCAGCGGGCAAATACCCCGACCTGCATTGAATTACACCTTACAAATCATGAAGGAATGGTAGCCAATATCATTTGTTAATTCCCTGACCAGACATAGACCGGTTCCGAACTTATTAGTTCTCATCAGTATGCCATAGGTCATGGAACAGACAAATGATAATGGCCAACCTGCTAGTTTTATACAAACTATAGTAAATTGAGTAGTGGTGAGAGGTAAGTGAAACCTCTCATATGGTCAATTGCTACTATACACCATAGATGTCTCCATGGACGTATATGAGCTCCAGAATCAACTAGGTACATCACTACCACTCTAATTATAATGCAGTAGACCCAGGCATCTACGTTGATACTACAGACCTCTGAGGCACCTCTGAGTAAACACTCTATAGGTTCAAATAACTTGCAACAAGAATCTTCACAAACCACTATTTTATTAATCACTTAAATTACAATAGTTAATCCTTAAAAATCACACAACTAATAATAACTTTTAATTCACTACTTTTAAAAATCACAACTGTACTTTACTTTTCAGATCACTTGTCAACTCTTATATAACCAAAAAAACTGTATCTGTATACCAGAACTGTACTGTATACTCAACTGAACTGTACCCCCATCTGCTGGGTTCACCTCTTTATATACACACTTGGGATGTCTAGAATCTCATTGTAGAACCTTCCAGAATGTACTGGAATCCTCTACAGCTTTCTTAGGCGCTACTAAATGGCGGTTCGCCAATTTGCCCACAGATGGCGCCACCCTACTGGCCAGGGAGTAATTACACTCTCCTCTCTGTTAGAGGGCAGCACATAACAATACATTTATATTTAAGAAACTGTATAATTTTGTTATTTCAAAATGTCCTGCATTTAGTCACCTTAAAAATGGACCTTCTTTCTTTAATTTACAAGTTTTTGTACAGATCTGAACAAGTAAAAATAATCGTTTAAAAAACTAAAAAACACGCTTTAATACCAAACCGAACTAAAAGTATATAATTTTTTTTAGTCACCCTCTTGCCATTCATCCCTCAGCACGTTTCTCACCAATAATAAATATATTAATGACAACGGCTCCTTCGCCAAAATCTCGACAATTGATTGGTCATTCTTTTATTTTATTTTATCCTGATGATCCTGGTGGGGACATTAGGACAAAGTTGTCAAATTATTGTATTGTCATCGGCCCTTGATAAGTGTGCAAAGTTTTAGTCTAATCTGACGTTTTAAAGAGGGCGAAAATCACGTTCAAAGATTCCATTACAAGCAAACAAACTAACTAACACACTAACAAACATACAGGTGAAGCTAATAAAAGCGCGTTAAAAAAGAAGCCATCTAAAATAATTTACGAGCAAAACTACGATTCAGTTCATTGTTCACACTAAATGTATTGTTTTTCTTATGTTTTCTTTAAAAAAAATGTTTTCTTAACCGCCTCTCAAGTTACTGAAGTAACCCTCTGGAAGATCTCAAAGATCTTATGTTAGATAAAGAGAGACGAGGACATACAGCTTAATGTGGACTCCGAACCACTCTTGGGACAATTTTTTTAATGAAAAATTGTTTTGCCTTGTGGGAATCGAATCCACTTCACTAGGCAACTCAGTTTGCTCAGACGCTTTAACACACTGAGCTATCGAGCCCCCACTGTTTTTCTAAATTTATAATTCATAAAAATCACTTTGTATTTAATCAAATATAATATTTTCTAAATGTCCTTAGACTCTGTCTCTGTCTTATATTACTTAGGTAGGCTGATCTGCTTAGGTGTATAATCTATTTTCTTTCGATAAAGACAATACATTGAAAGAGCTTGGTTTTAATACAACAAAATTTCATCATAAAACAATTAACTTTTTATAGAATAGGTATCGATAATATGTGATTTGATATGTAGTTTGTTCAGTATTAATTACGTATCTCTTTTAATCTTGATAATACCCGATATAGATAATACTGTTTATATACGAAACCAATCCAACATATGATACATCAAAACACACCGATGATGGAAATGTAGTTCGTTTGGAATAAAAGATTTCATTCCATTAGTTATTTAATTTGTTATACAGAGGTTAATTCTAGTAATAATATAAGACCAGAGCTGTTTAACAATAAATATACATATAAATATATTGTTTAATATATTTGATGAAATATATTAGTTATAAATTGTCAATGGAGTTAGTTAAATCATATTTCTGGTAGGACTGCGTCAAGTTTAAAAGAGAAAGTGTCTATGAAATACAAAGATTATTTCTTTCTATTCACCGCTGTTGACAAATTTTTACCATCATAACAAAGATAGTTAACAAATGTGTGATAAACGATTAACTTATAAAATATTACTAATATGTACGAATTCCATAAGTACAATATGTCCTTCTTCTTCTAGATTCGATCCTTCCTATTAGATAACTACTTTACATTTACAAAACTCAAATAGCTGCAACTTTATGCGTAAATGAATATCAATTACTATAATAAACAGATACTAATCCCTCTCACTGGGAAAAAGTAATGAAAGAATTACTAATTTTTTATTTCTTCTGCATGTAACAAATATTTCGTAAATTATTTTAAAATGTTCACTACTAGAGTCTTGGGTTCAGCTTTGTTATGGCACTAGCTTGGTGTTTTTTTTGTGGAGAGGAAATTAATATGAAAATATCTGTAAAGTAGGCATGTGACCATTACCTCTGAATGCTTAAAGTAGCAGTAACACAACAGCCACACGTAATTATTAAGCCTTAAGTGTAGTGGTCAGTGATATAAATATACCAGTACAGAATTGCTAAATGTACTGATGCAAGTAAGCACTATTGATGAATCACAATTGTACTAATATCTTTTTATCTAATAATCAATAAAAAAATTAAAATTGGCTGAATTAAAAGCATCCAAATAATCCATTTTGGAGCTTCTTCATTCTAACAGCATTAACAGAGCTAATACGCTGATTCTTTGCATTGTGCCACACTAGCTATGCCTGACGGGTAACAGTGTATCTCAGAGGCATGATGGAATTGAAATTAAAGTATCCCAACATTCACAGGGCGCGGGCGTTCAGTGCTGGTGTCAAAGAACCTACTTAAACATATCCAAAATCACCAAACTTAAACGAAAACCGAAATATTTTGCATGAACCGCGTGCGATACGTAGAAACGCCGTCGATATTTTGTGGAAGTACTATGAAAATTTTTCGAATTTGTCATAAAAAAAAATTATTTTTCGGAACTACAACAAAAATATTATTTTTTAAAACTATCATAAAAATCCGTTCCACGTTTTTGTATTGCAACTGCAATAAATCATGTCCCACGGAGCGCAATTTGTGAAGCTATATCAAATTACGTCGTAAGGGGCGTAAATTTAGCAACTACCTCGAAATTCTTTATTACGAACCGACGTTGTGTAGTACTGCCTCTCATGCATGGTGTGGACTATAAGGACGAGTTCCGTAGTAAAATTTCTGAATGGAGATTTTTCACGGCGGGCAACAAATTGTTCGATCGTCATTTTTCAAATTTAGCAATCGTTTTTAGAGGTACATTTATGTGGTTTCCGTCGTATTTGCCTACACATGGTTCCTCAATGATTCGGAATTCATGTCGCTCTATTATCATGTACTTGCCTTGCCAATTTAGAAAAAGTAACAAAACAGCCCTAGAACACAAACAAACCTCTCTTGGTCGAAAAAGTAAAAGGTTTTGACCTGGAGAGCTTAAACTGAGACTTTTAGGGCAATATGTGCACTTATTTTTGAATTTGTGGGGTTTGGGGGGATTGCCCCGAATTTGCTGATCAGGGTCAATGCTACACTCTCTGTATGGTTTTCTTGATTTATTGTTCACTGCTTGTTTAGTTTATGAATTTGTTTTTAGCACTGAATGTCTTTAATGCCTTGGACAGGGTGAAAGGCTACGCCCTGTATATATATTCTTCTTGGAATAATAATACTTTGATTTAAAACGAATGAAAGTATTTAAGTATAAGAACAAAGTACGTAAGCGTATGTATTAATAAAATAGTTAAAATTAACAGAGTAATGAAAGTAACTTGTCGACAATAGAAATTCCGACATAAAAAAATCAATTTTATTTAATGCGCTGGGAAAAATTTATTAAACTTAAATTCTTTTTTACTTGATTTCGGCCAAGGAAGTAGCACGGCCACTCAATTTTATTAATTTAAGCGTTGGATGAATTTTAAACACTTAGGGTTTTTGCAACTTCAGTCGCATAGAACAGGAACTGATTTTGAGGTACACCGGAAAGGGACTTAGCCAGAGCTCGCCAGGCTCGGTTTTTATATGGTTCGTCGGGGACGTAGCGTGCAGAGGGCTGGAAAGATCTGGAAAGATGTCCCCCGGTAGTCATTTGGGCTCGGTTGCTCAACATTGCATCATGCATTATGAAAAATTAAATATTCGGGACGAAAAGTTATAAAATGAAAATAGTCATAAAAAGGGGCACTTTTTAATGTATAAATGAAGTTTTAAACAATTCGGGTTTAGAAGATATTCGTAATAACTGTCGAAAGAATTAAAATTGGAAATGGTCCCGTAATGGATTTCGAAGGTCTTGTAAGCTATGTTGATCTCATATGAGAATGTTCCTACAGGTATGCATTGAAATGAATTGGAAATAAGTTTTGACATTAATGAGCCAGCAACCGGAACATACGAAATGGAAATAAGCTTTGATGTCAAATGGAGAGAAGTTTTTATGAATGCTCAGCTGGCACATCGGGAAAATGAATTAAGAGTATTTTGATGTATGAATTGAAATTTGAATGGGTAGTTGAAATTGAGAAAAAAATGATCTATAAAAATTCGTAGAAACGAGTTATAACTTTGTGGCTGGGGGGTGTGGAAAGTGGATGTGACGTGAATCGAGTTAGTGAGGGGGCTGTATTTTTTAGGGCAGTAGTTTGTAACTTTTGACTGTAAATCGGTTAATATGAATGTTGGAATGCTGTTGTTGATGAATTTGGACTACTTGTGAATTATCGGTGCTATGTGAATTTTTCCAGATTTTGTTGACTAAAATTGTAGTTTTTTGCAAATTTATGTGACTGAATGACTTTTTTTTAATAGTTTGACTGGGTGAGCGTGAGAAATAAGTTATTTTGAAAATCTTAAGCTTTTTTAATTTTTTCTGTCTGTGATGATACTATAACACCCTCAGACACAAAAGCATGAATTGTTCACATTGGCAAGTTCACTATGAAAAAGACAAATAAGAACTTTTCTCTTAGATGCTTATTTTATCTGTTTAAAGTGCATGCTTTCAGAAAAATACTCTTTAAATTATAAAGATGTTTTCGGAAAAATCGTTATTGGTTGGACAAATATACATTCTAGAAACAAAAATGAATAATTAGTTTCGAAGATATTGAGATTTAAAAATAAAATCAGAACTCAAAAACTGTGGCATTTGCGTAAAAAATTCTAAGAGCCTAGCTTAAAGACTAGTAATGATGAATTCTTATGAGTGTGCTTACGTGTTAAGGAGAAGCTTTCCCAAAACAACTCTCTAACCGAGTCAGTTGGGATTTTGTATGCCTATAAGAAACATTTTGACTATCATTTTGTTAAATAAATCTCAACAAATCTCCCAAATTGCCAGAAAATAATGCATCAATAAAATTTATTACCTCAATGGAACTATTGTCTAATAATAATGGCGACTCAATTACAGTCAACCAACCAAGTTAATTACGTACTGAAATAAAAACAGATAATCGTTTATAAATAACTATACTTATTGTGTTCACAATCTTATGTGGCGTGTGTGTGATGATAGTACATAATTATCCATTTATTAAGAGAACAGTACTTGCATTAAATAAACTCACCTGATTTAAGTAATTTTCCGACAATAGGCTAAACACACACTACCACACAGTGATTTCGTTAAAATGCAAAATACTGTAAATAAACACGATTATTCACGAGCTGATAAACCCCCACAGGAAGGTATAAAAATGTTTCACATTTCCTCGTTTATATTATTTAATCTTTAGGAGATAAGTAGATAAAAGTATATTTATTGTACATACGATGTGTTCTCTGATTGTAGCCCCTTAGAGGTCCCAAAAATTTTTAATTGTAATCTGAAGGATTTAGATAATTATTTATTGTTTTCCACAAATAAACTATAAAGAAAAGTGGATCAGTGTTTATAATTCTTCTAAAAATTTAATATCTAAATATGCGAGATTGGTATAGAAATACACTAAATGCCGCCTATAAATCTTCTGTGCATATAAAATAATAATCTATTTTCTTAATAGGCAGCAGTCTGTGATGGCGTGCAAAAGAGCGAAATAGTTCTAATTTTTTTATGTGTTGTATGGGTCTATGCCCTAATAAAATATCCAAGTTTTCGACTTTGAGGAGTTTCCGCTCGAGCCGCCATCTTGAATTAAAAGTGTAAAAGATTGTTTTTTTTTTTCAAAATACCTCTTCAACGATCGATCCCATGACAAAAATACATTTTAACAAGGCAGTATTCCCTACATTTCAGGACAAGCAAACGAGATCCCAGATATTACGAATCCTTGTAGTGAGAGCGAACAACAAGTAAAAGAATACAATTAATTATAACAATAAGTATGCAATGTACAATACAAGAAAAATTGGAAGGTAAAAGTCTTACAATACAACAGATATATCACAGTCTAGGGTTTTTCTCAGCTTACGCTAGGGAAAAGAATTATTAATTTAATCAATTTTACAATGGAAATTATATATATACAGTAATTACTTAGCTTTTACAAAACTTGGAGAGTTTACAGGCGCTCCAGACTTGAAGGTTGTTGATCGAGGTCCTTGCTGGTTGTAGAAATCCCCGCAATGATTAGATAAGGGTTTTCTTAATCGTAAAGTGTAAATCATATACCAAAAATCTTGTACCTAAGAAAAGCAGCAAATGATCCAAAAGTCCAAAATCCAAATAATCCAAAAATAGAACAGTTCTAACTCAAAATCTAGCTATACCAAATCGAAATCTGCCCTTACCAAAATCGTCTATACTTAAAGTTACAAAATTATTTCCAAAATTAAACTCTAATTAACCTCTAACGTGAGCACAGATTTATTATAGAATAAATCAAGGATATTCAAACTTACCTAGAATCTACTTCTAGGCGATAACCTGCTTATTAATCCGAATACATCGAAATTTCAATTAAACAAACCAAAATATTAATTGAAAATTAGGTTAAAAAGGGTCAATCAATAGCGAAAATAATGTATAATTGTCATGAAGAATTCTTTAATATGTTCATTAACCAGGCAATATTAATTAATAGTGGTCTAGATGTTAAGGATAGCACTGTCATGGTCCATATTGAGATAAAAACAAAGTATGTGGTCCTCTAACAATGTGTCTGATGTTACAACACAGGGTAGTTTACTCTACAGCAATCTAGAAGACATAGTTCTCTATTATGATACAGATAGTCCATTTGTGTCGACGACCTGTGCATTTTATGGCTCAACTGATGAATTTAATTGGTAACATAACAGATCAGCTGAAATGTTACAGCCCTCATTTGTGCATTACAGAATTTGCCAGCGAGGGGTCCTAAACCAAACTCCACACAATGAAAAATTTGCGAAGACTACAGTTCTGTTTCATACAAAAAGTTTAAAATATACTTTTATGGTTAAGTCAATTTGTGGCTGCTAAATAGTTTGTCATAAAGTATATATTTTGTATTACCCTTTTCTGACTTTTGTTGTTATAATGCATATATAATAAAAATGTATGATAAAAAATAACCCTACAATAATACATTATTATATACAATTTGGATTTGATTTGGTTGTGATCTACTCTATATATATTATATTAATCATTGCACTAGGTATATATTGTTTAACTGTAGACATTCTTATTGATTCTGTTATGTATATATGAATGCGCAGTTGACGTAACAATTCTAATTGTTCATGTAAAAATCGGCAGCTACTGGAAACGGCTGGAACCTCCCCACTCGGTGGATCTTTGAAGCCGAAATGAGCATTAAATTGTGTGACAAAACGGCACTAAACGTAGTCCGATCTCATCCAAAATCTTTTCAGATCTTCTGGGGCACTAAAAAAACCCTCAACTTAATGAATTTACAACACTCTCCTGCGGCTCGTGCTGCAAATTTCATCTATGCGAGTTATTACCTATATTATCGCTCGTTGAATAATATACTTTTAGGATATTAACAACTTTAACATCACTTGAACGACTAAGAAAGTCTAGTTATCCCAAATACTACAGATTTGTAAAGCAACAAACTGAAAATTGTAAAGTGATAATCTATAATAAATTTACCAACGAAGGTACAGAAAGCATATGATATTGATATTGCTACATCTACCTTTAAAGTTTGTGACAATCCACTGGTGCAGTCACTAAAAGTTACAAATATGCCGAAATCTTGTTAACATGACATGACACCAACGTTATCGGATGACAAGCGATGACAATGACAATCGTCAAAATTTGCTCATTGCAATCCGATCGCTCGCAGCTATCTTTGTTAAATGAAACATTAGCATTTCAGTATTTTACCAGATTTTAGAGGAATATTTGTAGTTTAATTATTCGATGTCTGTATATATATTTAAAAACGGCACTAAACGTAATCCGCTCTACTTCTGAGCAGTGAAGAAATCCTCATACGTGAATTGACACGTGATGTGACGAGTTTCACGACGTAACGGCTACGCGCATAGATCATGTCACGCGAAATGCGATCTATGCTTCATATTTGCTTTGTTTTTAATTTTTTTCACGGAAACCAAATCGAAAGGGTGGAAGTGTGATATATCGTTGAAATCAGAATTTTAACTGCTTTTCAATGGTTCCATTGCAAATTAAAAGTAATTATGAAATAAACAACTTGTTGCGTCAAAACGGCACTAAATGTAATCCGATCTCAACCAAAACCTTTTCAGATCTTCTGGGACACTAAATAACCGCACATGCAAAGTTTCATTCAAATCCGTTCAGTAGTTTCGGCGCTATCGTACTAACACACATACACACACACAGGCATTTTTCAAAAACCACTTTTTTGGGTTTTTAGGACCTCAAAACGTAAAGATTTGATGTTATCTCAATTTTCGTTTTTGAACCAATTTTAGTAGCCTCTTACAATTTTATTGTGGTGAGGTTAAAACTATGTAATGAAATCGTATTTTTCAATAGAGAGTACATTCTATATTCTTTCCTATTATTTGGGTTTTCTACCACATGTACTATTATCCTCTTCAAAACAAATCACCGAATCTACAAAATAATAGAATTATTGGAAAAAAGAGCCTCTGCGCCTGTGACGTTTACGCCAAAGGAAAAGTCAGAGGTTATGTTTTGCAAATAATATAAATCGGAATAAACACAAAAATAATGTATTTTGCTGACGTTTCGGAAAGTAATCTCTTTCCGTTTTCAAAGCAAAATACATTATTTTTGTGTTTATTCCGATTTATATTATTTGCAAAACATAACCTCTGACTTTTCCTTTGGCGTAAACGTCACAGGCGCAGAGGCTCTTTTTTCCAATAATTCTATTATTTTGTAGATTCGGTGATTTGTTTTGAAGAGGATAATAGTACATGTGGTAGAAAACCCAAATAATAGGAAAGAATATTCGTAGAATGCCACAAATAACTTTCAGACAATAAGTACATTCTATTCTACTACGCTGTTGGGTAAATTATGCTTTGATCGAACTTTCTATTCTGCTAGAGATCGAACTTTGCTAAATATACTACCTATATCCCAAATATTCTTTCAAATTTTTATATTTAGACGTCTATACCTCTATTCTAACAATATTATCACTATATGAAATAAACAGCATCCCTAAGCCGATTAGATCAAACTATAAGCTATAACCACTCACTCATTAAGCAAATAAATCTAATATATTGTCTAGTATCAGTTATATTCTTGAATACATTTCGTTATATGTATATTTAAATGCCTATATATTAATCACAATTTATAAAAATCTTATAAAAATACGGCTATATGTATGGATATATGAATATGGAGTTGATGTAATAATTCCAATTGTTTGTGTAAAAACTATATTATAATGTAATCATTTTGTCCAATAGAGATAGTCTACGCTGTTTTGCATTGGTTTTAAGGGTAAATCATGTTTTTATCGAACTTCCTACTCAGATAGAGATCGAGCTTTGGAAAACGTACTACCTATAACGTACATATTTCAAATTTATATCTCCATGTTAACAATATTACTACTATATGAAATAAAACAGCACCCCTAATCCCATCAGATCAAATTATATGCTGTAACCACACAATAAACATATTAATCTGATATATATTCTCTAGTGTTAGTCATATCCTCGAATACAATTCCTTACATAATGCACAATTTACCAACATTTTACGACATATGCAGCGAAAAGTCTATATGAGCAAGGGTATCCTTATACCTATGTTACCTGCATTACAAAGACCCCTGTCTGGCATGCTCGTATAAAACGAGGGAGCACCACGATGGCTTAACGATATGACGTTCGTCTAAATTCATGTATAATATAATCTTTGATTATGCTTAAAGAATTTGCTGTACCTGAAAGTAAGGTGTAAATAAAAATTAGAAATTTTTTATGATTCTTGCATACCAGCTGCACCTGCCGTAATTTCTATGTATCCGAAACATATTGTAACGCAGCGGGATTATCAATATTGTCAATTAAGATAAATGAAGGAAATGAAATAAAAGATGTATTGTAAATTACGAAAAATGTTCAATAAAGATATTTTAATGGTCTTACAATCAAAGCGCCCATGTTCAATTCCGCACGCCTGCTCGGCTTTTTTATTCATTATAAACTAAAATGGCCGTTCCCAATTTCTCGAATCCCATTAATTCAAATTATAAGTAATTATTGTACATTAAATATATATACTCCCTAGTGTTATTCAGTGACTTGTGTGAATTCTCAAAACCCCGAATCCATCATGTTCTCATTGCCCCGAATTCATACTATACCATACATGGGATTTCGATCCAGAACTATCCTAGCTTATCTACTCTGGGCTTATCATTGAAAATATATCCTTATCCTCGCCATGTACCACACAGTAAATATCTCTAAAGGAATATCTTAATAGCTAAAAAATTCAACGTAAATTACCACAGATCCTCTGATTTTCTAGTATTGCAAGCCGGACATTTACTTTAGGTGAATGTTGATAACGGGTTATTTTCCGCAAGTTACCTAATTCTTTGATTCAAGTTCATCGTGTATACAGAAAACTCCACTTATAGATGTAGAGTTTCATTGCTGAAGATATTTTTTAACAAAAATGCGGGTGAAAAATGGTGAAAAGAAAGGAAAAACAAAATTATTATGAAAATAAAATAGATAATTTAAAGCATAATCCAAAATTAATGTGGAGGACGCTGAAAAATATAATAAAACCAAAAGACAATCATAATACATCCTCTCTTATAATAGGAGGAATTGAAAAGAATGAGCATTTAGAAAAAAACTTAATATGTATTTTATTTCTAGTGTTGATTTAACTGTAGATAGGTTAAAAAATATTAGGTATTACCTTAATAGATATGCTTTATTTGAGAACAGAGCATTGCAGCCAGATATATATTTTAAAGAATTTAATATTATAAATCTCACTAAATTACGTAAAATTGTTTTTAAACAGCAAAATAAATTTTCTGATGATGAAATTGACTTTAAATTAATAAAAAATACGTTTGATGTCATTTGGCTATCCATTATTACATATTATTAATACATCGCTAAATAGTGGAACATTTCCAGACAAATTGAAAACATCATTAATAACTCCTGCAGCAAAAGTCCCAGGTACAAAATTAGCGGAAGCGCATAAACCCATAAATACATTACCTTCACTGGAAAAAATTTTAGAAGTAGTAGTTCATGACCAACTCACTGAATTTATAGGCAATAACAAATTATTACATGAAAACCAATCAGGATTTAGAGAAAATCATTCGTGTGAAACGGCTTTACAAATAATAATCAATGATTTCAAATGTTCCATAGATAAAGGTGAAGTTGTGATAACCGTCTTCCTCGATTTAAAAAGAGCCTTCGAAGTTGTCAACAGAGAGCTTTGATTAAAAAAACTATGCCAATATTTTGGGATTATTGACACGGCGTACGAATGGTTTAAGTCGTATCTATATGGAAGGACTCAGCAAACCAAAATAAATAAAATTAAACCTGAAAAACTTTTTAATAATAATGGAGTTCCACAAGGTAATGTACTAGGGCCTGTGCTTTTCACGATATTTATTAATGATTTACTTCTAATCAACTCAGAGAAGTGGAAAATACATCTCTTTGCAGACGATACTATAATATATTTATCTGGAACTAATGTGAAGCAAGTTATCCAAAAAATTAACATGACACTGGAATTAATTAACGAATGGTTTACAACGAACGGATTAATGGTAAACACCAAAAAATCCAAATATATGATAATAGGTTCCAACAAATATTTAAATCAAAACATTGATAATATGTAAAATACAACGGAGAGAATCTTGAAAAAGTCATAACTATGAGATATTTAGGGATAATCATAGATAATAAACTAACATTTAACGACCATATAAATTACATATGTAAATAGATATAAAAAAAACTGGGATTCGCCTATCGTGTTAGTAAACATTTAACTTCAAATACAAGGAAAACTATTTATAACACAATAATGAAAGCACACTTCGAGTACTGCTCAAGTATATTATATATATATGTAATGACACCAATATATCGAAACTGCAGCTACTTCAAAATAGATATGCGTTTTATTTTAAAATGTAATAGATATGCTAATATAAATACAATGCAATGTACACTTAAATGATTTCCAGTAAAAGACAATATGAAATATAGGACACTAATATTCTTATACAAACTTCACAATAACTTACTACCAACATATTTGTCAACAAATGTACAACATCGTAAGGATATTCATAATTACAATACAAGGCAAAGAAATCATTTAAATATTATTTACTCAAACTTAATGAAACCAAAGTCCTCCATATACGACAAGGGGACGGCCGAATTTAATAAATTACCAAAATTTATAAAGCAATATAAGAATGTCTTTCTGTTTAAAAAATATTTATATAAATTCATGTAAAAATAATTTAGTTCTATTTTACTCATTAGGCTTATTATAGGTATGTTGTATAAATTATTAGTATTGTTAAGTGTAGGTAAATGTACTGTACTACATATGTATGTTACACCTCTGTAATAGCTACTTGTGCTAAATAGAGATTGTTATTATTATTTACAGAATAATTATATAGGTCTACATTAAAAGTTAATTTTGCAGGTAGACACTGGACAATCCCATAATTACGCACGTATCTATATTGAAATCTTGTTATTACCATGTTATTAATATTTTAGATTTTTTATCTCTGCGATATTCACTTATAAACCTACATAGATAACAAACTATCGATTTAGCTAACAAATTAACATTGAATGCAGCTAAGTGCAATGTGATGACATATTCTAATAAGACTAATGTAACTACCTTCAACTATTCTCTGGATAATATACTTCTAATATGCCTGAAACTCTTCAGGATTTAGGTGTGACCTTTGATTGAAAGCTCTCCGTCACTCATCATATTAGCAATTTAACTTCAGATTGCTTTAAAGTTCTGGGATTTATTATTAGAAATTCAGCTGATTTTACCAGCATTAGTACCTTAAAGTTGTTATTATTTGCATTTGTAAAATCACGACTTGAGTATGCGTCAATTATTTGGTATCCTTCTTATAATGAAGTATTTAGGCCCGGATAAAATACCTGCTTTTTTTCTACGAGACTGTGTATGTCTTTTTGCAATACCACTTACCATAATATTTAATCTCTCCATTAACACATCTACATATCCTTCTTCTTGGAAGTTCTCTAAAGTAATACTTGTACACAAGAAAGGAGGGAAAAACCAAATTGAAAATCATAGACCCATTACTATTATCAATAACTTTTCTAAGCGTCTTGAAATGCTTCTCCATGATTTCCTCTTTTTTCATTTAAAAAACAAAATCACACCTAAACAACACGGTTTCATAAAGGGAAGATCCACAACTACGAACTTATTTTGTATAACGCAATTCATAGCTGATACATTTGACACCGGTCTGCAGGTGGACGTTATATACACTGATTTCTCGAAGGCATTCGATAGACACAATCATGGTATTTTGCTTAACAAATTAAATCTTTTTGGCTTGTCAAAAAATCTGCTAGTTTTTCAAATCTTACCTTGAAGACAGAAAACATTTTGTACAATGTTGCAGCCAACAATCTACTGAGATATCTGTCACCTCTGGGGTCTCTCAAAGGTCTATACTGGGACCATTATTATTTAATATATACATTAATGATATCATAAATGAGGTGGAAGCAAATTGTTTATTATACGCGGATGATATGAAAATATACACTACTATTAATTGCTCTGATAACTGTAATAAGCTACAATTAGCATTAAACAAAATTAATAACTGGTGTACATCAAACAGTCTGCCTCTAAATCCTTCCAAATGTAACGTAATGTCCTTCTCTCTGAAACACAATGTCATAAAATATGACTATACCATTGATGTAGTTTCCCTGCATAGACCTAACACTATCCGTGACCTTGGCGTAATTTTCGATTCTAACCTATCCTTTACAGACCATATAAATGGTATAGTAACAAACTGCTTGAGATCTCTTGGCTTTGTGATACGGAATATCCGCGAATTTAATGATATTAATGCCATCAAATTATTATACTGCGCCCTTGTTAGACCTCGCGTTGAATATGTCTCCATCATATGGTGTCCTCACTACAATATTCATGTACAAAATATAGAAAGAGTTCAGAGACGTTTTTTTAAATAACTCAGCTTCAAGAATGATAATTTATATCCACCAATTGGATTTCCGCATAAAGAATTACTGTCTAGACATTCTTTCGACGCTCTTGAAAATCGCCGTATTATTGCCCAACTAGTTTTCTTACGCAATCTAATAACTAATAACATTGACAGTGAGGAGATTCTTAGCCAGTTGAATTTCTCAATTCCCCATGTAATATTACGGCAATCTCCTACTTTCAGTGTCCAAACACCCCGTATTAATGTTCTGAAATTCTCACCGGTTCATCAAATTTGCAACAATTATAACTCTCTCCAAACCAAATTTGTTCAACTGCAATATGGCCTTGATAAAAAACCTAAAACTATAGTGTGTACCGACATTTATTATATCTGAACTTCTAATAATTTAGCGGCACTTAGTTTTTAATTCTTAACACTTTTTGTATTCTCTTTTTTAATATTTCTTTTGTTGCTGATTATTGAGTATTGTTAGTTAGTATTGTTATAAATATCATAACTCTGTATTGTACCCAGTCAGTAATTGGTGTTATACTGTGGAATGGAGTAAGTTAAATAAAGTAAAATAAATAAAATAAAATAAAATATTCATATTATTCAAAATCTGGAGTGTCCAGCGAAGACTTCTAAAATTTTGCTGTTATAAAGAAGATCTATACACCCAACGGTAGGTGCGCCTAACTCAGATTTGTTTAACAGATTTTTCCTAGATGGCCTGCAGATTAGGAGCGAAAAATCTCAAATTATATTGTTGTATAAATTATTAAACAACATCGTAGACCGTCCCCAAATTCTGTCTATGTTGAATTTTCATGTACCGAGGTTATCGGCACGTAAATGGACAACTTAATGTAAAAAAGTTTTCCCCATTACATGGAATGTGTACGTCTTACCACAATAGGCAAGATGCTATGGATATTTTTCACTGCAGTATAGCCTTTATTAAGAAATCATAATGTTATATATTATGATATTCACGATATTGTATCTCTTTTATAGTACTATATTCATATTAGTTTGTTTAATTAGTATTATTCCTGTTATATTGTTATATTAGCATTTATATTTTTGTACGCCTTCTCTTAAGATATTCTTTTTTCCCCATTCTGTAACTGGATTTTTGTAATCCGTTGAAAGGTTGTATATTAAATAGATATATAAATAAATGAGATTGTATATTTCAAATTTAAAAAAAAACCCTCAATATAAAATTGCATAAAGTCAAAAAGCAAAAGTAATAATAAAATAAATATATCATAAAAATAAACTAACACGTCATTTTCTGTTGTCTCAAAGCAAAAGTATTCACATATTCAGGCCTCCTGATCCTCCCGACGAAGCCTTTATACTGTTCCAGCTCTTTTTGTTTTAGTTTCAGTTCAATCTGCGATTTGTCCCCGCACATACAAATTCTTCTAGGAGAGAGCCCCATCTGAGAACACCTTACTAAATTTTTCACATTCGAACCTTCAGAAAGAGTCTCATTTTCCATGGGTTGATAGCAAATTTTACACCGACTCATTCCATAAAGGTCCATATTGATGGGCTCTGGCAACAACCTATTATCAAGTTGAAACTGGTGGACGCAGACATGCTCTGGAATGTCCTTTGCTAAGTTGTCAGTGTTGTGGGTTTCGAAATAATGTTCATCTCGGAATTGTTTCAGGTCTTCGATGGACTGGCTTGGTTCCTGTGAGTCCTGCGAGTAAAAGCTCGATCCCTTTTGTGATTCTATGGGCTTAGATGCTAAAAGAGAGGTAATTCATTAGCTTATCCTCAAATGGTACATTAGTAGAGTATAGAACTTTCATTTTACATGTCAATAGTCTTCCAGTAAATAAATAAAATATTAGATTTTTTCTGAAATGACATCCTGCAATCTACAAATTACATCCCCCTTCGAGGGGCAGTTGCAACCCCTAAATTAATGGAAAATAGGGGCTTGTGATGCCTCATTTGAAAGGCCTTTTTATTCCCTATTCAAAAATGTTATGGTTTTAATATTTATCGCAAAAATCAACGGTAAAAAAATTAATTCATGTGCTTGGCGTATTCTCAAGAGCAAACTAAAAAAATCTTAATTTCAATTTAGTAAATGTTCAAAATGAGTTCCTTGAGCGTCCATTGAAGGTGTCGGACGAACTGCCGAATGTTTGCGACCGGGACTAGGCAATATCCCTCCCCCGTCGAGGGTGCTGAATCGATTCCCGAGGTCAAACCAATTTTTCCACCTCGAAAACTCCCTCAAATTGGCCAAAAACCATCCCCAAAGTCCTCTTTTCCGTGAACCCGTTTATTTTCCCCAGTTTTTCGACTAGTTGTTCCCTCGAGTAGAGCGGAAGGTCCCTCGAGGGATTTGATCTCAGCCATCCCTACCCCAGGCTTCCACCCCTGTATGGGGTTGGAAAATTGATATTTTTTTGTGAGAAAAAATTCATATTTTACAGAAGGTGTTTCTTTGAATAAGATGGTAAGTGAGCAGAGTTGTGCACCCACTCCCGGGGGTTGTTTTCACTATTCAAAAGGGTGGAATTTTTCTTTTCTGGGGGGGAAATAATATTTTGTAGGAGACGTCTCTTTGAGGTAGGTGGTAGGTGGAATTTTTAATAAACATATTTTTTATACTATTTTTCAATTATAAATGGAAAAATGTCCACTCCCTTGAAGGGTGAAAACCACCCCCGGGGTTGATTTCACAATCCAGGTCACCTACCACCTTCCTCAAAGAAACGCCGTCTAAAAGATATTAACTTTTCCCCAGGGAAAAAAAATTCCACCACTTTGAAGGGTAGAAATAACCCCGGGGGTGGTTACACAACCCCGGTTACCTACCATCCTATTCAAAGAAACACCTCCTGTAAAATATCAATTTTTTTCTCACAAAAAATATCAATTTTTCAACCCCCTACCTAGAGGTGGCTGAGGGCAAATCCCTCGAGGGACATTCCGTTCTACTCGAAGGAACAACACTTGGTCGAAAATCCTGCTGGAACCATATTACATATGCTGGAACTTGTAGGTTTACTTGATCAGGATATAAGTTTGCCGCATTCACTCTGTATATCGATACTTTCCCATACACTACCACGTTTTATACTTGCTATTACGTTTAATTGTCACTTTTAAAGTTTAAATATATTTATTATCAATTTTGAAATTACAAAATATGTCTTCAACTATCGGTGGTGACTACCATTATGCGCTTATTTCCACACCACCTAATCCCAAAGATTTGGTCGTCCGACTTTCAAGGAAAAACAAGGTGGCTGTTACTAACATGCTTGCCGTTCCTGTTCTGCTGTATTTCTTTGGAGTAGTGAAATGGACGGTAGATGAGCTGCGTCAATTATATAGAGGTATTCGCAAGATGATGAATATCCACATGAGCATTCATCCAAGATCGTCCGTTCCTCGTGTGTACCTCCCACGTCATCGGGGGGTGGGCCGAGGACTCTTGAGTTTGAAGTGCATGCATGGTCGGGTAGTACTGAGTATAGCATGTAACGTCCTTAGGAGCTCAGACCCTCTCCTGCAATTAGTGAGAAATCATGAAAATGCAGGAGTGGGCGCAGGATTATTCAAAGCAGAAAAGAGAGCAGCAGGTGAACTTGGTCTCGTATTCAACATCAGACGAGGAGGCCGGCGAGGTGCTGACCCAGAGTCGAACTCTTTTGAATAAAGTTACGGAACATATTATTTCTCCATGCATTCAGTGGATGCGACACAACTTCTGCATTTTTTAGGCAAGGCAAAGCAAAATTCGTTAAATTATTACAAAAATCTGCAGGATTGCAGAAATATGTGGAATGTTTTAAAGACCCCAATTCTCACTCTGATGTTATAGATACGGCAGGCCGAAAAGCTATATTAGCCCTTTACGGAGAAGAACCCGAACAGCATTCTTCGTATGAATTCAGATACAAATGCTTTATTAAGTTAGTGGCAAAAAGTACATGTAACCTTTCATCGTTACCTCCAACTGAATCTGTTGCACGCCAACACTCTTTTAGAACATACTGTCAAATTCAACAGTGGCACGGCAATACCAAAAGTCGTCAAGATTGGGGTTGGATGGAAAAAAATGGTCTGTTTACTATTATCACCAAAAAAGAAGCTACTCCACAAGAACTTTTGAAAAGAATAAGCTGCAAGTATACAGAAGGCTGCAAAGCCGCATGTACTTGTAGAAAATCTGGACTAAAATGTTCCGTTATATGTTCTGGATGTCAAGGACAAACGTGTACAAATATCGAAACATATGTAAACGACTCAGAGCCGAAGATAAGGTATTAGCTTTTTTGGAACAGGATAAATATGAGGAGGCTGATTATGATAAAGACGATGCAGGCGATAATGAAACCGACACTCGCAATTTTATTGAACCAAGGGAATGTTTTGGACCTTCAACTTAAAAAAAATCAGATTAATGTAATGTATTGGCAGTAGCGAATAAGAGTTAGAAGTAGGGTTTCTGATTTCCCGACTTTTTTTCATTCCCGAGAATCGAGAAATAAAAACTGCCGTTCCCGGGATTCCCGGGAATTAATAAGTTTTTCATATATTTCTTGAAAAACAAAAATGTCGCACCATTCAAATATTCGTTTTTTAAATGCTTGTTTTCTTTTTCTTCCTTTGTTAAAAAAATAAATCCGTCAGTTGCGTTCTGTTTTATTTATAATTAAAAAGACACAACACTAACTACAGGAAATAACACAATAACGAAATACCATAAAATAAAAATTCTTAAGAACCTAGGATACACTCTTAATCATAAAAAAACACTTTCAAACTTTTGCAAAAAATAAAATAACAAAACACGGAACAAAATAAAAAAATTATATAAAAAAAGGTTTTTGTTTAAATGCTCTAAAAAGTAGAAAATAAACTTTGAAGTAAATCAAACCCATCATTTTGTTACATTATTTAACTTTTTTATGATATAAAAGCTTGTCGCGAAATTTTCCTGTGGAAAGGCAATTGCTCGCCACTAGCTTTTGTGCCATAAAAAGAATTATATAATGCAACAAAATGATGCGTTTGATTTACTTCAAAGTTTATTTTCTACTTTTTAGAGCATTTAAATAAAGCTTTTTTAGAAAATATTTTTTTATATAATTTTATTTTTCACATTATAGTCTTTTGATATGCTGTAATCGGGAGATATCGATTTTGAGACGAATCGGATCATAAACGGTAAAGTCGTCCACCATCTTAGACAAAATTTTTGACTCGAAATTCGTAATCCGCAACCCCGAAAACCCTCAGATACCGATTTTGATCGATTTGGACCTAAATGAAAAAAGTCGTCAACCATATTGGCGCCGCCATTTTGGATTTCTGAATTTTGACTAAAAATTCGTAATCCGCGACCTAGAAAACCCCCATATATCGATTTTTAGTCGAATTGGATCTTAAACGGTAAAGTTGTCCGCCATCCTGAACTAAATTTTTGCCTTTAAATTCATAATCGGCGAACTCGAAAACCTCCAGATATCGATTTTGATCGATTTGGACCATAAATGATAAAGTCGTCCGCCATATTAGCGCCGCCATTTTGAATTTCAAAATTTTAACCAAGAATTCATAATTGGCGATAACGAAAACCCCCAGATATCGATTTTGAGACAAATAGGAACATAAACGGTAAAGTCGTCCGCCATCTTGTTTCTTTCTTATATGAAAATGTTAAAGTGTGTCACCGGACTTATACACATGTGCAAAATTTCAAAGTCCTAGCTTAATTAGAGCTAATCGAAATTTTAATTCTAAAAAAAACTAACACAAATAAACATTGCAAGTTAAATAAAAGCTTTTAAAAATAAAAACTCTTCTTAAAAAAATCATACTTATGTTTCTGTTTTTGCAGTTTTAAAAACGTTAAATAATGCGAATGAGTGAAAAGTCGTTGCAGAGTCAATTTACGTGATGAGAGCACGAAATTTAATATTTTTAAAACTTATTTTTATTCCCGCGGGTCCGGGAAATCCCGACTGTTATTTATCGGGAACGGGAACGATAAAAAGTGACATAGAATAAACTGGGACTCGGCAAAAATTTTAACAAAAGAAACAGATACCAAAAAAAGAAAAATTAAAGAATCAACAACAATCTTATTAAATGAAGATAAGTGCGTATCGAATTGTTCTGTAGATATTTGTACAACCTGGCTACCAATGTTAAAAGAAGAACTTAACACACTCAACATTATCTAAAAGAAAATATCATCAGTTCTATGTTCTGTGTAAGTAGTAAGTATCTATGGAAATAACATAAACAGAATCTTAAAGCTGTGTATTTGACATACACAGCAAAATAAGAGTTCTTCCAAAAAATAGCTTTGAAAACGGAAAGAGATTACTTTCCGAAACGTCAGCAAAATACATTATTTCTGTGTTCATTCCGATTTATATTATTTGCAAAACATAACCTCTGACTTTTCCTTTGGCGTAAACGTCACGGGCGCAGATGCTTTTTTCCAATAATTCTATTATTTTGTAGATTCGGTGATTTGTTTTGAAGAGGATAATAATACATCTTGTAGAAAACCCAAATAATAGGAAAGAATATTCGGAGAATGCCACAAATAACTTTCAGACAATAAAAAGTGACATAATTCCCGGGATTCCCGGAACAGAAACCCTAGTTAGAAGTAAGTTAATGAAATAAACACAAAGTGGATTAAGCCTATTAATTGGGAACATCACTTTAAAAAAAACTCGCCAATTGCTTTACCGCAAGGCGGTGTGGAAGTGAGCGCATAATGCTAGTCAACACCGATAGTTGAAAACATTTTTTGTAATTTCAAAATTGAAACAAATATATTTAATTAAACTCCAAAAGTGACAATTAAACGCAATAGCAATAGTGGGGTCGATCTGGATTTGCAAACGGACTCGTTTTTTTCGAATTTATTTTTGTGATGTTATGAAGTCGGGCCCCCTCTATCATCTGGAAAATTTTCTGGTCGAACTTTTCACGAGGAGGGGGGGGGGGTGATTTACATGTAAAGATAAGGAAAATCAGTTTTTCGGACATAACTTGTTTAGTTTGATTCGGATCGAAAAAGTGTATTAGGATAAAAGGGCGCGCGAATGCGCGTAAACTGAATTTTGGCTCGTCGAAATCGGTCCAGCGATTCCCGAAATATTGCGATTTGAAAGTACAGATTTGTATACGGATAATTACCCATTATTGTAAAAACAGAACCATTGTTCAGATTGCCCTTCTCTTCCTCTGCCTCTTCGTCAAGGAAACGCCGAATACGACTGTGGTAATCATTTTGCCCATCCCCAAATGCTTCATAATCGTTTGGACAATGGACGAAATCCATGTAACCACTTTTGCTCTCTGAATCTTCATGGTATGCTTTATTAAGAAATTTGGAATGAATGGTATGCCTTGTACGCTCTGTGGCTTCTTTTAAATACTGGGAATTAACGGAATTGTAATGCTTTGTAGACTCCGGTACTGCTAAAATTGAACGTGTCATATAGAACAGATTTTAAAAAGAAAAACAAGATTATAAATCTTGAAAATATTGATAAACAGTTCTTCCAAACTAATGACTTTTTGCCGTATTAATTGTGAAAGTGTGAAATTTTTGGAACGTTTTGTTCTTGTATACACACTAAATCACATTTTGTTTTTTTTTCTCTCAGAATAGTGTGTGGGTGGTATTGGGGGCGGCATTGGGGGTGATAGTGGGGGGTGGCTAATGCCAAAAAAATTTTGAGACCTTGACTTTTCGTAGATGCCCTATATTGCAAATTTATGGACTCTTACCTGCTTGCTTTACCTATTTACCCTTACTGGCCCCATTTACCCCCGAACACTTCAACGGAATTAGATCAAATTATAATCTAGTTCCAGATCTTGTTATAATATATAAGTGTACCAAATTTCAAGTCAATATCATAAACAGTTCCAGAGTAAACGTGCACACAAAAAAGTTACAGACCGACAGATCGACAGACAGAAATTTTTTTTCGCGCTCAAATCTAAAATCTCGACGTTTCATGACATTTTAAGTCTATTTCAACAAAACAAAATTATATTTTTTTTGCGGTACTGGACGACGTGGAAGTAAAACAATAATATGGAGAAAAAATATTAAAATACAATTAATTAAAAAATTCATTGAGGTTGTAACAGTTCTTGTTTAGTAATATTTTTTTAAGTTTCCCTTTAAAAGCATATATACTACCAGATGATTTAATATTTTCATCTATCTAATGAATTATAGAATTTACACCCTCGATAAAGGAACTTCTCTGATACATAGTAGTTCTATGACAGTCATCAGGCAGTAGAAGATGTTTAGATCTAGTATCGTGTGAATGTCCAACTTGATTACTTATAAAGGTGGACTTGTGTTTGTGGACATATGAACATACTTCTAGTGTATAGGCCAGCAACAGTCAAAATTTTTAAAATTTTGAAAGCTTCTCTACAAGTTTCTCTGTAACTCAATTTAACTATGTACGAATTGCATATTTTAACATTAAAAATACCCTAGCTACGTTTTTATATTACCCCAGTTTACAATTACATACCTCAGATGAAAATGAAAATTGGCAAAATAAAGGGTTTTAAGGATATCCTGACTACAATGTTTAGACATAAGTTTTAAAGCATAACAACTTTTTCGTAGCTTTATACACAAATTTTCAATGTGAAGAGTCCATTGCAAGTGTTTGCCAAAAGTGACACCTAACCAATTATTAGCATCACAGGTACTTAACTCAAAGTCAGTACCATTAAAAAGTGTTAGGCCTTCGGAATTGTTATTTAGTGGAAATTGTATGGAAACAGTTTTAGTTTATTTAAATTGAATTTATTCTTATGGGACCAGCATACAATTTCCTGATTAATTATTACAGTGGTTGTTTTACTTCCATTGAGTTATTTCCTGTAATTAGAACATTGGTATCATCTGCGTAGTTAGCACACGAAATGAACATTTGATGTTCTTTGTAAGTAATTGATATGGCAAGGAAAATAAACAATAGTGGTCCTAAAATTGAACATTGTGGAACTCCTCGCTTGATGTAGCAAGTCTCACATTCGGCTCCACAGGTCATTTTTACAGTTTGAGCTCTGTTGTCAAGATAGGACGAAAATATTTTGAACACTATATCATACGTGTTTAGCTTTGAGCTGATCAACCATATCAAAAACTCGAGAGAAATCTACAGAAAAACCTAGAGCAGATTTTTTATTGTCCAACGCCTTAATAATTTATTGATGGAAATCACATAACGCCGATTCGGTGCTTTTGTTTATAGTAAAACCATGTTGAGTAGGAGAAAGCATATTATTTTTTTGCAGAAAGTTGGATAAGTTGCCCTTGGTTCGCCAACACTCGTAGTGCTTAGAGTAGTTCTGTAGCAAGCTGCTGGTTAATATTTTGGCATTATATTTTCATTAATAAAAGTAAAATTTTACCTTTTGTTGACTCGAAAAACTCCGGCAAACACGTTCTTGATAAATTTTCATTGAAATCTTCCTGGGGAATACGTTTTTTTTGTTTTTTTTGCAATAATTTAGGCTTGATCGCCTTAGATCTGCAATAGCAGTTGTTGCCGTTTAGTAAGCACTTCTTTTGCACCCCTTTCGTTTTATTAGAAGTTTTATCATGTTTACTCTCCCGCAACTGTTGAGGGGTAGTTAAATATTTGTCTGGATCTAAAATGCCACTTATGTTGGAAGAATCATTTCTTGTGCACCAGTTTGAGGTAACTGTAAGTTTTCGTTGCTGTATTGGTTGCTTCCGTGGTTGTCTGAAAAAAAAGAGGATTTTAATCAAGTTCTGTGATAGCTAGAAAATAAAAGGAAATACAATAAACGACGCAAAAAAATCTATAGCTTCAAATTATTTTCAAATATATAGGGTGAACCGGTGAACCAAGATAAAGTTACATTATTTCCACTGTTAGGGTGTGTAAAAACGATTGAATTGGCAAGAGTTTCTTTTGCCGTTATAAAACTACTAAGACATTTGTCTGGCCAGGAGCTGATATCTTTCATATCATTACGCCGCAATTCAGTGCTAAAAATGTGTAAGGGGTTTAAAATTTCAGCAATATTAGGAATAAAACGATGATAAAAACTGTTTGAGTGTAAAAGGACGAGGGAAATTTCTGATACTTTCTGCTCCGTCTTCAGTTGGTAAAATACCATTTGATGAAATAATATTGTGTCCTATAGAAAATTCAGATGATTTACGTCAAAATTCATTTAGATGGATTTATGGTAATACTATAATACTATAGTGCTATGATAATACTATCTTGCAAATAAAATCTTGAAATGTTCATAATGTTCCATAGTATTTTTACTTGCTACAAGCATGTCATCCAAATAAATGAAAATAAAATCTAAATTTGCGAGTACTTCATTCATGAACCTTTGAAAGCCCTGCATTCTGTAACCCAAAAGGTATTCGTAAAAACTCATATAAATCGAAAGGTCGAATCGAATATCTCTTCAGCAACAGGTATCTGATGATATGCACGGACTAGGTCTATCTTTGAAAAAATTGTACAACCATGTAGTTGGGAATTGAAATCATGAATATGAGGTAATGAATGTCTGTCATAGTGATAGTATTTAATTGTCTTTAATCGCCGCAAGGTCGCCAATCACTTGAATCTTTTTTAGGGACCATATGGAGCGGTGAAGAGAGAGATGATGAAGAAGGCTTACTGATGCCTAGATTCACCATTTGTCTGAACCCTTCTTTTGCTAAATTCAATTTTTTAGCATCTAATCTACGTGGGCGAAAAAACGGTAAAAGGCCTTTTGTCATAATAGGGTTTTCCCAGAAAAAAAAATTATTGCTGAAATACTTAACTCACGTAAAAAAAATGATTTATGGCATATTTATTATCTTATTAATTTTACTAATAGTAACAAAAAAATAACTTGAAGTTTGAAAAATATTGGGTTCATTTTAAACAGCCATAAATTGGCGCGTTGTGACGTCAACACCCTGAAATCCAATTACAGAGGTTGTCTCTGTTCAAGATTGTTTATTAATCTTGGTCTCTGTTAACTAACATAACATAACCTCTATTTATTGACAGCACTCAGCACTTTTCTACTTTAGGTAAATTATCAGCGGCACCTTTAACATATCCCTCTTCCACTTGATTCCATTTTGATTGTAGAATTAATAAAACATAAACCAGAAACAGATAAAATAATATTTTCACTCCAAACAATACAAATATAAAAATATAAATTTAACGTTTTAGGTTAGTCATCTGATGTGTAATGTCAGTGAAGGTTAAACCTAAACTACAGTACAAAATATTAACGTCCGACGCTTTCACGAATAACTTGTGCGGCATTTATCTGGATTCTGATTGGCCAATATTTACACGTCCACTGCTTTAGACCAATCACAGTACAAGCATTACAAATTGAAATTCTGAGAAGTTTTAGAGGAAAGCTTTCTTTAACACACAGTTAGAATCTATTACAAACTAATTATATCCATAATCTCATTGGCTTTCCGGGTAGATACGTAATTCTGGCGCGTAAAAATGCCCGTTTTAAAAATCTGTGAAATTATCAGCAAGTTGTTTTAACGAAATTTTCTTAGAAATAATTCTTATTAGAAAAGTAAATTGTTGTAAATTAATAAAACGTTTTATTATATTATTTTCACGACACAAATTGTTAAAATAAAATTAGTGGGAAAACCCTATTCTGTTTGACAGTAATGAAAAATCTGGTGAACTAAATAAATGTGGATATTTGTGAAGCAATTTTGTATAATCATTCTCTATAGAAAAAATCTTTGATGATGAAACAACGATTTTTGACATAACAATTTACTGAAAGGTTTGTCTTGTTATCAATCAAACGTTTATTCTTTAAATTAACGATAATTCCGAAATTAAATAATAGACTAGGAACAGAAATCCAAATTCAGGCTGCGAGAAACATTTCGTATAACAATTTAGCAACCGGGCTTTTAGAGGTGTTCGACCCCTCTGAATCCGAAAATAAAGTCCGAAATTAAAGATTGTGATCAATGTGGCGGCTATTTTTAAAATGTTGCAAATATGTACTTATAGAGGGATTCCAGGGCGTATCGGGGGTTTTCGACACCGCTGAAACTAAATATGACAATATCACAGTCAAAAAACCCACTGCGAGTCAATAATTCATGATTATGGTCAGGACCAAACGTTTAAATGCCATAAAATGAAAGTATTTTTTCACTTCCGACGTGAGCGCTTTCCAGTTATCCTTCTTTGTTTAATAAGTCTAGGAAAAGCATTACGTTACTAAATGTTTGTACACAGAAAACCTATAACAGAATGGACTTTCAGCCTTCCCGCCAATATTGAATTTTTTTGAGACAGCCATCTTTTTGGTGGTATTATTGTCAACCTATAAATCTTTTACTGTATTTTGAGTTATTGTTATTAGTATTGTATTTTGAGTTATTGTTATCGTCACTGTGTTTGTGGTAGCATAGAGTTGGAAGTTTGTTTACTTAATAATTATTCATTATTGTGCTGTGTGTTTTATGATGGGTGGAAAAGGGGGAACTGTGTGTGTTGTTCGCGGCTTACAAATAAAGACATTACGCTGTTTAGATTCCCAAAGGATGCTGCACGGTTGGTTATAAAATACGATTTTTAAATATTTTATGTAATTTCTTGTTGTTTATAGATGTAATGCATGGATAATAGCTTGTAACCGTGAGGATCTAGTTGATAAGGACCGAAATCATTTATACAATAACTTTAGACTGTGTGCACTCTATTTCGAAGACAACAGGTTTTTGGACAGTCATTTCTTTAATTATTTGTATGTGCATAAAACCTTCTAATAAGCCTTTAATTTTGGTGTAAATTTATAATTTATTGTAAGTTACAGGTGTAAATTTTTGTTGTATAAATAAATATAATTATGGGGCATTTAAATTTCCCGCTTGATACCACCAAAAAGATGACCGAAGGTCACCCCAATTTGCCAACGAAACATCAAACGTTCCGCCGAAAGTGTCTCTTCTGGTATAGGTCTTCTGTAGTTTGTATATCTGAGTACAAACCACGGTGTAATTAGTATATTAGGTGGGCCAACACACGGCACTTGCCATGTTAATCGACGGCTTCATAAGTGCTTGGTTTCTATTTAATTCAGTAGATGGCGCCCGGAATATACCCCAGCAATTACCTAGGCATAGATCATGGCATAGATAGATGGATTTAATATAATTTATTATATTTAAATACGTACAATATACAGGGTAGGGCAATAGTGCGTCGGAACTCGATATCTCGACTTCTACGATAGCTAGAAATGTTTTAAAAAATTGCAAGTATACTAGATAAAAAAGTCTATAACTGGAAATTATTATCAAATATACAGGGCGAGCCAAGGCGAAATTACAGGACCTACAATTTTGTAATTGGGCCAGAAGTAAAATGCAACATGATGTCAACTTTTTCAATACTGTTTTATTCAGTGATGAGGTAACTATTGCATTTTCTAAAAGTAAATATGATAGAGCGGCCATTGCTACCGGTTTGAGGTATAATTTACAGCAATCACTTATGGGGTGTTCAAAACACGTGACTTATCATTTTAAAACAATTCTATAGAAAAAAATTAAAAATATATTTTTTTATAATAATAATAATAATAATAATAATAATTAATAATAATAATAATAATAATAATAATAATAATAAAGTTTATTTTTCAACTTTTGGTAGTACATAAAATATAATAAAGAATGAGGCACCTAAACTCCTTGAGAGAGTTTGTCTTGTGCCTTAATTTATAGATTAACTGCATATAATAATATTTGAGCAAGTGACTTATACAGAGTAAACCTTAAAATTTAATGGTAAATTCAAAGTGTAAAGTGAGAAGAAGAAGAAGATAAAAATATGTGTAATACAAAATAAGTCATACCCAAAATTATGCTAAATTAAATTCTCATTAACAGAGCAGCAACAACCTGAATAATATTAAATTAATCTATTTCCTAATTGTGTAGTATATTTTTTAAAGTTTTGATATTATTACATATATAAATTTTGGAATGCTTTTTAAATAATGCGAAGCTATTAATTTCTTTTATTTTGTTTGGTAGGGTGTTATGGAGTTTTATTCCTATGTAGTCTATGAATTTACGAAAAGACGTTTTCTTAGGTTGTGCTGTTATAAAATTTTCATTAATTTTTGCTCTAGTTTGGTACCTGTGTTTTATTTTGTCTGAAAAATTTGGATGTTTTTGTACGTAATTAATTGCTTGTAATATGAATAACCCCTCAATATCTAATACGTTCGTCTCTTCATAGACTTTTGTTGTTGAATATTTTTTTGGTTTGCCTAATATTATTTTCAATATGTGCTTTTGAACAATTTTTAAACTGCTTAGTGTGGTTTCGTAAGCGCCTCCCCATATTATTATGCCATATGTTAGAAGAGATTCTACTAATGTTTTATAAATAGACATTAGCTGTTTTAATTTCATTATTTGTTTTAATTGATAAAATTTATGTAATAGCCTCCTCAGTTTACCCGTTAGAATATCTATATGTTTGTCCCATTTCAGAAATTGATCTATATGTATTCCTAGATACTTAATTGTCTCAGAGAGTTCGATATATTCCTGGCAGTTGTTGCAGGTAGTAGGTTCATTACAATTATGATATATTATTTTTCCAAAGTTAGCTTTTCCCGATACAGATAAAGAGAATGTAGTGAACTTTGTTTTTGTTTGATTTATTGTAAGTAAATTATTATTCAGCCAGTTTTTAATTTGCCATAATCCTGATTCAGCTTTTATTTTTACTTCCTCCCAAGTGACATCAATGAATAACAACGCAGTATCATCCGCATATGAGACGATCTTACCAGGTATACTTAATTGGAGCATACTGTTGATGTAAATTTGAAATAATATTGGTCCTATAACTGTACCTTGTGGTATCCCATATGTTATAATTTTCTCTTGACTGCTTTCTGATTTTATAGTTACTACTTGTTGCCGATTTGATAGATAGTCCCTGATAAGTTCGCCACATACACCTCTGATTCCGTAATAGTCTAACTTATTCAGCAGTTTTTCGTGCGATACCGTGTCAAAAGCCTTTGCCAGATCCAAGAATACTGCCAACTGCTTTTGACCCTTATTTAGAGCCAGGTATATGTCACTGACTAAATCGTGTATCGCATCTACTGTGGAAAGTCCCTCTCTGAAGCCATATTGTGAGGATGATATGACATTATATTTATTTAAATGGTCTAAAAGTCTTTTCTTTAAACATTTTTCAACAATTTTGGCTATATTACTTATTAGAGAAATTGGGCGGTAATTTGAAATATTTGTTACATCACCTTGCTTAAATATAGGTTTGATGATGCTTTTCTTTAGAATCTCTGGAAATTTGCCTTGTGAAAAAATTTGATTTGTTATGTATTCTAACGGTTTTAAAATATATTTCTTTGTATTTTTTATTGTATTCACCATTAAAGTGTCGTGACCAGGGGAACTGTTATTTTTTAGGCTGTTTATGACATTTATTAATTCATTTTCTGACACTGGACTTAAAAAAATTGTGTTTTTTATTTTTTTGTCGATGTTGTTCTCTATATTGTCTCCAATACCTACCTTAATATTTGTAATATTTTGTGCCATGTTCTGTCCTATTTCTGAAAAATGTTTTACAAATTTCTAAATTGTTTGTTATAGTTGTGTCATTGTCTATTTTTAATAGGTTTATATTATTTGTGTTTTTTTTGCACAATCGTTTGCTGATTCTCTAATTATATCCCATGTTTTTTTAATATCTTTTTCTGCTTCTTTAAATTTTTGTTTATAATATTCATTTTTTGTTTTTTGAATTAATTTAGTTATTGTATTTCTATATGATTTATATTTATTTTTTTAAATTGTGTTATCCGGATTTTTGCGAAGTTTTTCCTTTAATTTGTCTCTTTCTAATATTGAAACAACTAAACCCTGACTTATCCATGGCTTTATTTTTTTATTTTTTTTAATATTATTAGATACTGTTGTTATACAAGTATTGATTATATATTTATATTTTGTGACAAATTTATTAGTAGCCAAATCTGCATTAGGCTCACTCAAAACATCTTCCCAATTTTTCCCTCTCAAGATCTTTTTTCAATTTGCTATAGTTAATTCTTTCATATGTTTTTATTTCTCTTTTTTTATTTATTTTAGTTTTGTTTTCCATTAAGTATAGCATATTCGCATAATGATCAGTTACACTACATTTTAAAATAACAGGTAAACTGACCAGACTATTATAATTTTCGTTTTTTAAAAAAATGTGATCTATGCACGTGGAAGAGTTATCACTTACTCTAGTTGGTTTATTTATTTGTGGGTATAATCCATGTTCACATAAACAGTTTAGGTATTGTTGAATAGTTAAGTCATTTTTATTTAAAATATCTAGATTTATATCTCCTACCAGCATTTCTATGCAATTTTTTTCGTTTGTTCTCAGTATATCATTCAGGCCGCTAATAAAATTTAATTCGTTTGTTGTTATTATTATTATTATTATTAGCCGTTACTCGAGTCCGAGTATAAAAAAGTTACAATCGATAAATTGTGTACAATAAAAAACAAGTAAAAGGTGTAGTCTATTGTAATTCCCATTCATCTACGGTGCACACGACTATGGCTATAGAGGCCAATTCGGGAGAGCACATGTCGACCGCAGTCAGGACAAACATAGACCTGATTAGGTCTTGGATTCGGCCTTCTTGCAGCAACATTTCCTTGATAGCTGGCCACAACCCCTCGCCATTCGGTTCTGTCCGCTGCAAATTGTTCCCATTGCTCGTCTGGAATACCGCAGGATTTTAGATTTTCATGGAGAACGTCTTTGAATCTCCTTCGTTGACCGCCACGCCTTCTGCTACCGCTTAGCAATTCACCATAAAGTGTACATTTAGGAAGGCGGTTATCATGCATACGATGAACGTGACCTGCCCATCTTAGGCGTGCTCTTGAAATAAGCACCTCAATTGGAAGGCTTTTTGCTCTCCTGAGTACTTCCACGTTTGATATGTGATGGAACCAACGGATTTTCATCATACTTCTGAGGTGTCTTTGCTGAAAACGTTCTAATTCTTTCACATGACGACGGTAAGTGACCCAGCTTTCACATCCATATAGCAGTGTTGGAATGACAACTGCTCTGTAGACAGCTATTTTCGTTGACAAAGCAAGGCCGTGGTTGTCAAATACTCTTTCTCTAAGTCCCCAGAGTGCTCTAGATGCAGCGTTAATTCTATTGCGAATCTCGCTGTCCATGTTTGCTTTGTCATTAACAACGTTGCCTAAGTAATTGAACTGATCCACCACTTCAAGAGAATTTCCGTTAAGTGTAATGTCTATTTGGTTCACTTGATGAGGAGTTGACATAATCTTAGTCTTTCCAATGTTGATTTTAAGTCCCAAGGAATCATAGCTCTGGGCATACACATCTAAAACTTCTTGAAGCTCTTCCGGCGTAGAGGCTAAAAGTGCACAGTCATCCGCATACTGGAGATCACAAATGAATCGTGTGCGTGTCTTCGTGAAAGCTCTAAAGCGCCCTATGTTAAAAAGACCGCCATCAAAACGGTATCTGAGACCTATTCCTCTGACTGTCAGTTTGTTGTCAACAATAATTGTTAGAGCAGTGGTAAACAAATTAAAGAGTAGGGGTGCCAGGACACATCCCTGCCTACCTCCAGTGAGGGTTTGGAAAGGTTCGGTTGCCTCATTATACATAACCTGGGCGTTGTTGTTTGTATGTAGACTGCGACATACTTCCACAAATTTTCTGGGGATACCTAAGCGGAACATAATTTTCCAGAGCACTTCCCTGTCCACCGAGTCAAACGCCTTGGTTAAATTGTTAAAGAACGCTATAACCCCGATATACTTTTCGACGTTGTAACAAAATCCGACTTAGGAAATATTTCGTAAGAAAAGCGTGCTTCACGTAAAAACGCCGTGGAGGAGGTTTTTAATTCTTGGAAATATATTTTTGCTCTTCGGAGCGTTTTTTATGCCAAATTTTCGCTAACTCATCGAGGAGCGTTAATTTGGTAAGTGTAGTAAATGTCGCTGCACAGGGACGTAATGTCGCCCCGACCACCCAATTTTGGAAAGTATTCTAAAATTGGACTTCCAAATTTCCAAGATTAAAAACCCTTTTACGAATCCACGTTGTCAAGCACTGCAACTCTTACGAAGTGTTAAATATGAGGACAAGTTAGTCCAACGACTATTCAAAGTATATCGGAAGTTATAGCGAAAATAGCCCTTAGCGACATGGGACCCCCATCATTTCCTAGCAGTCGGATTTGACGGGGAAATGATGCGTTTTGACGGGGTTTGCCCTAAACCGGTTCCTCAGTGATTCGGAGTCAAAAAAGTATCTATACCATGTACTCACACGTGCATGGGATTTGCCTTGCCTGAACGTAAAATTTGTTATTGCATAATACAAACGAAGTAGATACGCTTCAAGCAATTTTAAGCTCCGAGGAGCGACCAAAATTTATGTGAATTAATAAATACGTTTATAAAGACAGGCAAGCATAAGCCCACCAAAATTTCAGTTACATGAACTGTTCCTTGAATCTTTTTGTGCATCGTTAGCTTTTCAAACTGCATATTGGATGGTAGTTGGTACCGTATGAATCGTCCCGTTCCTCACCATGTGTTGTACACGGGTCAGACCATTGTTTGTTAACATTTTCACTGAAGAAGTTGTGTAAAAACATAAATTTTTTAAAGATTTAATATACATTTTTTGAACTTTATATTGTCTTTTACTTGTGTTTTCTAACAAAATTTCCCTTTCAGATTTAATTTTAAGAGAGTGTTAAACAGACAGTGTTAGATTTATAGTGTTACGACGTCTTCCAATTGATACCATCAGAGTCGCAGTTAAGCATAAACGACAGTAAGTATGATTTATCCATTAATCTCCGTCTGAAACAGTCACTTTGAACCCTAAAAATTTTGTGAACGTAATATTTTTATTTAGTAGTTAGAAAAGGTTGAGGAAAAAGAAAATTAATTTTTTCTTTTTCCTATTTTTTTCAATTTTTCTAAGTTTTTTGAGCAGAAAATACGTCCTTCAGACTTCCATCAAAAGCATGGATCGTTCACATGGCGCCCGAGCAGGGACCATGCCGTCCCCAAACCCAACAAATCCTTTCTCATTCATGGCGGAAGACTCCGAGGGGTCGACCCCAAGAGAATTTTATGAGCGAGTCACCGCACCGCTCGTCGACGACGGTTCTAGAGGGATAGAACCACTGCGACTGTTTCCGGAGGGAGACAATGTTAATTTATCAGCTTCACAGCCACAAACTGCTTCAATGGAGAGTATGTTTCTGAAAATGGCAGAGGGCTTCGTGCAGGCGATACAGAACGTGTCGACCTGTACGCCCCATGAGAGACAAAGATGTCCGAACGTGACGTTCCATGGGCTTGATCATGAAGATCCAGAAGCATTTCTGAAAATTATGGAGGAATTTTTCGACAGAGCTCGCATAAGCCACGACTATGATCGCCTCCATAACGTAACCGGCCAACTCAAGGGCGAAGCTCAACGATGGTCCGAACAATTTAGGACGTTGACTACTTCGTATGCCTTATTCAAGGAAAGATTCCTTACGAGATTTAATTCTCCCGACATACAGTCACGAGCTATTGCTCAACTGTATGCCATCAAGCAAACGTCTTTAGACGACACGGCAGTGTTTATCACAAGGAAAACCTGTCTTTTCGATCGTATTGATCCCTTTAAATCCGAAGCCATCAGAGCTCGGGTCATCATGGACCAACTGCGTCCAGAAATTAGGTCACGCTTGAGAAGCAACCTAATTTCAAACACCGAAATGTTAATAGCAGCGGCTACTAACGTCGAGCGGGATTCAGCTGACGAACAGACGTCGCTAATCCAGCTTATTGATCAACGTCTGTCCCGCGCGTCTTACTATCGAGAGCCGGGACACATAAGTCCACAAAATTCAAGTATAAGGAGCAATGGAAGCCCAACTCCGACAGCACCGAGGGTGCATTTCCGAGAGGACGTATCTCGACAGGACGGTCCAGGCAGAGCGCCTGGTCGTCCTTTTTTTATGCCTAATTCTACGAGCGGTTCAGTGAATCCTGACCGCAGGCAAACTAATTTCAATGGCGGATCGGGGAAATTCCGAGTACCCGACCGACCGGCAACCCCGTGCCGATACTGTACAGACACAGTACAGTGGCACTTCCATAGCCAATGCCCGAATAACCCGCATCTCAGCAGGAGACCGGGAAACTTTCGAGGGGCCAGAGACCCAGGCCAGGGTCCATCTGCAAGATCCCCGGCACAACGGCCGAACCAAGGCGGCAGCAATGTCCAGTAATTTTTTCCGATACTCATGACCACTACGACGCTCCTCTGCACAAGACAAGAGAGTCAATAAATTATATGAGCGAAGCGTTCCCTTTGCCTCGTATAAAAGTTCAAATTAATGAACATGCGGTCGACGCACTGATCGATTCAGGCTCGACGCGAAACGTTATCCATCCGAGGATGTTGGATAATTTTAAAAATCTCACGACACGTCGATCATTTGCTATGGCGTGCGGAGATCGAATGGTGGACTCTCTTGGAACGACAAAATTAAAAGTAATAATTTCAGGCACATCTTTTGAAATTGATTTTCAAGTAATCGAAAATTTAAACGAAACGATAATATTAGGATCACCATTCTTATATATGAACAATGTCGCATATGATTATGGCAGAAAATGCCTATATGCCGGCACAGAAGAGCGTATTACCGTCTTCTGGAATCAAGCTTCTCAGAGGGAGAGACAGCAGGCAAAGCTTCCTGAAGAGCTTGTTATAAATGACAAATTTCTACGGCCGCTGTTCGAGGAATTTGTCGATCTGTTCACTGCGGAACCGACTCAAGCGACCACAGTGACTGTGAAACACAAAATTACAGTGAAAGACACGAAACCATTTAATATCAGACCATATCCGATGTCTCCGAGTACTAAGAAAATTATGTACGACCAAATCGAAGAGATGTTAAAAGCTGGCGTCATCGAACCTAGCACTGCCCAATATAGTTCACCACCAGTGATAATAAAACGCTCAGACAAGAAACCACGATTTTGCATCGACTATCGCCATTTGAATGAAATGACTGAAGACGAGGCTTCCGTCTTACCAAAAATACACGAGAGTATTAAAGATTTAGGCAATTCGAAGATTTTTTCTGTGTTGGATTTAAAAAGTGGATATTGGCAAATACCACTAGATGAAGCATCAAAAGATTTTTCGACTTTTACCACTCCTGATGGGGCAGCTTACAGATTTAATGTCATGCCTTTCGGACTCAAGACAGCTCCCTGTACCTTTCAGAAATTCATGGCAAAGGACGTTTTAACGGGTTACCTGCACCATTTCTGTAAAGTGTATTTAGATGATATAATCGTTTACAGCGTAAACGTGAAGGAGCATATGTCCCACTTGAGATTAGTCTTTGAAAGACTACGTCTGCACAATCTGAAAGTGTCACCGGAAAAGTGTGTAATAGCGACGAATGAAATTCAATATTTAGGCCATACAATTAGAACCGATACTTCCCAACCATTAGAAAAACATGTCTTACAAATTCAAAATTATCCCGTTCCAGCTACGAAAAAGCAGCTACAAAGTTTCCTAGGGCTTTGCAACTGGGTACGAGAATATCTACCAAATGTGGCGATGATCACGAAGCCACTAACGAAACTTCTTTCGAAGGAAAATCGTTTTCACTGGAACCATACGTGCGATGAAGCATTTAGAAAATTAAAAGAATTATTATCCGGACCGCTGGAACTCCATCGGCCGGATTTTTCACGTCAATTCATTTTGCAAACAGATGCATCCCTCCAAGGCCTTTCGGCCGTGTTATATCAATTAGGCGACAACGGCGAAAAATACATAATCTCGTATGCAAGCAACACGTTATCTCCAGCGGAGAGACGTTACCACATAAACGAGCTAGAATGCTTGGCGGTGGTGAACTATATTAAAAAGTACAAGATGTACCTAGCAGACAAACCGTTCTTGGTGAAGACGGACAACAGGGCGTTACTTTGGTTAAACAAACATAAGGACGACAAGACAAAATTTACTCGATGGTCATTACTATTGCAAGAATATGCTTTCAAAATTGAACACTGTCCAGGAAAGGAAAATTTATTAGCAGATTTTCTAAGTCGTAACCCACAAAATCAGTATGTCGAGACAGACGATGAAGAGGAAAGAATGTTCCTACCAAATTATAAGTGTCCAGAACGTATTTCTGTGTTAACGCACTCAGAAATATACGAAGATATCGTACAGGCTCAATTGAGTTCAAGAGATATTCAAGACAAGATCCGCCGTTGGAATGATCTATTTCAACAGGAACAACGTTCCGATGCGGATCTTATTTTTATGCAAAATTTTCACGTCCAAGACGATGTACTTTTTAAAGATTGTGATAGAAATTTTAAATTAATAGTTCCAAAGAGGAAAATAAAGGAATTGATTTACCATTATCATGACCGAGATGAAGCATGTCATCCAGGAAGAGACGAGACTCTTAGGAAGATTGCAAAACGCTATTATTTTAATAATATGGCCAGGATCGTCGGCAAATATATAAACGACTGTCTGATATGCCAATCAGTAAAAACACGGCAAGCTCAGCCTAACGCTCCACTTAGAAGTCATGCACCGCAGAATGCATTCGAAACTCTGAGCATCGACGTAATTGGCCCACTGCAGAGGACCAAAGACGCCGAGAATCGATATATGATTATCGTTGAAGACGTATTTAGCAAGTGGATAGAGGCAAAGGCATACATTCAGGTCGACGGCAGAACGATAGCCAAATATATCGACGAAGAAATAGTAGCAAGATTCGGAGTCCCTCGAGTCATAATTTCAGACAACGGTGGTCATTTCAATTCCGAATGGTACATCACATTTTGCGAAAGGAATGGTATCGAACGATATTTAATTCCAGCATATCACCAACAGTCCAACCCCGTGGAACGACGGGTGCAGGAATGCAAGAAAATTCTAAAGACTCTTTTATTCAAAAAGCCAAACGACACTTGGGATCGCTACGTGCATCAAATGACATATATATTAAGAAATCGTAGGAACGCCGCTACAAATCAAACACCTAGCATGGTCGTGTTAGGATATGATCCAGCCGAAAGAGGCGAATGGGATTTGTATGCCTGGAGGCAAGAAAGAGCCAAGCAACAAACGCTTCCACGATACGAGCGAATCAAGGAAGCCCGTCAGGCCCAACAAAAATATAAACAGAAATATGCGCCGAAAGAGGCCGTCACTCCGATCGTCTACAAAGTAGGAGACAGAGTCATGAGTAAGAGAAAAAAGAAGGTACATACCTTCACGCCGTCTTGGTCAGGCCCAACCAGAATTCTGAAGAAGTTTTCAGACGAGGTGTATCTCGTGCAAAAGGGAAATGCAACGACAAGAGTACATGTCGATGATTTGAGACCAGCCCCGCCAGAGGAGCACAACTTGGAAATCGAATCTTCCGATGAAGAAAATGCTAGTCCAGGCGGAACATCACTCGATGGAAATGATTCCCCGTTCTCAGACGATTCCACAGAACCTCTACCGCCGGAGCAAACGGTTGTACAAATCCATGCACCGCCACGAGATGCTTCCACTTCTGATTCAGAATCCAGTTCTGGAGATTCAATCATCTTTTTATAACATTTTTTCAACCTAGGCTAAGTTTTAACTTAGTGCTAGGTTTATTTTATATCAAAATTTCCATACCAACTTCTTGTCGTGTCAGGCAAAAGTTGGTATTTTTTATGCATTTTTTACAAGTTATTTTCATCTGAGGATATTGTATCCACATACAAATCTTCCAAATTCACTGCAGCAACTCTGACCGTGTCCGGCAGAGTTGGTATTTTTTATGATTTTTTCAAAGTCCTCAAATGTTATTAAACATTCATCTGTAAGCAGAGTCCGACCCAAAGGGTCCAAACAAATGTTCCATTGGCACGGCATGGAAAGACGACAACTCTGACGCAGAGCGCGATTCAGACGAGTCTAGCAACTCAAGGGCGAGATGCCGCCACGTCTGCTGGAGGGGCAGATGCAACGATCCGACGGATGCAGATTCTGTCGCAGATTTCTCCCAAGAAGAGATTTTAATAAAAACTATTTCAATCAATATAAGTCAACAAAATTCAGTGTTCCTATTCTCAAAGACGACGATGTGATATCGGTCGCAGATTTCTCCCAAGAAGAGAATTTTTAACTACACGGAAACCATTTCAATCAATATAAGTCAACAAAATTCAATGTTCCATTCTCAAAGACGACGATATGTTATCGGTCGCAGATCCCCAGACGGGATGTAAACAAACATTTTACTAAAATTTTGTTTTATTGTTTCATATAAACCGAGCAGAACCAATGTATAGCTGGAGCAAGCAGTCCGAGGACCACCTAAGCTGTTCCAGAAGGCAGTTCGACACCGAAGGTGATCGACGAGGCATAGACACGAGGAGGAGCAGACGCAAGCCCGCATTAGTGGAAGAACACTAAGAAAGATAAGTGCGTCGAAAGTGTTTGTGTTGTGTCATCGAGAATCTGAGGATTTTCGATTTTTTCTTTTTTTATGCCATTTTTGAAACACAATGTTCAATAATTCAATCGAATGCTATGCATCGATATATGTTCAAGTTTATCACCATTTTTTAGATTTGCATCTATGTTTTGTTCAGATAGGCCGGTCTGAACGATAACCGAATACAACACATGGGAGACTACATCCAATGATCCATTTTATTTTCAAAAAACCAATTTACCAAACGTTACACAAAAAGATTCACGGAAAGGAGGGGAGTGTTAAAGAACGCTATAACCCCGATATACTTTTCGACGTTGTAACAAAATCCGACTTAGGAAATATTTCGTAAGAAAAGCGTGCTTCACGTAAAAACGCCGTGGAGGAGGTTTTTAATTCTTGGAAATATATTTTTGCTCTTCGGAGCGTTTTTTATGCCAAATTTTCGCTAACTCATCGAGGAGCGTTAATTTGGTAAGTGTAGTAAATGTCGCTGCACAGGGACGTAATGTCGCCCCGACCACCCAATTTTGGAAAGTATTCTAAAATTGGACTTGAACTTCCAAATTTCCAAGATTAAAAACCCTTTTACGAATCCACGTTGTCAAGCACTGCAACTCTTACGAAGTGTTAAATATGAGGACAAGTTAGTCCAACGACTATTCAAAGTATATCGGAAGTTATAGCGAAAATAGCCCTTAGCGACATGGGACCCCCATCATTTCCTAGCAGTCGGATTTGACGGGGAAATGATGCGTTTTGACGGGGTTTGCCCTAAACCGGTTCCTCAGTGATTCGGAGTCAAAAAAGTATCTATACCATGTACTCACACGTGCATGGGATTTGCCTTGCCTGAACGTAAAATTTGTTATTGCATAATACAAACGAAGTAGATACGCTTCAAGCAATTTTAAGCTCCGAGGAGCGACCAAAATTTATGTGAATTAATAAATACGTTTATAAAGACAGGCAAGCATAAGCCCACCAAAATTTCAGTTACATGAACTGTTCCTTGAATCTTTTTGTGCATCGTTAGCTTTTCAAACTGCATATTGGATGGTAGTTGGTACCGTATGAATCGTCCCGTTCCTCACCATGTGTTGTACACGGGTCAGACCATTGTTTGTTAACATTTTCACTGAAGAAGTTGTGTAAAAACATAAATTTTTTAAAGATTTAATATACATTTTTTGAACTTTATATTGTCTTTTACTTGTGTTTTCTAACAAAATTTCCCTTTCAGATTTAATTTTAAGAGAGTGTTAAACAGACAGTGTTAGATTTATAGTGTTACGACGTCTTCCAATTGATACCATCAGAGTCGCAGTTAAGCATAAACGACAGTAAGTATGATTTATCCATTAATCTCCGTCTGAAACAGTCACTTTGAACCCTAAAAATTTTGTGAACGTAATATTTTTATTTAGTAGTTAGAAAAGGTTGAGGAAAAAGAAAATTAATTTTTTCTTTTTCCTATTTTTTTCAATTTTTCTAAGTTTTTTGAGCAGAAAATACGTCCTTCAGACTTCCATCAAAAGCATGGATCGTTCACAAAATCAATGAAGGCCATGTGAATTTCTCCTTGATGTTCGAGTGCTTTTTCTTGGAGCTGTTTAAGTGTGAAGATTAAATCCGATGTGCCTCGGTTTGGTCTAAAGCCACTCTGTGTTTCAGGAAGTAACTTTTCCATAACAGGTGTTAACCTATTTGCCATCGCTTTAGTGAGTATCTTCCCTCCAACAGCCAGGAGAGCTATACCCCTGTAATTTCCACAGTCCGCAGCGCTCCCTTTGTTTTTGAAGAGGTTGATTAAAAGTGTATCACGAAACTCCTGCGGAGCTTGACCACTTTCCCAGACGACATCAAACAGTTTTTTGAGGTAGGGTATGAGCTCTGACGACACAGCTTTAAAGATCTCAGCTGGGAGTGAGTCGGCGCCGGGAGATTTGTTATTTTTTAGCTGCCCAATGGCGGTTAAGATCTCTTCCGTTGTTAGTGGTTTATCTAAGTCTTCGAAGGTGTCATATTGAGGGATAAGATTTATAATATCGTGATCGGCTTGACTTTGCTGGTTAAGAATGTTAGAGTAGTGTTCTTTCCATCGGGCTCTTATTTCCTGGTCTTCTTTGAGGAGATTTCCATTTAAATCTTTAATAGGGCACATATTTTTCCGACTGGGGCCGTACACTGCTTTTACTCCTTGAAAGAAATTCCTGTAGTCGTGTGAATCGGCGTACCTTTGAATTTCTCTGGCCTTGCTTGCTTGCTTCGTTTGTAGAGGGGGGTCGATATGTTGCAATTATACAGTACTTTTTACCATTTTTTTGACAATTAATTTCCGTAAATGTAACCTCATTTTTTTTCTCATTAGTTATATTATTTAAAATCATTGACTTGTTATTTATGTAAATTACCACCCCGCCATTTTGATTGAAATTTGCAGCGTTGTAGCAAAAAGTATACCCCAGTAATTGGAAGTTTGTATTGAGTTCAAGCTGCCAAGTTTCAGTCAGTACAATTATATCATATTCGACTTTAGACTGTTGTAATAATATCACAACTTCTTCATAATTTTTTTTTAAACTTCTGATATACATATGGAATAAGCTAAAATGCACGTTTTCATAATTTGATTTAATTTCATCATTTATTGTATTTATATATTGTGTATTAATATTGTCATAGGAATTTATATTATTTAATAAGTCTACTACTGTATTCATTGGTGTTGCTGCTTTACAAATATATCTAAATCGATAGAAATAAAAATGAAAACAAAAAGAAAGTTGACGCTAGTTATCTATGTCTGCAATAAGAAGCATAGAAAAAAGTGTGGATCATCTATGTATCCATGTAAATACAGTTGTACTTTAGTTTAATTAATTTATAACATTTTAAATTATTTGAGAATTAAAACAACGGTCGAAATTGTTATTACATTAATACAATAATTTTATATTCAAAAAAATGAAAGGCTACAAGCTATTTAAAGTAACGACAATAAGTTATCAATATTTCTTATTATATTTTTCTTGTTTGCATGATAGATTATAATTTTCCCGTCTTTGGTCCATACATTGTTTGCTCCAAATTTTTCAACTGCCATCTTTACTAGTTTTACTCTAATTTTAGTAAGATCTTCCCTGATTGAAATCCTAGTACCCTTTAAGGCTTTTTTCTTATAATATACCTCGTTCCTTACTTCATTTGATTTAAATTTTACTATTATAGGTCTCACCTTTTCTTGTATTCTGGTACCTACCCGATGGCATATGTCGACTTCTCCTGGGTTTATTTTAATTTTTAAATTTTTCTCAATCAAATTTAACACTACTTCCTTAGTTTTTTCTTGGTCGGTTTCCTTTATACCAAATATTCTTAAATTGTTATGTCTAGTAAATTGTTCCATGTTATCTTTTTCATCTTTGATTTCTATTATTTGTGATTTTAAATCCTGTACCTCTTTTTCAAGTGATATGATTTTTTCTTCTTGAATATGCAGGCGTTCTTTGAAGCTATTTTCTATTTTTGTTGTTATTTTATCAATTAACTTATCCATCCACGCATCATTAAATTTTGAGAGGACTTTTTCATACAACTTTTTTTCTGCCTCGATTTCTTGTTGCTTTTGTCTGGTGTCCATTGATATTTATTATTTAAAAACTTAGTAATAAAGTATTTCCAATGTAATCTTAACGATATTTCTAACTCTCTAGCAGTACTAACCATTAAAAATGTTTTATTTTATTTAACTGTGATTCACATTGCATTTTGGTATTTTATTTATCTCAATATCTCATTTTACAGTATAACAATATCTTGAACCCGACTCAATACAAATTTTTTCAAGAAAAACGAATCAAGCCAGGCGGCGGATCTAATGCCCTGAGACTATACCAAAAAGTTAAGTATTAATCTGGTTTTGTTGCCTTCCTTGACAGTTTGAGCAAATTAAATTAAAGAATCCAAGTGGTAAAAGAAAAAAAAAATGAAAATAAATGCTGCTAATACTAAATACAATTTACAATATCTAAGTTAGAAAAATGCAGGAAAATTAGCAAAACCTGCTTGAGAAATTTATATGTACATTAAAATTAAAAATACACCGATTGTGTCATGGAAAATAAAAATAAATTTGATTCTGAACAAGGTTAAATTGGAAGCAAAATAAAAATGACTCTAAGTTGAAAATAAAAATAATTCTGTAAAATTGAAAAATAAAAAAATTCTAATCGTGCTAGCAAAGGATAAGTTAGATCTTCTGGCATGGTAATACCCCCATTACAGGACTTCACCAATTATACGTATTTTCCCGAAATTATCTTTCATGGTAGAGGGGAAGCCCCTCATGTAAGAGTTTGTGTGTATGGGGAGCTTCGTTGAAGCTCCTCATGCTGGTCAAGTTGGCGGTAAGTGTGGAATTCATCACTTTATATCTAAGAAACTTATCAGCCGTATCACGTATATAATCCTTCATCAGAGGGATATTAGTTTCATTGTGAAATTGAATACTTAATAGGTGTATACCTATTAGACTCTGTAAGTAGTCTAAGGATTTTATTCTGTGTCCTCTGTAGGCGGTTGCATTGCGCATCAGAAATGGTATTCCATGACGCACATGCATACTGAAACACACACGTCTAGTCGCTTTGCTTGCTCGACATTGAAATAATTTTCAACTTATCAAATTTATGGAATTTGGGAGGCGCGTCTATTTATTTAGAAGTAGAATAGCATATTTCAACAGAAAAATTTTCTTCCCATGACAAATTTAGTTGTCTACGAACCACAGCATACACTAATTCGTAGGCAATATTCATTCAGCTTCCTAATAATTTGCCATAAGAAAGTTATTACATTGGAGCTGCTAGAGACACTGTGATATCGATGCTTCATAACTGCAAACAGTAACTAACATTTAGAGAAATTTTTACTGTATAAAAACTTACTTGCAGCAATTATATAACAACTTCTTAGCAGTCATATAACATGATTTATAACAGCTGGTAAGACGAAACAAAGAGGTTGCCATAATGCTACTTTAAGCATTTATCTACCTTTTACCAGAGTTTACCGAGGCTGTATAAACTGTGCCTATTTTGGGTATATAGATACTTCATTAATACTGGATTATTGTTGTTAACTCTCAATTATAAAGTATTAAGTTTTATAAAAAGGTGGAGTAGATGGTCATAGAGTTTTTAAAAAGCAATTTGTGCTATTTGGGTGGTTTTACTTTAAGTTTTATTCCAATGCCTGTTGTATTAATGCGAACGGTAACTTAAAATTATAACATTGATAGGTAACTATTGTTTATTGTATTGCTCCTTGAGCTTTTTTGCAAAACAATTTGAAAAGAGAGGGACGACAGAATTGAACTTTGCCTAGGCTGAAAATAGTTATTGGACCGGCCCTGCCCCACCCGTATGTATCTCGGAGAAGAAGTCCGGCCCAATTTAACACTATATTTTTTATAATAACCGATTTTATCTTAGGAGGTAGGTATCGGAAATATGGTATTGCCAAGAAAACTCTATTTCGGCGTCATTTTTCCAATATAGTGGCGCAAGTTGTACTAATAATAATAATAATAATAATTTATTTATCCGTAAGACCAATTACATGGCATAGGACAAGTCAAAGAACAGCTAATAAATAAATACAATAAAAACAATCAGTATACAATAAATACAATAAAAGTAAAACAATATTTTTTTTTAATACATTTATTTAACGTCGGTCTATTTCCGCTACTGAGGCCTAACACCGACGCCTGTAGACGAGCTACCCCCAACCAGGAATTTTGCCGAACCTCTTCCCTTAAGAAGAGTAGGGATCTTTTACTTGCCTAACATTTAATAGACAAGGGACCGACGGCTTTACATCCCCTCCGAAGGATGGTATATCTCCTATACAACCCTCGCCTAAGGTTGTATAGCTTCCGCGCATGCACTGATATACAAGCCGCTGGAAGATGTGTGAGGCGAGGACGCGGTTTCCGTTGGAATGGTCACCCATCCAAGTACTAACTGCGCCTGTCGTTGCTTTACATCGCATACCGAAATACGTACATAGTAAAGACGCACCTACGCTCGCCCCTAAAACAATTTTTAGGAAATACAAATATCACAATAATATCGCAATAAGAACACATGGCAGAGGTATATCTATTAATAATTATCAATCACTATTTAAATATTCTTCTATAGTATAGCAATATTTCCCTATTAAATAATTTCTCAAAATATTTTTCAACTGATTTAGATTGCTTATAGTTTGGGCAATTTATTGTAAAATAGCATTCTCATATAAGCAGGATTGTTCTCATAAATAGCTAATGTATGTATTGGTAAGCATAGGTCATTACCCTTCCTCGTATTATAACTGTGAAAATCATTATTTTTGATAAACTTATCTATATTTTGCTTAACAAATATTAATGTTTCAAAAATATAAATAGATGGTAACGTTATCAATCTCAACCTCTTAAAAATGTCTCTACGTGATGTTATCCTGGAAACACCTACAATAGTTCTAACTGCTTTTTTTTGCAAACGAAAAGCTCTTATAATGTGATGCGAGCCTCCCCAAAATAAAATCCCATACCTCACTCTAGAATAAATTAGTACATAGTAGTATGATAACATTACTTTCTCTGAAGTGATTTGACGTAATCTGTACAAAGCGAAGCAAGTAGACGACAATTTTTTACAAACAACATCTCTGTGCGTTTCCCAACTTAAGCTGTTATCTAAATATATACCTAAAAATTTCGTGCTCATAACCTGTTCTATAGTTTTGCCATTATATTTAATAAGGTGACTTTCGGATATCGTTTTCAGTCTTGGTGTAAAGTTTATAAATACTTTTTTGCTTGCATTTAAAGATAACTTACTTTGATTAAACCACATGATAAATCTGTCCAACATAAACTGCGTGTCTGATATTGTATCCGAAATTGATGTTTTTGTGGATAGATAACTATTGTCATCAGCGAACATAACTAACTGGTTGTTATTGTCGATCGTTGATATATAAGAGAAACAATAACGGACCCTTGTGGCACACCATAAGAAATTTTAATTTCTTTTGATTTAACTCCATCGATTTCTACCAATTGTGTCCTATCTGCAAGATATGTCTTTATTAAGTTGTTTACCGTTCCCCTTAAACCATAAGCCTCTAACTTTGTTAAGAGCAAATCATGATCGACCAGGTCAAAAGCCTTACCCAAATCCAAAAATAAACCTACACATTTTTATTGCTATTCAAACTTTCATACAACGTATTTAGAAAATCATTAATCCCTGAACTTGTAGATTTGCCCTTTCTAAACCCATGCTGAGCTTCGTTTAATATAGTATTTTCTGTTATGAAAGTAGTATAAATGTTAAAAATTATTCTTTCTAATATTTTAGAAATTGTGGATAGCAACGACACCGGCCTGTAATTTTCTACATTAACAGTCTCTCCTTTTTTATACAATGGAACAACTTTAGCAATTTTTAAAATATCATAACCAAGAAGCATCGTAGGATACTCCTTGTCAACATTGAAATTAATAGGACCTAAATTTTTGTTAGCTAGTTTATCATTTAAAACCCTCGGAACATTTATGAAAAAATCATTAAAAACATTTACTATCTCTTCTTTATTCTTTATTATTTTATTATCTGTATGCAGTTATTTGATTTGTTGTTTGGTAGAATTATTCACATTATTGTTTATAATTTTCCAAACAGCTCTTGTTTTATTGTCGGTGTTGAAATATAATTCATCATGATATAATTTGTTAGCTGCACGTATAACCTTTTTATATATTGTTTTATATTTTTTTTAGATCAAAATGTCATTATTATCATTTGTGATTAGCTGCTTCGAATACATTTTTTTAAAGTTTTTTTACGAAATTTGGATTCCTTTACTTAACCATGGTTTTTTATTATGACATTGTGATCTTGTGTTTACATTTTTTTAATGGAAATGCAATATCAATATAATATTTTAAAATATTCATAAATAACTCAAAAGACTTATTTACATTATTACAATTATATACTTGACTCCATTATTCCCTACTTATATGTGACAAAAAAGTATCATAATTATTTTTACTCGGAAATCTAGTATAGACATCATTTTTAACAGTGCTTTTTTGGTATTTAAATTAAAAGATAACAACTCACCTGTATGGTCCGATATGGGCACAACTTTATAAAATAACATCGGATCTTTAAAATTTGTGCACATATAATCTATAGATGTAGCTGTATTATAAATATTATGCGAAAATCTTGTGGCGTCCTTTATTAAATTAGTAATGTGTTGTAAGAGGATAAGAGGTCATTTAATTCATTTTTTGCAGTAGAATTTGTTAATTGATCAATATTCAAATCTCCACAGATTATTATTTTACGATCACTGCTTGAACATACAAAATTTAGAACTTTATCTAATTCATCAATAGATATATTAACATTATTTGGCAAAGGTGATCTATATAGTAACAACTCTTATTGGGGATTCTAAGAATATTAAATCTATACCACAAACCTCAATAATTTTTTCCTTGCAGAATTTACCTAAGGATTTCAGTTCTTTAACATTATCTAATATAGTATTTCTACAAAATATTGCAGTACCACCTTTCATATATCATGTCCTGCAGAAAATGCTACTTAAAGTATAATTGTTTATAATTACATTATCTTTTTCAAAATATTTTAGATTATGTTCTGTTAAACAAGCTACATCAATATTTTCGTTATTTAAAAGTAATTCCATAGCATCAATCTTGTCGCGAATACCGTGAACATTCTGATGTAGAATAATTAAGTTTTTTTCTGTATTATTTAAGTTTGATTGCTATTTATTTTCAGTCCTTATTTATCTTCGTTCTAAGTCTATTTTTTTTAAACAATGGACAATTTATATTATAATGATCAATTTTTAAATTTAGCCTAAATTTATTGTTTACTGCAATGCAGTTAAACATGCCAACTGCTCACTCACGCATTCCTTAGTTAAATGATCTTGCTTCCCGCATTTTAAAAATTTTTCTTCAGTTTCTCAATCACTAGACTTATGACCAAATATTCCACACTTATAACATCTCAAAACTGGAACATATTCAAAAACTCTACATACTGACCAACCAAAACTGTACATACTTGTTTCCAATTTCAACTAAATAAAAGATCGTTTGCGAAATATAATACTCTTAAACACTTAAATACGTAAATTTTATATTATTATTTATACTACTCTGAACTCTAAAATATATGAGATGTAAAGCAACGTTAGGCGCGGTTAGTACTTGGATGGTGACCGTTTCAAAGAAGACCGTGTCCTCGCCTCACATATCTTCCAGCGGCTTGTATATCAGTGTATGCGCGGAAGCTATACAACCTTAGGCGAGGGTTATATAGGAGATATACCATCCTTCGGAGGGGATGTAAAGCCGTCGGTCTCTTGTCTATTAAATGTTAGGCAAGTAAAAGATCCCTACTCTTCTTAAGGGAAGAGGTTCGGCAAAATTCCTGGTTGGGGGTAGCTCGTCTACAGGCGTCGGTGATAGGCCTCAGTAGCGGAAATAGACCGACGTTAAATAAATGTTAAAAAAAAAAAAAAAACTCTAAAATAACTCCAACTCACTATAGAATTATCTATATATACATCGATCATGATACTCATGTACATCGATCGTATGGAAAGGCAGTGAAGTCAGGATTTAAACAATTAAAATTGTTACCTTCTACTGAATGTATTCCACAAGATCCAGTTATATTCTAATATACCTACATAAGTGCAAGTTATTTTATGTGTTATTACGGGTACCTACCTAGTATATCCAGTGTTAAGCTTCTCGTGTTCTAGATTAGATTTTTTCGATGTCAACAATTTCCTCATTTTAAACAACACGCATTACTTTATAGTCAGACTATGAAATACACTTTAATCGACTCAGAAGTGACGTCTTATTTGACGCATAAATATCAAAAGTAGGTACACGTTTCTCTGACGCTACGATACAAACAATTGAGTAGAGAGGTAGGTAAAATAAATATGTGTTCCCTTATTTCCACTTCAATTAGCGCCCCAGGTGCCATGATCTATAGAGGGTGGTCGGTGGTCAAAAATATTGCTAGTTTGGTTATCTATTGCACTCAATGATTTTACATTTTTTAAATTTGGATTATAATGTTGGTAGGTAGGTACTTTTACTACCATTCAAAGACAGTATGACAATGTACGAAAGCGTCGCTAATAATTTATAAACTGCACGTAAAATCAGGTCAATTTGTGTACAACTATCACATGAAAATTACTGCGATGTGCATAATATAATTTTGTGAGAGATTTCAACTTTAAATATTGAAATTAGCTCGGTCTCGGTAGATAGCCAATGTTTTACAATACCAACCTATCATTTTAATGTTATAAATAATTGTTTTTACATAAGCTTTTTCAGATATTTTATAATTATTGTGGTTGAATTCATATATCTATAAAATAGAATTAAAATCGTGCCAAATAACACCGGGAGTCGCATATAATAAATGGACTTCGCATGACCACCAAATATAGGCAACCAGTTATACCTAGTAAATAATTAATAAAATAGAATACCACACTTGTTGCGGCCGTTGGAATTTGAATCGACCTGGTTTTCCACAAAATGTCAAAAATATCTTGTAAGAATTTTAGCCTTAACGGAACATCACTAATAGTACAACTTTTTTATCACCTTTAAGTTAAGACTGACCAGGACGCCAAATAACTGACGTCCATGTAGACATTTTTAAATACTTATTTGACTTACTAAAGTCTGTTTTTAAACCAGGAGGACTCATAAATGTAGAATCCCAATTTACACTATAAAAGTTACCAGAAAATTACACCAGAATATTTTGGGGGTTCTAAGCAACCAACCTGACACGACTACAGCATAGGTGTATGCAGTCTAATATACTTACTAAAAAAGGGGTCTAGGGATTCCTCACATTCTTAATAATATATTTCCAAAAAAAGAATATTGTTTGAGATATTTGAAATTTGATTTGGTATATGAAACTTATTAAACAATATTTTAAAAAAATATATAATTATTTTCAATTGATGTGTCAATGATATATATATTTTAAGAAGTAATAAACATTACATTTATGAACTTACAGAATACATAGTTGAAGTAACAACAATAATTAATTATATGTTAGGCATCTTAAACACCTCTAGAATAAGTCCTTAAATACTTTTGCACTTATCACTTAATCACTGAAGTCACTGAAGAGCTAATTCTGTGTCTGTATCCGAACTTTCAGATGAAGTATCGCTTTCAGCACCAATAGAAATAATTAATGGCTCAATTATAGTGTCCATGATTTCATCCAATTTGTACATTTTTTCTTCCTCTTTGATGATATGCTCAACACAAATTTTCCAAATGTAAATGTAACTTACTTGAAATTAATTTCCTTCATGAATTTATATAATGAGGATCGAGAAAACTTCTGCAAATCTGGGCGACTATTTATTTCATGTAGAATTTTGTTTAGGGTAGGCATTTCATTTTTTTAGAAGAAACTATGTATTATTTGTCGAATAGAGTTTTTCATTGTTTCATCAAATCTGGTAATAATTCTTGGTCTTCCTCCAAGTTCTTTTGGCCTGCGTATATTTCCAGTCTTTCTATATTCCCTTATCGTACGGAATACAGTTGATCTTGCAATTCCTAACAGTAAAATCTTACAAATCTTATTGTTCAATATCCTACCCACTGCATTCATAATTGTAGATACAATTTCACACATTTTGACCTTTGTTTTTCCACTCAACATCTGTTTATACATATTCATTACACATTGCTTCTCAGATAATGCTAAAGCACCCAAATCTAATCATTTGCGTTTCTTTACTGGTGAAACTTCCACTAAACTTGAATTTGCCACAACATCCATATTGGAAAACTTCCAGAATATGTATATATAATAAATATAAATAAATTATAATTAGTTCTGTAACGAACTGTTTCCTTTTGCTTTCAAATTTCCACAAACGAGAATGAGCGATGATAAATAATAACAATTTGCCTAGTGTAAAACTGACGAACGTGTAGCCAATCACATGTGTATGATTTAGCGCGGCAAATTCAAAAGAGTCCTCCTGGTTTAAAAACAGACAATATAAATAATAATAAATAACACCACAGAAATTAGACAACCCCCAATTCCAGGAGCCAGAGGCTTGTGCGGAAGGAGGTTATACATTGAAAAAAGCGGACATACAACCATATCCTCCGACAGTGCCGGAGCTGGGATTCGAACCCGGTAGCACGATATCCGGTCGATTAATGGCGATTGCCACCTCGCGCCTTTAACGCGGCTATTGACTAGACAATACTCTTGTTAAATAAATTATATGGTGCTATACTTCCTACTGCGTTAATAACATCTTCCCAAAGTTCTATAGAAAGACAATAACACAAAAGTTTATCCACCAGACAAAAAAAAATGTACACGTTTTTATGACAGTTGATGACAAGCCCATACTATTAAATACTGTCTACAATGAACTCAATTAGCTGTAACGTCACAACTTAAGCAACCAAACATACTACACTGTCATAGAAATTGTAATCCAGTCAAACAACATTGGAATTTGATCCTTTTATTACCTTGTTCATAAAGACTGTAAAATATGATGCTAAAAGATGGCTATACATTTTATTGAATTTCTCGGTTGAAAGAAACATTTAAGAACATCCAGTGCCAATCTCATATAGGTATAAAAGATATGTTAAAATATACGTATTTATATAAGATTTAATAAACCTTTAATTTTAATTTAATAATGCCAAATATAAAACAGCAGCAGTTTCCTCCAATGGGAATGAAGAATATGTTATGTATGTATGCTAACTTCAATACTCTTGTTTTATTTCACATTTATAGTTCATAACCTAATCTTTCTCTCTCTAATCAAATTTGTATTCTTTTTAGATTGTTTGAATTATGGGTTTATGTTTTGTTCCTGAATGTGATCATACTAAGTGGATGTAAAATGTTTAATTTAATTTAAATGATGTATTTTTATATTCCCAATTCCTATTGGAGGATACTGTAATTGGCCATATGCACGTAATGGGGAACAATCCAAGCCAGTTCCTAATATATCCAATAGATGACGCCATGCGTACTCGGTTTAATGTAATTCTCAACTTGTATCATATATAACCTTTAAAAGTTTCCCAATCTCTTATTCGTAGATATGTGTCAAATTGATAAAAAGGGTTACGGTAGTAACACAGCAACAAGTTTTCATTTTACATCCCAATTAACTTCGTTTATTCAAAGACATATTTTTTCGTATTGACATTGACGGTCAAACAACCGAGTACAGCTGGTGCACTCTGGCGGATGAAATAAAAGAGAATGTTCCCCATTATTGGATGCATTTCCATTGTTGCCATCAATAAATAAATTAATCATTTTTAGATAACGCCAACATTAATAAACTGTTATCATGTCATATTTTAAATTATGCGCCATGGCACTCTCACCCAGCTCTCATCTAACTGGTACAGCAACTTTCGTTCTAGTCATAAAGTCCCTATACAGTTATTTTTTATAAATTCACGCTATTAAGTTGTAAGCCTGTCTTTGAACTTATGAATTAACATTAAAAACATTATTCATATACGATTGATTTGACAAGTTCTGTTTAAAGTGCAAAATACAAGTGTCAAGGAGGTGTTACCAAAAAGGCTGTGGTCAAGCACGTTGCAAAATTTCAACGAGAATAATATAGTAGATTATAAAGAGCAATAATAAGCAACTGAAGAAAATGTAAAAGATCATTTATTAGGTTATTATAGGTTGTTTAAACAATCTAAAGTTTCCAACATATTACTACATATACTACACTATATAGTCTTATGAGTGATCGGGTCATAGTAAAGGGTAATGTTGCAACGGCTATGAAAAGAATTATTTATAAAACTCATGTTACACTTTCTAGTGATGGAAATATAAATAGTGCAATATACTATATGCAACTATATTGGTGGAATATCTAGCAGATATTCCACCATTTGCCTTATTAATGGCAAGTGCTTGATTTTATTAGATCTGAAGCTTCTCAATTTTCTCCGATATGATTTATTGCAATTGTTAATGCAGCACCTTATTCCACCACTTATATGTCCCATTTTCTGTTTTACATAAATAATCGTCAACCAATGAATGATGAAAGAATTATAATGTTTACCAATTAGTGAGTATAATGGTGCATAATTTAAAATATGGCATGACGTTACGTTATTTGTGTTGGCAGTATATCTAATATTGATTTACTTTTTTACGAGTGGTAGCACTGGAAACGCATCCAAAAATTACATTCATATGGTCAATTCATATGTAATATCAATTCATTTAATTAAAAGTTAATTTCTTCTAATGTATTTTACATATATGCCTATAATTTCACATACTTTGTGAATGTACATTAGTTACTGAAAGTTCTTAAATATTTTTTGTGAGGGAGAAATAAAATGAAATTCTAAGCTATGTTTTAACCCTCTTGATCTTTATTAACTAGAGCATTAAGAGTCAAGTTCCAGTTCACCCACTTCACGCCGTTAGCGTTATGACAGTAGCGTGTTTAGTTGCCTATATAATACCTATATAACGTCACATTAATTGAATCCATCGCAGCATTCTTATATGCGCTACAGTGATTGTACTGATTTTGTTGCAATAGGGAAGGTTAATAAACTTATATTTATCGGGTATAAGACGAATACGGTATATATCCCCAATTTTCTCTTTATATTTGCATATACATTATTGAAATTTGATACACTTTGCATATTACCACATTTATGGGTTCTGCATGATTTTATGGCACATTTCAAATGTCAAACTTTTTTAATTCAATTTCTGTTTTTAGTTTAAGTGTGACATAACTGTTCCGATTTATTCCAATCAACCAATGTAATGGCAGAACAATCGATATCACACTGAAAATACTAAATTAACAAAAATCTTCAAAATGCTTTTTTGGATGAAATTCATGGAACTATATTGGCACCAAGCCTACTAGATATAAATAAAAAACCGTTATAATAATAATTGATATCGACCCATACCTAATAAAATCTAATTTAATTTTTAATTTTCACTAAAATATAATTAAACAAAAACGTAGCATCTTTTTAAGGGGTGACATGTAATATTACAAGGAGGAGAAAAGTGAGGCTATGATGTCTTATTTGTTTTTCCTCCAAGCAGCCATCTGGCACAATTTGACGTCTTGCATAAATGTCCTGTTTATAACATAAATTTGCCAACTTTAATTATTGGCACGCGCATTGCGAAGAACTGTAATAAATTTTAGTTGCTAGTAGCGATTCAGCTGACTAGAGTGAGGATTTTCATTTACTAGTTACCTAGTCGAAGTCAAAGTAGGAATCACAATTTTGCTTCAATATTAAGAATATTATTCAAATAATATTTTTTTTTTGCACATACCTACTAATATATAATTTGTACTGAAGGTTCGCCATACCTCGCCAAATCGTCAGCACCACTATACTCTACTTCAATGGCCAACCCTCGTACAATACTAATTTTTATGCGATCCTGGTAGCAGTGAACAACAGGTGGTTGCAGCATTACTTTTAACTTTCCCGCTCTCATCATGACCTATCCGAACCTCACTCGTGTAAATTCGTCGCCTTCTTTCTCACTTATTTTCTAGTATTTGTTTATGTTTAATTATGGAATAAATTTGTTCATTTTTAGTGCAGCTTAGTTCTGTTTTTTACTTTGTTTTACAGTTTTTCATTGGTTTTACAGTGCACAATAACTCTATATGCTAAGAACGGTAAGACAGACACTGTTTTATCACAGTTTGGGGTTGAAACTTATTGTTTTCTTTAAGAAATGTCTACTAAAAAAAACCCAAGGAAAAGGGCATCTCAGTTAAACTGTAAGGATACTGATGAAATTCCTAGAAAGAAAATAAAGGAGGAAGGAATAGAAGTACCTGCGGAAGATGTGCCAGAAACAGTGCAGTCTAAACAACCTATAATAGCCCCAGACGGAAAGATCTTTTACCCTTGTCAGTATTGTAGCAAAATTTTTCCACGAAAAACTACTAGCATCACACATATGAAAAAGTGCTCGAACAAAGATTGTAATTCATTAAGGGAATCCAAAAATATAACCAAAAATGGATCTAGTATAAACAACAATGAAGAGCACCAGTCAACGGTTGAAGAAAATGGGAATTTGAACAACAGCGGCAGTAGCACTGAAAATAAACCACCAGAGAAAAAAATTAGGATAACTCAGAATATTACAGTTAAGGAACCTTGCAGCCAAAATCAGATTATGAACGATGCATCTATTTACGATTATAATGATTCAGATAGTGATAAATGTCCCGATAAAGAGTCGAAAGAAAATGAAGACGATGAATTAAATGACAAATTGTGTAAGCACTGTAAAATTTTATTCGACAACCCCTTAGACCTTTTACGCCATATAAGAGACTGCCATAACTACCCAAGAACAATCCTACCACCGGATGAGATCGAGAAGTATTTCGATTCGCCTAACAGGAATTTCTGCCCGATATGTGAAAAACCAATTAAAACCCGCAACTATAGGTCTGTGTTCATTAAGCACTTGCTAGTGCACACCACCGGCCTGACACACGAGTGTAATGTTTGTAAGAAGAAGTTTAGGAGACAGGATCACATGCGAGCTCACCAAAAAAGGCACATCGTAAAGACAGGGGAGGATCATGACGTTGAGTCCCAGGCGCATCCTGATCTAGAGGAACCTTACGGGCCCCCAGGTGCAACGTGATCTGGAGGCCCCTACTATTCCTATAAACATTTATTTGTGTCCCAGGGCTCGGCTCGTGTATCTGTACGGTGATCTGCCACTGCGTAATGGTTTAAGTATTTTTATTAGTTACTAATAAGCTTGAACAGTAATTTTGTTTTCTGAGTTTTCCATCTTAAATGTAGTTTCTTGGTTTAATTTTGTGCTGTGCCCATATCCATTCTATGGTTCTTTATTGTACATGTTTGAGACATGTAATATAAGTACTTAATGCTGTTCGTACAGCGAATCCATGAAATGACCAAGTAATATTTGGAGTGTGGTTTAAAATGGTCTCGATAAAGGCAAACCCAGTTTTGATACTGAATGAAGTGTTAAAAAATATATTTAAATTCTGCATCAATTATTTTTAGGAATACAATTTTGAAATTTTGGCATATCATTTATGACAAAAAATTTACCCAGTGGGCCTTAAATCTGATGTATCACCTTAGTTTTTATTGTTGAATTTCAATAAAAGTTTATTCCGTGCCATAATCACTATTTTGAATTCGAAAAACAAAAGCAGATGAATTTTATTAAATTTTTTAAAATGGTAACCTATTTTTTTACTTGCACCAAAACATTAACCGTTCATTTGATGTATAAACGTTGATTCTCGGTGCTAATTTACTTTGAAATTATTGGATTTCTGTAGATGCCACATTTACCAATTGGTATTGTTTAAAAAATGCACATAGAGCAAATAACAGAATTTATTCATAATTGTTATAAGATAGGGAAAAATAAAATTATAGCAATTATTGAAAATGCAGTCCTTCAACTTCGATATATAAATAAAACGAAAAATTGAAGTTAATAATACTTAGCCACCCAGAGATTTAGAGAAATTGTTCAGAAGAACGTTCAAAATTATTCACCTACCTCATTCATAAATAATATTTATTTCGGAGGATAATTTTGATCCGTTTTATACCAAAAGAGATTATGTTTATTTATTTTCTAGTTAAGGAAAAAAGACTTGGGGGGACGCCCTGGCCCTCTGGTTCCCTGTGACTGTGCCAGTACTATAATTTACCATAGATTGGATATGGTAAGTTTATTTTTGTTAGGAATAAGATAGTTTAATATACAATGTGTCCACGATAAAGCGGTATTAGAGTCATAACAAAAACATTTTGTCATTTACTACATTTATAATACATTTTGCTGTGGACACATTGTACTATATAGGTGCTGATAATGCCTAAAAAAATTTGCCAATTTGTATATTTTGTTTGTAGAACCAAGTAGGTAAGTAATTTTCTTCTAATGTTGGTAAGATATCGAAAAAAACTGCTTGGAAGAAGAAAAAATTAGGGAATCCATAAAAAGTTGATGGTTTATAGGTTCCACCCTTAACATTAAGAAACTGATCTGATGAGTCCTTAACTTGAGAGGATGCCAAACAGCATTTTTTGGGAGGTGTAAATACTGAAAATATTGTTTGTTCAAACCAAATTCTCTTAGTAAGTCAAAAACCTTCAATTTGGTTTTTCTCTGGCCCTGCATGATGAAAATTGACCAAAGTAAAGACAGCCAAAGATACTTTTACACTCACATTAAGAACTATGTTTAGCAGGTTGAGAGTGCAGTATCTACGCCTGAACATGCGTAATTGTGATCAACAAAACTGATTCGAGTGCCGAAGAAGCAATCCAAAAACCAGGAGAAATTATCTTCTTGTTTTGGCAATTATGAATTTAAATTTCAAAAATCTTTATTGAAAAAAACTGGTAATATTCTCTCCTTCTCTGACTGCTACTCAACAATCTTATAGGATCTATTATTAAGTGCAATAGCAGCTAGTAGAATCCAGCACTGAATTTGATTGAAGAAGTTCGTTGCGCAACAGCTGCAGAAGTAGGAGAAAATATTTCCAATTTTTCTGTTTTTTCAATATGGATTTGAAATGTTAAAAATGTCTATTCGTTAAACAAATAGTTTCATGCTTTGATCTGTATAGGGACAACAAAACAGGTACTCCTGATTTTCATATTTCATCTACACTAGAATCAGCATTGTTAAATCACAATCACACACGTACAGCGAACACATGGCACAGAGCTCTGAATCCACTAAAAAACAGATTTTAATGGCAGGGTAAACGTGCCCTACATACAATTCTAAATTTTCGTTGTACAGAGGCCACTGAATAACCCAATTCAAGGTAGTTGACTCTGTTATCAGAAAAATAATAGAATTTATTTTAAAGAATAACATTTTCGGACAGTTTTAAAAAATGCATTTTACATCCTTAAAAAACACCCTTCTCCACCTTTTGGAGTTAGGAACTCATCGTATTCTTAATATTAAAGGTGAAAACTACAAACCCCCAAATTTTCATAGACTCCTTAATTTTTCCTTTTAAAACCTATTTTTCCCGCGCTACATGATTGGAATAAAAGTAACAGAACATTATTAATAATAAATCGTCTACGTTAAGATAAATGAATGCATTAACTTAATTAAGACAAGATTTAGCCACGGTGAATACACTTTTTAAATTAGTTTATTTTTAAATGATGTACAATTTACATGTTAAAATTTTTATGCTGTAAATTTTTTTTTATATATATAGTGTATCAAAATGTTAAAGAAGTTTTAATTCTGTTCTTATTTATTATAAAATGAAAGTTAAGTTTTGTGTATTTTGTTTGTAGAAACAAGTAAATAATTTCATTCTAATGTCAGTGAGATATCGAAAGAAACTGCTTGGAACAAGAAAAAATTAGGGAATTCATAAAAAATTGATGGTTTGTAGGTTTCGCCCTTAGCATTAGGAACTTGATGAGTCCTTAACTTGAAAGGGTGCTGAACAGAATTTTTTGGGGGGTGTAAATAGGTGAAAAATGCATATTTAAAAAATGCCTCTGAAAATATCGTTTGTTCAAAACAAATTCTCTTATCAAGTCAAAAATCTTAAATTTGGTTTTCTCTGACCCCTGCATGATGAAAATTGACCAAAGTAAAGGCAGTTGTAGATACTTCTTCACTCCCATTAAGAATTATGTTTTTTTAGCAAGTTGAGAGTGCGGTGAGTATGTACATGTGTACGTGCATGATTGTGATCAACAATACTGATTCGAGTGCCAAAAAAGCAATTCGAAAATCAGGAGAAATTGTCTTCCTATTTTTATAACGATTGGAGGAATCAAGCACTGAATTTGATTGAAGAAGATCGTAACTGTAGAAGTAGGAGAAAATATTTCCAATTTTTCAGTTTTTTCAATATGGATTTTTGAAATGTTAAAAATTTGTATTCGTTAAGCAAATAGTGCTTAACTATTATATGCTATATGTGCTATTATGTGCTTATATAATGCTTTGATCTGTATAGGGACAACAAAACAGTTGCTCCTGATTTTCGTATTTCATCAACACTAGAATCAGCGTTGTTAAATCACAATTACATACATACAGCGTACACATGGCACAGCGCTCTGAATCCACTAAAAAAACAGATTTTAATGGGAGTGTAAACGTACTCTACATACAATTCAAAATTTTCGTTGTGCAGAGGCGACTGAATAATTCAAGGTAGTTGACCCGTCTATCAGGAAAATAATAGAATTTATTTTAAGAAATAATATTTTCTAAAAGTTTTAAACAATGCATTTTACATCCTTAAAAAGCACCTTTCTCCACCTTCGGAGTTAGGGACTCATCGGTTACTTAATATTAAAGGAGAAACCTACAAACCCTTAAGTTTTCATAGACTCCTTAATTTTTTCTTTTAAAACCTATTTTTTCCGCACTATATAATTGGTATAAAAGTTACAGAATAATAATAAACGTGTATATTATGATAAATGCATTGCATTTACCTAATTAAGACAAAATTTACCCACGGTGAGTGAGTACACTTTTTAAATTATTTTGTTTTTAAATGATGTACAATTTACGTGTTAAAATTTTTATGCTGTAAATTTTTTTTTTTATATATATAGAGTATCACGAAATGTTAAAGAAGTTTTAATTCTGTTCTTATTTATTATAAAATGAAAGTTAAGTTTTGTGTATTTTGTTTGTAGAAACAAGTAAATAGTTTCATTCTAATGTCGGTAAAATATCGAAAAAAACTGCTTGGAACAAGAAAAAATTAGGGAATTCATAAAAAGTTGATGGTTTGTAGGTTTCGCCTCCTTAATTTTTCCTTTTAAAACCTATTTTTCCCACGCCATATGATTGATATAAAAGTTACAGAATATTATTCATAATAAATCATCTATATTAAGATAAATGCATGCATGTACTTAATTAAGATGAGATTTAGCCACGGTGAATACACTTTTTAAATTAGTTTGTTTTTAAATTATGTACAATTTACGTGCTAAAATTTTTATGCTGTAATTTTATATATATAGAGTATCACGAAATGTTAAAGAAGTTTTAATTCTGTTCTTATTTATTATAAAATGAAAGTTAAGTTTTATGTATTTTGTTTGTAGAAACAAGTAAGTAATTTCTTTCTAATGTCGGTAAAATATGGAAAAAAAACTACTTGTAAGAAGAAAGAATTAGGCAATCCATAAAAAGTTGATGGTTTGTAGGTTTTACCTTTAGCATTAGGAAACTGATGAGTCCTTAACTTGAAAGGGTGCTGAACAATATTTTTTGGGGAGTGTAAATAGGAGAAAATTACATATTTAAAAAATGCCTCTGAAAATATCGTTTGTTCCAAACAAATTCTCTTGTCAAGTCAAAAATCTTCAATTTTTTTCAAATTTTCATAGACTCCTTAATTTTTCCTTTTAAAACCTATTTTTTCTGTGCTATATGATTGGTATAAAAGTTACAGAATATTATTAATAATAAATCATCTATATTAAGATAAATGCATGCATGTACTTAATTAAGATGAAATTTAGCCACGGTGAATACACTTTTTAAATTAGTTTGTTTTTAAATGATGTACAATTTATGTGTTAAAATGTTTATGCTGTAATTTTTTTTTATATAGAGTATCACGCAATGTTAAAGAAGTTTTAATTCTGTTCTTATTTATTATAAAATGAAAGTTAAGTTTTGTGTATTTTGTTTGTAGAAACAAGTAAGTTTCATTGTAATGTCGATAAAGTATCGAAAAAAACTGCTTGGAACAAGAAAGAATTAGGGAATCCATAAAAAGTTGATGGTTTGTAGGTTATGCCCTTAGCATTAGGAACCTGATAAGTCCTTAACTTGAAAGGGTGCTGAACAGTATTTTTTGGGGGGTGTAAATAGGTGAAAAATACATATTTAAAAAATGCCTCTGAAAATATCGTTTGTTCAAAACAAATTCTCTTATCAAGTCAAAAATCTTAAATTTGGTTTTTCTCTGACCCCTGCATGATGAAAATTGACCGAAGTAAAGGCAGTTGTAGATACTTTTACACTCCCATTAAGAACTATGTTTTTTTAGTAAGTTGAGAGTGCGGTGAGTATGTACACGTGTACGTGCATGATTGTGATCAACAATACTGATTCGAGTGCCAAAAAAGCAATTCAAAAACCAGGAGAAATTGTCTTCCTATTTTTATAACGATTGGAGGTATCAAGCACTGAATTTGATTGAAGAAGATCGTTGCGCAGCAACTGTAGAAGTAGGAGAAAATATTTCCAATTTTTCAGTTTTTTCAATATGGATTTTTGAAATGTTAAAAATTTGTATTCGTTAAGCAAATAGTGCTTAACTATTATATGCTATATGTTCTATTATGTGCTTATATAATGCTTTGATCTGTATAGGGACAACAAAACAGTTACTCCTGATTTTCGTATTTCATCAACACTAGAATCAGCGTTGTTAAATCACAATTACATACATACAGCGTACACATGGCACAGCGCTCTGAATCCACTAAAAAAACAGATTTTAATGGGAGTGTAAACGTACTCTACATACAATTCTAAATTTTCGTTGTGCAGAGGCGACTGAATAATTCAAGGTAGTTGACCCGTCTATCAGGAAAATAATAGAATTTATTTTAAGAAATAATATTTTCTAAAAGTTTTAAACAATGCATTTTACATCCTTAAAAAGCACCTTTCTCCACCTTTGGAGTTAGGGACTCATCGGTTTCTTAATATTAAACGAGAAACCTACAAATCATCAAGTTTTCATAGACTCCTTAATTTTTTCTTTTAAAACCTATTTTTCCGCACTATATAATTGGTATAAAAGTTACAGAATAATAATAAACGTATATATTATGATAAATGCATTGCATTTACCTAATTAAGACAAAATTTACCCACGGTGAGTGAGTACACTTTTTAAATTATTTTGTTTTTAAATGATGTACAATTTATGTGTTAAAATTTTTATGCTGTAATTTTTTTTTTATAGAGCTATTCTTATTTATTATAAAATGAAAGTTAAGTTTTGTGTGTTTTTGAGATCAACATATTTTGAAATTGTTCAGATATTTTATAGTTGAACAATGTATTTTGAATTCTATGATGTTGAAATGTTGAACAAAGTATTTTTATAGATAGGTACCTACTTTACAAGTGAATACCTTTTATATAAACATTTATACTTTTTAATAAAAATGCTCTATCAATATACACCATACTTTTAACTATATCTCCCCACACTATGTATTCTTTTATGTCCCGCATTTAAAAAATTCGTCCCTCAAAAATTTCAAATCAAATGGGACAAAACGCAAAGTTGCCATTTATTCTATACTGATTCTAAAATCTACATGCTTCATATCCTCTTCTTGAGCAAGGACTAAGTAATTTAAGAAATTCTTAATAACCAGCATATAGTAAGCGATAGTACTTAAATAGTAGATTTTGTTGAATATTCTCACTTTTTTTCGGATGCACAACTAATTTATTTAGATTAATTTTTATTAATCGAATTTAGATAGGTCATCTATTTATAAATTTGTTTAAGATTAAAATTCATTCATCTATAAGACCGGTACTAAAAAAGCTTAATGTTAAAACGTCTACATTTTTTTAAAATAATTTATATATAGGCATGTCTTTTATACATTTATTGTATACATATTTTTGTTATCCATTTTTTTTTGTTGTTGTTTCTGGTTCGAGTTCAACCAGCCAGAACATTAGAGCAATATTAAATATTTTAATACTTAACAAACACATATAATTAATTCTTATTAGTTCAAATTTAAAAACGGTTTACCACCGTTTGGGTCTTGCAGGCCAGGATCACGAACGAAGTACTATAATCATTTCCATAAAAGTGTTACGCTGAAAGCAGTCGTTAGATGGCGCAGTGATATCTAATAACTACACGGTTAATTTGATTTGCTTTCCATATTATTTTTGAGGTATGCGTTCTGTGCTTTAAGCTTTATTTTCTCTTTCGCCACTTCTATGCATTACAAATAGGGAAATAATTTGAGAACGAACTTCGCTCTTTTATTTATTTATGCCCTAACCTAAAAAGTTTGTTTTATATATTATCTGGTCCCTATGATTCATGACACTGCCTATCCTATGACCAAGGAAGATTTACTGTAAATCTTCTTTTCTAGGATTATTTCTTTATTGCGCATAATGGGAACGGAAACTGTTCCAGTTCCAAAACTGCTCTAGTCGGAACCACAGACTTCTAATATTTGTGATCTGAACTAAAACAAACCTGTTCTGGTTCAACCACGTTCAACCAATCTATAATCTCTGATGTGTAGATCTATGGTCTAATTTGTGTACTATAACCACACTCTGGCACTAACTACATAACTATGTATTATTGTTTTTTTTATTAGTTTTTAGAATATTTGCTCAGTAAATCGGTAAGTTCAGACACTTTTAAAAACACGAATTTCCAAATCTGTTATTTTAAGATTAGATTAGAATGGCCACAAGAAATTTAAGAAAAAGGAAGGTCTCAGTTGATCCTATGCTACAGGACCAGAAAGTTGAAATAAAAACCGAACTTGAAGATGTTCACCCTCCTGCATCTCAAAAAAAGACAACACTAAAGAAAACCAAACACAAAAATACTTCCAAAGTGAAAGCCAAGGTAAAAGATGAAATACAAGAAAATAATGTAAAAGATGTTACTTGCAAGTACTGTCAGCAAATTTTTGAAAGCCCAATGGAAAGACTGCGCCATAGTCGTACTTGTCAAGATTTCCCTATGATTGTATTACCTTCAAATGAAATTGAAAAGTACTTCGACTCACCTGACATGTCGCAGTGTCCCATTTGTTTTAAACCACTTATAACATACAATTGGAGGTCTAAATATATTCAACATTTACTAACACACACCATTGGGGTGAATCACCAGTGTAGTGTTTGTAAAAAGATATTTAGACGGAGAGAGGGCATGCAAGAACATGAAAAGAGACACATTGTTTCTGCTTGAATTTACCTATTTAATTTTTTTATTTGCATTTTTACAATTTTACTATGTAATAAGAGGGACCATTACTTGTATGTGTACTTAGTCTCGCATTAAATAAATATAGCAGCTGCCCCACTTGCCTAAAGTATCGTGTAGCATCATAGAGTTATATTGTAATATCAATAGGCACTCGAATTGGATTATTTGTTATATATTTTTAATATGTTAAACTTCATGGCTTGAAGGGTTTCAGCTACAAGCAGTATTGTATATTGTTTATTGATAGTTTTGTATTATATTATTTTTTCTCCATTTTACAGTGGATCAAAGCAAATGAACAAGTGATATTATACTGCAGCATCTAATTGCTCTTGCGGGGATTTCAAGGGTGGCAGTTAGTCGATAAGTAAGTTGGGAAATCGCGAAGAAACATTATCATATGATAGATGTACAGCCTGTTTGTTTAGCTTGACCTTCTTCTTGTATCTTCAAACATGCTTTAGGATAGGTTGAATCATGCATGTTATATCTTACGTATTATTCAGTTGAAAAGAGCAGCTGTATAAGATTAATAATAATTATTATTATTCATGTGAGCTGTAATTATATACAGACATGAAAACATCAAATTTGTTTTTTTACATTTACTTAACTCCGGCCTGTTTCCGCCACTGAAGCCTAACTCTAAACGATGCCTGTAGACGAGCTACAAAAAAAAATTTGCCGATATTTATGTTTTGTTTGAAGAAACCAGTATGTTGTCTTCACTTTTATTGGTGTGATATCTACAGAATATTTAAAGTAAGGTATTTTTTAAAATTGTACCATTTATGTTTTAAAATGTTATTTTTAAACTTACGTAATTTTTTATTGTGACGAGGGGAAATATTAATTTGGTTTTTGTTTATTATAAAATGAGAGTTGTCTTGTGTGTTTTTTTGAAGTCAGCATTGAAATATTTGCAGTGTAAAATATTTGAAATAACTCTTTTGTTAAAGTATTTTAAATTCTATGATGTTGATACATTGAATAAAGTATTTTTATACATAGGTACTTTACGGATGAATATCTTTTATATAAACTTATACTTCTAATAAAAATCTATTCAATGCAGCATTTTTAAAGTATGTTCCCGTCGTTTTCTTAATGGATTTTAAATTGTACTATTAATTGAATTGACCAAGCTACTGCGGGTATACAGAATTAACACTTATGGAAAATGTATACCGTCCGTCCAATATTTTGTTTTTTTATATTGCGGAAATTATAACATAGAATGCACGAGTAGTATATTCAAGCTGAATGTTTTATGGACATAGTCCTCATACGAAAAAGCTGAAACATTGAATTAGGAAAGAATACCTAAAATACCGTTAAACTAGGAGTTAGGAACTCATTGGTTTCTTAATGTTAAAGATGAAACCTACGAATCCCCAAATTTTGATACTCTTTTATTTTGCCTTTTAAAACCTTTTTTCCCGCACTATATAATTGTTATAAAAGTTACAAAATATTAATAATAATAAACGTCTATATTAAGATAAATGCATTGCAGTTACTTAATTAAGACGAGATTTACCCACGGTGAATATACACTTTTTAAATTAGTCTATTTTTAAATGATGTACAATTTCCGTGTTAAAATTTTTATGCTCTAATTTTTTTTTATAGAGTATCACGAAATGTTGAAGTTTTAATTCTGTTCTTATTTATTATAAAATGAAAGTTAAGTTTTGTGTATTTTTGAGATCAACATGATTAACATATGTTTTGAAATCGTTCAGATATTTTATAGTTGAACAATATATTTTGAATTCTATGATGTTGAACAAAGTATTTTTATAGATAGGTACCTCTACTTTATGAGTGAAATACCTTTTATATAAACATTTATACTTTTTAATAAAAATGTTCTATTAATATACACCATATTTTTAAATATATCTCCCCACACTATGTATTCTTTTTTATTAAAATGAAATAATTTTAGCAAGAACGTCTTATGGAATGGAATTTTAATTCTGGTTTTAATAGCAATAAACATATTACAGGTTTGTATAATATATTAATAAACACCAGAATTTAAACAGTTGCATCCAGCACCCTTTATTCTATGTGGAGGAAAGTAAGTGTTCAAATGGTGTTGGTTCAACTTTCAACTAATCTATTTTACAAAGTGAACATACGTCTCGCATGGTATGGGATTGTCCATCATTTTCATGGTACCTATGTCCCGCATTTAAGAAATTCGTCCCTCAAAAATTTAGAATCAAATGGGACAAAAAGCAAAGTTGCCGTTTATTCTATAATGATTATTCTAACATTTGGATGGTTCATATCCTCTTCTTGGGCAAGGATTAAGAAATTCTTAATAACTAGCGTATAGTAAGCAATACAAGCGATAGTACTTAAACAGTACCTAGATTTTGTTGATTTTTGTTGAACATTCTCATTTTTTTCGAATGTACAACTAATTTATTTAGATTAATTTTTATTAATCCGAATTTAGATAGGTCGTCTATTTATAAATTTGTTTAAGATTGAAATTCATTTACCTATAGACAGGTATTCGAGATTTTATTATTTTGGTTCAAATTTAAAAACAGTTTAGGACTGTTTCCGTCTTGCGCAGGTTAATAAATTACGAATTTTTATATACTGCCCATAAATCATATAGGCCATGATCACGAACGAAGTACTATCAACTATTTCCATAAAAGTGGCTGGACGCAGCCGTTAGATGGCGCAGTGATATCTAATAACTACGCAGCTAATTTGATATACTTTCCGTACTATTTTTAAGGTATCCTTTCTGTACATGTACTTTAAAGGTTATTTTCTCGCATCTACGCATGCGGGAAATAATTTGCGAACGACCTTCGCTCTTTCATTTCTTTATGCCCTAAACTAAAAAATTTGCTTCGATATTTTATTTTACATATCTAGTCCCTATGAGTCATGACACTGCCTTTGATTATTTCTTTCATGTGTCAAATCGAATTTTTTAACCTATCACAATATTTGAAATTCCTTAGAAACGTGGAATATATCAGTGGCTATTTTGAATTCTACTTTTAGCAACGGGAAATATCAGTGGCTATTTCCCGTTGCCATGGCATTGGCTGAAAATAGTCGCTGATATTTAATTTATTAACTTACAACAAGTAGGCATACTGCTGTCGTATACAAATATTTTCAAACGTCACATTAATTGATTAGTGCGTAACTCATTCAAGAAATAATCTAATAAAATATAACTCAACCTTGATAAATTGTTATTATTATTATTATTAGCCGTTACTCGTGTCCGAGTATAAAAATATTACAGTCGATAAATTGTGTACAATAAAAAACATGTAAAAGGTGTAGTCTATTGTAATTCCCATTCATCTACGGTGCACGCGACTATAGCTATAGAGGCCAATTCGGGAGAGCACATGTCGACCGCAGTCAGGACCAGGAGTCATAGACCTGGTTAGGTCTTGGATCCGGCCTTCTTGCAGCAACATTTCCTTGATAGCTGGCCACAACCCCTCGCCATTCGGTTCTGTCCGCTGCAAGTTGTTCCCATTGCTCGTCTGGAATACCGCAGGATTTTAGATTTTCATGGAGAACGTCTTTGAATCTCTTTCGTTGACCGCCACGCCTTCTTCTACCGCTTAGCAATTCACCATAAAGTGTACATTTAGGAAGGCGGTTATCATGCATACGATGAACGTGACCTGCCCATCTTAGGCGTGCTCTTGAAATAAGCACCTCAATTGGAAGGCTTTTTGCTCTCCTGAGTACTTCCACGTTTGATATGTGATGGAACCAACGGATTTTCATCATACTTCTGAGGTGTCTTTGCTGAAAACGTTCTAATTCTTTCACATGACGACGGTAAGTGACCCAGCTTTCACATCCATATAGCAGTGTTGGAATGACAACTGCTCTGTAGACAGCTATTTTCGTTGACAAAGCAAGGCCGTGGTTGTCAAATACTCTTTCTCTAAGTCCCCAGAGTGCTCTAGATGCAGCGTTAATTCTATTGCGAATCTCGCTGTCCATGTTTGCTTTGTCATTAACAACGTTGCCTAAGTAATTGAACTGATCCACCACTTCAAGAGAATTTCCGTTAAGTGTAATGTCTATTTGGTTCACTTGATGAGGAGTTGACATAATCTTAGTCTTTCCAATGTTGATTTTAAGTCCCAAGGAATCATAGCTCTGGGCATACACATCTAAAACTTCTTGAAGCTCTTCCGGCGTAGAGGCTAAAAGTGCACAGTCATCCGCATACTGGAGATCACAAATGAATCGTGTGCGTGTCTTCGTGAAAGCTCTAAAGCGCCCTATGTTAAAGAGACCGCCATCAAAACGGTATCTGAGACCTATTCCTCTGACTGTCAGTTTGTTGTCAACAATAATTGTTAGAGCAGTGGTAAACAAATTAAAGAGTAGGGGTGCCAGGACACATCCCTGCCTAACTCCAGTGAGGGTTGTAGAGGCTATTACATCGTCACAATTTTTCTCGAGTGCTCACCAATTTGTCTCGACCACATTTGGCGTTAATAATCAAGGACTAAATCCCTGGCGCTAAAGCTCTCTGGCTTTAGTCAGATTATTAACGCTAAATATGGTCTCGTCAAATTGACCCACTCTCGAAAAACTGATGACAATATAATAACCGACTATTTATCAAGGTCTTGTTATATTAACCTTGACTATTTCTTTATTGTTCATGATGGGAACGGGAACTGTTGCAGTTCCAAAACTGTTATAGTCGGAACCACAAATATCGAGACATCTAATCTTTGTTGTCTGAACCAAAACAAACCTGTTCTGGTTCTGGTCCAATCTATAATCTATGATGTAGTATCTATATAGTCTCGTATGTATACTGTATCTACGTATTATGTCTATTGTTTTCTTTTAGCTATAGCTATTACTTTAAAGAAAGTATTTGCTCTGTAAATCGGTAAGTTCAAACACTTTTAAAAACACGACTTTCCAAATTTGTTATTTTAAGGTTGGATTAGATTAGAATGTCCACAAGAAATTTAAGAAAAAGGAAGATCTCAGTTGATCCTATGCTACAGGACCAGAAAGTTGAAATGAAAACCGAGCCTGAAGATGTTCACCCTTCGGCACCTCAAAAAGAGATAACAGTAAAAAAAACCAAACACAAAAATACTTCCAAAATGAAAGCCAAGGTGAAAGATGAAATACAAGCAAATAATGTAAATGATGTTACTTGCAAGTACTGCCAGCAAATTTTTGAAAGTCCAATGGAAAGACTGCGCCATAGTCGTACTTGTCAAGATTTCCCTATGATTGTATTACCTTCAAATGAAATTGAAAAGTACTTCGACTCACCTGACATTACGCAGTGTCCCATTTGTTTTAAACCACTTACAACACACAATTGGAGGTCTATTTTTATCAAACATTTACTAACGCACACCACCGGGGTGAACCATCAGTGTAGCGTTTGTAAAAAGATATTTAGACGGAGGGAGGGCATGCAAGAACATGAAAAGAGACATATTGTTTCTGCTTGAATTTATCTATTAATTTTTTATTTATATTTTTACAATTGTTCTATGTAATAAGAGAGGGACCATTACTGGTATCTATGTGTACTTATGTCTTGCATTAAATAAATTTAGCAGCTGCCACACTTCTCGTCTAAAAGTATCGTGTAGCATCATAGAGATATATTGTACCATCAATAGCCACTCGGATCGGATAATTCGTTATATATTTTGAATATTTATTATATTATTTCTTCTCCATTTTACTGCCTATAGCTTGTTCGCAGACATTAGACAGTGGTTCGAAGCAAATGAATAAGGATATTATACTGCAGCATCTAATTGCTCTTGCGAGGATTTCAAAGGTGGCAGTTTGTCGATCATTAACTCGAGGAATCTCGAAGAAACTTAGTGTCATATGCTAAATATAAAATTTGTTTGTTTAGGTCGACTGTCTTGTTTCTTTAAACATGCTTTAGGATAGATTGGATCATGCATGTCATATCTTATATATTATTCAGTTGAAAACAGCAACTGAATAAGATTAATAGTAATGATTATTATTATTCACGTGGGCTGTAATTATACGGATATGAAAAGGCCAATTTTTTTTTTATATTTATTTATCGTCGGCATATTTCCTATACTAAGGCCTAACACAAACGCCTGTAGACTAGCTACCCCCAACCAGGAATTTTGCGGAGGCTCTTCTCTTTCGATGAGTAAGGATCTTTTACTTGCCTAAGATTTAATAGACAAGGGACCGACAGCTTGCCAAAATTAAAACAGAAAATATACGTGAGGTATTTTCGTTCGTCTTGAACAAACTGAACACAATCACTAAACAGCCAATTGAGTTGAGATATTTTTCAAATTCTTGATTTCTATTGATTGCTTACTAATCACAATCACTTTGTTCAAGACGAACGAAAGCAGCCAAATATACACAAACGAATAAAGGGTAAAGAACACATTTACATTTTAAAATGTACAAACACAAATAGCGTTTGTAAGAAAAACTATATTAACTGTAACTTGTGACGTGTCAGATTTGGAATAAGTATGAATTTGGACAATTAATAAACCAGTACTGATTTGGGTTCAATTCTGTTCATCGTTTATATAATTAATTTAGTCACCACTCATAGTACTGGAAAAATAGCAATTAAGAGGAGACAATGGTAGCAGTGGAAATGGCTGTCGATGTTCTATAGGATGGCTTTATCCAGGTGGCATCGCCAAGTGCCATCAGGGTATCGCCGGAAAGAGCGGTGACATCACTGCCGATACTACATTGGCCAAAGTGGATTTAATTTTTTAATGATTGTATGTAAACATATTATGATGTGGAATACGAAATAATTCATCTTGCCTAGTGATGTGGTCATAGACAGGAATTACTAGTAAACAATAGAAAATGGATTTTGACCAATGCTAGATATTGTAGATATAGACTGAAAGGGGATTTGTTATTCACAAAAATTTGTCTACAACTTTCGCAATATTTCATGTTCAATTATTTTCATTCGGAATCACTGACCCCTATTAGAGTAAAAGTAGAGTTCATTGTTCGGAATAAGATAGTTTAATATGTAAGATGCTGATAATGCCTAAAAAAATTGCCAATATCTATGTATTGTTTGAAGAAACCAGTAGGTCGTCTTCACTTTTATTTGTGTAATGGAGAATAATTTTTAAAGTAATTCATTTTTTCCAATTGTACGATTTACGTTTTAAAATGTTATCTTTAAACTTTATAATTTTGTTTTTGTCTATTATAAAATGAGAGTTAAGTTTTGTGTTTTTTTGAAGTATTGAAATGTTAGTGATGTGAAACATTTTTGGAATAACTCAAAACATTTTATTTTGTTATATATTTTAAATTCTCTATGATGTTGATACAATGAATAAAGTATTTTTGTACATAGGTACTTAATGGGTGAATATCTTTTATATAAACTTTATATTTCTAATAAAAATGTTCTATTCAATGCAGCATTTTTAAAGTATGTTATTCCCATCGTATTTTGAATGGAATTTTAAATTGTTCTATTAACTGAATTGACCAAGCTACTGCAGGTATACAGAATTAACATTTATGGAAAATGTATACCATACGTCCAATATTTTGATTTTTTATATTGAGGAAAGTATATAACATGGAACGAGTAGTATATTCGAGCAGTGTTTTGTGGAAGTAGTTCTCGTATGAAAACGTCCGATCGGTTCCCTACCTTTGGATCCGGTCGCGGACCCCAAGAAGGGTTTGCCTTAGGAAAGAATATCATACTAATTGAAGATTCTCGAGCATTTTTCTTGCTTAACAAAATCGAGTATGTTCGTATATACGGTATCTCTTATTATTTTGAGAGATCACCCTGTATATTATACACTAAAAGGTATATAGCAGGTTTCTTCCTTGAATGAGGAACAGTCTCTTTTATTTTATCCGCCAGAAAGCAACTCAATCTTGTTTCGCCACAGACTAATACAGACGTCCAACTCTCAGAATTTTCATGTATATTAGGTTTTATTTTTTTATGCTGCATTCGCACACAAGTTGTTTACTACCTCGCGTCGATAACAGATTTGGATTGACCAATATAGGCGTGGGCGCATCAAAACTGAGAACTACGTATTACTTGGCGCATTAAATAAACACAAAATATCTGTAAAAATAACTTCAAAACGTTCCGACAGAGTTGGACGTCTTCTCTATTATAGTGGTCTGTGGTTTCGCCGTCAATGTCAATACGAAAAAGTATGTCAGCTCCCAAGATTAGTGACTACTAATCTTGGTCAGCTCCGCTTTTAAACGGTTTAGTGATCAACTACCATAATCCTTTTTATCAATTTCGCTCACCTCTACGAATAGGAGATTGGGAAACTCTCGGAATCAGATATTTAAACTATTTAAAGATTAATATGTTGAGAATGACATTAAACCGAGTACGTATGGCGCCATCTATTAGATATATTAGGAACTGGCGTGGAGTGTTCCGCATTACTTGTAGTTACATTTTTTTTCATGAATTACTATTTTCAGTGACTAGAAGTATAGCAGATTTATTCCTTGGCAATTACGTTAACATACCAAAATAATAAAGGAATATGTATATTTTACAATTGGAAGAAAATGCACATGTAAGCGACATCTACATTTTGACAGTATAACCTCTTGGCGTGTGAATAATAAATTAGTTTACTGATTTTTAACAGAAACTTTTAATAATTACATAACTCATGTTAAAATATTTTGTCGAACTAGTTTTACAGTTAAAATGACGCTAACGGTTATTATATTCCCGCGAAGTCCAGAAAGTTTTGTTATATTTGTCAGTGGTCTATCTATAAGCTACTAAAAACAGATCCAAAATTACATTAAAAATATTGTAACATAAATTAGATGTTGTTTCCATATAGTCAGTAAATATATACATATAATTAGTTGCCATTTAGGTGTCAAATGAAAATACAGCAATATTACTTTCTTTATAGGTTATCGCAAATCCAGTTATAAAGTGTAACGTGATATAAACCTTCAGATAATCGAAGTTTACAACAATTGACTCAGCATAGCACTATCTTTGTCTTTGTTATTTTTATAGTTTTATAAAATGAGAATGACACTTTCAATTTACTCTGGGCGAAATTTCGTAAATCAATAATAACGTTACAGATATGTTGAGAATTGGAAAGTCAATTAATAAAGTGTGTGCGAGTGTGTGCAAACAACATTTCTTAGGAATTTATGCTACGTAAATTAACTCTCAATAAATTTAATGAAATATATATCAACCGACTGGAAAAAGTAGTTTTTTTTTAATTCTACATATTTCCGCCCGCTATTTTAGCAGTCTGCGAACCACATAAATCATGTTTGTATTGTTGGTACCTCTTGTTTATAAAAAGTCATTTAAATCTATTTCAGTTTATACCTCTTTTTAGATTTTGGTATTAATGAGGATTTGAGGCTTTATAAATAAATAAATAATTGTTTTAAGTAAACACTGCTTTTAGATGTATATACTACAGTATAAACTTTGTACTCTCTTGATAAAGGCCTAATAATAAGCCGAAACATTTGTAGACAATTTTAAACAAAGTAATTTGATACATCTAAAAGCAGTGTTTACTTAAAAACAATTATTTTTAAGATGTTTCACAAAGAACTAACCACAAACTCAATTCAGTAAAATAAATAAATATGTGGTGTGTTATTTTTTTTTATTTAACTAAACCTCAAAACTAGATGGAATTCCCTAACTTTTTTTATGGAATACCTAAATTAAGGAGTCCCTACCTATTCTCTTCCTAAACAAATGTTGGTGGAAATGGGCATATAAAATATCCGAAATCGATATTTCTACTTTTCAAAAATTATATGATATGTATTATACAAATTTCAGAATTAGATTTGATAAAAATAATATATTACTCATAATTTCATGCTTGCTCATCTGTTTAAACATTTCAGAAAGTTATATAACTATCATCAAACTTTTGTTGTTCACACAATGGGGAACATTCTCTTTTATTTTATCCGTCAGACTCCGTCAGAGTGCACCAGATGTACTCGGTTGTTTGTCTGTTGATGTCAATACGAAAAATTATGTCTTTGAATAAACAAAGTTAATTAGGATGTAAAATGAAAACTTGTTGCTGTGTTACTACCGTAATCCTTTTTATCAATTTGACTCATTTATATGAATAAGAGATTGGGAAACTCTCTCGGAAATCGGGAAATTTAAACCATTTAAAGATTATATATGATACAAGTTGAGAATGACATTAAACCGAGTACGCATGGCGTCATCTATTGGATATATTACGAACTGGCTTGGATTCTTCCTAATTCTTTTTATCAATTTGGCTCATTTCTACGAATCAGAGATTGGAAAGCTCTCAGTAATCGGGAAATTTAAACAATTTAAAAGTTATAATACAACTTTTAAATTGTTGTTTAATGTCATTCTCAATTTGTATCATATATTATATGATACAAATTGAGAATGACATTAAACCGAGTACGCATGGTGTCATCTGTTGGACATATTAGGAACTGGCTTGATCTGTTCCCCATTACATCACTTTTGAAGCACCATGCATGGGTGAATGATTTTTGGTGTTGTCAAGTTATCAAATTATTTTTTTGTATTGACATTGACGGGCAAACAACCGAGTTAAAGCAGGTGCACCCCATTGACGATGGGGAACAATCCAAGCCAATTCCTACTATATATCCAATAGATGACGCATGCGTACTCAGTTTAATGTCATTCTCAATTTGTATCATATTATATATGATACAAATTGAAAATTACATTAAACAACGATTTAAAAGTTATATTATAACTTTTAAATTGTATAAATTTCCCGATTTCTGAGAGCTTCCAATCTCTTAATTCGTAGAAATGAGCCAAATTGATAAAAAAGTTTAGGTAGTTGGTCATTAAATCGTTTAAAAGCGGAGCTGAAAAAGAAGTGCTACAGTTCATCGAAAAAAAGCTGATTTGGTTGAAAGGTATATAATTACATTTATGAACTTGCTGAATTTTTTGTTTATAAATCCTCTTTTATTCAAGATTAATCAATCATGACAATATTCTAGTTAGTACACTTGAAGTAGAGCACTTTGGTACATAGATTGCTTTGGTACGCAGCAACAAGTTTTTATTTTACATCCTAATTAACTTTGTTTATTCAAAGATATATTTTTTCGTACTGACATTGACGGACAAACAACCGAGTACAGCTGGTGCACTCTGGCGGATAAAATAAAAGAGAATGTTCCCCATTTTGTTAGTTTCCATTGTTTCCAACTTTCATTAGCCAATCATTCCTCAGACAAACAAACTTCTCTACTGTGGCCAATCATTCTTGTTTTTTCGGGGCTTCAAGAACTTGAAAAGAAAGCGGTCATTGTTGATTTTACAACGTATTGTCGTTATTTGGAGTGTTTTCTTTATTTTAAAATTAAATTGTTATTGTTCAATAAATAGGTAAGTTCTAAATAAAGTTAAAAACGCGTGCGGACTTTCAAAATCTGTTATTTTAAGGTTAGGTTAGAATGTCCACAAGAAATTCACGGAAAAGGAAAATCTCAGTGGATCCTGTTCTACAGGACGAGAAAATTGATGTAAAAATTGAACTTGATGCTGCACCTCAAAAAGAATCCCAAATAAAAAAAAGCAAACGGAAAAATACTTCCAAAGTGAAAACCGAGGTGACAGATGAAATAAAACAAGAAACTAATCTAAAAGATTGTACTTGCAAGTACTGCCAGCAAGTTTTTGAAAACCCTATCGAAAGACTGCGGCATAGTCGAACTTGTCAAGATTTTCCCATGATTCTGCTACCTCCAAATGAAATTGAAAAATACTTCGACTCCCCTGATATTACACAGTGCCCCATTTGTTTTAAGCCACTTATAACACGTAATTGGAGGTCTGTTTTTATTAAGCATTTACTGATACATACCACTGGGTTGAACCATCAGTGTAGTGTTTGCAAGAAGATATTTAGAAGGAAGGAAGACATGCGGATACACGAGAAAAGACATATTGTTTCTGTTTGACTTTACGTTTTCTTATTTACGTTCTTCAATAATGACACTATGAAATAAGAAATGGAGGGACCATTATTATTGGTATGTTTATTTTCGTGTTCAATAAGTTTAGCAACTAATTACAGACTCATGAATTATACTGTTATGGTATTGTTGCTAACCGTACTCTAAAATTTTTGTTAAATTGACCAGATTTTTATGGCAGCTTCCCACATCTTTTAAAAGTATTTATAGTGGTGCCTCAATTTTGTTATTCGTACTGCAAAATAAGAAAGGAAGGAACAGACAGATAGTAATTGTTGAAGCTGTTGAGACACAGTTATGAAGATTATGTAACCCCGGGATATATTCGATATATGATTAATAAATGATAACCATACTTCGGAGGATTTGGACTTCTCTCACGGACTCTCTCTTACATTTATTATTTTTATATGGAAAATAAATAAACAATCTAATAAAAACTACAAAATAATAATATACTAAAATGTGTCATAAACGTCTTGACTACACCGCTACCTGTGCGACACTTGCCAACCCTTTTTTACTGCTCTATTGCAAAAAGAGTTATGTAATTACAGACTTCAGTTGTAATTTATTTATGCAATATTGGATATATAGATTTTTATCATTTTGTGTATAGCAGGTAAAACAATAATCTTGAAAATGCCTCGCGCTAATTCTCCACCGGCAACAACCATCCAGGGTGACGGAGTTGGGGAATGTTTATACTATAATGCTTGTGATGTAAAATTTTTGTGTACCCAAAAAAGACATATTACATATTGTCAGAGAGGAAAGTACCTGTAAAAGAAATATAGGAATCCACACCCAAAGACTTAATAATGGAAGTCATAGTGGCCTGTAATATAACTGGAATCAATTAAATAACCCGATATTAAGACAGTTTTTACATAACAGTACTAGTGGAAAACTTTCAAATAATTCCGTACCTGCAGGATTCAATATACGAAAATATTACTTACCTGCTGAACATAATCGTGTGAAAGAGGCCATTTTAACGAAGACTTATAATAATAACATCTGAATGAGTGTGGATAAGACCAAAGATGCTTCTGGTCATGCGATAGCTTATGTCGCAGTGGGAGCATTGGATGAAACAAAACTCCAACGGAAACGCATAAAATCGCTTGTAGAGCATTAGAGATAACCAATGCTGAAACAGTAGCACTTTTCTTATATTTTAAAACAGTAAAGATTTAATTTGTAACAAATTTGTTTAAATGCAAACAAAATTTTTATTAACATTGCCCAACCTCTTTAGTAATAATTATTACGAGTTTTTTGGTATTGGCCATATGTGTTTTCTATGCCCATTTAAATATTTTTTGACAAATATAATGAAAATGTCATAATTCAAGACATGGGTAAACAATCTTAGCAAAAGTGTGTTATGGGACTTATCCTTATTTTATTATTACCCACGACTGTACCATTATGGCACCGGGACCCGTTTTTTCGGAAGTTGGACCTGGGACCCAGACCTCACCACCAAAATTTCTGTCAACGTTATTGTTGGTAAGAATCATATGGACAGCAAAAAAACCGTTTAAAAATTCAATGTCAAATTTCAATTTGAATTTAACAAGAAAGATGGTTGCCCCGGGCTATGACCCCTACTTCCCCCTGCCTGTTGATAAATTGCCTGCAAAAAGCTAGTGCGGGACATTTCTGCAGACATTTACATTTCAACAACATAACTCTTGTTATCCTTACACCTGAACCTCATGTTCAAATGCATGTTGCCTAAAGTGGTCACAAAAAGAAGAATTCCAGAAATTTGACAAAGGCGGGAATAGAAATTTAAAAAACCAGTGACGTCACAGGAATATTAAGCTGTTATAACTATAGACTAAGAGCTACTGAATTTGAGCTGAGTTTGGCTCGTGGCGTTTGGAGGCTATTTTTTACAAATCAATATCTTTGGCGTCTAAAAAAGACTTTTAAATCGCCCAAACATTTGAACACTACACTCGAATACACGTTTCGCTAACCATGTCAATATGATCGAGAGACTAATAAGAGTGATTTTCAGTTTTAATCATGTCCTGATGCTGCTAATATAGCGAAACGCGCGTAAAGTAGTGTATTCTAGTATAGTGGTCAAATGATTTGTCATTTTGTAAAAGTGGTATAGACACCAAAGATATTCATTTATGAAAATATCCCTCATACAAAAATGCCCCCACCGCCGGAATCAGGAACCAGCATAGGGTTTTGTCTCCTTTAACAGATCTACACGCCAGTTGAAGGAGAGGTTCTCACTTTGAACATATCTCAAACAATTGAAAAATTAAGTAGCTCTTGGATTATTAACAACAAAGAAACAAGATATAATAATAACGTATATACGTATGGATGTGACCTAAATTGGCGAAAACATTGACACTTTTAAGAGAGCATTTTCAATATCTTGATTTTACTAACTTTGAATGTTATGAAATTTAACAGAGATATTACAATAAGGAATATGTGCATGAATTTTTCTATATGATAACACATTGCTTTTAGAGCCAATCCTGGTTTTGATGTCTTTTATTGTCAAGGTTGGCATACACTTAAAGGTTTTCTTTTCAAGTTCTTGGAGCCCCGAGTTTTTAAAAACAAGAATGCTGATTGGCTGATGAAAGTTGCGTAATTTTGAAACCTCCGAGATCCAAAAGTACTGAAAAGAAAGCGGTCATTTATGTGTATAAATGCAAGTCGCTTTAATAATGTTATTTATTAAATATTTATTTATGTCTAATATAATTAATATGAATGAAGGATGTTAATATTTTACAACACATTAATGTATTATTTGAAGCAAATATCCTACTTGGACGAAATCACAAGATTAGCCTATTTAAGTAGTAGTTCAGCAGTTCAATACATCAGTCACAAACTAGGAGTAGGTTATTTATGTTATTAGTAGTTCAATCGTAATGCCGTTCGTGCTGTCAGCTGTCACAAGTAACAATATTTTTTTCCCTAATTCTTCATTCATTATTAGGGTATAATATGTTTTTGAAGTATATTTATATACTTATATGTACAAGTTTTTTTTTGCAGGTGTGCAACCTATGAAATCCATTGGCGCAATTTGAGATGTTATGTGATTGTGTGTCACTATCATATATAAACCTCTTCTGTTTCCAATGGAATGGACATTTCAGTACTCTATACTCTTATAAACAATACGCACATAACAATGCGGGATTAAGGACAACAAACAGTGTTTGGTTTTCCATAATGGCTCTCCCATATCCCAGGCAACATACAATTTCTTTGTGGATTCGTGATTACCCGGAACTGCAATTCGATGGCATGGAATTATATTGCAGAAGCTGTAAGAAAGTGATTTCGTGTTCACGCAAATCGAACGTTGCAAAACATGTTTCCTCAGAAAATCATAAAAAAAATATGAGTGATGTTGCTACTGGAACTGACAGACAAAGAAATTTTAACTTCGACTTAGTAAAAGTGATGAGTGACTGTAACATACCGTGGAAGAGACTGAACAATCCAATTTTTAGACAGTTTTTGCAAAAGTGTGTTAGTGGACAGTACAGTAATGTTACAGTGCCTTCGGAATCGACATTGAGAAAAAAATATTCATTGTTGCCACCGGCCCATGACGATATTAAACAGAACGTTTTTGCAAAATTGACTGGGAAGTACATCTGGGTTAGCGTAGATGAAACTACCAATGATAGCGGTTTAAAAGTAGTAAACGTTGTAGTGGGTGGGTTAGAGGAAAATTGCTCAACTCGTGGGCACTTATTAGTATCTAAAACATTAAAAATTACAAATGCAAGCACTGTATCAGATGTGGTATACTCAAGCCTACGAGGATTATGGGGCAAGAAGTATGCAGAAAATGGGGGCAAATTGTTATTATTCATTACCGACGCAATTCCTTATATGGAAGCTGCTGGAAGAATTTTGAAGGTGGCGTACCCGAATGTGCTACACATAACATGCTTATCACGTGGACTTCACGGAGTCGCTGGGGCTATTAGGGAATGCTTCTCTAATGTTGATCAATTGATATCAAATGTAAGGAAAGTTTTTCTTGAAGCACCAGACCGCATACAATTATTCCATCGAGTTCTACCAAACACACCTTTACCACCTGAACCTATTTTAACAAGGTGGGGAACTTGGCTACAGGCAGCGTTGTATTATTATAGCAACTTCGATGATATCAAGACGGTACTAGACCAATTAAATTCCAATGATAAATCTGCTGTTTCACAAGCTCAACAGGCATTTCTCGATCCAATTGTTCGGCGGAATTTGGAATATATACACGGAAATTTTTCTCGGATACCTCTAGCCATACGTGAGCTCGAATATAAACCTGAAAGGACAGAATTTACCTCAGTTGATGCGATGAACATAGTGTTCGATCTTCGGCGATACATTTTTGAATTATCGGGCGACATTGCAGACATTGTGAAAGAAAAATTCGAAACCATTTTAAAAAACAATCCCGGTTTTCGTACAATGTCATGTGTAGTGGACCTTCTAAATGGCAGAGAAGTAGACTTTTCCACGCAAGGCGTGAATGAGGCGTCTTTGCAAAAGTTCACGTATTACAAGTATGCCCCACTTACTTGTGTAGACGTTGAAGGAAATTATTATTTACATAAAAAAGCACGTTAAAAGATGAGATAATGTCTGAATAAAAAAAGTTTTTTCAAGTGTAATATTAGGATAACATTTTTTACCAAATGAGATATTTTATTTTAATGCAGAGAGATTAGCCGGTGGGAATAAGTATGTACGCCATATTTGGTACTTTAAATAAGACTTAAATATTTTATTCGTTTTTTTTGTTCTTCATAGTAAATCATGTGTACCCCATGGATAGAATGTGACCCCTCGATTTTACTGACACAAGAAATCCTTTTTTTATGTGTTAGGGCTCAAAAAATTAATTTTGCACTAGAGAACGCTGTACTTCCTTAAGCCATTATTATTAAGCCTAACTTTTGTTAAGTGAAACAAAAGGTTTTATAAAATAATTTTCGTTCCCTATCTCGGACTATTCCATTTTGTGGTAACATCTTACGCATAGTTTAAAATATCTAGAGCTAACTCAGAATTAAAAATGCAATGCAGATAGACATTTCAAATTGTTCATATATAAGTGATTGTTAAATGCATGTATACTTTATACGGGCACAATTGAAACTGGTCTGTGTTAAAGCACAGGTTCGTGCGCACTGAACTTGATATTTTGTCCTATACATTTAGCAATGGTATCGAGATTCGAACAGTAGTTGAAACTATGCAGGCGAGTCCGAAATTGGCAATGTAATCAGCCTGCATGAACCATCTACGACTGTACTAGTTTAAAGATAATAAAACGGAAGGCCTACTAGCATAAAAAAAACTCGTAAATCGTTTCTTAGCAGTCAACGTGGACTTGTGAGATGTGCTGTTAATATACCAGTGCAGTGCATAAATACCTATTATAATATCAAACGTAGGTGTTTAGTTAGTTACTGTTCATATGTATAAATATTTACTACTGCATAAAAGGTAAAATATTTTAATTATTTACTAATTTATCATGGCTTTCTGGAGACCACTTGAAACAGAGGATAATATAATGACGCCCGAAAATCCCGAAATAGCTATTGTCGAAAAAGCCGAAATAAATATAGAGTTTAAAAACCAAGATTTACACGTACAAAGTCAACATATTATTTTCAATATACATGAACGTTTGAAAAGCGAAAACCCTGAACAATGTAAGAAAGAAATAATATGAGGTATTAACGAATTAACTAAAATATCAAAATCAACAATTTATCGCGTAATTCAAGAAGGCGATGTTATAGATCACAGCGCAAAGAGGAAACGAAAAAATGCGAAATTAAAAAATATTGATGATGCTACCAGAGATGTAATACGGCGTACAATTTATAATATGTATGAAGAAAATATAGTTCCTACGTTAAAAATGATTAAAAAAAAATTAAGCGATTATCCTGATTATAATTATAGGTCTTATTAGAATGCGGTTTTAAACATAAAAAACGACAGTTGTATGGTAATTATGGAATCACGACATATAGTTACGCTTGGGGTAGATTATTTGGAAAAAATAACTAAACAGGCATATAGTGTATCTAGACGAGACGTGGTTTGACACGCATGATGTTGTTTAGTGTGGTTGGGTAGCTAGTTCACACAGTTGTGTTTTAAATACTCCGTGTTCTAGAGGAAAATTTATCATACTTCATGCGGGAAGTGAAAACGGGTTTGTACCCAATGCGTTGCTCTTGTCGGCCAAAAAAATATCGCAGTCTTCTGCAGACTATCACAAAGACATGACAGCCGATCTATTCGAAAAATGGTTTTCTCAACAGCTTCTAGCAAATATTCCGCCTATTTCGGTAATTGTATTAGATAATGCATATATTAAATAAAATACCAAATAACAGAACAAAAAAGAGACATTTTAAAATTCATGAAAAAAAAATGGAAATTCCTGTAAAAGTTCCAATAAAGCGTGAATTACTGAAAAGAATAAAAGAACAGGATTTCAAAAAGGAATATGTTATTGATAACTTATCCAATATACATGGTAATACACTTTTGCGGTTACCTCCATACTATTGCATATTTAATCCTATCGAGATGGTTTGGGGAACACTAAACAAACGTTTGCAAAAAGGCAATAACTCTCCAACACTAAGCGCGATAGTAGTTGATCATATAAGAGAAGTAATAAATGACATAGACAATAGTGATTTATGGAAAAATTGCGTTAGGCATGTAATTGGAGAAGAAAATCAATATCCAACGCTACCCCCTAGTGCGCCGATTATAATTCAACTGGATAATGATTCCTCCTCAGAAAGTGAAGATTCGGACGCGTCAACCAACATTTAACTTTTTCTTCACTTTTTTATTGTTACATTTCTTGGAATATATTTTATTTCGTTGACAAGAAATTTTAATTAAAGTTACTTTATTCTAGAGAAATATTTTAATTTTGTTTTTATTTATGTTTTATCTATGTATACAAATATTTATTTTTATTTTCATATCATAATTATTTGCTTTGTTCAAGAAACTTTCATTTTTATTTTAGAAGAAACTTAAATTTTTATTTTACTTTTGACTAAAATCGTTGCCCCTCGTTAATCTAACCTATCTCATCCCCTCCTGGCAAGATATGTTCATACCTTCTCATTGGTCCTTGCTGAGCAATAACATATTTTAATATAATATGGGTTAAGTTAACTTTAAAACTAAAACCAATAAATTTAAATATGTAGACTTTATATCTAAAACTGATATAATACCTCAAAAATATGTTATTGGCGAAATGAACCTAATAAACAAGAAATAATAAAAATGAATACAATTTTAACATTTTATTATGACAATCATTTCTATTCCGCCCATGTACAATAAAGATATGTCGGCTTTTAGTGTCGTATACACTACGAATAACAATTTAATTGTCTAATTTTGTGATGCTTGCCATACAGACACAATGCTACCCATATATTGAAAATATGTTACTGATGAGGTATTTAAAAGTTGTTCAATGGAATGAAAGAACAATATATAGTTCTCTACAGAAATTTAGTGGGTGTAAAATGTCATGCACCCTTGTATGTGCATAGCTTCCCCTGTCAGTCATGAGCGGCAAGTGGACTCATAGAGGCATTAATTTCACTGGTAATATTTACATTGTATACTAACTCTATACTACAAAGCGGAATATGCCACAAATTCTTTGTTATATTTGTACCACATGTAATTTTAAATAAGAATCCGCAAGTTGCACCCATGCATACGTTGCCGCTTTACGACCCTATTAAAATCATATAATTACCAGACCAATACTGCTAGTTTATAATATGTTATTAAGCCAAGACTCTAGCGTACTCGATAACTTATGCGCATGTACTGATCCCTGACAGATGATATAATAATAATAATCTTTATTAGCTTGGCTAAATTACAAAGAAAACACAAAGTTACATACACAATAACACCACCGTTAGTAAATAACATTGGCTAAATTTTAATAATGACAAAAGACACAATTTAAACAGGCCATGTATCTTTAACATACTGCACACACAGGTTCTTAAATTTAATTAAACTATTACAATTTTTTTATAGTATTAGTAAATCATATAATTTGAGTCCTTTTATAAATAACTGATTTTCACCATATCTGTTATGAGTTCGCTCAATATAAAATGGTCACGATTTCGTGTGTGATATTCATGAACTTCATATTACATATGTGCAAAACTGCAAAAGGTGTTGAGGCAACATGTTATTTAAAAGCTTAAACAAAAAAATAAAAACAGTCATCATTTTTTTTTTTAACAGATAATAGATCTAAAGAGTAACAACTATTCGTGTATAAATATCACAATTTAATATTGTTCGTAACACTAAATTCTGTTTTACCTGCTAGATAGACTATTATTGTACTTGACCACTTAAATATGAGTCAAACCACTGCAACACTACTCCTTGTATACCAATTTTCTCCAGTTTTTTTAATAATAAACTCCTATCTATCTATCTTCTATAGTCTAAAAATACTGCTCCTACATGTTTCTTACCACTTATATTTTCTAACCATCTGACCAAAACAGTTTGTAAAGCTGTTTCACAAGAATTTTGTTTCCTAAATCCAGCTTGGTAGATTGACAATATGTCATTATCCTCAACATAATCTAGCAATTGCTCTTTTACTAAAATTTCTAGTAGTTTCTCATATGGAGTCAGTGTATTAATTGGACGAAATTCCTGGCATAACAAAGAATTTTCCTTTTTTTCTACTGGTATTCTAGTGGATACTTTCCACTCTTTAGGAACTACACCATACTGTAGTGAGACATTTAATATATCTAATAGCCAATTACTTATAGCATCAAAAGCCAGCTTTAATACTTTTGTAGTTATTCCATTAATATTGCTACCTTTATTTGACATATTGCTTATGTATACTTTTTTTAAGCATGGCCATATCAACAGTATTAAACGTGGTAATTGTATTTTGTGCTGGTTGAATGTTCCTTAGTACATAGTTGTTGCCATGATGCTTGTCGATACTGTGTAAAATGTTATTGAGGCTGCCAAGAAAAAAAAATGTTAAAAGACATTGATGATAATGTTTTAAACGATGAAAATTTAATATAATTAATAGAATTTCATTTCTACCTATTTCATTTCTCCCTTTTATAAGCTCTTTGAGTGTCTTCCACATCTCTTTTGAATCATCTGCATTCATCAATTTTTTTATTGTAATAGCCTCTTTTATTTCTTCGAATTAAACTCACAACCTCATTTTTTTTTTATTTTAAAATTTACCCAGTCATTTTCAGCTCTTATTATAGTCTCTCGTTGAAAGAATGTATATCTCTCTCCTTTATGTTGTTTTTAATTTCATCACACCACCAGCCTTTTAAATTTGCTCCTACAGATATAATTTTATTTGGCTCATGTTTGTTTAAAGTGTCAACAATTTGGTTTAAAAATAAGTCAGATATATTAATATTTGTTGTTTCAAATGTCCAATTTGTATCCAATATAAATCGGAATAAACACAGAATTAATGTATTGCTGACGTTTCGGAAAATAGTCTCTTTCCGTTTTCAACGCTTTTTTTGGAAGAATTCTTATTTTGCTGTGTATGTCAAATACACAGCTTTAAGATTCTGTTAATGTTATTTTCATAGATAATTACTACTTACACAGAACTGATGATATTTTCTTTTAGATAATGTTGAGTTTGTTAAGTTCTTTCTCTAACATTGGTAGCCAGGTTGTACAAATATCTACAGAACAATTCGATACGCACTTATCTACATTTAATAAGATTATTGCTGATTCTTGAATTTTTCTTTTTTTGGTATCTGCTTCTTTTGTTAAAATTTTTGCCGAGTCCCAGTTTATTCTATGTCCGTTTTCCCAAGCATGTTCACAAATCTTTGATTTCTGAATTTCATTCTTTCTAATGTAATTCTTGTGCTCATCCAACCTCACACTGAAAGGTCTGGATGACTCACCCACATAACATTTATCACATTCGCACAGGATATTGTAAATACAGTTTTTTGAATTCTGCTCCCTGTTTATCGGTTTTGTTTTTCTTAAAATAGATCTTAAGTGTTCCCCGTTTGAAATATCGTCCTAACATCAAATTTGTCACCTACACGGCGTAGCTTCTCCGATAGTCCGTATACATAAGGGATTATTGCTGTATAGTGACGTTCAGGTTTTTGTCGTACCTGATTGTCTCTATTTTCAACATTTATGAAAATTCTATCAACAAAGGCTTCAGGGTATTGATTTTGTACTAGAACCTCTTTGATACATTTTTCTCGTTATTTAATATTTCATTATTAGATGAAATTATTTTGACCCTATCGTATAAACATTTTACAACACCCCTTTTAACATTTATTGACTGATTTGAGTTAAAATTTAGATATATATTAGTATGTGTTAGTTTTCTATAAACGCTTGTTTCAATTGTATTATTTACCCTTCTAATTAAAACATCTAAAAACGATAGTTCATTCTTACTTTCTACTTCTAATGTGAATTTAATAGACGGTTCCTTACTATTTATATTTTCCAAAAAACTATCTAGTAAATCGACACAATGAGGCCAAATTGCAAAGATGTCGTCAACATATCTCCACCAGACAACTGGTTTGTTTATACAATTTTGAACATGTGTGTTCTCAAAGTTCTCCATAAATATGTTGCTTAAAATTGGTGATAATGCAGACCCCATAGCCATACCAAAATCCTGCTGATAGAACTCATTGTCCAATTGAAAATAGGTTGCTTTTATACACATTGTTATGAGTTCCATTATGCTATTTACACTTAATTTAGTTCTAGTTTCCAAATTATTATCATTTAGCAACCTAAACTTTCAAAATGTATTATTTTATGATAGATTAGAATGTCCACAAGAAATTCCCGAAAAAGGAAAATTTCAGTTCATCTTGTACTAAAGGACGAGGAGATTGAGATTAAAAGAGAGCTTGATGATGGTCATAATTCTGTCACCCAGAACAAAGAAGGGTAAACGCAAAAGTACCACATCAAAAGTGAAAACCGAGATGAAAAATGAAGTAATAGAAGAAAATAATCTAAAGGATTGTACTTGCAAGTTTTCGAAAACCCGATCGATGAACTGCGGCATAGTCGTACTTCTCTTCTGTTACCTCCAAATGAACTTGAAAAATACTTGCACGCGCCTGATATTACATAGGGTCCCATTTGTTGGAAACCGCTTGTAACACATAATAAGAGATCTGTTTTCCTTAAACATCTACTCATACACACCACCGGCTTGAATCACCAGTGTAGTGTTTGTAAGAAGATATTTAGACGAAAGAATGAAATGCGGTCACATGAAAAAAGACATATTGTTTCTATTTGAATTTACTTAAATTCTCATATTTGCGTTCTTCGATAATAGCACCAAGAAATAAGAAATAGGGGGACAATTACTGGTGCATGCAGATTGCAATACTTCTATGGTATTTAATAATGTTATCTGCACTTTTTTTTATGTTGGCTGTCCCACATCTCATGCAACAAGAAGGAAGAACAGGGACTTGAAGTTGGCGAGGCACGATTGTAGATTTTAAATGTAGTGGTAAAGAAACAATCCCAGATTTCGTACGATGACGTGTGGTGGATATTCTAAATGGCAAAGAAGTAGATCTTTCCACACAAGGCGCGTCTCTGCAAATGTTCACTTATTTAAAATATGCACCACTTACATGTGTAGATGTTGAAGGGAATTATTATTTACATAAAAGAGCATGTTAAGAGATAAAAATAATGTTTGAATAAAAAAAGTTGTTTTGTGTGTTGTATTAGAGGAATATTGTTTGCAATAATTTTATTTTAATACAGAGCTCAACTATAAGTATAACTGTTACTCGAGAGTGTTTTTTTTCTGTTCTTCATAGTACATCTTGTGTACCCTATGGACAGTGTGAATCCTCAGAGAAATGGTATGTAGCGCTCAAGCTATATGTCTTGTTTGCCATTTTTTTGAGATTTTTAATTACAGAAAACATCACGACTAGGTATGACATTTGATGTGTAAACCATCGTTTCTGTACAACTTCACACTGTTATTCACTGCTTCATGTCTAGAAATGGTGATACTGCTATTTCTTAGCCATAATGACTGTATCTCATACAGTGCAGGGCCTATACACTTCTCCGACTGCTATGCGCATTAGACACTAAGAGAATTTTTCTTAGTATTTAGTCTCTACTGTGTCTATCTGGTGATCTTTCCAAGGTTTTGAGTAGAGAAGAGGACAGGCCTATAGTTCTGCAGTATGGGGATCGTTATTAAGCGTATGGGAAATCCTACGTATACTACAATAAATAAATATACACCTAATAGTGATTCCCGTACAGGTATATGTTTTGGGTGTTAGGTTCAATGTGCCACTTATTTTTGGAAGGTAGACGATTCTCAACTTCCGCCAGACCCTTTATACGTTTAACGCGTTTAATGCTGTTGTCATTTAGACATATTGCCTGATGCCGACATTTTTTTTATAAAAAATTCTATTGCCCAAAATTAATTTTAGAAAAAAAAAACTGATGCTTATAAGCAGCGATGGCACTGATGTTCAAATTTTATTTACACATTTTCAAACAAACAAAGCAATATGTGCTGTAGACATTTGTAAGCGGCAGTGGTATTGTTAAAGAACGCTATAACCCCGATATACTTTTCGACGTTGTAACAAAATCCGACTTAGGAAATACTTCGTAAGAAAAGCGTGCTTCACGTAAAAACGCCGTGGAGGAGGTTTTTAATTCTTGGAAATATATTTTTGCTCTTCGGAGCATTTTTTATGCCAAATTTTCGCTAACTCTTCAAGGAGCGTTAATTTAGAAAGTGTAGTAAATGTCGCTGCACAGGGACGTAATGTCGCCCCGACCACCCAATTTTAGAAAGTATACTAAAATTGGACTTGAACTTCCAAATTTCCAAGATTAAAAACCCTTTTACGAATCCACGTTGTCCAGCACTGCAACTCTTACGAGGTATTGAATATGAGGACAAGTTAGTCCAACGACTATTCAAAGTATATCGGAAGTTATAGCGAAAATAGCCCTTAGCGACATGGGACCCCCATCATTTCCTAGCAGTCGGATTTGACGGGGAAATGATGTGTTTTGACGGGGTTTGCCCTAAACCGGTTCCTCAGTGATTCGGAGTCAAAAAAGTATCTATACCATGTACTCACACATGCATGGGATCTGCCTTGCCTGAACGTAAAAGTTGTTATTGCATAATACAAACGAAGTAGAGACGCTTCAAGCAATTTTAAGCTCCGAGGAGCGACCAAAATTTATGTGAATTAATAAATACGTTTATAAGACAGGCAAGCAAAAGCCCACCAAAATTTCAGTTACATGAAACTTTTCTTGAATCTTTTTGTGCATCGTTAGCTTATCAAACTGCATATTGGATGGTAGTTGGTACCGTATGAATCGTCCCGTTCCTCACCATGTGTTGTACATGGGTCAGACCATTGTTTGTTAACATTTTCTCTTGAAAAAAGTTGTTGTAAAAACATAAATTTTTTAAAAGATTTAATATATACATTTTGAACTTTATATTGTCTTTTAGTTGTGTTTTCTAACAAAAATTCCTTTTCAGGTTTAATTTTTAGAGAGTGTAATACAGACAGTGTTAGATTTATAGTGTTACGACGTCTTCCAATTGATACCATCAGAGCAGCAGTTAAGCATAAACGACAGTAAGTATGATTTATTGTATTGTTCTCCGTTTGAAACAGTCGTGTTGAACCCTAAACATTTTGTGAACGTTTTAGAATTAAGAAAAGGTTGAGGAAAAGGAAAATTAATTTTTTCTTTTTCCTATTTTTTTTTTTAATTTTTGTAAGTTTTTTCGAGCAGAAAATACGTCCTTCAGACTTCCATCAAAGCATGGATCGTTCACAGTATCTGCGCAATACACCAGTCGATGCTTATAATCAGCAGTGGTACTGAACATATTAATAAAGTTGCCAATTGTGTGAGCATGTGTTGGTTCAAGCCGTCTTATGCAACCATATAAATAATAATTTTGACATTTCTAAAATCAAAACGAAAATAAATTTTTTTTCAACAGGGAGGTTTATGATCTGAGGTAATTTTTTTTGGCATTAGACATTGGTTGGTTTTCTAATCGCATCCATCTGTTTGTTGGTTACTAAATAATCGGCAATGCCTAGGCAAGAATGCATCCTAAAATTTTCTGAGATATTGTTTCAAGCAGGCTACTAAATAGGCCTATGTTTATACCGGGAACAGATATAAGGTACTTTATTTTATATATACTGGAATTACTGGATGCATTTTTAGTTGTTTCATTAGAAAATACTTGTTCTATGCATGTTTAAAAGTGCATTCCGTGAATGATCCGTTTTTAGGTTTACAAAGTATTGAAAAAATTTTGAGGTACTGAAATACCACAACAATCAACTCAAAAAAAAAAAATGTCCAACTGCAGTGGAAGGCCGCTGCCCTCCGAAGTTCTGGTCTCGCAATCATTTACACAAGTCGGTGTCTATGTGTTTTAAAATTATTTCTTACAATAAGTCCATAAAAGTATTCACAGGGAATAGAACCTACAGTATTTTCTCTGCGAGATGACATCCCATCAATTAAAACAAAAGCTAGTGCTATTATTTTTTATTTTCGTGTAAAAGTTCATTCTCATCGTCTTTCCACTACACTAAAATCGATTTTTAAATATTACCAAATCAAAAACACGCAAACCAATATATCTTACTAAAATTAAACAATGTAGTTATAACTTATCTAATGAGTGGAAGTATGTATGGCTAGGAAAAGCCGAACTTAATTGCGGTTCTGTGTTGATAACAAGTATAAAAATACTGTACCTATCATAATACTTGCGGGTGTGGTTTAGTAACTAAAACATAATGCAGTTACTAACAGTAAATAGGTTATCTTGAATAATCGTAGTCTTAGAACATTAGTTATAAAATGTCCTTGATAAATATAATTTATTTCTCTAACACATATTGTGGCACCATTAAATCAGGAATTGCTGTATAAAGATTTTTAAAAAGCTAGATAAAAAAAAATATAGTGAAAAAGAATATAAATAAAAATGTGATAACAGGCTGAAATCGCACGACCGCAATTTATCTTATGTCCATTGACAAGTCATCGAAAAGAAAAAATTAAATACACTGTGCGATAAAGTAGGTTCATCAGGGTTTTGCTGTGGTTATCGAACTTGATAGTTTCATTAATCATACTTCCAGCTTTTTCAGACAGATTCCAAAAACTGAAGTTTGTTCTGCTCATCATTATTTACCTTAATGTTGTTTCACTTTTACAACACATGTTCACCGCAGCACTATCAATTACAAGAACGTCAAAACATTTCACAAAAATATGCACTGGTACCAAAGAATAATTAGAGAATCACTAGAGATTATCTAAGTTTCTGACCAAAAACCATTCTTTATCATTTCGACTAGAGAAACACTTTCTCGACAACCAACAGATGACAAACAAATATCTCAACAATCCAACCAAATTCTTTTTTAGATATATAAATGCAACAAGGCTAGCAAATTCCGAACTTATCTCAAATAATGTTTCCGCTTTCCATTTTAATGCACAATATTTAAGGTATAAAATACTAGAATTAAAACATTTTTAATATTAAATTCATATATTGACAGATGTCTGTGAACTGTGATATCTTATTTCTTATCTAGACTCGATATATTAAGTGTTCACTAATTTGACTTTAGGACGGTTTGTCTACTTCAAACGCAATCTTATCCTTAACCCACATAAATACATTTAAAAACAGAGACTGTTGCCTAGGAACATTTATAGATCTAACTGCGCATTGTGTTGACCATAACATTTTTAAATTTATTTAGTTCCTACGTAGACAACAGAAAACGGCTAGTACACTGTGGAAATGATAAGAGCCAAATAATTGAAATTAACAGCGGAGTTCCTCAAGGGTCGGTGTTGAGACCATTACTCTTCCTTGTTTACATAAACGATGTACCTAAATCTTTAGAGACAGTAAATATGAAAACTGTAATGTACGCAGATGATGCAGCAACATTTGTAGCCGCTCTAAACAAGGAAGATTTTCTCAGCATACAGGGTGTTCGTTTTCAACCGACCCCCTAGACGTATCTCCGGATTGAATTGGAATATCGTTTTGAAATTTTGGTCGAATGGGTTTTCGAAAAAGAGCTACAATTCTAAAATATTTTAGAATTTCTGTCACTTCCGGTTATACCGGAAGTTAACGTCAACTTCGTTATTTTACACAGAACCCCCCCAATTTTTTTTAATTTCTGGATCCCTCATCAAAATTAAGGGTAAGTTTGATAATACAACCCTACCTTTATTCTCAACAGTTTTTGAGTTATTCCATTTGCTTTATAATTTGTTGCGTTTGCAGCGTCCCCCTTTATTGTGGTTATCTTTAAAACTAATTGATAGTAAATAATGATATTTTGACATCTTAACATTGTAATGAGATATCGAGCCCAAAAAAATTAAAAACGTAGTTAAAACATATTTTGAATATCAATTTAAAATCGAAAAAACTACATTTTTTGAAATAGCACCCCATATTTTTTTTATACCGTTAGATCAACCGCTCAATTTTTAGTAAAAAAAAGTATAAGGCACTAAGCTGCTAAAATTGATATCTTGTGAGAAAATTTAAAAAAAACTGATTTAATACAACTTTTTTATTTTTACAAATGATTTTATTTAATTAAGTTAACACGTAATAAACAATAACGTAAAAACTATTTAAAAAATTGTTCGAATTGTCCATTTACTTCCAAATAAACAGAACAGTAGGCTTATGCTGTGTAAAACACATTAGGTTGCTATGGATACGCGCATTTGAATTCCACAAAACAATGCATTCCATTAAAAGTGTTTAAACAAAATGAAATCAAGTCGTTCTACGAGTGCTATTGTCTGTTTTGAATCACATGTATTTCCGCAAAAAATTGGGGTTTTCTTGAGTTTTAACCAAAAGAAACTTGCAAAAACGTACTCTGCGTTCAAAATCATTTGGGGGGTTTTATTTAAAATAACGAAGTTGGCGTTAACTTCCGATATAACCGGAAGTGACAGAAATTCTAAAATATTTTAGAATTGTAGACCTTTTTTGAAAACCCATTCGACCAAAATTTCAAAACGATATTCCAATTCAATCCGGAGATACGTCTAGGGGGTAGGTTGAAAACGAACACCCAGTACATATCAGTGAAAAAGCAGAAGCCTGGTTTGCATCTAATCAACTGGTATTAAATGAACGTAAAATTTCAAATTCTTGGATGATTATAAAGATGCAAATCTAATTTGGTATGAACAATGAACCTATTACAGTTCTTAGTGGAAAACTAAATAAATCTATATATGTCGTCAGGAGAATAGAAAACACCATAAAATGGACAAGAAGATTTAACAACCTACTCTTACTTTTTCATTCACTTTTCACATATGGGATATTGTCTTGGGAGAATGCAGCATACACTCACTTATAAAAACTATTTGTAATCCAGAAAATAGCAGAACTTACTTTATGTGGCACAACATCTGCCAAGTTATGTTAGACATCACAAAATCTATGATTATGGCACAAGAAGTAAGTTCAATCTTGTAATAATACAAAACTTCACAGAAATAATAACATTGAAATCACTTTGTACAATTCTTTGGCAATGTACTTCCGTAACCTCAAAATGATGAAATTTAAAAATAAACTCAGATAGATATTAACTCAAAATTGTATGTATAATATATACGAGTTTTCTCAATTTATCGCTGAAAATGGAAACATTTTTGCCATCTTATCAATCTCATTCTATTGTTTTTATTTGATGTATCTGTCTAGTTTGTTAGTCTCTGTTTACTGATTAATTATTACCTTACTGTTCTGGACAGATATTTAACTGTGTTTATTAACTTGTCTATAAATGGAAATTTAATAAGAATAAATATTATTATTACTATTATAAAAAACAGGAACAACTTCAACAGAGGCGATTAATGTCTTACTTTAAGTTCTGTATATATCTATATGAAATATCCTGTTTTGTTTACAAAAATAAGGCTAAATTTGATGAAATAAAAACAGATCATCAATACAATACTAGAAAAAAGATATCCTACCAGAAGAACACAGAATGACTTTATATCAAAAAGGTATTTTTTTATGGGTTGTAAATTTTTTAATAGTTTACCCGAAAACGTTAAATCCGCAATAAAACTAGTCTGTACAGTTTCTGAAATTAATAAATATTATTAATATTATCAACTAAGTAAAACACGAAGACTAACTTTGCTAGGTATAGGTACCAATGGTCATGGTTAATGAAAAGCAAAGCAATGAGTGGCAAGGTATATAACAAGCAGCAGAACCCAACTTCATTTCTTGGAATCTTTATGAAGAAAGCGACAGCATATGATCAGCGCATCGTCAAATTAAGTTCATTGATCACAGCAACACCTAGAGCAAAGTACATCATTGCATAATGATTACAAAAACCTGCATTCTACTATACTGTGCGCTTTTACCATTTTTTCAAGTTAACAAAAGAACACAAAAAAGCAATGGAAAAAAAAATATTACAATCAAAATTGATATGCCGAATCTGCAAAAACACTGCAAAGTTTTTTAATACACGTACAGCAATTGCTTAGAGTAGTTCCTTTTTCTGTGAAAAAATAAACGGTTGCTCCCTCCAATCCTACAGAGACCATCGCAACCTTACACAGATAAATCTTCGTAAAGACTCTATGAGATCAAATCAGCCGCCTTATCACCAGGTAAGTACCACAATACATACTAACACTGTCACTCTTATTTTAGAACTAACAAGTATAAATCATCTAAAATCATGAACTAGTAATAATACTTGGGGGCATGTACCCTGTATCTCCGTACACTCGTAGAATGCACCTCCCGCTGGGAGTAATGGTTATCCACGTGATGCTGGCATGGTTTAAAGAGAACCTCAGCCAAGCCTCGGCAGGTACTTGTAGAGCCCTAAAAACATTTTAATATAAATCCCTCCATTGTCTATTATCTAAATTGCTGCGCTTACCGGCAAACAAAGTATCGAATTACGTTTGCGTGACAGACGAGTAGAGTGTAAGAGTCTTTCTCTTGACTAGGATCGGCTCGGTAGAAGTATTTTCTAAACCCTGCCTCTATTCTTGATCCATCTTGAAAAAACTTCTTATGTAACAAAAAATATGAGTTAACATTATCATTTATGAAAGAATTCTGTTTCTTAATAAAATAAAAGTTACAACATAAATTGTATGACAGCTATGTCGACAGCATAATTGATACCAAAATGACAATTCATTCCTGCCATTAGGTAGAAAACTGATATGAGTAGTTTTGTAAATCCCGAATTTTAGAAAGTATCTATCAGTATTCAAGATCGAGGCTAAATTCATCCAAAAAGTTGACTCAACAAAATTTCTTGGTGTATAGATAATGTGCTTAGCTGGGAACCACACAATATGGCAAAACAATTAACATCAGTATGCTATGCAATTTATAGATTACATAAAATTATTACCAGTATAGAGACTATATTATCTACGAAGGCATTGAGAGGACATAGTAAAAATATTTTTATAATTGCAAGTTTAAAGTAGCAAAAAAACTTTTTAATATAATAAATCTTCCCACCAAATTTCATCAAGATCGGACTTTTAGTTTTTGCAATAATTTTGCAATCTAAACTTCGCAAAAAATTTGCACCTCGCTCAGTAAAAATATTGTCAATTTTTTAAACAATTCCCTAGGCTCTCCTAATTAACCGATTTTAATATCTCAAAATAGATTTGAAAATTTGAGTGCTCTTTTATATGTCAAAAAATTTTCAACTTTCTCTCCAACCAAATTAGAAATCATTTAAATGACACGTATCTGGACAGATAGATTGGTCGCGGAGGTCCTCATTTATGACCGGCAAGGTCCCCGGATTTGAACCCTGTCGACTATTTTTTATGGGGGTCACTTAAAGAGCGACATTAATGACAAGGCTCAATTAATTCTGAGAATTGTTGAATGGTGCAACGAAATTAGAAATAACCCAATTATGATAAGAAAATCAATCGGTCATCTCGAGAATCGCACCAGAAAATGCACCGAAGCTGGGAGAGGACATTTTGAACATATTCATTATAATTCTTATTTGTGAACATTCTGTATCGCAATATCTGCATTTTTGTTTTTCATAGATATTGACACGCTCATAGTTTGTTATTATGTGCATCATTGATATGTTATTTTGTTGCCACCGTTATTGTTGTTGTTGATAGATATATTGTTTTACTAGTTTTCAATGAGCGTAATGAAATGGACGATTCGTTCGATGATCTGTAACATAGTCTGGTCGATAGCCGAGTGGGATAAGGCGCGAGAGGTGGCAATCGCGATTAGTCACACAGACATCGCACCACCAGGTTCGAATCCTGGCTCCGGCACTGTCGGAGGAAATGGTTGTATGTCCGCGTTTTTTCAATGTGTAACCCCCTTCCGCACAAGCCCCTGGCTTCTGGAATTGGGGGTTGTCTAACTTCTGTGGTATTTATTTATTTATGTTTTTATTTATTTCTCCTCCTCCCTAATATCACACAAGTGATTAATGTTAAAAATTGTTCATTACAACCTAATATTTACTGTTTAAAAAAAACTAAATGAACCATTTCAATTGTGGAAGCATTTTTAGCAAGTGTCATTCATCCGATATTTTGATAAGTCTCATATTGTGGTATTTAGTGAAATGTATTTCGAGAATGGTGGAAGTGGATATTTTCTTTGTCATATATCGCTAATGTATTCCATGATCCAAATATAAACTAATTATTCCATTCCATTACACAGTAATAACCGAAAGAAATTTTGGCAAAAATACATAAAATACCGTATATTTCGTCAACGGGTGTCCAAAAAGCTTTTTCTATGAGTGATTATGATTACTCTCAGTGTCGTCTATCTCCTATTAAACCATGTCCGTTTTCTCGTGAAACACCTTGTATATCAGAAAAAAAATTAGATACATGTCTTCCTAATAACTTTAATCACAACTACAATACCCGATCAAGTGACGATTTATTAATTCCTAGCTATATTTTATCTAAATATAAAGAGTGTCCATAATATATAGGTATTATACTGTATAATAAATTACCACCAAGAATTAAAAATTTAAATGGACATGATTTCAACAATGTTATTAAAAATATTTTAATTATAAAACACTACTATTCTGTAGAGGAATTTTTAGATGACTTAGATGATTAGATTTTAACTTTGTGTAATAGGTTTTTTTCATCTTTATATATATATATATATATATATATATATATATATATATATATTTTTGTGTTTTCTTTTTTTTTCTCTGTTTTTCTACACGTGTTATGGTTTTTATCGCATTAACAACTCTGGTCAATCGTTTCGACATATCTCACACCATGTTACTTACTGTATGGTCTCTTGGGTGAAGTTTATTATTATTATTATCTAGTTGATAGCCGCGTTGGTTAAGGCGCGAGGTAGCTATCACAATTAGTCGAACGTGTATCGCGCTACCGGGTTGAAGCCCCGGCACTGTCAGAAGATATGGTTATATGTCCGCGTTTTTCAATGTGTATCTCCCTTCCGCACAAGCCTCTGGCTTCTGGAATTGGGGGTTGTCTAACTTCTGTGGTATTTATTTCCTATTATTATCATTTTTGCACATGCAAATACTAATGAGCTGATTCTGTCCCTGGTATGCGATCCATAGAGAAATAAAATATTGTTGTAAGACAATAACCTATTCTATGGATGTATTTTTATTATAAACTCATAAAATGTGAAGCATCGATAAGTTAACTGACGAAATACCTAAGAAAAGATGGCTTCCATGGAAATCAATTTAGTTTCAATGAGAAGCTTAAATATCGCTTCTGGTAGCCCTTTGTTCTGTGGTCACGATAAAGGCCCCGCAGCTACAGAGCATGAAGGATGCAAAACGAGTTTTCATTTACTTTAATAGTCAGATCCACATATTTCCAGTGTTTCTGGGACGTACCTATCTAAAAACCCTCTTATACAACGACATATTATTTCTCCATGGCGTGATTATCAAACAATATTCCTAACAGTAAACGTATTAGCATATAAGCTAATATATAACTTACATGTAATTCGGGCTTATATCTACCCATAGGTGGTTCTGGAGGAATAGGAGCACCTTCCCTTAAAAGATCACAGTTTGTAACAGGTACCTGTAAAAAAACACATATGCAACAGTCATTGCAACATCCTGCAACTTATTATCAAAAAAAAAAAACAAGAAATATTTTATCGCTTCACAAATAATGACATTGAAGTTGGGTGTTTTCAATAACCATTATTATCACTAGGTTAAATTACAAGTGCTTGATAAATACCCGCTCAAAGTTCTAGCAAGGATTAACATTGATTTTGTTAATTAAAACTAGTATACTGGAGGTCCATCCTGGTTTTTAATAAGCCACAATTCTATTAGTCCGAAAGATACAGATTTAAGTATTTGCTGTTGACTTTAAATGGAATCCAAAAGATATTTGCATGACCAAAAAGCATTTCCCAATTACCCGTTCCTTTGAAACCACCCTCAAGTTCATTTTTTCAAATAGCATCCCCTATTTTTATTGTACATCCGAAATGTTACTTACATCTGGCAAAGATTGTGATATGATAGTACCAGTTTCCTGAGCTCTAGCCATGGTTGACTTAACCATGGTTGTGTAGGGGAGATCAAACTCTTTTAGCCGTTTTCCAGTATATTCAGCTTGCAGTCTTCCTAAAAATGATTACTAATATATGAATTCTACTTCCATAATAATAACAAATAAGTGTACAAAAATTTCTTAACTAAAGTACTTAGTATCACTATAAACACTTACATTGTTATTTAATTTGTTTTGTACTTTTAAAAAATGACCTATAAAAAATTCCAAAAGGTAAAATTATGAACATTTCTTTGACGTATGGGTCCATATTTTGATAAATGATCATTAAATGTTAGTAAAACCAACTTGTCATGTTCTGCAATATATTTATAGGCTTGACATTACCTAGTTTTGTTAAAAATCTCTCTTCGTCTGTCTCCCCTTGCAAATTGTATTGGCCATGTCTTATTAGTATCAAGTGCCTATGAGCCTTAGGTTTCAAAGATTCTCTTTCCTCATTTATTTTATTTTCCTCCTTCTCATTCAATATATCTCTGGTACTTCTGGTTCTAGCTTTTGGACTACGGCTAAAATTAAAACATTTTTATATACCACATTTTTTAATATAGTCAAGTCATCATACTGATCCCAGTTATCGTCCCATTTCGCATAAGGTGATGGAGCATAATTTGTCGTCCAGGATGCTTGGACTTGGCTTCTTTGACTATTTAAATAGTAAAATGTCGCCACTCCTGTGACTGCACCAAGTCCTAACAGAATTCTGCGACTTTTGCTTAGGGACATCTGGAAAATTTGATGATTAACAAAGCACATAAAATATTTCTACATTAAATAACTTGCAGTTGTCATTATTATTCCTTAAAAGTGTACTTTACGATAAATTACTTTCTTATATTATGAGAAGTAGGTAATTCACAAAATATAGTTTCATCACAGTAGATAGTCAGAATTGAATTTTCTTGACTGTGAAACGAGGTATAACCTACAATTAAGCGATATGGCTTTAAAAGAAAAAGTTAAGGGTTTTAAAAGATTATTTTCTAATCACTTATCTGGTAAATCAAATAATTTAGCACTATGGCAATGTAACAATAAAATCAAATCTTTTTCTCAAAAAATTAATAAATAGTAAAAAAAACCTACTCTTTGGTTAATTTTAACTACTCACCATAGACAAAATAGACTCTACTCACCGTAGATAAAAATACAATCAACATGGCTTCTTCTGACCTTGGAGCACTTCCATTTCATTCAGAAAACATACAACAAATAAGAAAAACTACCTTTCCTGTGTTTACTACCAACTCCATTATTATAAAATAGTAGATATCTCTCTATAATTCATAAACAACGACTTTTACTGCCATAAACATGTAATAACCGACAGCTACAAACAAATTAAATATAATATAGGTATAAATAATGATTGAAAATTAATAATTTTCTTTTCAACATTTATTTAACGTCGGCCTATTTGCGCTACTGAGGCCTAACATCAACACCTAGAACCAGAAATTTTGCCGAACCTCTTCTCTTAAGAAGAGCAGAGATCTTTTACTTGCGCTTTACATCCACTCCGAAGGATGGTATATCCCCTATACAATCCTCGCCTAAGATTGCATAGCTTCCGTGCATACACTGATATACAAGCAGCTCGGTTTATACTTTAATGGTGATAGAAATTTAGGGATGTGTTATTTTAAATACCTTGTAACTTTTATATGAAAAGTGTATCTCATAACAGGTAATTTACTAATAATTTATATTCTAAATGGAAGGTATAATTGTTTTTATAATTAACAATCAGGTAACATGGTCCGTTTATTATGTCACAGTTTATAGAATACATAATAAAATTTAATAGTTCATATATAGCGGGTTATGTCTTCCTTGTAGCTTGGTCGCGGTGATACCATTCTTGGCTTGAATCGAAAACACCTAAATACAATAAACGTCATTCAAATTTTCAAAATATGACTGCTCTGTTTGTGGATTTGTGATGTAATTATTTTTTAGAAAACTTCCACAAATAGTTCCTACAATCCCTGTACATTAGTCACGAACATTTTAGTTAGTACAATGCAAATTATCTGAGTGGATTAACTACATATATTCTGAGGAAATAAAGGGCAGGATAACCTCGAAATGAATTCTAAAATTTTAATTTACAGATTGTTTAAAAACCAAATTCGATTAATGTCTAACAAGAAACAAAAAAATCATTATGATTCTCTAGGCATATCCTCTTCGTCCACACAAGGTGAGGTAAAGTCAGCTTATTATAAACTCTCGATGTTGTACCACCCTGATAAGACTAAGAATGACTCTCAGTCCTCACAAAAATTCAGAGATATAACTGAAGCATATGAAATCTTAGGAAATGTGAAAACTAGAAAGTTGTATGATAGAGGTAAATATATTTATTTTTGTATTACGATATATTAGTAATTTAAAATTTAACTTAGGTTTGTATTCTGGTGGTACTACAACTGTACAAGACACTGTCAGTGGTTTTCATAAATCAAGAGAAACACGTGCCAGACCACCCGCTCCATCTGGGAGAACACCAATTTACGATTTTGACGAGTGGTCGAAACATCACTATGGTGCAACGTTTAGACGCCAAATGGAGGGTAGAAGAAAACAACAAATGCATCAGATGAAACGAAGGGAGGACATGCTCGATGTTAAAAAGGAAAAGTTGTTACTTGTTCTTGGGGCCATATTTGTAATATGTATGTATTTTTTTCGAGAAACGAATAACTACGACAATGTCACATTTGGTGAATATATACCTACGCAAAAGTATAAGAAAAAAGATTGATGTTTTTTTCCTGTAATCCCACTAGCTCAATTATGAAAAATGCTTTTAGGGAACGGTAGCTACAATTTATTTTTTAAAACGATTGTCTTTTGAATTGTTGAATGTTGACTAAACAGCAAAGCGTGGTGATATATCTGTGTACATATTTTATAATTAATTTTATCTATATTATACTTTCCTAAAGGTATTTTTTCTTTTGTTTTGTAAATAGATTATTTATTTTTGTAATAAAGTAAGAGTTTATGTAGTATTTATGGAATTGTGATATTCGAACTATTCACCAATTTATAGAAGGTATTTGCAGGTTACGAGTATGCTGTCATATGTTCAATAAAATCCGGTTTTGAACAACTTAAAAATGAAAAGAAAATGAAACGTGTTTATAAAAATGTTGAATGATTTTTAAATTATTGTTAAACATTATATAACAGTCAGAAATAAAGATTATAAGTACAGAGAGAGAGAAAATATCTGTTTTGTAATAGTCTTATTTCACGTTTTCACTTTTTTTTTTAAATATGTTTTTGAAGTATTTAGAACACACTATAATTCACAATAAATATAAAAATACTTACCCACTAGAATATATTACAATGAAAAGTAATTCGATAATCCACAAGATGTAAGTAACTTTAGTTAATTCTTTAATAGTGTTTACCTTGCCACCGACTGATGAAATACCATTGTCCTGTATCATAAGTAACCTACCATCCATAAATGTTGATCAGAGTCAAACATTATATTTATTTATATATATAATCACTTAAGCTGCTACAATACAGATGTGAACGTCAACAAGAAAAAAACAGTACATGATAAGTATTAAACTGAGAAATTATGAAATATGAAATACAATAATTGCAACACAAGTTAAAATTCATTATAAGAATAAAGCATTTTTCAATTAAAAACTTTTTAAGACAGTTTTGTATTTGATAAGATTATTGATGTTTCTAATCTCATTAGGTAAATTGTTGAAAAGAGTAATACCCGAGTAGTAAGGTGACTTTTCAAAGAGAGTAGTATTATGATGCGGTAGAACCAGTAAGTCGTCATGGCGAGTGTTATAATTATGAAAACTAGCATTTCTTTTAAATAGATGCATGTTGTTTTTAATATATTTCAACAAGGAGAAAATATATATATAGACGGTACTGTTAATATTCCATGATTTTTTAAAGTGTTTTTACAAGATGTAGTAAAATTGGTATTAAAAATTAATCTAATTGTACGCTTTTGGCAGACAAAAAGCCGCTGGAGATTAGTGGCTCGCCCCCACAATATAATATAGGCGATGTGACAATAAGCCAGGCTGCAGTGTCTAAGGAGTTTTTAAGTTTGCGTATGCAGTAGTACGCTTTGTTAAGTTTTTGCATACTACATCAATTTGCATGTCCCAGTTTAATTTTGTATCGATAGAAATGCCTAGGAATTTTGTGCTTGAGCTAAATGATAGAATCATGTTGTTAAATTTTATCAGGGTGTTATCAGGTAGCGATTTTCTTTGTGAGAAATACATACATACAGCTTTCTCGATGTTTAATATTAGATTATTCAAGCTACAGTATTCCCAAATTGCGTCATAACCTCCTTAGCACTATCAAGAAGCTCCGTAAGGCTCGGTGCAGAAGATATGCCAAATGAGTTGTCGTCGGCAAACATGGTGATATTGCCTTTTGACATGAATGACGGTAAGTCATTTACAAAAAGCAAGAAAATCAAAGGTCCCAGTACCGAGCCCTGCGGGACTCCAAGGCTCACTTCGTGGTTATCTGAAGTCTTGATTGATTGCCCGTTAGATAAGACATGATCAACTTTAAAAAAATTCCTCGAATGCCTACCTTAAACAATTTTGCTTCAATAAATGACAGATTGAGTGAATCAAAGGCTTGTGATAAGTCAAAGAATAATCCTATGATGAGGTTACCTTTGTCCATTTCTTTATAAACAAATTGCAAGAACTGTATGATGGCTCTGTCAGTAGAATGATTTTTACGAAATCCGTGTTGGCGATCCGTCAGGATATTGAAAGAATTTAAAAATGCCATTATTCGATTAAATGCTATTCTTTCAATTATTTTGGAGAGTACACTTAAGATGGTCTGTAATTTACAGATTCAAGTGGATCATTTTTTTTTATAGTGTTATGTGCTGCCCTCTAACAGAGAGGAGAGTTGTAATTACTCCCTGGCCAGAAGTGTGGCGCCATCTGTGGGCCAACTGGCGAACCACCATTTAGTAGTGCCTAAGAAAATTATAGAGAATTCCAGTATATTTCTGGAAAGTTCTACAATGATATTCTGGACATTCCAAGTGGGTATATAAAGAGGTGAAGCCAGCAGATGGGAGAACAGTACAGTACAGTTTAGTGAAGGATAAACAGTTCAGTTTAGTATCCAGTACAGTTCTGGGTAATCTGTGGTTCTGGTTACAGAAACAGTTTGTAGAAGAAGAGTTCAGTTGAGTGAAGTATGCAGTTTAGTGAAGTAAACAGACAAGAGAGTTTTTAGGTTAGACAAGAGTTGACAAGTTTAAGAAGAAAAGTAAAGTGCTTAGTGTTTTAAAAGTAGTGAAATTATATTAGATTAAGTTATTATTAGTTGTGTGATTTTTAAGTATTTGCTAGTGTAATTTTAGTGATTAAATAAATCAGTGGTTTGTGAAAATTCTTGTTGCAAGTTATTTGGAATCCACAAAGTGTTTACTGAAAATTGTAAACACGTTACAATTGGTGTCAGAAGCGGAATTGCAACAGAATTTCTGAAGAATTCGACGAAGTTCCATAGTGTTCTATTTGGAAACCACTGGAGATATTGAAGTGAGTTGAACTGGAAAGTGATATAGACATTAGACAAGATTTATTTGTGCTAGTGTGAGGAAATTTCTGGGACATTCTGTTTAGAAATTAGTGTAGTTTTTAAGTGGTTTCAACTGAGAAGCGATATAGACTTTAAATAAGACTTGTTCGTGCTGTTTCGAGTTAATTGTTTGGATGGAAACAAGAAGCATGGCTGCCGAAAAGCAAATGCAAGACATGTTCGAGCAATTTAGAAAAATGATGCTAGACCAAAAAGAAGAACAAGAGAGACGCGAAGAAGAAAAAGAAAGGAAACGTCAGGCAGAAAAAGAAGAACAAGAGAAACGACGCCAAGAAGAAAAACAAGAACAAGAAAGACGTCAAGAAGAAAAAGAAAGACGTCAGAAAGAAAAAGAAGAACAAGAAAAACGACGTTTAGAAGAGAAAGAAGAACAGGAGAGACGTGAAGAAGAAAAAGAAAGAAGACGTCAAGCAGAAAAGGAAGAATTGAGAAAAATTATACAGGTGCAACAAGATGCTATCCTGTCAGCCACTAATGAAGTCAAGGAAAAAGTAGATAAAGTTGAACAAAAAGTTGGTAACGTCGAAGGAGAAATTAGTGACATTAAGGGAAAAGTTACCGACGTTGAAGGAAAAGTGACTACAGTCGAAGAAAAAGTTTCTGGCGTTGAAGAAAAAGTTACTGGCGTCGAAGAAAAAGTTACTGGTGTCGAAGAAAAAGTTACTGGCGTTGAAGTAAAAGTTACTGGCGTTGAAGGGAAAGTTACCGATATAGAAGGAAAATTTCGTGCAGTTGAAGGAGAGGTAGAGCGACTTAAGCGACTGTTAAGAGAACAAGGAGGCCAACTGGTATTATCATCGTCAGGTCCTCGATTACAACCGCCTTCCTTTGATGGTCAAACTTCTTGGTCAACCTATAAAAGACAATTTGAGGCAGCGGCATACGCAAACAATTGGAGTAACGAAGACAAAGCTATGGCATTGGTGCTAGCATTAAGAGGTCAAGCCTCAGAGTTGCTTCAGACTATCCCAGTAACGCAGCAACGGGATTTTAAAGTTTTGGAGGCTGCACTAGATTTAAGATATGGCGACCAACACCTCGCCCAAGTATACCGCACTCAGCTCAAATCACGCACACAAAAGGCTGGGGAAAGTTTACAAGATTTTGAAGCAGCTGTTGAGCGACTGACATATCTGGCTTACCCGGATGCACCCAAAGAATTCCAGGAACAATTAACAGTTGGTACTTTCATCGATGGCATAAGAGATGAGGAGATCAGGAGAGTCCTTAGATTAACTCGAGCTAAGACTGGTAGCGAAGCCTTGATCCATGCCCTCGAAGTTGAGGCCGCTTATGAAGAGACTCTACATCCGAGAGTACGAGCCATGAAAGTAGAAGAAGAGAACCATTTAGAAAAGTCAAATATGGAATCTTTGATGGCTGACCTGCACAAAATGATAAGCCAGTTGATGAACAAACCAGATGCTCCAAGGAAGCAGGAAAGAGAACAGAGCGATGGACAGCCAAGGAAGGTGATTCGGTGTTACCAGTGCAGCAAACCAGGACATATGATGCGGCAGTGTCGAGAACGGAATCCTGGGGAAGTAAACACTGCAAAGAAAGAGGAAGTTCGCTCTGATAAGATGAGATTGATTGTTATGTTAACAGACATACAGAAAATGGTCGCACAATTACTAAACGAATTAAGTTCGCGACCGGAGCTGAAACAGGAACCGCAACCGCCGAAACAGGAGCCGAAGCAGCAGCGAAGTGCTGGAGGTCCGACAAAAGTAATCCGCTGTTATAATTGCGGCAAATTGGGGCATGTCAAGAGGTACTGTCGCCAGAGGAGCCCTAAGGAAGTGAATGCCGAGAATGTAAAAACGCAGCAGGATATAGCAGAAATGAAGGCAGTTAAGATAGAGGTTCCGAAGGACTGGTCAAAGAAAGTTCTAAGAGAGGAACAACTGAACGACGATGAAATTGGACCAATGTTGAAGGCGAAAGAAAAAGGAATCCGCCCTGAATGGAAGGACGTTTCCAGTAAAAGTGTTGGACTGAAGGCTTTATGGGCGCAATGGGATTCCCTTAGGGTTATAGATGGACTATTACGGAGAGCATGGGAGAGCCCGGATGGGAAAGAAGTTACCATGCGGTTGCTGATACCCAGGTGCCGAGTACCAAAAGTACTTCGGGAAGTGCACGAGGGAATATCCAGAGAGCACTTTAGCAGAAATAAGACTTTGGCTAGAGTACGGGAGCGATTTTACTGGGTAAATAGCTGTCAGGATGTAGAGGCTTGGTGTCGCAGTTGCAAGGTTTGTGCGAATGTGGCTGCCAAGAGGTCACCTACAGGGAGTGGTGATCGAATGAAGGCTAGATATGACCGCAATGCCAGTTCAGCAGGATTCAAGGTGGGGGACTCGGTTTGGCTGTATAACCCACAGCGGAGTGAAGAAGGATTCTCGAAGCCTCGCTCACCTTGGGAAGGACCGTATTCTGTCATCACTCGGATCAACGACGTTGTTTATAGGATTCAACGTAGAAAGAAGTCCAAGATGAAGATCGTGCACCTGGACAGGTTGGCAAAGTATACTGGGGTATCTGAAATGCCTGACCGGGACGTTCAGGCTTAAGGAGGGGGCAGTGTTATGTGCTGCCCTCTAACAGAGAGGAGAGTTGTAATTACTCCCTGGCCAGAAGTGTGGCGCCATCTGTGGGCCAACTGGCGAACCACCATTTAGTAGTGCCTAAGAAAATTATAGAGAATTCCAGTATATTTCTGGAAAGTTCTACAATGATATTCTGGACATTCCAAGTGGGTATATAAAGAGGTGAAGCCAGCAGATGGGAGAACAGTACAGTACAGTTTAGTGAAGGATAAACAGTTCAGTTTAGTATCCAGTACAGTTCTGGGTAATCTGTGGTTCTGGTTACAGAAACAGTTTGTAGAAGAAGAGTTCAGTTGAGTGAAGTATGCAGTTTAGTGAAGTAAACAGACAAGAGAGTTTTTAGGTTAGACAAGAGTTGACAAGTTTAAGAAGAAAAGTAAAGTGCTTAGTGTTTTAAAAGTAGTGAAATTATATTAGATTAAGTTATTATTAGTTGTGTGATTTTTAAGTATTTGCTAGTGTAATTTTAGTGATTAAATAAATCAGTGGTTTGTGAAAATTCTTGTTGCAAGTTATTTGGAATCCACAAAGTGTTTACTGAGAATTGTAAACACGTTACAATAGATAGGAATAATGGTAGCTATTTTTAAGATAGATGGAAAGACACCTGACTGAAAGGATTCATTAATCAAAAAGCACAATGGTTCAATGATGAAATCATATGCATATTTGACAAACTTAGTGGACAAACCATCAGGGCCGAAAGCTTGTTTATTTTTAAATTCAGATATAACCTGCCTTATTTCATCGGGTGTAACTGGATAGATAAAAATGGATTGTTCGCTGAGTTCACAGGAAGTGCACGTGTGTGATAGGTTAACACCAAAGTGATTTTTAACTTTGTCTACAGTGGTTGAAGAGAAATAGTTTGCCAAATGTTCCGCTGCATCTTTAGGATTATCTGTGACTTTATCATTTATGTTTAGCTTGACACTGACAGGGAAAGAATTATTATTATGGAGTTCAGATTTAATGAGCCTCCATACTTCCTTTGTGGGGTTAAGGGCATTTAAAATTCTGTTGAAAGCATATTCATGCTTGGCGTTTTTTATATGGTTGTAGTATTCCCGTTTTGTACATTTATAGAGAGTGATAAGGTCAGGAGTATTGTGGCGTTGAATGAGCCAATGCAAATTTTTAAAATATTCACTTTCTCGTTTGATATTAGGCGTGACCCAGTTTTTAGAGTTTATAATATTATTATAGTTTTTAGTGATTTTTTTAGTTACCAGAGGAAACGAACCATCTAATTTCTCCATCAGAATTTCCAAAAATTTATTAAAGACTACATCATTTGGGACTTAGTAATGAAACAATATTTTAAACAGCGTGGTTTGATTTATTATTTAAAATTATTTCAACAACTTATATAACGTCATACAAGATATATTTTTTGACTGTTAATTTTCACGTTACAAAGTAATGTTTCAGTATTTCTAAAGATAACAAAATCAATTAACATTTATTTATGCACAATTCGAATACAACAAATGTGTTATTTACGTCACATTATTAGACAGGTGTTTTGCTAGTAGTTTTAGACATCTTTATTAGTCGTTTATATCCAATTAACTGATAGGAAATTCTGTATCACATTTTTTAAATCAAATTTAGATTAGATAGAACACCTAATATAATTTTTTTTTGTTGCAAAAATCACTTTTACACAGTGCTTTATAAATATAATTAATTTTGGATCATATAATATGTAATATATTCTTTTTTGTAATTTTATTATTTGCTATATCACATAAAGCTAAAATAATGTCTAGTCATTTATAATATTTTGTAGACCAATCATTGTGTCGAAATTTAGGTATAGTGTAAAAATCCCAGCAGCTGAAATTCGGCAGATAATCCAAATACTTTCTTAATAACATTTTTATTTAATAAAGGGGATCACATTCTTGAAGAGCATTGAATGGAACTAATTTTTTATGTTTTGCATTCAATAGCTATAGTTCAAAACATGGATGTTGTCTTTCACGTCATGATCCTTTAATTTACAAATTAAATCATCTCAAGGTCACACAGAATGGCACGCATCGACGTATCAACATATGCAAAAGAAAAGTATTTTGTGATGAAAATATTTGGACCATAATTAGCATGCAATATAATGAACTTTAACATCCGTTACCGTATTTAAGTTTACAATTCACTTCATGAATTTCTTGCAAAGGTAAAAGGGAATATTCATTACGTTTCTCCTGATTAAGCACTCGTTTAAATTTCATCACCATGTCTCTGGCTACTGCATCCAGTCTTTTATCCACCGCACACTACTGAGTTGACAGAAAACTGACAAAATGCTCAACGTTGGTAATGTTCATCGTTACACTCGGAACTTATCGTTGATAAGTACATAAATTGATGACGCGAACGACAACATTCATGATTTCAACTATAGAGAGGGTAGCAACTGTTATGGCATTAAAAGAGATAAGGCAATTTCTAGTTAGTTGATAACAAGCTGGGCCACAGCATCTACAGGTACTGACTGTTACCTGTATGTTATATTTCATGACCTAAGCTAAAATTAATAAAAGTCCTAAGAAGAGTTCTTTGGGATTCCATCATGTTATTCTTGTTTTCGAAGACTATGTGATGATTCACCTTCAATACAGAACTTCTTGCACCTAATTTAAAAAGGTATTTGGAACAAATGTGTTTATATCACATCTGTTGGAATTTCCCTGCTATTTCCTAGTGTGATTGGCTTTTTAACTAAGTATATAATATATTTAAATGATATATTTACAAAAAACATAAAAAAATTACTTATCTATTAGAATAAAAAAGTAAAACATGAAAATAATGTACTAACCTAACTTATGGCAGAAAAATGATATATTAATTCTAATAATGGTTCTGAAAATAACCCGGCATGGGCATATTCAAAGGCCCTGTAGGGTAAGGAACACCTGGTGGCCCTATTGGGTATGGCGTAGAACTAGGAATATTAGTAGGGACCCCGGGAAAGTAGCTGGTATTGATGCCAACTGGTGGTGCATTTATATAATTAGGAATGTTATTCAGTGATGGGTCCCTCTGTAATATTTTTGATAGTTTTTCTGCTTTCACAAGCCGCATATGCATTAATTTTCGTTTTGTTAAAAATTCTTCTAAAAAGTCATCTAGTTCTATGTCATTGTCTAAAAATTTTTTAGAGCTATCATCCGATAGTTCTTCCATCTCACTGGCTGCAGTTTGAAGCAACGCCAAAGCAGTCTCTAAAGACATATCACCGCCTTTCTCTCCTGAAAATAATAACAATGAAATAAACCTTCTAAATATTTTGGCAACAATTTCATCACGATTTCCATTTAGCACAATGTCTGCCATTCACAGGAGCAACTCGCTACAAGAGCAAACATAAATCATTTAGAGAAACACGATAGTGAGCACTTTTGGAGCGGATACCATTTTTGTAAGGTACTAAAACCGCTCAATTGCTCAGTTGTGACGTCAAGACTAGTTAAAAGTATGTATGCAATCGCACATTACAGCGAGTCATTACCTTATTTATACTGATACCCATACCTTCTTATGACTAAAACATCTTATATTTTCAAAATATCTCAAACAGCGTGGGGAATTCTGCAAAACTACAATAAAATACCTCTATAACAAAATGGAAAAATTGACTTTGGCATTTTAGAGTTGTTTTTGGAAACTGAGTGACTTATTCAGGATAGTGTTATGAACACCTTAGTCTACAAAAGGTGGCAAAACAAATTAGAAGTAAACATGACAATTAATTTGTAATTAAAGTAATAGGGTTTTCCCAGAAAAAAAATTATTGCTGAAATACTTAACTCACGTAGAAAAAATGATTTATGGCATATTTATTATCTTATTAATTTTACTAATAGTAACAAAAAAAAACTTGAAGTTTGAAAAATATTGGGTTCATTTTAAACAGCCATAAATTGGCGCGTTGTGACGTCAACACCCTGAAATCCAATCATAGAGGTTGTCTCTGTTTAAGATTGTTTATTAATCTTGGTCTCTGTTAACATAACATAACCTCCATTTATTGACAGCACTCAGCACTTTTCTACTTTAGGTGAATTATCAGTGGCACCTTTAACATAACCCTCTTCCACTTGATTCCATTTTGATGTAGAATTAATAAAACATAAACCAGAAACTGATAAAATAATATTTTCACTCCAAATAATACAAACATAAAAATATAAATTTAACGTTTTAGGTTAGTCATCTGATGTGTAATGTCAGTGAAGGTTAAACCTAAACTACAGTACAAAATATTAACGTCCGACGCTTTCACGAATAACTTGTGCGGCATTTATCTGGATTCTGATTGGCCAATATTTACACATCCACTGCTTTAGACCAATCACAGTACAAGCATTACAAATTGAAATTCTGAGAAGTTTTAGAGGAAAGCTTTCTTTAACACACAGTTAGAATCTATTACAAACTAATTATATCCATAATCTCATTGGTTTTCCGGATAGATACGTAATTCTGGCGCGTAAAAATGCCCGTTTTAAAAAGCAGTGAAATTATCAGCAAATTGTTTTAACGATATTTTCTTAGAAATAACTCTTATTAGAAAAGTAAATTGTTGTAAGTTAATCAAATGTTTTATTATATCATTTTCACGACACAAATTGTTAAAATAAAATTAGTGGGAACACCCTATTGTGTAAATATTGTAATTTGGGGTAATAAATTATAATGTACATTAGATGCAATTGCTCCTCGATTATAGAAATTGAGCGTAATTTGCACTTACTTAATCCCAATATCATTAATATCCAGTGTTGCAAGATCCATTTTATTTACACACACGCAGAATTGTAAACACCCCAAATTTTGTACAACCAAATCTTTTATCGATTAAAATTAAATAAAATGTTTTTAAAACATACAAAACAATGTAAATAGTTTCGATAATCTGGCAACAATGAAATAACTATTTCTAGTTCATTTGTTTTTTAGTTTTCCAAAGCGTGAATAGGATCTGGGTTTTAAAAAATGAAAATAATTTCGATGATAATAAAATAATCTGGCAACACTACTTCAATGATGACACACATTCTTTTAGTCCTCAGTAGTCTACTAAGAGTGGTGGAGTATGTATTGGATAAATCGTGTTTTTAAAAAACATTTAAATGTTTATTTTATGGAAAAATGTTGTCCCGAAAACCAAAAAGGTAATTAACACAAAAATATTTTTTTAAAATAAAACAAAACAACAATTATTGCTTGCATGTTCATTTAATATTGCTATCGACTGAAATTCTAAAGTCGTCTGGTTTTTCATATGATCGAATACGGTTTGCATCTTATATATGGAAATTAATGCATTATGATATGAGGTGAGATCCCTAGAAACGCTGGCACAAATGCAAAAGGGGTATTGGGAGCGAGAAGTCCCTGTCACGTTCTATACTTGTTATATACATATTCAATATTGAGAAGTTATTAAAAGATATATTGCTTAAAGCGAAACGTAAAAACCTGAAATTTTAGACATAAGATCTGGAAGATTGCATATTAGTAAAATCGGTGTAGTAAAGATGGCTGCAGAGAAGACCAAAAAGAATTTTTCAATCGAAAATTATTTCAAATGGCATGAAAAATTGTAATGAAAAAGTTTTTTGTAAATTTCTCATCAGGGAAGCAGCAAACACCTTATAAATCTACCAGAGATCAAGATTTGATTTCTCGGTTTGACTAAATGACTTACTTAATTCTTTCAGTTTCTCTTCTACGCTTTGTGTGAGTCGTTCTCCCTCTTCGGATAACTGTTGTAATTTTTCCCTTCCTTCAACCAACTCGGGCTCTTTCGATAAGTTAAATTCTGCCATAGAATTGTTGGTAGCCAATAGATTCTCCTTCTCATTTTCTATTTCTTTTAAATAAGACTAAGATTTTGAAAAAAAAATATCAGGCATGAGTCACACTTTTAAAATAGAACTAACCTGATCTAAGCCTGACAAAATTTCTTCTATTTTTTCATCGTTATTCATTATTTCATCTAACTCATCATTACTTAAAGATGTCAATTTGGAAACCGCCCTTTTGCAATCAGCTTGTAATATTTCTAAAGACATTTTTCTTAACTAAATAAACAAAAACATCCAAACAAAATGGATTCTACACTTGACATATGACATTTGAACTAAAATTGTGCATTGGAACTACAAGGTAACCTTCAAATCATAAACTTTGAGTACTAGCAAATTCGGGTAAATAAGATTGTTCTGTTGTCATTTGATTTGACATTTCTCAGTGGTTTTCTCATAGCAATTCTAGGTTATGTTCATATGTTTATTTGTTCATTTTTTTTATTGTTTCTAGTATTTTTCACTAGTTTTGTGTTTTAAACTATGACGACAAATGAACATTTATTATTATCCGACTTTATTAAGTCAGTTCATCTAGGACTGCGGGAAAAATCCAAAATTGTGGGCACAGAAAAGGCATGGCAAGAACATTGTGCCGACGAATATAATTTAAAGAAATATGCTTCTGCTATGAAAGAACTAGCATCCAACCATTGGGAACAAAATAGCAAGTCACAGTCTAAATTAGTGTCAAGAGTACAATGGACCCATATCACATGTAGGGACTACTTTAAAGGAGATATTATTAATTTCCAAAATAAAGAGAAAGATATAGCTTCTAAAATAGGTATTGCAATCCCTGTGAGTATGTATAGCCCAGAAGTTATAAACAGATTAAAGTTATTAGATGTGGGAAGTTGTTACAATCCCTTTAAAAAATTTGAATGTTTTGAAGTGACTGCTATAGACATTGCTCCTGGACTTGAAGAAGTTATAGAGTGTGACTTTTTAAATATTAATATATGTGAGTCAATTTCCGCCAAGAATAAACATTTTGAGTTGCAAAAAAATTATTTTGACATTGTAGTCTTTAGTTTATTATTGGAATATTTACCAAGCCCCAGACAAAGACTTACTTGTTGTGAAAAAGCATATGATTTATTAAAAACTGAAGGGCTCTTAATAATAATAACTCCGGATTCAAATCATGTTGGTGCCAATGCAAAATATATGAAGTCATGGCGTTTTATATTAGCAAAACTGGGTTTTTTGCGAACAAAATATGAAAAGTTGCCCCATATTCACTGCATGGCATTTCGTAAAGCACATTGCAAGGAAATTACTCAACGATGGGTTGAATTGTATAAAGAACAACAAGTTTATAGTGAAATATTTATTCCGCAGGATTTTAACATAAAATCTGGTGATATACCAGGTTTTGAGGCAGTTAATAATGACTGTTTAAGTAGTAATAACCCTGATTTAATTAATGAATTATCATACTATAATATTTTTTAATAAAGCAAGAAATTATTGTAATATGTCTCGTCATTTGATTCATTTGAATAAAAAATATATTATTGTGGAAACAACACTTAACTAAATTGCAAAGTCCAGATCTTTCTATTTATTAAATACAGATTTGTGTGTCGAGAACTGAATTGCCAGTGTACGTGGTTTAATCAGATGTTTTATAAAACTCAGGTAATTGACCGAATGTCAATGTGAAGATGGAGTTCAAGTTAATTCTAAATGATTCTTATTACATACCATTTTTAAATTGTAGTATTTAAAATTATCAGATAATCTTAATTCATTTTGCGTTATTTGATAATAGTATATATGTTCATAATCTGATAATTTATATTGACGCCATCTATGAACGAATAGCTAGCTTACCGAATCCTTCAGAGATAGTCATTTCCTTATTTCTTAAAATATTTGTATTATAGAAATTAAACGATTAGGAGATAAATTCTAGTATTGCCATCTATGGTAGCATAGACTAACCAGAAGAAATCAAGTAATCAAACTTATTTAAATTGTATTTTCATTGACACTCTATAGCTGGCTAAAGCTAAACAATGGGCCATTACACTTATCACTGGCTGGCAAATTTTTCGAATATCTGAAAAGCGAATATAAAGTACTGTCTAACAATTATAACTTCCTGTGCTGGGATGTGTTTATATGGCATTGCTGTTATTGAATAAAGTACTTCTTTTACTGTGAAAAACAACATTTTTAAAGTGATATGTAAAAAGCGTTTATTACAAAATTACTTTGTAATAAAGTAACCCCACGGGTCAAATTAACCCCGTTCTATGGTAAGAAAACTAAGAAAAGAACTCAGATAAACAAAGACATTGTTTGTCTGAGGAAAAGAACTTGATGAGAATGAATAATTTGATATAATGGAAATTATATCCAGTGAAGTCAGATGGTACCTTTTTTTTTAAATGTTGGTCCTTCTGTATTCGAAGGTTATTTAAATTCAAAAAGAAAATTGTTTGCTATTTTGTGGAGGGAGTTTCATGAAGAAAAATGGAGTTTGACGAAGATAAAATTGAGTTAGAAGAACAATTCATATTACGCCTACCACTTGTAAGATATGAACTTATGTGTATTAAATGGCGAAATCATTAATGCTTCAAATTATTTGTTGTTTTAGGAAGAGGCTCATAAACTTCGAGAAACACTCCGAAACAAGCCAGAAAAGGTTAAAAAGCTATTAAAAATGTCTATAGACCCTAGTGAAAATGAAGGAGTTGTATATTTTGGCAAAACCAAACTGTTTGGAACTTTAAAAAAGTTACCAACGATAATGGAAACCTACAAGACCAACATTTGCAATGACAGGTCGATACTATTCAAAACAGCAGATGTTTCTCATATTCTTGAATGTGGGCATGAAGAACAAGTACAAGATAAGAAGGATACAATTCATGGGTATTGCCCTCCATTAAAGAATGTAAAAACCAAACGCTTTCGGGAAACCCTGTATAACACAGACTTTGCAATTGAAGCTGAATCTGTGTCCAAGGAACTGTATTATCTGCTGAGTACCGATTTGGAAGCAGTAAGTATTTATAGCAATAGTGAAAAGCATGTAAAACAGTAAAACCGATATGATAAGGATTATACATAGTACCAAAAAACTTTACATGCTTGACCTTACAGAATAGGGATAAAACATTTGTATGAACATATAAAACTTATACATTTATTTGAGAGTCACCTATATCTTTAAGTGCACTAAACTTTTATTCTTTAGGTTACTGCTTTGTTAAAGTGGAACAAATGAAATGTTTTTGATGGTATTTCTGTGGTTTCATCTATTTCTTTGCTTGGAGATGATTCTAATTAACATTGCCATTTTTTCTTTCAACGTAACAAATTGTAGGTACATGGTCCATTTTCAACTGCCAGTAATATTTTAATGCATGCAAGTTGCATTATCGATAATACATTTTTTAAAGCGAATCATGTCATATTTCGCAGACAGATCTCATGTAAAAGCCAATGAAACGATTTCAAATAACCGTGGAGTAAGTCTCGGTGCTCCACACGACTTGGCATTTGATTCTCTACATTTTTGTAAATGATTTACAATCATTCATGCACAAAATTGGCTGGAATCACTCTGGAAATGGCGCAGATGGCCACAACTAATATTGTTCGCCATGCTGAATGTAATGAATTTTGAGTTTTTATTCTTTTTTACTTTAATTTGAGATTGTTTCCTTAATCATAATTCTCTAAACAATGACTATGTAACCATTATTCAACTAGATAGGTACTTCATTGAAAGTAGCTCTCTTAGAAGGTATTTCCAAGCACATATTTACAAGAACTTTTTGAAAAAAATCTCAGTCAAATCAGATGAAGATCTGAGTGAATATGGAAAGGATCCAAATCGTCCTGTCTACTTTTCCAGAAAAACATTATTGAGTCTCCTTACAATTTGTGTGCTGTGGGATGTACAACCATCTTGTTGAAAATACAAACACACTCTTTCCTCCAATGGCATGGGCATGGTATATGTAAATATTCTTGAAAGAATATCTTCAGAGTGGATTCAAGTAGTTATGATGATTTAATTTTCTGTTAATGAAGTATCGTCCAATTATATCATGAGATTCGTAAGAAATTATATTTGCATGTGACTTGCTTCTGATAATCTGTGTAAGAAATTATGCTTAATTTGTATGAAACCAGGGCCTGTAGTCAAAGGCGGTGAGAAATCGTTTGCAACATTTATTGACTGTTTAAAATTTCAGGAAAAAATAAGCAACTAAAAAGACGATTATGTATATTTTAGAACTATATAATTTCGAAATACTAATTCATGGTTTGGCACCGAAATTGTTATTCTAGTTTTATCAGTAAACGAAATATAGAACATTTAAGAAGAAAAAAAAAAACAGAGAAAGAGAGAGGGCAACTGAAAATACTTCAGATGGATTGAATGTCTGTCCATCAACTTCTACAGGTGTTTCCTTATGCAAAACCAGTTTTTTTGATAGGAAAATGAATTTTTTGACAAAAAGCATAAAAAATAAAAAAGCTTTCTCAAGTCATCACCATGAATACAGAAAGAAAAATAAGGCTAATAGCCCACCAAAATCCCATAATTTACAACTCGATTTACGATTTAATAGCCATGGAAACTAAATATCATGTTTCTTATGTCACTTTGTCCACGGCGATATATCATGACTACCTGGCGAATAATCTCGAACAACGCGAACAAGTTGACGTGATCTACACGGACCTGTCAAAAGCCTTTGATAGTGTCTGCCATTATACAAACTGAAAAGCATGGGCATCACCGGTGTTTACCTGGAATGGATTAAGTCTTACCTACAAGCCAAACATCAACGTGTTAAAATCTGTAATAAAGTGTCTAATAAAATAAGTGTTACATCAGGCGTCCCTCAAGGCTCCTACATTGGTCCAGTACTATTTTTACGTTTTATGAACGGTATAATTAATGTCTTTTCAACTTGTGATGTTCTTATGTAAGCAGACGATCTAAAATTCTACTATGCAATTAAATCTTTTGATGATTGTCTCAAAATTCAAACAGACCTAAACTTTTTAAACTGGTGCTTGAAAAATTACATGTGTGTGAATAGCAACAAACTTAAAACGTCGTCTTGTAATTTCGTCTTGGCTCGCCCTGTATGTTCGAAAATAATTTCCAGTTATAGGCTTTTTAACCTCTCCACAATAAAATTGTGAGAGGTTACTAAAATTGGTTCAAAAACGAAAATTGAGATAACATCAAATCTTTACGTTTTGAGGTCCTAGGAACCCAAAAAAGTGGTTTTTGATAAATGTCTGTGTGTGTGTGTATGTGTGTTAGCACGATAGCGCCGAAACTACTGAACGGATTTGAATGAAACTTTGCGTGTGCGTTTCTTTAGTGTCCCAGAAGATCTGAAAAGGTTTTGGTTGAGATCGGATTACGTTTAGTGCCATTTTGACGCAACAAGTTGTTTATTTTATATTTACTTCCAATTTACAATGGAACCATTGAAAAGCAGTTAAAATTCTGATTTCAAAGATATATCACACTTCCACCCTTTCGATTTGGTTTCCGTGAAAAAAATTAAAAACAAAGCAAATATGGCATAGATCGCATTTCGCATGACATGATCGATGCGCGTAGCGGTTACATCGTGAAACTCATCACATCACGTGTCAATTCACGTGTGAGGGTTTCTTCACTGCTCTAGAAGTAGAGCGGATTACGTTTAGTGCCGTTTTTAAATATATATACAGACAAATCGAAGAATTAAACTACAAATATTCCTCTAAAATCTAGTAAAATTACTAAAATGCTAATGTTTGATTTAACAAAGACAGCCGCGAGCGATCGGATTGCAATGAGCAAATTTTGATGATTGTCATTGTCATCGTTTGTCATCCGATAACGTTGGTGTCATGTCATGTTAATAAGATTTTGGCACATTTGTAACTTTTAGTGGATTGTCACAAACTTTAAAGGTAGATGTAACAATATCAATATCATATGCTTTCTGTACCTTCGTTGGTGAATTTATTATAGATTATCACTTTACCAATTTTCAGTTTGTTGCTTTACAAATCTGTAGTATTTAGGATAACTAGACTTTCTTAGTCGTTCAAGTGATGTTAAAGTTGTTAATATCCTAATAGTATATTATTCAACGAGGGATAATGTAGGTAATAACTCGCATAGATGATTGTAAATTCATTAAGTTGAGGGTTTTTTACTGCCCCTGAAGATCTGAAAAGGTTTTGGATGAGATCGGATTACGTTTAGTGCCGTTTTGTTACACAATTTAATGCTCTTTTCGGCTTCAAAGATCCATCGAGTGGGGAGGTTCCAGCCGCTTCCAGTAGCTGCCGATTTTTTTTATCTAGTTTACTTGCAATTTTTTACAAAATTTCTAGCTATCGTAGAACTCGAGATATCGAGGTCCGACGCGCTATTGCCCCACCCTGTATACCGTAATTGTGTACGTTCAATTACTTTAATACTAATATACTGCGCATTAGCATGAGGTATAGGCATTATAGCATGTAGGTCGCAGTGGCGGGTCAGGGATGGCAGGGTAGGCAGTGCCCACCCAATTACATAAGTGGCATTTATAAAGGTATATATCGCTTAGAGGCTGTGCAAAATGTTTATAAAATGGGCCTGCCATATCATGCTTTTGATACTCACGTGAGATTAGACATAACAGGTTTAAGATCGCTAGAAGATCATAGGAAATTTGCCCTTCTCTATTTTCTACATAAAATAAGGATCAATGTTACTATTGACTGTCCATCTCTCTTGAATAAAATTAATTTTCATGCTGCTCCCTGCAGCCACCAGCTTATATAGCCTTAAAAAATCAATCATGAGACAATAAATAAATGTGTTTCTTTCTCCTTGCTCGTCATTCTTTTTAATTTCTTCTTGTATGTGTGTAAGTTTTAGTTTTTAATTAGGTATATGTTGTTTAATGTACCAATTAGAATTGTATTGAATTCTGTGGTGTACTAAGTGAATAAATAAAAAGGAATAAAAAATGCAAAGGTCTACTTAACCATAAAAATAATGGTGGAAAACAGACAATCAGAGAAGACCTGTAAAATTCTTGAGAAAGGTTTTTTTCAAACAAAATGTGTATGGTATGTCGTCTACGTCAAGTATTGTCTGAAAGTTATTTGTGGCGTTCTACAAATATTCTTTCCTTTTATTTGGGTTTTCTACCACATGTATTATCCTCTTCAAAAACAAATCACCGAGTCTACAAAATAATAGAATTATTGGAAAAAAGCCTCTGCGCCTGTGACGTTTACGTCAAAGGAACGGTCGGAGGTTATTTTTTACAAATAATATAAATCAGAATAAGTACAGAAATAATATATTTTGCTGACGTTTCGGAAATTAGTCTCTTTCCAGTTTCAAGGCTTTTTTTCTAATCACTCTTATTTGTTGCGTATGTCAAATACTAATACACAGCCTTAAGATTCTGTTTATGTTACTTCCATAGATACTACTTACACAGAACTGATGATATTTTCTTTGAGATAATGTTGAGTTTGTTAAGTTCTTCTTTTAACATCGGTAGCCAGGTTGTACAAATATCTAGAGAACAATTCATAAGCATTTATCTTCATTTACTAGGATTATTGCTGATTCTATAATTTTTCTTTTTTTGTTATATGCTTTTTTGTTACAATTTTTGCCGAGTCCCAGTTTATTCTATGTCCGTTTTTCCTAAGCATGTTCACAAATCTTTGTTTTCTGAATTTCATTCTTTCTAATGTAATCCTTGTGCTCATCCGACCTCACACTGAAAGATCTGGATGACTCACCCACATAACACTTATCACATTCGCACGGAATATTGTAAATACAGTTTTTTGAATTCTGTTCCCGGTTTATCGGTTTTGTTTTCGTTAAAATAGATCTCAAAGTGTTCCCAGTTTGAAATATCGTTCTAACATCAAATTTGTCACCTATAAGACGTAGCTTCCCCGATAGTCCGTATACATAAGGAATTGTTGCTGTATAGTGACGTTCAGGTTTTTTTCGTACCTGATTGTCCCTATTTTCAATATTTATGAAAACCCTATCAACAAATGCTTCAGGATATTAATTTTGTACTAGAACCTCTTTGATAATTTTTTTCTCGTTATTTAATATTTCATTATTAGAACTTTGTTTAAATACAAAGACAAATTTAATAATAATAATAAAACTTTATTGTGCAAGAGACCATACATTAACATGGTGTGAGACACGTCGAAATGATTGACCGGAGTTGTCAATAATAGTAACAATCATAACAGAAATACAAACACAGAGAAAAAATAAAATACAAAACAATATGTACACTAACAGAGATAGAAGAACCTATTACACAAAGTTAAAACCTAATCAACTAAGTCATCTTCTAAAAATTCTTGTACAGAATAGTAGCATTTTGTAGCTAACATATTTTTAATGACATTATTGAAGTCACGTTCATCTTGATGGCAGTTTATTATATAGTATAATACCCATATATTGCGGACTCTCTTTATATTTGGATAAATGGTGGCTAGGAATTAATAAATTATCATTTGATCGGGTATTGTAGTTGTGATTAAAGTTATTAAGAAGAAATCTATTTAAGTTTTTTCTTGTATGAACTAATATATGTTGTATGTAAATACAAAACAAAGGCAGAATTTTTAATTTCTTAAATGTTTCTCCACAAGAAGCATATTTTGACACACGTATTATATTTCTTACTGCTTTTTTTTGTATTACAAAAATTCTTTGTGCATTTGAAGAAGAGCCCCAACAAATAATGCCATAGGAAATTCTGGAAAAGAAATGTGAATAATAGTATGCTAATATAGTTTCTGTACTGGTAGTTTTATGTAATCTATAAATTGCATAGCATACTGACGTTTGCTAAATTATTAATATGAGGTTCCCAGCTAAGTGCATTATCTAAATTTACACCAAGAAATTTTGTTGTATCAACTTGTTGGATGGATTTACCCTCAATCTTTAATAAATGACTTTCCAAAATTCGGGATATTCTTGGTGTAAAATTTATAAATACCGTCTTTGATATATTTAAAAACAATTTATTGTTTTTAAACCAGTCAGTGAATTTGATATCTCGGTTTTAGTGTCATTTAAGGCGTCTGTCAAAGTGGTTGAACAACTTAAATAAGAATTATCATCCGCAAACATAATCAAGTGCAAGTGGTTTTTAATTAACACGTTATCGGGCAAATCATTTACATAAAGTAAAAATAGCAATGGTCCCAAGACTGACCCTTGAGGAACACCACATAATATATTTTGCCGAGTAGATTTAGTTCCATTTACTACAACAACTTGGTTTCGATCAGACAGATAGCATTTGAGCCAATTATGCATTTTTCCCCTTAGTCCATATGCAGATAATTTATCTAAAAGTAAATTGTGGTTTATTAAATCAAACGCTTTGCTAAGGTCCATAAATAGGCCAATGCATTTTTTACCGTTGTTTATATTTTCATAAATGTTGTGAATAAAATTTAAGATGGCAGTTTCAGTAGATCTGCCTTTACGAAATCCACGTTGACAGTTAGTAAGTATATTATGCTTTGCAACAAATTTCACAATTCTATTAAACATTACTCTTTCTAATATTTTAGATATACTTGACAATATTGCAACTGGACGATAATTCTCAAGTTAGGTTCGATCATCTTTCTTAAAGAGGGGCGTTACTTTGGCTGTCTTTAAAATTTGTGGAAATACACCTTCTGATATTAATTAGGTTTGTCAATGGGGTTATAATATAATATACACATTTTTTAATTAATTTTGCACTTAAATTATCAAAGCTTGATGAATTGGTGTTTTTTAATTGCATTATTATATTATAGATCTCATTTTCACTGACTGGTTCAAGGAAAATAGTTGGATAATAATTGTCGTGTGCTGGCTTAACGTCAATCCTGCTGTTTTCAGTATCTAACTTTTCATTTAGCTTCCTTGGTAAGTCTATGAAGTATTTATTAAAATTCTCAGCAATTAATTTATCATCTGTTACAGATAAGTTATCTATTTTCATTTCATAAATTTTATTGTCGTTATGTTTATTATCATTAATATTCTGGTTAATTACTGACCATACTGCTCTACTTTTGTTATCAGAATTTCGAATTAGTCTATCGTTATGCAGCCTTTTAGCAGCTTGTATTGTTTTTTTATATGCTTTCTTATATTTTTTATATGTTTCAAGATTAGCTGCAGTATTAGTGTTCAGGGTTTTCTGATAGAGATCTTTAAGTTTTTTAGATGATATTCTGATGCCTTGTGTAATCCAATCATTTCCTTTTTTAGATTTTTTCTTAATGCGTTTTACTGGGAAGCTCATCTCAAAATTAAAAATTATTGTATTTATAAATTTTTCAAATGCATCGTCTATTGTATGTGCAATATATACATCATCCCATGTTTCCTTACTCATCAAATAAAAAAAATTGTTATAATTACAATCACTGAATGTTAATATTGTTACGTCCTTACTAGTGATGAGCGATATCGTGATTTCTCAATCACGCGGTGATCGGTGACTGTTATTTTTGAATCACGGTGATTTGAACCAGTGACCGCGATCGCAGTTTAGTTATATACTAACTTGTTAGAATCAATACTCCTAGCTTTCTATATCTCCGTTGCGGTAAAATTAGGCCAAGACTTAGCGTACTGCGAACCTTCTGCTCATGCGCCAAACTTTTAGCGGCGTGTATTCATGGTTGATGTGTGCGTATTATCAAATTACAGTATACTCCGCTGTGACAAGATTACTGTGACATGTATTATTAAAAGTTCATATACTCGACGAGAATGATAATACGCATCCTGATTTAATCATTTGTCAAGGATCAGAATATGCACGGTTGATATAGGCCGTGCAGTACATGCGCATAAATAATCGAGTCTTGGCTTAACAACATATTATGAACTAGCAATATGGGTCTAATGAGTATATGGGTTTAGTGCAAAAACAATCCGTAAACCAAATGTGAAGAGTATATATCATATCCTTTTAAAATCACTAATCGCCGTGACTTTGGTTCCTTCGTCACTGTTGCTATTGGTGATTTTCTAATCACGGTGATTTAATCACCGGCAGTGAAATATCGCCCATCACTAGTCCTTACAATTTTCAGTAAACACTTTGTGGATTCCAAATAACTTGCAACAAGAATTTTCACAAACCACTGATTTATTTAATCACTAAAATTACACTAGCAAATACTTAAAAATCACACAACTAATAATAACTTAATCTAATATAATTTCACTACTTTTAAAACACTAAGCACTTTACTTTCCTTCTTAAACTTGTCAACTCTTGTCTAACCTAAAAACTCTCTTGTCTGTTTACTTCACTAAACTGCATACTTCACTCAACTGAACTGTTCCTCCCCATCTGCTGGATTCATCTCCTTATATACACCCATAGAAATGTACCACAGTATTCTACAATTTTCTGGAATTCTACAGAATTTTCTACCATGTAATAGATGATTGTTCGTCAATTGGCTCATAGACGGCGCCACCCTACTAGTCAGGGAAGTAACTAAGCTTCTGAGGAAAACTTTGAACATGAACTTAATCACATCTTTCCTTGTTAGAGGGCAGCACATAACAATATGTAGGAATTCTCAATATTAATATTGTTTTGTAAATGAAATTCAAAAATTTGTGCAGTGTGATCTGAAATGCAATTATGGTTAATTATACAACTATCATCAGTATTGTTGATAAAATTACTACAAATATAATCGATACAACTACTTGAGTTTTTAGTGTACCTTGTGGGCTCACTGATTAGCATGTCAATATTATACATTTTTAAGGTATCGGATATTCGTTTCTTGATGTATGTATCAGCTAAGAAGTCTATATTGAGATCTCCACATATTACAATTTTACAGTTTTTATTTTTGCTAATATAGTTATAATAATAATAATATTTATTTATTCCAGTAGACCATGTAACATAGTATAGGAAACGTCACAACATTGCAGATAAAATAAAATTACAAAATTACATTAAGTATGCAATTATGAAATTATAAATGAATAAAAATGCAAAAGTGTATAAGTATAAAAGTGTAGAGACAGAATATTCGCATATTTTGAACATTAAAAAAATATTAAACAAAGCATTATTGTAGGGAACATGGACAAAGTATGTAAAATAAACTAACATTAAATTACAAACAAACATAATATTTAATGTACAATGAATTAATTAAATCTAAAATTGTAAATATTCTTGAACACTATAAAACGAATTATCAAGTAGAAATAATTCAATAGTGAATCAAATAATGATATAAATTCATTTAAATCTCCATGAGGTGACCTATATAAACAGACTATTTTTATCAGATTTTTCTCAAATTGTACTTCAATTCCACAAGCCTCCATTATTTTTTCTTTGCAAATTGTTTTTATGTGAGATATTTCTTTAGTTTGAATGTTAAGATTATTTTTAGTTAAAATCATCATAGTTCCACCATTTTTATATTTTGATCTACAAAAAATTGACGCCACGTTATAACCACAAATTTTTATACTACCAGTCTCTGATTTGCTCAGCCAGTGCTCTGTTAGACATACAAAATTAATACCTTGTTCACTTAGAAATATTTCCATTTGTTCAACTTTGTTTTTGATACACTGTGTATTTTGATGCATTATTTTTAATTTAATCAATGATTGTCTGTTATCCTGTAATGTTAGTTGCTATTTAGTGGGTACTCTTTTAATTTTTTGCTGTTGAATATTAATTTTTCTTAAGTGTACCGGGCAATTAGTATCATATATAGAGTGGTTTATGTTGATGTCCAGTTTTAGATTTGATTTTGCTTCTATACAATTGAAACACTTGACACTATCACTTTTACAGTCCTCCGTTTTATGATCTTCGTCAGCACATTTCAAACATCTGGAATCACAGTTTATCTGCATGATGGTTATATCCTCCACATTTAAAGCAACGGAAAATGCTTACGTATTCAAAAACTCTACAGATGTCCCAGTTGATATATAAATATTTCTCATTAATGATATTTTTAAAAGTTAACAGGTTCTATTCTAGGTTCTATTATAGCCATGAATCTGTTCCGCATTTGTTTTATAACTTTCACTTTTAAATATATGTCTTCATGATGTAAAAAATTATTTTGCTTTTTGATACAATTTATCAATTCATCTTCTTCTATGTTTTCCTCTAGATCTAGAATTTTGATACATGGATTTTTTAGTTCCGGTGTTCTTATATGATATTGTTTATTAAGTTTCTTCTCTGCAGCCTTTTTTATTTTTTCCTGTTCTTCTTTGTTCTTGCACTTGATAATGACTTTGAATGAAGGAACCTACACCACATAATAGTAAGCCTCCTCATTTTTGTGGCTTATCAAAGACACATAAACAAAATATTCATTTAAGACCAATTGTTAGTTCTATTAACTCACCATGTCATAATTTGGCAAAATTTTTACTTAAAATTATTGATCCATTATCTGGAAATACCGATTCATATATTAAAAATAGTAAACATTTTATAGAAAAAATTTATGAAAACGATATTCATGAATCCCACCTGATGGTTAGTTTTGATGTAGTTAGTCTTTTTACCAATGTTCTGGTAGATGAAACCTTAAAAATAGTTAAAAATAGGTTGCTGAATGATAATAATTTGGAAACTAGAACTAAATTAAGTGTAAATAGCATAATGGAATTATTAACAATGTGTATAAAAACAACCTATTTTCAATTGGAAAATGAGTTTTATCAGCAGGATTTTGGTATGGCAATGTGGTCTCCATTATCACCAATTTTAAGCAACATATTTATGGAGAACTTTGAGAACACACATGTTCAAAATTGTATAAACAAACCGGTTGTCTGGTGGAGATACGTTGACGACAGCTTTGCAATTTGGCCTCAAGGTGTTGATTTATTAGATAGTTTTTTAGAAAATATAAATAGTAAGGAACAGAGTCTATTAAATTCACATTAGAAGTAGAAAGTGGGAATGAACTACCGTTTTTAGATGTTTTAATTAAAAGGGTAAATAATATAATTGAAACAAGCGTTTATAGAAAACCAACACATACTAGTAGATATCTAAATTTTAACTCAAATCAATCAATAAATGTTAAAAGGGGTGTTGTAAAATGTTTATACGATAGGGCCAAAATAATTTCATCTAATAATGAAATATTAAATAACGAGAAGCAATTTATCAAAGAGGTTCTAGTACAAAATCAATACCTTGAAGCCTTTGTTGATAGAGTTTTCATAAATGTTGAAAATAGGGACAACAGGTGCGACAAAAACCTGAACGTCATTATACAGCAACAGATCCTTATGTATACGGACTATCGGAGAAGCTACGCCGTATAGGTGACAAATTTGATGTTAGGAGGGTATTTCAAATGGGGAACACTGAGATCTATTTTAACAAAAACAAAACTGATAAACCGGGAGTAGAATTAAAAAAACTGTATTTACAATATCCCGTGCGAATGTGATAGATAAGTGTTATGTGTGTGAGTCATCCAGACACGTTTCAGTGTGAGGTTGGATGAGCACAAGAATTACATTAGAAAGATGAAATTCAAAAATCAAAGATTTGTGAACATGCTTGGGAAAACGGACTCGGCAAAAATTTTAACAAGAGGCAGATAACAACAAAAAAAAAATTAAAGAATCAGCAATAATCCTATTAAATGAAGATAAATGCGTATCGAATTGCTCTGTAGATATGTGTACAACCTGGCTACCAATGTTAAAAGAAGAACTTAACAAAGTCAACATTATCTAAAAGAAAATATCATCAGTTCTATGTAAGTAGTAAGTATCTATAGAAATAACAAACAGAATCTTAAAGCTGTGTATTTGACATACACAATAAATAAGAGTTCTTCGAAAAAAGCTTTGAAAACAGCAAGAGACTACTTTCCGAAACGTCAGCAAAATAAATTGTTTCTGTGTTTATTCCGGTTTATATTATTTGTAAAAAATTATCTCTGACTCTTCCTTTGACGTAAACATCACAGGCGCAGAGGCTTTTTTCCAATACATTATTTTGTAGACTCGGTGATTTGTTTTGAAGAGGATAATACATGTGGTAGAAAACCCAAATAAAAGGAAAGAATAGTCTATGTCAAATATTTAGAATTAGACGGATATAAGTCACTGACAAAGGAGTCAAAATTGTTAAACCTACCAGAAGAAACGAGGAATATATTCTAATTTCTTGGAAAACGAAACATGAAACAGTTCAATCCCTGATTGAGCAAATACTCAATCAAACTTGCCATCCAGTTATAAACACATCTTCAGATATATCACACATTCATAAAGTTTGTTGTGATATAAACTTTACTCCTGGTGTCAGAGGGTGTTGTTGAAGCAGAAGCGATGAGTGTGGACTCTTGAGTCGCAGACAATTTGACTCCATCGAGTAGTCTCAAAAATTAACATCACGCAATACATTATTAAATATCTGTCACTAGATTTTAAAAAAGATCTGATTCAAAAACCGCCGTAATGTGGAAAACATACCGCATATTTTATAAAGCATATGCCTTTTCTATCGTTAGGATGATATACGGAAACTTTTCATTGAACTTTGAAATCACATTTTCGATGCAATGCAATACATTTTTCCGACACAAAGATGGATCAGTATTATTTTTATTTCTGCCGCATATATTTCTTAAAACATTTTATAAGCATAGGTATAGGTATAAAATTTGGTATGTCATATATTTTAATTCTGAGCAAGTTTATAAAATTTTTCAATATCCCACGTAGAAAAGGCATTTTACTTGATACGATTTTGATTTTAAGCTGTTACCAGTACCCTCTATAAATATTTCAACATACTAAAAATAGTGTCTGAAAGTTATTTGTGGCATTCTACGAATATTCTTTCCTATTATTTGGGTTTTCTACCACATGTATTATTGTCCTCTTCAAAAACAAATCACCGAATATACAAAATAAACGTAAACGTCACGGGCGCAGAGGCTTTTTTCCAATAATTCTATTATTTTGTAGATTCGGTGATTTGTTTGTGAAGAGGACTATAATACATGTGGTAGAAAACCCAAATAATAGGAAAGAATATACTAAAAATAGATTTTGGGTGAAGCAAGAGCCATTTTTTAATAGGCTGAAGGACCTTGGTCAATTGCCTTTTGAAATACAATTTCAATGACTTTCTTTTATTATTATCATTGTTATTTACAAGGCAAATAGAGTGACGTAAGGCAAGCAATACCGGACTGAATTTTCAATCCCGGGATATCGGTATTAAAAAAAATGTTTCGGGATCCCGGTATTCAATACCGGCAGTACCGAATTTCAGGAGATTTTAGATAATTCACTTTTAATAAAAAAATAGTGATATTTTATATATAAAATATATTTTTTAAAATATAAATACGGGCAATTTATTTTTCAAGTGCACTAATCGCAGTAAAACAGAAATAAGCCAAAAATAAATACATGATATAATTAATTTTTATTTATGGGGTTGCATCCTAAACAAACATTCCTAACGAACTTCTTTAATAATATCACCAAGTTTATAATTTTCAGTAAAATCATATTGAGTCTCTTCTTCATTTCCATCTTCAATAATCAGACCACTATCAGAATCGTCATCATCAACATCCAATATGCTATCGCCAACCTCAAATTGTTCTTCGATTTCAAGCTCGTCAAGCTTTTTTTTTTCTTATACAATACATCTATTACAGCAAGCGAAACATAATTGTTGAAACGGAGCGATTAGTTTACCAACTTTTGACATAACACTAGCCCCATCTGTAGTAATGCACATCATGTCATTTTTTAAAGCTAAATCATATGTCTTTAAACGGCTCTCGACCAATTCAACACAAGTGGTAGTAGGCATTAATCCAAAAATACGTACCAGTCCCAAATTCCAGAATATGCCATTTTGACTGTGAAGATTTATATTAACATAGCGTTTGTTAGAATTCGAGGTCCACTCGTCAAATGTAAGAGAAAAACGCCCACCCTCAATTTTAAAAGCTGCTATTTTAGAATTTCGCAGTAGTAGTGGAGAACCTTACTGCATATAGTACTCGCCGAGGTAGGCACACTTAAGCCTTTTGCCTTCAGAGCATCCCGTAAATCCTCAGATGTTACAAAAATCCGAAACACAAAACCATCTTTTGCCGTCATGCGGGCGAGCAGAGCATCGAGAGATTGATCTTCCTTCGAAAGAAAAGAATCAGTCAGCTTTCGTTGTTTACTAGGGACTAATTCGTCAATTTCTTCTAAATTTAGTTGTTTAGATTTTGAAGTTGACAGTTTATTAATATTATTGTCACGTAGACTAATCTGATGTTTACTGGCCAAATGAACATGAAGACCTCTTGTAGACCCACCTTTAGTTTTTAAAATAGCTTTACATTGATTGCATTGGGCTGCTTCGCCGTTGGTTTGTTTTAAAAAATAATTCCACACAGATTTCGAACAGTGAGCCTTTTTCTCATTTACAGGAAATGTGCTCTCGTCCGTGCTTTGTTCCATTTTATGTTTTACCTTTTCTTTGATCTATTAACAACAAGAATACGTCATGCAACTAACGTAACATTAAGAAATATAAAAAATATATACCTTATTATAGACTCTCGACTTCCGAATTACACAAAAAAACGCAAAGGTGACAACTGAACAGTTTATTGTTGTAGGTTATACGTTTAAATTAACTATTAAGACGGCAGCGGGCAGCACATACAAAACTTGTTGTAACTCGTACATCGTGCCACTCATACCACGCTGTGATTTTGTCACCGGTCATCGACGTAAACAAATCAATCTCGAAAATACCTAATATTTTGGTATTATAAGGCCTACTATCATTAGTCTGGAAAAGTAAATACCGGGTATCAAATACCCGAGAAAAAGATTGGATGACTTAGTGACGTTAATGTTTGAATTGACAATTTGTATAATTTTTCTACACACATTTTAGGTGTCTTCCAAGTTCGAGTTATTCTATGAAGGAAATAATATCTGCTCCAGTAAGCAATATGGTAAAAATGCTACATAACTGAAAGAAACAAACTTTATTCATTTATTTTGTTGCAGAAAAGTCACTCTTTGGGCAGCTCTCCAGTGATTCTGAGGTTGAGGGTTATTCAAATATTAACTTTCTAGAAAATGTAATTAATATATATTTTTTTATTTCAGCTAAGTGATAATTCAAATTGAAACTGATTTTGTATATGGCAAATATTTGTTTTCAATGTCTAGCCCTTAGTCTATTTTTAAGTTTATAAATATTTTAAAATACCTGGAATTGAAGTTTTTCATAATAAAGTCGTGCATCATTTTTTACAAACTTTTATTTAAAATAAATAAAACATCAATTATCATACAGTTTTTTCTTTTTTTTAGATGAACCAGGTTCGGTACTTACACGTTTTTTTGATTTAGGATTGTCCTCTGAACTAACATTGACATATTCGTTATTTTCGCTGTCTCCTTGTGCTGCTATGCTTCTTTTCTTTTTCCTTTTTAGCGCTTTATTAGTGCTTTCTGCACTTTCACCTATTCTGTCTTTATGTATTTCATCATCACTCGTTTTCTTACTATTTTCATTACGAGCTGCTTGTTTCGCTTTTTTACTTTTTTTATTGGCATTTTCACTTTCACTTATTTCATCCACATGAATACTCATTTTCTTCCTCTTCTTCTTAGTATTACCTACATCTCCATTTATTTGTTCTCGTCTTTTACTTTTTTTATCGGAGTTTTCACTTTCACTTATTTCATCCTTATCAGTCTCGCCATTACTCATTTTCTTCCGCTTCTTCTTAACCTTCTTAGTATCATCCACATTTCCATTTATTTGTTCCGCTTTTTTACTTTTTTTGCTCCTCTGTATGCTTTCATTAATATCCTCGGGAGTATCGTCATCATCTTGAGTATGTTTACCATCAATATCTTTAGCGGATGTGAAATCTAACTTCCCAAAGCCCTCGGAGAGGCTCTTTAACCTTAACTCCTTCGCCTCCTTTTTCAACTTCAATGTCTCTTTATTTTTTGTTTTCCTCTTCTTCTTCTTCTCCATCTTAATTCCTTCTTTGGAATCGCCACTTTCTTTACCATCCCCCACTAAATCAGTAGTTCTGGGCTTCATTTCAACTATATACGAGACACCTAGTTGGTTGCATAGTTTATTAAAAGCCGACTTTGCGTCTTTTGAAAATGTAACGTAACTCCTATATTCCCTAATACTTTCCGCGATATCCGGCCAGCTGATATTATCTACGTTTAAGCGGCTGCATTTTACCGCGCTCAGTAAATGGAATAAGTTACAAACGAATTTTTCTTTAATGTGTTTCTGTGTTGGATCCTCGCAAAGACTTTTGAAACAAGTTACAACGTTCGCTGAGAGTTCTGAGTGTACAGCTGACAGTTTTTCTTTTATTTTTTCAGGTTTGGTACCTAAATATCTATGATTAGTGTAGAATAATCTAAGAAGTTCCAACGCTTGGCTTTTTTTAAATGGTTTAATGTCCTTATCGAAAATAAACTCTTGTAATAATGTCACTAAACTTAGCACACCATCCCAGCTAAGTTGCAGAGTGTTTTTAAAGAGAACATAAGGTGTCAAGCAGTCTCTTTTGTGAAAGTAATTTTGTAGTTCATTACTTATTATCTCCACTATGGCATTTTTAAGTCGTTTACGGGTCTTTTTAGGTGTCTCTTCGAAAGACCTTAATAAATCTGAACATCGTATGACAAATATACAGCAATCAGCTATTTGGACGCCCATATCTTGGACAATCATTGAATTCTTGGTGCCTTTCTCTAGCAAACTTTTTAATAAATCGCTTAAAACTGTCTCGTCTACCCCTTCCGTATCACTGAATTTCTTCAGCTGAGATAATTTTTTTAGGCAAGACTTTAACCTGTCATGCAGCGGCTTCTGGTGCTCGTCTCGAATACTGAACTCGACGGCTTGCAACAGCGGCAACATAATTTCTAAGGTTAGAATCATAGAAGGGGCAGAATCCAAGTAAATTTCAATCAAATCCAATACTCGTACCCGGAAGTGCGTAAGTGTCTCTTGATCTTTGCTCTGCTTCTTACGCCTACCATAGTTTGGTCTGAACTTTTTGAACGCCTCCGCTAAAGCTTCGTCTAATTTTTCACCTTCTGTATCACTAAGTTGGTCCAAATCTACACTTTCCTCATCAGTTTGATATCCATTATTACTCAATACTTTGTGTAACGCCATTCGCAACTTATCATTTACGGATTCTTCTTCCACGTCCTCTTCTTCTTCTGACTCGCTTTCGTTGTCTTCTTCTTCTTCAGAATTTGATTGCTCTTCTTCCTCCGCATCGCTTTCATCATCACTGCTTTCCTCGGTACGTTTTGAGAGTGGGTTGTCCTCGTTTTTAGGATCCAACACTGACAAAATCTGTTGAATGGTTGTAGGCGTCATATATTGACATAAATGTGGAAAAACGCATTTTATTAAACTCCTCAGTAGGTGGTAGTTGTGGGATAACAGATTTAAAAATAAATCTGTCACTACTTCTATCCAGAGTGGGTCAGCATCGTTGTTTCCTTCTTTTAAATTTGGTTCCGTCTCGTCTAAGTCCTCCGAGCTTTTTTTGCTTTTCCTCGTTCTCTCATAGCAAACAAACAGTTCTTTTAAAGATTCAGAGGCTAGCTTCGTGTCGTTGAATAATTGTAAGCCCAAGTGCAGGAACAAAGTAAGAAACACCGATTTCAATCCTCCTTTCTTCTTCTTCTTCTCGATTTTCGCTATGACAGCTATCGTTTTCTGCCAAATCTCAAAGTCTTCTTTAACTATTGGATTCCTCAGTATTGTTTCTAAGTTATCTGCGGTCAATTTGGAACCCAACTGGTGTGCCAACTGGGACAGGATCACTTGTAAGTCCTCTAACTTTGAAAGCTTTAGATCCAATGACCCAAAAAATGCTGCTTTCAAGGAAGCTAAAATAATAATACATTGATTAATATTATTTAATTTACAGCAATCATTGTGTGATTTCAGAAAAATCAGCAATGTTTAGAGGATATGTTCAAAGCCACATGATAAACAATAAACCAAAGCACAATAATTCTCAATAATTAATAATTTTAATACTTGTTAATTTAATAATGGTCTCAATTTCGGCTGTCATCTTAGGTTTGGCATAATAAAATGTCAAAAATGATCCAATAGTGAGAAAATTTAAAACATATTTGTACTTTGGTACATTGAGAGAGTGTTTAGAATAATTTGATTGTACTAACTTTGGCTGATACAAAATTTTTGATTTCCAAGAAAAAATTTAAAAAACAGCAAAATTTAATAAAAACGTTTGAGAACTTCTGTAATGTTGGGCTATTGTATCTGATATTCATGCATGCAAGTTACTTAAGTTATATGTTGCCTTGCAGAATGGACCAATCGAGACCAATAGTCCACATAGACTCTCGTTACAGAACGGATAAAACCTAATGTACAATTACTGGCAACATTGAATTGGTTAGTTAGAAAATTTATTTATGTATCTAGTTTTCCAGTGACCACCAAACTTTTTCAAAAACAAAATAGCACCGTTACTGTGTTTGGTTAAGTTTGTTGACCATTGAAATATATCTATGCTGCAAAACTATAACTTACAAATTCTGTTCTTACTTTTGAAATAAATCACTATACCCTACCTGATAGTTCGCTTCCGATATTTATCCCATTTTCGGACTTCATCAAGCCCAAATTCATGAGAAATCCAAGCTGTTCAACTTTCCAGTCATTTTCATTTTTAACTGCGACATGATTTAAAAGCTTTATCAACAAATGGGCGGCGTACAATCTGTCGTTATTCAGCCAGTTTTCGTTTAAGGCGTTTTCACTGTCGATTTTTTCTGTTCCTTCGACCACTCCCTTGTACACTGTCGCCAACTTAATAACACCTTCCCTATTTAGACTGAATGTAATCTGCTGAATTACTTTGCTTCGGGTTACTTTTTCAAAAATGAAAGTTCCAGGATAGAACAAGAGTTTTTTCAGGACAGCGATTTTGGTTTTAGACTTTACTACCTCTAGTTTTAAGGCACCTAAGAGCGTTTCAAAAAATTTGTGCATGCCCTGTTGGAATTCGGTATCCCGCTCTTTTCCTTTGAAAGTTTTGAAATAGTTCAAAGTTTGCTGGACAAAGTTTTTAGTCAGAAGGTCAGGTATAATAGATGTATCCTTTATGTTTTGTAAGATAACGCAGAATATTTTGGTAGCAATGAGCTGCTTGTTCCTGTTTGGTCTCTCAAGAGTTTTATCTAGTTCCACCAGAAATGTTGGTAAATGTTCAGATTGTGCTAGTTCCTTGCTAACAATTTCATAAATGGGGTGTTTCAGGGCAGTCATTCGGGGGATGGTCTGAAAAGGTAATAAATGTAAAATTTCAAACATGTTCTGATGATTGGATGAATCAAGGAAAAAAATCAAGAACACGTCAGCATTGGTATCTAAGACGACGTAAGCATAACAATATGACTGTAAATGATGAGTGGCATATGAAACCCATAACACTGTATGTTTAATAGTTATATGTAGTGTATTATTCTGGTGTAGTGTTTAAGTGTTTCAATATTTTGTGAAAGTGATTCTGGCACTAAACATATCGATTAGTGTAAAATGGAGGTTATTAGACAGCTTTTCAAAACTTCAGCAGTCCTTGGTGTGATATACTGGGCGTTGCTTTGGAATAATATCCACCATACTGTAGAGTGAAAAAAGATGTAGACTTTCAATATAAAACGACACGGGGGCTGGAAATCTAATGTTGATATGTCACACGATAAGAAAAAATTGCACATGTATAGGCAAGTTCATTTGTTCTCGGCACACAAAAACGCAATAAAAACTTTGACATAATTATTATGGCCATTGGGCCAAGTGGCATGCTGTCATCAAACAAGCCAACACATATTAAAAACCTATAGAGGTAAGCGAGTCAATTTGCGAACAAAATGATACAGAGAATACCGGTATTTTAATAAGGTCGTAAAGTTTTTATTGTGTTTTTTGAAAGAGATGGGCTCGACTATACACAGCAGAAGCCACACACAACAGAGCACTTCAACTCCGCTTTCCTGCAACCACATGCTCCGCCGCATCCTTTTCGACAAGTGCATGAAATGAATTTCAATAAGTTGTCGGGTGCTGTTTGTTCTGTCATTGTGAGTGGAGAGAGCCCATTGCTGCCACGTTTCCAGCCCAGTCTTCTGGATTTTTTTTGATCCCATACCATTTTTGTACTTGGTGGTACGTCCTGAACGCATGATACCCGCAGCGTCCTTCGTTGGTGACAAAGAAGCAAGATTGAATTTGATTTTTGTTGTCGATTTAACGAAATGTTCGTAGCGGAATTTCATTTCTTAACTTAAATTAATGGCAAACCTGGACTTTTTCTAATGGAAAAAAAAATTCTTACCATTAGTACGCTGCATAATTCTTCCAAACTTTCGGGGCAAATTATTTCTTCAGTCCCAATTGTTTTACTTAATAATTTACTTTTTACTAAATTGGGGTATTTGTCCTTAACACAAACTAGTAAATACAATGTATCGATATTTTGTTCAGCCCACGGTTTAGAAAATTCTAACTTGATTGGAGGAAAGATCTTCTGAAACTCTTTCTCAGGCAACTACAAAGTCAGTATAAAAGTTAGTTTAAAAAACAGACAGTTTTTACCTAGATATAAAAAATATTACCTCGTCGAACAAGTTGGTAATAAACACATACGCTACCAAACTTAAGTAGGTTCTTTCCTTGCATGCCTTTAACAGCATCTCTAATATTTGTGTTCGCTCTTCTACTGAGCTCTTCGTCCACAAATTTGATCTCATAATAGCACCACATGTTAATATTCGTCCAACGCAGACATCAGCATTTTCCTATAGAAAATTATGTATCAAACTAATAATACAGCTAAAAGATTGCTATTTATATTTACCCCTTTGGTATTGCTTCCAGCTTTGTGTAGTTGTTTTTCAAGGTGTTCAAAAATGTCCTCGAGCGAAACATCTTGCAAATTAATTAATGCTACTAAAGCTGTGTAAAATCCTGTCCTAGCATTGACAGTTGGAGAGCCCAATCCTCTTATTATTCGCCCTAAGGCGTATTTTAACTCATTTCCCTACAATTAAATAAAAACCGGTCATGTTAGATGGTTATGTTTTGATAAACTCATAGTTAACCTCACATTTTCTGCAGTTTCGTTTTCTACCAAATGCTTCAGAAGGTTAATGCTGCTTTTGATACGAATTTTTTCCTGTGGATTCACTAAATTTGAAAAATTGTCCAATACCGTCTTCTCAAGTTTTCTTGTAGGTTTATCTATAGCTTCTTCTTTTGGAACAATTAACTCCACGTGTTGTTCAGAAGCCATTTTTGACAACCGTGGCCTATGCTGTAACTGAATGAAGTGATGCCAATAGTGGTTTTATATATAAGGGGTTGGTACAATGCGTGCAATTTCATATCTAAGCAATTTTTAACAGATGGATCAAGATCAGTTGAAAGTAAATCGGTAGAACAGGTCTTCTCATTGCATGTAACTTCCCTATATCAAATTTTGCGGGCGAAGGGAATGATAGGACTTCAATTTATAGTAGTTTCAAGCGATCTACTGGTAAATAACACTATTTACTGAAGCATTTAAGCGACGCCAGTGGTTAAATCTATATCAGTGAGCCATTCTGAGGTGATTGTTTTGAAAAATTATAACCGGTATTTACTTAACATCGGAGATGTTTTATTTGTGGTCGTTTTGCAATTTTTGTGATTCTAACTCAGCAGAAAGGAAAATGTAAAAACCGGTGCTTTTCAGGCGCTCACCCTTCTTGTAATGTCATTAAACATCATATCTAATGGAGGGATAAGACGAAGGGCATGACCGAAGTAATTACCATTAAAGGACATATTTAATATATTCTGAATATTTACGGTGGTAATTAGATACAACGCAAATAAATGCACCAAATTGTCATCGTTAAAATTCGACTAGGAACTTAAATCTGCTTGACATTCTTTTGTTTAAAACTTAAAATTAGCAGTTTTAAATTCGCAACTGTCAATCGAATTGTTAAAATCTACTAAAATATCTTATGAAACATTGGTTTATCTGATATATCTGTGTAAAAAACCTTTAAATTAGTTGTGCAAAATAAGAAAAAAATGATATGATATCGTTGGCTGCCCTTTTCCAGTTTGTGTCAGAGGACGCAGTGCGCAGGCCCTTTAACATAAAACATGGCCGGTCGTAGCGGTTATGATGATAGAGACAACAGGTAAAAATCGAAAATTTAACTAAAATAGTAGACCATTTCCGTGTATTTTTACGTAATCCTGTACATAAAATAATTACTCGATATATGCGATTGAAATTTTTGTCGAGGGAATGTGATCTTAGTGATATTTTGCATCAAGGCGGCAATGCTGCATCTAGATGCACATGCTGAAATTGTATAGCTGAAGAAAAACAAATGTATTATAATAGTGCTTACAGTGACTATCGGGTTATTATATTCAAACTAAATGGAATCATTCAACGGGGAAATTTGAAAAATCAAAACCCACCTAATTGTCAAATAATGTTGTTTATAGTGCAGTGCTTAAAAGATTACGATAGAGGTTTTATGTGTATGCACAATCTAGGAAAGCAATTGAATAACCGAAATAAATCTGTAACAGTATTCATGTTTTTCAATAGCAAAGTGGGTGTAATTTGGTAGTAATTCAGCGCATATCATTGAGATTCAATATGAACCATGTTATAATACAATATTTTAAATTTTTTATAACATCTTTTTTGGGCTATAATTTTGGACTTTTAATAGCCTTGATTGCTCTGATGTTATATTGCTTTAGTATTTGAACATGCGTTGAGAAATAACTTTCACAGCAGATACTTAAAAATGCAAGTCGGAAAGTGTGAACTAAGCTAGAAGCTTCCATTACATTAAAATATTTCACTTTGTAGAGATTTCGGAGGTGCTGGCCGGCGAGGTGGTGGTGGTGGTAGGAAACCTATACCAACGGAGCCCCCCTTTACAGCCTACATAGGAAACCTCCCTTATGGAATTGTACAAGGTGACGTCAATCGAATTTTTCAAGAATTAAATGTAAAAAATGTAAGGCTTGTAATGGATAAAGACACAGACAGATTTAAAGGGTTCTGCTATGTGGAATTTGACTCGCAAAAGGATCTTGAAGAAGCTATTAAAATGAACGGATTGGTGGACGTCGAGGGCCATCTTGTCAAAATTGATGTGGCAGAGGGTATGTTTTGTTTTTATCACTTACTAAAGCTTTTTCTATTATGCTACAAATATTGAATGGAAACCTCGGGCAGTAGTTGGAATTTTTTAATGCCCAACTTTGTTCTATGTTAACTGGATGTTTTTGTATCGGTTGTGATGGACATCTCATTGGCCACACTTGATGCCGGTATTTTCAATAATATAGTAGTAGTAATTTCGTTTATTAAATTATTTAAGGAGAACAAGAGGTTTTCATGATTTGATAGATTTTGTGTTACTTTCAATTTTTAACAGTTTATTATTGTTGTGTGACCATGGATTTTCAAACAAAGCGAAAGTAGGACTTTTAAAAATATTTTTTCTAGTCTTATATCATAATTTAACAATAAACAATTGAAACATTCGACAAATATTTATCAAATTTAAATTGTAGATAAGAACATAAACAAATAAAGCACGGCACGGAAAGTGCCTTCATTATGATTACCTACCTGTGGGATTATTAGTATATTTCCTAGATAATTTTGATTAATATGCAATTATCAAGGAGAGATAACATATCAAATTAAATATTATTCAAGTAAGGTGTTCCCGATCTATTGTTGAAATTATAAATTATAAAATATTACTATTTAAAACTATACAGTGTGGAACAGCCGAAAGCTGCTGATTTTGGATTCTGAAATGACATCCTGCAACATACAAATTTCATCCCGGACGGATCTAACTACATCCGTTATCCTTTATTTACTTTTGTATACCATACTTTTTATATATCCCCATAGAAAGAAATCTGATGGTGTAAGATCAGGAGAACGTACTGGCCATTCTAGTGATTCTCCCCTCCCTATCCACGGATTTGCAAATGTTAAGTCGAGGTATTGCTGGACATCGATTCAGTAATGTGGTGGTGCTCCATTCTGCTGGAACCATATTGCATCCATTGGAACTTGTGAGTTTGTCTGAGCAGGACATAAGTTTGCCAAAGTTGGCACGATAGTATTTTGGAACAATGCTAAATAATTATCTCCATTCAAATTGCCATCAATGAAAATGGGACCAATGACATGGTTTCCAATTATCCCCGCCCAAACATTAACCTTTTTAGGGTTTTGGGTATGTAATTCTCTCATCCAGTGATGATTTTCATTAGCCCAGTTTCGACAGTTTTGACGATTAACATGGCCATGAAGAGAGTGGACTCATCCGAAAACAAAACATTTTCCAGTTGGATAACAGTGTTATCTAACTTTTGCATCATTTGTTCACAAAAGTAGGTTCTACTATCAAAATAGTCTTCCCTAAGCTCCTTAGTTGGGGTGATTTTTTAGGGATGCATTTTATTTTTATTTGACCAACCATCTGTAAAATTATTATTTTATGCATTTCTTTTAAATAAACCATGTTTAGAAATTGCAGTTAGCAAAACTCAAACAATACGCAAAACACTGACAACAGTTTATTGGCAAATATTTATTGCTGTTGCCAATGCTACAGCGTTTTCAATAAAACTGGCAATGGCAGCTATGAAGAATTTTGATGTTTTTGTTTTCTTTTTATTTGATAATTTGAAAAAGAGCACTGAAATTTGTTTTTGTTAGCCTGCAAGAACGAAACTCTGTAAGGTTTTATGTTTTTCGTTTGTTGTGGCGAATTTCGTCAAACAGATTGTTAACCACCATAGCTTTTTTAAAAAGAGAATGAAGAGACCTTTCAAATGAGCTATCTCAAGCCCTACTTCTCATTTAAAAATTTAGAGATTGCAACTGCGATTCGAACGAGGTTAAATTTAGGGATGAAATTTGTATGTTGCAGGATGTCATTTCAGAATCCAAAATTGACGTGTCTCGAGATTTTTTATAAATATGCACAACTGAGATACTGAACTTATTCCATTTAGCTGTTCCACACTGTATTTTGTTTGGTAAAGACAGAGACTACCTAACATGAAAGCAATACCACAAAAATTATATGGCCTAATAAAAGTACATAAAGATTTAGATTTATAGTTTCATACATAAAGAGCTCTTTAAGACAGACAGCAATACAATTAAACAAAACTTTCAAAAATATAACAAATTCCACACCTACCTATAGTATACCGAAGAGGTAGATATAATAATAATAATATTTCCCTTCCCTTGTATAGAAATCGTCACAATTACTTAAATTTAAATTTCATGATATTCATTGATCGAATACAAACATTTGTTTATAAGTTCTCCAAGCTCTAACTTAAAAAGATGTAGAGATATAACCTGCTTTATTTCAGTTGGTACATTATTAAAAATAAGGCCAATATGATCTGGACAATCTGAGGATACTATATTTACAGAAATATAAATGAAAGTTTTTTGTTTTTTCTAACATTAATAAAGAATCTTTTCAATTGAGCTGAAACAAGTTCTACTAACAAACACAAATACACATTAGTCAAATATAAATAAACCAAAAAGTACCTGGATTTTATATTTTTACTTCCACGTCCAGTGAAAACGTCAAGATTTTAAATTTGAGTAAAAAAAAATTTCCTGTCTGTAACTTTTTTTGTGCGCACGTTTACTTTGGAACTGTTTATGATATTGACTTGAAATTTTGTACGCTTATGTATTGTAACGAGATCTGGAACTAGATTATATTTTGATCTAATTCCGTTGAAGGGTTCGGGGGTAAATAAGGGTAAATAGGTAAAACAAACAAGTAAGAGTCCATAAAATTGCAATTTAGGGCATGTACGAAAAATTAAGGTCTCAAATTTCTTTTTTTTTTGCCATCAGCTAACTTCCAACGGTATTTTGATAAAATCTAGTTGTGTACATCTAACTTTAATTTTTGTGACATTTTCAGTTAGTTGCCATAATTTATTGCAAGTGTGCAAAAACTAATATGCCTCATATAAGCGATTTAGTTAAATTTGGAGTTATTAATAAAGCAGAAGATGGATGGTCAATGAGACAAATTGTACTGCGTTATTGTATTGGCAAAATTCAGCGTGTAACATTTTAAAAAAGTGGAGAATAAACGGTACGATTAGTAGAAATCCTGAATCAGGGCGACGAAGGATATCAACTCAACAAGAAGATTTGCGATTGGTAAAAGCTTTAGTAGAAAATCCATTTTACTCAGTTTTCAGGCTGCTGAAGAAACGAATTTTCCTGGATTGAGTAGTACTGATCTCCAGCGAGTAAGGGAATCGAAGCTACAGCTACGCTGTCATGCAGCAGCACAGAAATACTTACTTAAAGCTGAACATAAAGAAGCTCGAGTAGGATTTGCGTTTGAATTTTTAGCTCATGATGTAAATTTTTGGAACAATGTAATCTTTACGGACGAAGAAACTTTCCAGTCAACACACAGCGGTCATATTCGTGTTTACCGCCCTCCGAATACTCGATTCGATGAGAAATATATATCTAACAATGATAAAAGTGGTAGATTTTTCGTTAATATGTGGGCTTGGATATCGGCACGTGGTCCTGGTGTTTTGTGGCATATTGAGGAACGATTTAATAGTGAAACGTATATTAGGATTTTGGACAATATTATGCTCCCTTCGTGTGACAATTATTTCCTAATAATGAGTTCATATTTCAACAAGGCAATTGTTCCGTTCATACTGCTCATACCGTAACTAACTGGTTTCAAGATAACATCAATGTTCTTAATTAGCCCAGTCATAGTCCAGATCTTAACCCTGTGGAAGAAGTATTGGGACTACTGGTAAGAAGTATCCAAAAAAGAAATGTGAGATCACAGAATGCCGAAGAATTAATAGTAAATAATGCATAGGCAAATATTATTACTAATGATTATTTTATAAGGTTATTTAATTCTATGCCAAACAGACTTATAGAAGTTATAAATGGAAACGGTGCAATAACGAAATATTAATAATTAGTTTCTTGTTAAGTAGGATATCCTTTGTCCTTTGATCCAGGATTTCGACTAATCGTACTGTTTATTCTCCACTTTCTTAAAATGTTACACACCAAATTTTTGTTAATATTATAATGCAGTGCAATTTGTCTCATTAACCATCCATCATTTACTATAGCAATAACTACAGCATTAAAATAAAAAATAAATTAAAAGTGATATCTGTTTCATTTCGGCTACTCATTACATATTCAAATAGAGACAGATTTTCATTAGAAAAAAAAAAGTTGTCCTATTTTTTCTACTCACGACAGTACAATAACGAAACGTCTACAAATGTTTTTTTGGCGTTAGCCTACCCCCTCTACCACCTCCATTGCCACCCCCACCCTATTATTAAAGAGAGTAAAAAATTAAATTGGGATTTAAACCAAGGGCCTCTAAAATTTATTTTGGTATTAGTTACTCTCTCTACCACCCCCATTTCCACCACCATCCTATTGTTTAAGGCAATAAAAAAATAAATGGGGATTTAGTGTGTATAAGAGAACCAAGGAGTTCTAAATTTTTTTTACATTAGCCACCCCCTCTACCAACCCCACTCTATTATTAAAAGGAATAAAATATTACATTGGGATTTAGTGTGCATAAGACTTGGATACAAAATCTGGATGTGGAAGTAGTGATTCCTTGGGCAGCGGCTTTTTAAATATTCCCAGCACGATTGAGTATTCAAAATACCCTCTATATACCTTATAATACTTATAATTCACTTTTGAACTATGAATACATTCGACGACAGTACTTTTCTTGGATGAGACCACCTCCTGTTTAAATGATGCTGTATATAGGCAAAATTGTCGATATTGGTCGCATAAAAATCCCCACTGAATGATGGAGACATACCCAGGTTCCACAAAAAGTTAATGTGTGGGCTGGGATTGTTGGGACTACAATTTTGTATCGGACTCAACACTGAAATTTGAACGTGCATATATTTTTTAAATTTAAATATGAAAGGCTGAAGTTTTCCACAAAACTTCATAATGTATTGTTACATGTTTACAGTCTGCAGTAAACACTTTGTGGATTCAAATAACTTACAACAAGAATTTTCACTAACCACTATTTTATTAATCACTAAAATTACACTAGTAAATACTTCAAAATCACACAACTAATAATAACTTAATCTAATATAAATTCACTACTTTTAAAAACACTATGTACTTTACTTTTCTTCTTAAACTTGTCAACTCTTGTCTAACCTAAAAACTGTCTCTGTATACTAGAACTGTACTGTATACTTCACTGAACTGAACTGTTTACGTCACTGAACTGAACTGTTCTGCATACTTCACTCAACTGAACTGTTCTGTTCTGTTTACTCAACTGAACTGTCCCCCCATCTGCTCGATTCCCTCTTTATATCCACCCATAGAATGTACCAGAAAACTATTCCATAACATTCTGGAATCCTACAGAGTTTTCTATTATGTGATAGATGACTGTTCGTCAATTGGCTCATAGATGGCGCCACCCTACTAGCCATCAATAGAATAACAGGTTTCCCTTCACTTTGAACAGGGACTTAATCACATCGTTCCCCGTTAGAGGGCAGCACATAACAGTATTATATTTTAATGTTAGATAATTATTTATTTGAAATTCGAAACTTCCTCACTCAACTTTTGCGATGGTATCTATAAATTTGCAGAACCTGACAGTGCTTCTTTGAAAATTTGTCACAAAATTAAAAAATGTGGAGGGAATTTCGGACAGGTCTTATTTTCAAGCTCATACTTTGAGGAATAAGTGCATCAAATTTCAAAATGAAAAAATTAAAACTGACAGAGATATAGCGAGTTAAATGTGAAAAGACATGAATTTTTTTTTCTTTAATTTTTCACAAAAACACGATTTTATACATGGACGCCCCATTCTTTTTGCAAAACCAACTTAAGATTCGTATCCAGTGACTTCGAAAACATAAGAAAAAACTGGATTCAGCCATTAGGACTGCCATGGTCACTATGGGCTCATTTTAGGGGTGCTTCCCGCTGGCCTATTATCCTATATTGCCATTTAAGGTGGAATAAACAAATAAATTATATTGTTAAAAAGATCGGGGGCATTATTCCAAAATTAAAAGATCTAACCGATTTCTTAAATTTTTTTGTAACCTTAAAACAACATATCTCTCACTAATTAAAAGCTATAAAAACTATGCAAATTTAGCTTGGGGGCGAATTAATAACGACTAAAATACTATACAAAAATGGAAATTCAAATTAATTTATTGATCTTCTAAGCTACAAGTATTATGCAGATAAGATAAGTCAAGTACAATCGTAGATGTGAAAAGACAAGAAAACAGATATGGTTAATATAATGACAATACAAACAATAATATATAATAATATCAATAACATATAGCATAAAATATTACATCACAATGTATATTAAAATAGTATATAGTTAACAAGTTACAATAAAAATGGTTAAAAAGATTTGACTATTGTACTATGTTACATGCGGTGCTATTTGTAGCCTGAATAAATTCATCAATAGTGTAGAAACAGTGCAAAGTAAGGTATTCTTTCAGTTTTTTTTTAATGTAAGAGTTGATAAGCATTGTAGATTTTTAGGCAGTAAGTTATATAATCGGGTACCAGAAAACAGTGGAGATTTTTCATACTTAGTGTGTTTGTGTTTGTTTTGACAAATGCCATTCTTGCCTCTAGTGTTGAAGGTGTGTATGTCGGAGTGTTTAGTTAACCTATTTTTTTGTTCATGAATATAGATCAAAATTTTTAGTAGGTATATGCAAGGGACGGTTAATATTTTTTTGTCACGAAATATTGCTCTACATGAAGTGCGAGAATCAAGATTGAATATTAGTCTAATGACACGTTTTTGTAGTATAAAGATCCTACTTATACATGTGGACAAACCCCAGACAGTAATGTTGTAACTAATTGTTGAGTAAAAGTTCGCATAATATACCGACATCAATGAATCTGGTTCAAGTTTGTTTTTTAGGTTTTTTATAATGTAATACGCTTTATTGAGCTTTTTGGATGTGAAGTCGATATGTAACTCCCAGCTCATTTGATTGTCAATAATAATACCTAAGAATTTAGTGGAATAGGGCGATAATTTTCATCACCTCATTATTAATTTTTAAAGATATATCGGTATTGACTTTTTTTATCAGAATGGGATGATTCTTTTATAATTTTCCAGAGCGTTCTGGATTGGTTACTGGCATTATTTATTTTGTTTTTATAATAATTTTGCTTTTCCTTTCTTATACAGTTTTCAATTTCAGTATTTATATTTTTCGTTTAAGTATACTGAGTTTACTTGTTTTTTTAAATGATTTAAGTCTTTGAGGTCTTGTAGTTTTTTAGATAGTTCCGGGCTAAATTTTATTTTATTATCACGTTTTGCTGAAACCGTTTTAGTGATTTTTTTAAATGCTGTTGTAAAGCACCAGGAAAAATAGTCGTAAAAAATAGAGAATATATTATCAATGTCGCATGAGCTGCTATGGAGGTTTTTAAAGAAGGTTTTATCATCAGAGAATAATTTAGAGAACTCGGATATAGAAAAGTCATTGATTCTTCTGAATGTTCTAGTTATGGTTTTGTTATGAACAGCGTCTGGAGTACTACTGTCCCATTTTACTATCTGAGTAAAGTGATCAGATAATCCGGGATCGAAATTTCCACAAGTTAGATTATTATCAATATTCGTTAAGATGTAGTCAATGCTAGTTTGTGTAATATGATTACCCATGTTCTGAATTCTAGTGGTCTGATTAAATAATGATGTAAGACCGTATGATTCAATGATGCCGGCAAGTATGGCAGAATTTAAGGATTGCGTCATATTGTCTATGTTAAAGTCCCCACATATAAATACTATCCCATAGCTACTGGTTGTCTTTTCTATAAGGGCTGATAGTTGCGCGAAAAATTTGTCAAGTTCACTATTTGGTGATCTATAAAGACAAGCAATACAAGTGTCATTTTTGTAGGTTATACAAGAGCATTCAAAGGCTAGTTCAATTGACATGTTACATATATTTTTTATACTTTTACATTCATGTGCTATGCAGTTCTTAGCAAAGATTGCAGTGCCACCATGTAGATGGTTTTTTCTCGAGCAATCACTTATTTTCTGGTAACCCATTATATTTACCTGATCTATTTGTGCGTTAGTTTCCCAATGCTCACCAATGCAGACAAAATCAGGATCTATCTCATCTAGAAAAAGTTCCAATGAGTTAATTTTATTTGTAATGCACTGTATGTTGTAATTTAACAGTTTTAGGGGTTGTTTCTGCACCATTGATGATCCGGCATCAGTGTCAGAATTTATTATGTCTGCTGGTATGTTTGAGGTTAAAGAATCGATGGATGCGCTTCTAAGACTGGAAAAAAGGTAGTTTTAAGTTGGACCCCTTGAACGTCTTGAAAGTTGGCTGGTCGCTCATTTGTTTGATTATTAGATAGTCTTTGTTTTGGGTTATCGAGGAAACGTTGACCTATTCTAAAGTTAAATCTAGCATAGGTAACTTCTTCTGGCCAGAAGTTTTCATCATATACTGCACGGAGGAGTGAAGGCTGAACGCCTACCATAAAACACTGGTTATCTGGAACAGTTCTGGCAGTTGCTAATAGCTTGACACTAACATCACTTGAATTAGTTTTTTCAGAGATGAAGGTCTTGATATCGCTCTCAGTTGTAGTATCTTTCACATGCGAAATAAACAACCAAATTTTTTTATTTTTGCTTGGTTGCTCTTTTCCTTGGAAGTTGCCAGTATTTTCAGCTTTTCCGGTGTGCATATTTCTTCTTTTTTTGTGATATTTCGGAATAATAAATTCATTATTTTGGCATGGTGAAGTTGAGGGTGGCATACGTTTTACTTCATGGGGCTGGTTTGGAAAGGCTGTATTGTTTGTGTCTGTAAATTGCAAGTTAGTATCTCCAAAATTTATGATCTCTTGCATTATATTTCTTTGTTGACTTTCCAGGTCTGCTTTCCAGGTTTGCCTATTGATGGTTTTTTGTTGGTTTCTATTAAATGATTCACTTTGTCCTCTAGTAATTGTTTGTTTTCCATTAGGATTATGCATTGTTTGTCTTTCTCTTCAAGAAGTTTTCTCAAAAGATTGTTTTCATTTTTTAACCATACAAGTATATTTATGTCAACTGTACCTTCTTTGTGGCCTGGTGATGATTTGTTTTCTTCATTGTCATTCATAGCAGTGCAGCATATTATGCGCGTTTCGTCTATTATTGTGTAGTTTTTTCTTTCTAGACAGCTTCTGTGGAATGCATTGCCACAGTGTACACAAACTGCCACTTTTGTTGATTTCTTTACACAACATTTAAACATTTGATCAGAGAGCTCTTCACTCACTTTCTCACTCCCCGCCATCTTGAATTTGAAATTAAAAATAATCTCCAAAAGAAACTACATACCCATCTGATTTATTGTACAAAGTAGCAAGGGTGCTGGATGTACGCCAGTTATTTGGCCATGTGTGCGGAAGTATTTAAAGAGGAAAAACTCCTTTATTTTACCGAATATCATTACAATATTATTAAAGCTGAATTCTTCCTCTTTAAAATGCTACTTTTGTTTTGCTTTTTTTCGTCTTTAATGGGTACAAATTGTCTGTATTGTGTAGTGGCGGTCGAGAAATCATTTTCCTGTGCGACACGCTTGAAATATTGAGCCGAACTAGCGAACTGTAATAATTTCTTATGCTAAGGGAAACATTTATTTAAAAAAACTTTTATACTATTTTCATGTAAAATCTCCTGCTCTTTCACGTGGTGCTATCCGTTTTATTATTATTATTTGAGATATTAGTAAAAAACTGAATTTTTCCGTTTCAGAGGTTTGTTTATAAGGGTTCGCGGGGATAGATTTTGGTAAACTTTTTTGAGCCACGTTCTACTAGCAAAAAACTAGCCTTTCATGAAAAAATTAGCGAGGTAACAATGAATCCTAACTTTTCATCAAAATTAGTCTCTGGCAACTGGGCTACAAAGTGCATTAAAGTTTGTTTTTTATTGCATTTGCATTTTTAACAAGGTGAAAATTCAAGGTTAAATGTAATCTGCATTTTCACCAGTAGCAGAAGTAATATCAACTGGTAATTATTTGCTAGCTGTACTTATTAATACTATGCACATATCAGTGTAAATCCATGGCTTTTCTAATCTTATTTCTACCTATTTCTGTCAAGGAATTAACAATTGAAAATGCTGTCCCAAAGACATACTATGTCATGAGACTATATGCTGATTACATAAAACTATAATGTATTTACATGCTACATAACATTTCTCTAGTTATAGGCAAGATAATAAAACATTCGATAATTCGCTAATTTGTTTTAGGCAAAAGAAACGACAGAGGGGGAGGCTTTGATAGGGGTACCCGTGGTGGCCGAGGAAGAGGCGGCGGCGGCGGCAGTGGTTTTAGATCAGGTGGTGATAGATTCGGAAATGAAGATTTTGATAGAAGAGGACCTCCAAGAGGCAATTTCAATGACCGTGACAATAGGGGAGGCCATCGGGGCAATTATGGAAACTTCACAGGTGAGACGCTAGATTTTTTTTTATCACAAAGATTAGTGCTTGAAGCTTTGAACTGCAACATGTTGAAATTGTGTAAAATCTGACGAGGCTACTGTATTTTCTATGTTTTTATTATTTCTTATTATATTTCTTACATTCGAAGGTATCAGGCAATAAATACAAAAGTCTTAAAATTTGGCATAGTTGTCAATTGACACTTTCTGATGACTATATCAAAGTTCCTGTTGGATCAGAGGCGAGCTGTAGTCACCATCTTGATAACAGGGACCTTTTTCGAATTTCTGCAAATACCTTCTAAACTACTGTTTGTAAAGTGAATGTGTGGCATGTAGAAAATTACTACACAATAAGGTCTATTCTGTAAGGCAAAAGTTAAAATTTAAAGGAACTTTAAAATTTTAACTATCCTAAATGTGGTTTGGTATTCTGCAACAGAGAAAGTTAAAATTTAACGGGGTGTTAAAATTTTAACCACGCTGATTGTGGTTTGGTATTCTGTAAAACATTTTTTTGTTGTAATCTTAAACCTGCTCCAGTAAATTCATCAGTTAAAACATTATTTTTAGCGGTGGGTGAACAGTACCCCTTAAAATTTAATTTTGACAATAGTTGACAGCGTAGAAAATGAATTACAAAGGTAAGTCAAGTAAATACATATATCCCATTTCTAATAAATATTTCAGTAGTATACAAATAGTATATGAGAACATAACCTCACTTTGCGACTGCTTTAAAAAATATATATATAAACCCTTATATACACCTATATCTAAATCTATATTTTTCTTATGGGCATATAACCAAGATATTTTTTATTAATATTATTTTACAGTAGAGAATTTTGAATCCGGCAATGAAAATTACGAGACAATAGTAATCCCTTTATTAACCCAAAAGAGATGTTCCTTAAACTGTTCAGACTCGATAAATATTGCTACCAAGAACTGATAAACAGTATAGGGCCCTATATGAATCAACCACATAGCCAAACAAGAATACAAACACATCTACGAATTTTGGTGGGATTGTACTTTTTTATGAAGGGAGTATCCAGATAACTACTGGTCATGGATATTCAATTGCCCAGAGTCAACCAACTGTCAGTAGGTGCATAGCTGAAGTTTTTGATGTTATAACCAAACGTCTTCTTATTACTTGGATTAAATTTACAAGTTCAATTGAAGCCAGACAAGCCGCAAAACGGGGATTAGCGGAAATAACTGCATCATTCTCTCACCTTATTGGTGTAGTAGATGGTACATAAATACAAATAATAGTACCAAGTGCAAATCATCCAATAAATCCTGGACAACCTTACTATTGCCGGAAGAATTTTTATGCTATTAATACTCAAATTATTAGAGATTCTGTGAATAATACGGCTATCTGGATGACGTCTGTAAATTTTCTTTGCCAACTGGTTCCAAAACGTCAAAATGAATCTTCGTGTTCATCAATTCCGGCTTCTGGTACAGAAATACCTCCAATGACTATTCACAGACACTACTACAATTCGCTCTTCTAGGGCCGTCAGATATTTATATTTCTTTGTTGGGCCCCCACCTGTGCCTACCTCGTAGTAGTGCAGTACTCTGGCCTTTCGAATGTTGGTCAATAATTCATTAAAAGTCTGCAAACCATTACAAACTATTTTGTTTTTTAAACTAATTTGTGTCGAGTTAGGTAAATATGCTCAATTCCAAAAACGATTACGTCCGCACTTAACTCTCTCCACTGTTTTGCTCGTTTGCTGGCACCCTCAAGCCTATTTAGCTTGTCAGCCAAAAAGCAACAACAAACTTCATACTTGGCGGTGATAGTTTATCTTTATTTAAAAAAAAAACTTGTTTTTCTCTATATAATCGATCATATATTTTTTTGTACTTTTGTCACTCTTGGGCCCCGCGATTTTTTGACTCGTATTTTGCATCACAAAACACAAAAAACAAATAAAAAAACGACCATAAGATGACAATAACTCATTGACAATTGACGGCTGTTGAAATGATTTTAAACTTACTCTCGGCGATTTGAGTGCATTTGCAACTACAGCTAGATCTATTACGCCTACTTATACGGATATGCACGACTATTTTAGAGGTTTCCCCTAAATTGTATTTTTTAACGGTTGGGTTAAATTTAAAGTTGTAGAATACGAAAAAATGTTAAAAACATAAATTTAACGCCCTGTTAAATTATAACTTTTACGTTACAGAATAGACCTTATTAGATGCTATTTTTTTAACTCCAATCGTTTAAGAGATAATTGGATGTGAATATTATGTTAACGGGTAATCGGAACAAAAATGGTATTCGTTTGTGCTTGTATCTCACAAACTATGAGTGAGTGTTCCTAAAAAATGTGAATAGCCATAAAATCGCTTACAAAAAAAAACTCTTATTTTGTTTTCTTTACTCCAATAGCTTAAGAGATAATTATATGAGAATATTATGGCTTTGAATCTTTATTAATTTTATTGATTTTCGTGAGCATGAGGAAAAGTTCTTACTGTAATAATAATAATAAGTTTATTTACCAAAAAATATAGTGTTTACAGAAATACAAATACATATATGTGTAAATAAAGTAATACAAATGAGTATTACAAATACAAAGTGGGCATAATTATTATACGTGATGTTGGGTAAATAAAGCAAAATAGAACACCACTATAGTAGAAATTACATATTAAAAGTGTACAAAATGTTACATACACACGTACTTTCTTACATAAATACACGTGGGTGCTCACCTATTTATACATAAAATACACGTACATTACGAGACACAGTTGTATTAATTAATTAAAATGTGACACTTAAGTCATTGCTAACCATTTGGGCTATATATATTACTTAAGAGTGAAACAGTGTCGGAGAGCATTATATGAAAGGATGGGGAAAAATCTAAAATATGCTGCAACTTTAAATGTCAAAAAATAGTGACATTTTACTAAAGTGAAGAAGGACTCTCTAACCAGGACGATTTGCAAGTATTTTAGTGCAATTATTAGTTCAAATTTTTAGATTGATTGTCATGTATTCGGCATCTGGGCATAGAGAATACAAACTGCCGAAGGCGTTTCTTAAATGCGTTTATATTGACAAAATTTTGCAAGTCCAGACATAAGTGGTTATATAATCTAGGGCCCAGGTACATGTAAGATCTCTGTCCTAGCGTTTTGTTCATCAGGGGAGTTAGGTATGTGTTTTCTTTATTACACGTATTGTACATATTGTTATGTGCTGCCCTCTAACAGAGAGGAGAGTTGTAATTACTCCCTGGCCAGAAGGGTGGCGCCATCTGTGGGCCAACTGGCGAACCACCATTTAGTAGTGCCTAAGAAAATTCTAGAGAATTCCAGTATATTTGTGGAAAGTTCTACAATGATATTCTGGACATTCCAAGTGGGTATATAAAGAGGTGAAGCCAGCAGATGGAAGAGAACAGTACAGTTTAGTGAAGGATAAACAGTTCAGTTTAGTATCCAGTACAGTTCTGGGTAATCTGTGGTTCTGGTTACAGAAACAGTTTGTAGAAGAAGAGTTCAGTTGAGTGAAGTAGGCAATACAGAGTTTTTAGGTTAGATAAAGTTGTCAAGTTTAGGACAAAAAGTACATAGTGTTTTAAAAGTAGTGAATTCATATTAGATTAAGTTATTATTAGTTGTGTGATTTTTAAGTATTTACTAGTGTAATTTTAGTGATTAAATAAATCAGTGGTTTGTGAAAATTCTTGTTGCAAGTTGTTTAAATCCACGGAGTGTTTACTGAAAATTGTAAGCACGTAACAATTGGTGTCGGAAGCGGAATTGCAACAGAATTTCTGAAGAATTCGACGAAGTTCCATAGTGTTCTATTTGGAAACCACTGGAGATAGTGAAGTGAGTCGAACTGGAAAGTGATATCGATATTGGACAAGACTTATTTGTGCTAGTGCGAGGATTTTGTGGACATATTTGACGTATACCAGATATAGACTTTAAATAAGACTTGTTAGTGTTGTTTGTTAGTTTTTGAATGGAAACAAGAAGCATGGCCGCTGAAAAACAAATGCAAGACATGTTCGCCGCATTTAGAAAAATGATGCTAGAGGAAAAAGAAGAACAAGAGAAACGACGTCAAGAAGAAAAGGAAGAGCAAGAGAAACGACGCCAAGAAGAAAAGGAAGAGCAAGAGAAACGACGCCAAGAAGAAAAAGAAGAACAAGAGAGACGTCAAGAAGAATTGAGAAAAATTATACAGGTGCAACAAGATGCTATCCTGTCAGCCACTAATGAGGTCAAGGAAAAAGTAGATAAAGTTGAACAAAAAGTGACTGGCGTGGAAGGAAAAGTGACCGCAGTCGAAGAAGAAGTAGGTGATGTCAAAGAAAAAGTAAATAAGGTTGAAGAGGAAGTAACTGAAGTCAAAGGAAAAATTACTGGTGTCGAAGGGGAAGTTAGTGGAGTTAAAGGGAAAGTTACTGATATGGAAGAAAAATTTCGTGCAGTTGAAGGAGAGGTAGAGCGACTTAAGCGACTGTTAAGAGAACAAGGAGGTCAGCTGGTATTATCATCATCAGGTCCTCGATTACAACCGCCTTCCTTTGATGGTCAAACTTCTTGGTCAACCTATAAAAGACAATTTGAGGCAGCGGCATACGCAAACAATTGGAGTAACGAAGACAAAGCTATGGCATTGGTGCTAGCATTAAGGGGCCAAGCCTCAGAGTTGCTTCAGAGTATCCCAGTGACGCAGCAACGGGATTTTAAAGTTTTGGAAGCTGCACTAGATCTAAGATATGGCGACCAACACCTCGCCCAAGTATACAGGACTCAGCTCAAATCACGCACACAAAAGGTTGGGGAAAGTTTACAAGATTTTGAAGCAGCTGTTGAGCGACTGACATACCTGGCTTACCCGGATGCACCCAAAGAATTCCAGGAACAATTAATAGTTGGTACTTTCATCGATGGCATAAGAGATGAGGAGATCAGGCGAGTCCTTAGATTAACTCGAGCTAAGACTGGTAGCGAAGCCTTGATCCATGCCCTCGAAGTTGAGGCCGCTTATGAAGAGACTCTACATCCGAGAGTACGAGCCATGAAAGTAGAAGAAGAGAACCATTTAGAAAAGTCAAATATGGAATCTTTGATGGCTGACCTGCACAAAATGATAAGCCAGTTGATGAACAAACCAGATGCTCCAAGGAAGCAGGAAAGAGAACAGAGCGATGGACAGCCAAGGAAGGTGATTCGGTGTTATCAGTGCAGCAAACCAGGACATATGATGCGGCAGTGTCGAGAACGGAATCCTGGGGAAGTAAACACTGCAAAGAAAGAGGAAGTTCGCTCTGATAAGATGAGATTGATTGTTATGTTAACAGACATACAGAAAATGGTCGCACAATTACTAAACGAATTAAGTTCGCGACCGGAGCTGAAACAGGAACCGCAACCGCCGAAACAGGAGCCGAAGCAGCAGCGAAGTGCTGGAGGTCTGACAAAAGTAATCCGCTGTTATAATTGCGGCAAATTGGGGCATGTCAAGAGGTACTGTCGCCAGAGGAGCCCTAAGGAAGTGAATGCCGAGAATGTAAAAACGCAGCAGGATATAGCAGAAGTGAAGGCAGTTAAGATAGAGGTTCCGAAGGACTGGTCAAAGAAAGTTCTAAGAGAGGAACAACTGAACGACGATGAAATTGGACCAATGTTGAAGGCGAAAGAAAAAGGAATCCGCCCGGAATGGAAGGACGTTTCCAGTAAAAGTGTTGGACTGAAGGCTTTATGGGCGCAATGGGATTCACTTAGGGTTATAGATGGCCTATTACGGAGAGCATGGGAGAGCCCGGATGGAAAAAAAGTTACCATGCGGTTGCTGATACCCAGGTGCCGAGTACCAAAAGTACTTCGGGAAGTGCAAGAGGGAATATCCAGAGAGCACTTTAGCAGAAATAAGACTTTGGCTAGAGTACGGGAGCGATTTTACTGGGTAAATAGCTGTCAGGATGTAGAGGCTTGGTGTCGCAGTTGCAAGGTTTGTGCGAATGTGGCTGCCAAGAGGTCACCTACAGGGAGTGGTGATCGAATGAAGGCTAGATATGACCGCAATGCCAGTTCAGCAGGATTCAAGGTGGGGGACTCGGTTTGGCTGTATAACCCACAGCGGAGTGAAGAAGGATTCTCGAAGCCTCGCTCACCTTGGGAAGGACCGTATTCTGTCATCACTCGGATCAACGACGTTGTTTATAGGATTCAACGTAGAAAGAAGTCCAAGATGAAGATCGTGCACCTGGACAGGTTGGCAAAGTATACTGGGGTATCTGAAATGCCTGACCGGGACGTTCAGGCTTAAGGAGGGGGCAGTGTTATGTGCTGCCCTCTAACAGAGAGGAGAGTTGTAATTACTCCCTGGCCAGAAGGGTGGCGCCATCTGTGGGCCAACTGGCGAACCACCATTTAGTAGTGCCTAAGAAAATTCTAGAGAATTCCAGTATATTTGTGGAAAGTTCTACAATGATATTCTGGACATTCCAAGTGGGTATATAAAGAGGTGAAGCCAGCAGATGGAAGAGAACAGTACAGTTTAGTGAAGGATAAACAGTTCAGTTTAGTATCCAGTACAGTTCTGGGTAATCTGTGGTTCTGGTTACAGAAACAGTTTGTAGAAGAAGAGTTCAGTTGAGTGAAGTAGGCAATACAGAGTTTTTAGGTTAGATAAAGTTGTCAAGTTTAGGACAAAAAGTACATAGTGTTTTAAAAGTAGTGAATTCATATTAGATTAAGTTATTATTAGTTGTGTGATTTTTAAGTATTTACTAGTGTAATTTTAGTGATTAAATAAATCAGTGGTTTGTGAAAATTCTTGTTGCAAGTTGTTTAAATCCACGGAGTGTTTACTGAAAATTGTAAGCACGTAACAATATGTTTGTTTTTTTTACAGGTCAGCTTTAGTTTTTTTTTTTGCCTGAGGACGCAGAAGAAGAAGAAAAGTTGACGGGGGTCCATCAATTGGGCTTCTTTATATAAATCGTCTGAGGGGTACATATTTGGTTTGGCGAACATTATTTTTAATATTTTCTTTTGGACAATTATTAATTTATTTAGAATTGTTTTACCAGCACCTCCCCATGCTAATATCCCATAGCTAATGTGTGACTCCACTAGTGAGTAGTATATAGTTCTCAAAGGTTTTATATCTAAAATGTTCCTCAATATTTTCATTTTATATATTAGTGACTGTTTTTTTTAATTATATAATTTATATGTTTGTCCCATTTTAGGGTGAATTCATTTTTGATATTGAGGTTGTGGAACGGTAGTAAATTCTTCGCATTTGTGCAAATTGGCAAGAAATATGTTTTATTAAAATTTACCGTGAGTAATTTGTGGTCAAACCATTCTTTGATTTTCTTTATGTCTTCCTCAACTATTTGTTTTAAAGTCAGCCAACTATCACTTGTATAAAATACTGCAGTGTCATCTGCCTATGTTATTATGCTACCTCCACTTTGGACAGAAAAAAAGTCATTTAGATAGATGTTAAAAAGAATGGGACCTAGCACAGTCCCTTGTGGTACTCCATACTCCACTCTTCTGACGTCACTAAAACAGTTATTAATTTTTACATATTGGTGCCTGTCTGAGAGGTAGCTTTTAAATAGATTTAGAGGAACTCCTCTAATCCCTATGTTATTTAGTGAGTCTATGAGTAGAGTGTGGCTCACCGTATCAAAGGCTTTGGGTAGGTATATAAATACACAGAGCGATACTTTATTGCTGTCCAAGGCAGAGTACATTTTAGATGTTAGTTGAAGAATGGTGTCTTGCGTAGATATGCCTTCGTGAAAGCCATATTGCGATTTAGATATAATATCATATTTGTTGATATAGCTTGACAGTCTTTTCTTGAGAATTTTTTCAAATACTTTAGAGTAAGTTGTTGTTAAATATATACGTCTAAAGTTAATTATTTGTTATCGGTCTCCGTTTTTATATATGGGTAAGACAATTGATGCTTTGAGAGCAGAGGGATAGTAGCCTTGCTCGAAACATTTATTTATAATATATGCCAAGGGTTCCGATATTATTGATATTATTGGTGATATAATTTTCAATAGTTCTGCTTTTAATCCGTTAATTTCTGCTGCTTTCCCATTTTTTAGTGACGCAATTAAATCTCTCACTTCTACGGAGCTGGTTGGTGATATAAACATAGTGTTCGAAATATTTTTATTTTTTGGTGCTATATAGTTTGGGTCAGGACTTATCTGATCAGATAGATTTTTTCCAACTGCAACGTAGTGATTATCGAACAAATTTGTAATAGATTTAATATCATCTATGACCTGTCCATTACTAAGGATTGTGTTTTTTTGCGTGTGCATATTTCCTTTATAGTATCCCATAAATTTTTCGCGTCTTTTTTATTAGCGTTAATTTTTTTTTAAAGTACTCAGTTTTTGTTTTTTTAATTGTAATGTAAAACATTGTAATCTGGACAGCCCAGTGTATTAATTTCATGATTAACCAAAGGACATAAATAAATAAGTACCCAGCAGTAAAACTTTCATCTGTTGAAAATGTAGTTTGACGTAATCCAACTAGATCAACCGTATACAGAAAGAATAGGTAGTTTCTAGTTTTTATATTTTCAAGGTCAGTGCTTGTAGGTAAAACAACCAAGGATTCTACCCACAAAATGTTTATAATTGCAGTTTGTGATATTCGACATTGCACGGAACTAAAGTGAGGTTATGTGTTACTAGTCCAGTCGAAATAGGTTTTTTTTTCTTCGAGAAAAACTTTTTTTACATAAAAGTTGTAGATTTCGAAGTACTCAATATGATGTTAAGTAGCGCCAGAAATTTAGTCGGGGGGAAGTTGTTAAACATGTATATATGTATGTTTTCTCGATAATTTTAGCTGAAAACCAAAAATAACTCAATATTTGTCAATATCAAAATAGAAAAAATTCCTTAAATTTTCTACAAATTTATCTGGGAAAATATTTGATTTTGCTTTTCCACAATAAATGAAAAATGTATATATATCTATATACAAAAATTGTATAAATATCTAGGCATTTTTTCAAAAATTGACAGAACAAGAAATGCTTAGATCGATGCTTTCAATAAGAAAATAAAACAAAAATCCGTTATTTCTTATCCGTTCTTTCTCAATCACGGTAAAACGCGTTTTACATCAATTAAAAATTAATATATCGAAAATTATGCACATTATCAAAAAATATCAAAGAACAAAGATCAAGGCTTTCTATAAGAAAATAAAGAAAGTCTCGTACATTTTTCATCGGTTTTTCCGCGAATTCGGAATAATGTGTAAAATTGTATAAATCTTGAAAACTTGGCACTTTTTTGATAAATGTTAAGGAAATTAAAAAGTCTTCTGATATTGACAAAGTCTCTATAGAAATATTTGAAAATCTGCCAGATTCCGTTCTTCATGTGTTAGTTTCGTTAATCAGTGAAACATTTGAGTCAGGATTATTTCCATCTTTTAAAAAAATGTCAAAAGTGGTCCCCGTTACAAGGGAGGGAATTTAGAAGATATGTCCAATTTTCGTCCCATATCGCTAATACCCACATGAGTCAAAATCATTGAAAAATAAAAAAAAAAAAAGTAAAAATCAACACTGGAATTAATGATGGGAGTCTACTGTGGCAATATTCTGTGACTTGTCAAAAGCATTTGATTGGCGTCCAGCACGAAATATTGTTGCAGAAGCTTGCCATGCTTTTAGAGGCATTACCGTAAACTGGTTTCTATCTTACTTGTCGAACCATGACCAAATAGTTAAAAATCCTACACACTGTTCGATATTTGTGTAAGACGAGAATTTGTGATTTGTGCAAACCACTTTTTTTTTAAATTGTTATTTATTGTATTGTTTTTATTCTATATTTTTTTAACCTATTCATATACCTTTTTATGTACCAAGTCACTCTGTCTTTACTTTGTCAATGAGAAAAAATCTTCTTTTGGGCAATAAAGTATATTTTGATTGATTGATTGACAGGTAAGTTCAGTTGAACCGTTATTGGAATATTTATAATTTTGACAATCTATTAAATACCAATATGTTTGTGATAATAATAAGTAAATTAAAACATAATTAACGAATTCAACGAGTTTTTTATTATTAAGTGATGATGCAGGCATCAGAATAAAAATATTTAAAATGAAAAGCAAGGAAAATATTCGTACTCCCAATTCTTCCAAATTTGCTGAAGAAAAGTGTTTCGTTAAAGACACTGGTGGTGGACAATCCGAAAAATTATTATAACTGAAGTAGACGATACAATTAAAAAAATACTTGGCACTCAAATCATGGGTATAGAAAGTGAATTCGATGATGACACTTCGCCCATAGGTTGGAGGAATGATATATTTATTATTGATTTGAATACTTAAATATCGGTTTTTTTTCTTCTAGTGAACGTTGCAGTATGTGATAATACACCACATAACACTGAACAAATTGAGGAATCAGGATCAGGAATAATTATATTAGATATAGTTTGTATAACTGAAAAATTGTTTTGTTTTGTTATATATTTTTTTATTACAGCCACTAGCACAGAAACAGGGGAGGCTGTAGTAGATAATTCTATGCAGGAGATAACCTCTGAAAATTCACCTTTACAAATAGAGGAGATTTCAGTCGCTGATAGTGAGTATTTTTCTGTATACTTAATACGTTGTTAATATTTTATAATGTTCAGTTAATTTTTTGTATACTCTGGCAGTAGTTATACTTCGGCAAATTGTTACCTAATTGATACACATGCTATAGAAATTTACTAAACTATGTATTTATTTATTATTTACAGATATGTTGCAAGTAATGATGTGAAAAGACACTTGTACTGGTCATCATATACGCCTCGTCGATTAAAACAACCACAACTGACAGCGCCAACTAATCCAAAATCGATAAAAAATAACTCGATAAGAAAATTAACAAACAAGATTCGTTCAGGGATGGAAGCAAAAAGAAAAAGTGCCACCTTACAAAAAAATATATTGTTGGAGTAGCACGAATTAAAGAAAGCTCAACTGTGTGAAAGGCATCGACAGGACATGCTTTTTGCTAGAAAAATACATGAACTAGAAATGGCTGTTGCCAAAGAAGAGCATCAGTTCAGAATGTGAATTCTTGAGGAAGAGCTAGTTAGTTTAAGAAGTGATAAAAAATAGAATATCTTATCGTTTATTTTCTCCATTTCGTCATTTGTAATAAACATTCTTTATATTTTATAAATAAAAATCATTTACAGCAAATACATTTTTATTTTTTAATCAGCGAAAGAGTTTATATAGCAAAGACCGTTACAAAAAAAATACAGATTAAAAAGTAATTGCATTAAATAGTATTGTTTTAAATGGAATTAAAGTGACATTTTTTGTGTCGAGGATGTATTTGAGAAGGCAAGACTAATCAGGGAATTTGTAAATTTATATAAAAAGTCAGGGAGAATTAATGAAAACACTTACAGAAATTGCACAAATTCGTGCGCAGAAAGTTTTTTGTCAGCTTGTGTTCTAGATATAGATGGGAAACTTCCACTTCAAGGTCAATAACTGTTTTGTTTTAGTTCGTAACTATGACTTTCTGCAGTGGTGTCAGCGCTACATTTGGATGCTTGACATACCGGGTATATTCAATTTCAGGAGTCAGAAGGACTACCTTTTTTTTGCGAGAGCGCCAGTCTGGAGACCCCCCACCCCGTTTTTAAGGTCGCTGAACACGATGGTGGGGGTCCCACAATTTTTTTCCCTCGGCAACCCCTTCAAATTGGCCACAAACCGCCCCCAAATCGCTCTTTTCCGTGAACCCATTTATTTTCCCCAGTTTTTCTACAAACTGTTATTCCCTCGAGTAGAACAGAAGGTCCCTCGAGGGATTTGACCTCCGCCACCCCTATATCAGGCTTTCACCTCTTTAGGGGGTTGGAAAATTGATATTTTTTTTGTGGAAAAAAATTTGATATTTTACAGGAGGTGTTTCTGTGAGGAAGGTGGCAGGTGACCAGGGTTGTGTAACCATCCCCGGGGATTGTTTTTACCCTTCAAAGGGGTGGAAAAAAAAATTTGTTTGGGAAAAAAATTATATTTTGTAGGGGCGTTTCATTGAGGAAGGTGGTACGCCTACTACAAAATATTTTTTCCCATCCCTTCGAAGGATGAAAACAACCCCCGGGGTTGGTTATACAACCCTGGTCACCTGCCACTTTCCTTAAAGAAACACCTACAAAATAATTTCTTTTCAAGAAAAGAAATCAAATATCCACCCCTTTGAACGGTGAAAATAACCCCCGGTGATGGTTACACAATCCTGGTCACCTACCACCTTCCTCAAAGAAAATATAATTTTTTTCCCAAAAAAAAAATTTTTTTACATCCCTTTGAAGGATGGCAATACCCCCGGAGATAGTTACACACCCGTGTGGTCACCTGCCACCTTCCTCAAAGAAACACCTTCTGTAAAATATCAATTTTTCTTTCCACAAAAAAAATTCCAACCCCCTAGAGGAGTGGAAGCCTGGTGTAGGGGTGGCTGAGGTCAAATCCCTCGAGGAACTTTCCGTTCTACTCGAGGGAATAACAGTTAGTCAAAAAACTGAGGAAAATAAACGGGTTCATGGAAAAGGGCACTTTGGGGGTGGTTTTTGGCCAATTTGAAGGGGTTGGTAATAGTGATGCAACGGTTTCGGGTTTTATGGTTAAGGTTACGGTTATTCCTACGGTTATGGTTACGGTTTTTAAAATGAATCGCATAATGATAAAATAATAAACTTTATTCTTCAAAATAAAACACAACACTTTGAAAGGGCATATTCAAAACAAAACAAAAACGTAAAAAAAAACTAAACTATATTTTTGTAGTGGTATTACAAAAAAACAGCGTAAAATTAAACGTTCTAAATATAAATAAACAGGAAACATTGTAAACAATAAAAGCTGATAGAGATTAAAAAAGAAAACAAACATTTATTTAAATTTTTAAATATAGGTAGGCATCTGTATCTACCTACTTAAAAATGTAGTTAAAATATTTAAACTGAAAATTTAAAATACAAAAAAGAACAAAAGAACAAAAATAACATTTGCAAATTCTGCGGATTCAACCCATTCCTCTTGGGTGTTTGTTTGCACAAGCCCTGCAGTGGAGTACAGTTAGATTGAGAATTATCCGTTTCTGTTTCTATACCTTCACTGTGCCATCGTTTAAGGTGATTCCATAAATTTGAAGTTGAAAAACTCTTAACTGACGCATTTTTGCATCCTCGTGATATTTTTGCATCACAGAATTTACAAACAGCGCTGGTGGCCGCATCGGATGCCTTTGTAAAATATTTCCATACATTGCTAATTTCTCTTTCACGTGTATGCGACATTTTTACCGCGAAAACACAAACACAACACGGAGTTCGACGGACGCGCTTTCAGAAACTGCACCGTCAACTAACAGGCTCTTATCCAGATCGGTGCCGCCGAAACTAAACCGTTCTCCAACCGTAACCGTTGCAACACTAGTTGGTAAGGAAAAAAAATTGCGGGACCCCCGCCATCTTGTTCAGCGACCTTGAAAACGGTGGTCTCTAGACTGGCGCTCTGGCAAAAAAAAGCAGAAACTTCAAAAAATCCCGACTCCTGACCTCGATTAGATTTAGACGGACACATTTTGTGATCTAATTTTATGTTGAAAATTATCTTCTGTCTTTAATTAAGAATTGTTCTCTCTCCTTCTAAATTTTGCCACTTTACTAAAATGTTAAGGACGTTCCCAACAAAAGAAACCATATTTCTCCTGTGTCACACAGTACCATCAAACGGGATGTAGCAGATCAAATATCGGCGTTTTTCGTAAATATCAGTGTTTCTTATAAGTAGAAATTTGTAAAAAATATATGTTACAGCCTCATTATTCAGCAATACAAAAGAAATTTGTCGAAAAATTTAGCTCATCAACTTTCGTACATTTTTTTGTTAAAAGTTGATGCGTTTCACCCCACGATAGGGGTGAAACGGATCAACTACTTATTTCGCATAAAATCCACTCTGGACAAATAATGCGTGAAGCAGATCAAGAAATATATTTTGTAAAAATTTACGAAATTTTTTGTAGGCCCGAAATAGGTTTAAAACCAACAATAAAAGGCCAAAACATTAACTTTTCATTTTATTTGAAATATAAATTATATAAAAAAATGTAAATCACATTCTGGACTTTGGTCAGTAAATTAATCGGTGCAATAAAAAAATATAACAAACATGTATTTAAATTCTAAACTAGAAAATAGATCACGTTCTGTACATTTTGTAAACCTAATAAAAAATACTTGGCATACATTTTTGGTTATTCTAAAGCATACTTGATAACGTCTCGAAAAATATATTTTCCCTTTTGGGTTGTTTTTCCCACAACTTTTCTAATGATCTGTTCCTTTTTGACAATGGAAATGTCTGGAACAGCTGGGTACACAAATAGCACTTGTTTTGCTTTCTCAAAACACTGCTTGTATATTCACTATCATTATCCACCTCATTTTCTCCACAAATTCTAGCAATGTAGAGCCTGTCTTGTTTGTTTGTGCCAAACTTTACAATGATAAAATCGCAAACCTGCTCTGTCTAAATAAACAGAATCATATGCTATGTTAGCTTTAACTTTTTTATATACATTTTTGGCATCTTTACCTGAAAACATTCAATAAAATATTCACGTAAATATTTTTGGTATTATTATTGTAATTATTGTTATTGATACTACATACCATTTTTAGTATAATCATTCGTAAGTCTTAAAATTACACAATTTGGAAACATATTGTTTAAATAACCTGCAATCCGTTTCACCCATAGAAATGTATTTTTTTCATAAAAAAAATCATTCCAGGACGAACGAAACTACATATCAATAAAAACCCAATATAGGTATGCTGTTAAAAGATCATTTTATATATGTATGGCTACCACTCCAAAATAACTTCCTTTTTTTTTGCCCATAATATTCGATAATTTATTATGAGAGAATTACCTAACTTATAACGCTATTCACAACACACAACAAAGACTGCAGATGTCCGTTAGTGGTTCAAATTATTTTATCAGTTTTTGGAATGCAGAATCAGGCGCTAGGCGAGGATATTTAAAAAATTATACCTCTGATCCATTTCACCCACTATGATCCGCTACACCCCGTTTGACGGTATATGAAAAACGGTATTTGATGTAAATCAAACTTCAGCAGTTCTCCAACTATATTTACTGAGAGATTAGAGTATTGTACTTTTTTATTTCTAGATGTGAAATTAAAAAGTGTTGATAGCAGGTAGCACTTGTTTCTTAAAAATATGCAGGATATGTGAGAGTATATATTATCTTTCCATAGCAGGAGGTGAAGATGGTCCACAGCGTGGCGGCGGCAGCGTTAGTACTGGAGGTGGTGGAGAATGGGGTGGAAATCGTGGACGAGGGAACCCCAGTGGAGGATTTGGCGGCGGCAGGCCTCGCCAAGAGAGGAGGAGTTTTTCAGAAGACTTCCCGAATCCTATACCAGGTGAGAATAGATTTTATAATCAATGCTGTGCATTTACATCTAATTAATTGTATAATAAGTGGTGGAAGTGGATGATACTAGTATGCAATTTTATAGCACGGGCTATTTTCAAGAATAGCTTTTAAAAAATCCTTGTTAATTTTTGCTAGGTAGTCCTGTATTATTGCCACGTTTGCTATGCAAGTGAGGAAGTTGTTATGGACGGCATTAACCTTTTCCATCTTACGTTTTTTAAGTGGGGTGATTTATTTGTCTTGAAATTATCCTTTTGCAATAACTGTAGTCAATATTCTAGACTTAAAATACTCATTGATTGATTATATTGTCCTGAATTTCTGGGTCTACTGCAGCGCTAACACACCAGTGAGAGAGTAGTGCGGTTAGCTAAAGTTCTGTCAACTGGAAAATGATATAGACACTAAATAAGACCTGTTTGTGATATTTTGAGAAAATTTTTAGAACATTCTATTCCAGACTTTGTGAAAATATTTGAATTATACCAAATATGGACTTTAAATAAGACTTGTTAGTGCTGTTTTGAGGAGTTTAATGGAAACAAGAAGAATGGCTGTTGAAAAACAAATGACATGTTCGCAGGAAAAGAAATAACAAAAACAAGAGCAACGACGTCAAGAAGAGTTGAGAAAAATGATGGAAATAAGACTGGATGGGGGAAAACAGGAAGAAAGGACACACCAGGAAAAATTAAGAAAGGTAGAAATGCACTCCAGGAAGAATTAAGAAAAGACGAAATGACATGCTAGAATTAAGAAAAATAATATAGGTAAAAAAGATGCTATCCTTTCAGCCATCGTGCTCAGCATCCTTGGAAACTGGAGGTAACACGGGTTTGGCCGGCGGATACGCGGTTTACCCCCTTCGGGGGTGGTTTTTGGCCGTTTGGATGGTGGGGTGAGCTCGGAGAGTTTTAACCACCGCCAACGTGTTCAATATCCTAGAAAAATGTTAATTTTTTCAGACTTACAGAATGCACTAATATTTGAACGCTACACTCTAGAATGCTCACTACTCGACGCGCGTTTCGCTAACCACGTTAGCATCATCAGGAAATGATTAAAACTGAAAATCAATCTCATTTGAGTGTAATGTTCAAATGCCATGGTGTTTTGTAAAAGTGGTTTTTATATGCCAAAAATATTAATTTGTGAAATATAGCCCTCATACAAAAACCCTCTATCATCAGGACCTGGACCCAGCATAGGGTTACCTCCTTAAACGGGAATAAACACCATAAAAGTTGAAACGGGTTCTAGGACATCCATTAAAAAAATTCAGTAACTCCTGGTCTAATAGTACATTAAAAACAATGAGTGGTAGTCAATTAGACCATGGAGAGACATGAGTGAGAGAATATAAGAAGGGAAAACATAAAGAAAACTCTCTTCCATAAGAAAACACACACTACAAAATACAAAAAAAAAAAAACTGATAAAAGAAAATTTCATAAGAAATCCAAAAACAACAATTCACATGATGCTAATTCATTCAAAGCTGTCCACGCACTTTCACAACAAATGCAACATAAGATGTTACGTGTGGTTGGGTTTGTTGTGTCAAAAATAAAATGCCTCAAACAGAACTCAGAATTCGTACCAACACACACTCCATCAAAACATCACAGTTATTCTGAAAAAATCCGGAAAATTATTTACAAGCAATACAACCACTTCTTATTTTATTTAAAAACTGCAGAAAACAAAGCAAAAATTTAAATATCTGATATATTTGATAGTAAACGAAATTTCAGAAGTAACGAAGCAACAGGGATTTCTTCTAAAAACAGGCAACAACAAAACAATTTAAAACATGGCTGCAGATAAAATGTTAAATAACCTCACTAAAACTGTAGCGTTGTCATAATCTCCATGTACTCCGCAAACAACTTCTCACTTCTAAATAGAATTCTAGAAATTTTCTCAAAATGTCACAAACAGGTCTTATTTACTGTCTATATCACTTTCCAGTTGACAGAACTTAGCTAACTGCACTAATTTCCAAATAGAATGTTCTGGAAATTTCCTCACAATAGTACAAATAAGTCTAGTCTCATGTCTATATCACTTTCCAGTTCAAAACACTTCACTATTCAATGGTTTCCAAATACGATTCTTCAAAAATCCTGTTGCAATTCCGCTTCTGGGGGCAAGCGTGGTGCGTCTTTACTATGTACATATTTCGATATGCGATGTAAAGCAATGTAAGGCGCGGTTAGTAGTTGGATGGGTGACCGTTTCAACGAAGACTGCGTCCTCGCCTCACACTCGCGTATAAAAGACAACCTGACTCTTGTGATTTGCGCATGCGTTTCTAACATTTGTCGCGCGACCTTTGAATATTATAGAATATTATCACAGATCAGATAGTTATATAATATTATGCAACAAGACAAGGTGCCAAGGTGGGTCAGTGCGCCCTAGCGATGTCAAATCAATTTGAGGTTGCTATGTGCACTACGTCCGCGATTTTGGTTTTCTCGCGACTATTTCTCGTCAAAGCAAACGATCACAAGCACAGTTAAACCACCTATAATTTTTTTGTAAATATAAAACCAAAATGGCACATTTTCAAATTGACGTTGCTGGGGTGCACTGACCCACCTTGTCTCGTTGGACAACTATCTCTAATTTCTATAAAATAAAACATTTGTTTAGAGTCATCCTGTTAATTTATACACGTTTCCTGTTCTTTTCTACCTAAGATGTCCATGATAAGAGTAAGGAATAATAAAAGACAATTTATTTTTTACTTTTATTTTGAACCTGTAGCATATTATAAAAACATTGCACTTCTTATACTGTTTACTGTCATGTATACAGTAAGAAATTTTTTTCCACGACCGGGAGTAGAAATCGATTTCTATGGCATCAAAATTGTGATAGAAGTAAAGCATTTACTCCCTAGGGACGAAATAAGACAATAATTTCCCTAGGGGAGTTTTTATTTCATGCCCAATAGTTAAACAAAATGTAATTCTTATTTATTAACATTGATAGTAAATGTTACATTCTCACAACTATTGAAATTAATATTCGAAGGAACTTCACTAAATGAAACATTTTCTTTACTCAGATTTATAGTTTTTGACAAATGTATTTGTAAACAAATATCTGTTACCACGATACTGTAACGTGCTTACAATTTTCAGTAAACACTTTGTGGATTCCAAATAACTTGCAACAAGAATTTTCACAAACCACTGATTTATTTAATCACTAAAATTACACTAGCAAATACTTAAAAATCACACAACTAATAATAACTTAATCTAATATAATTTCACTACTTTTAAAACACTAAGCACTTTACTTTTCTTCTTAAACTTGTCAACTCTTGTCTAACCTAAAAACTCTCTTGTCTGTTTACTTCACTAAACTGCATACTTCACTCAACTGAACTGTTCTTCTACAAACTGTCTCTGTAACCAGAACCACAGATTACCCAGAACTGTACTGGATACTAAACTGAACTGTTTATCCTTCACTAAACTGTACTGTACTCTTCCCCCATCTGCTGGCTTCACCTCTTTTTATATACCCACTTGGAATGTCCAGAATATCATTGTAGAACTTTCCAGAAATATACTGGAATTCTCTATAATTTTCTTAGGCACTACTAAACGGTGGTTCGCCAGTTGGCCCACAGATGGCGCCACACTTCTGGCCAGGGAGTAATTACAACTCTCCTCTCTGTTAGAGGGCAGCACATAACACTGCCCCCTCCTTAAGCCTGAACGTCCCGGTCAGGCAATTCAGATACCCCCGCATACTTTGCCAACCTGTCCAGGTGCACAATCTTCATCTTGGACTTCTTTCTACGTTGAATCCTATAAACAACGTCGTTGATCCTAGTGATGACAGAATACGGTCCTTCCCAAGGTGAGCGAGGCTTCGAGAATCCTTCTTCACTCCGCTGTGGGTTATACAGCCAAACTAAGTCCCCCACCTTGAATCTCGCCGAACTGGCATTGCGGTCATATCTAGCCTTCATTCGGTCACCACTCCCTGTAGGTGACCTCTTGGCAGCCACATTCGCACAAACCTTGCAACTGCGGCACCAAGCCTCTACATCCTGACAGCTATTTACCCAGTAAAATCGTTCCCGTACTCTAGCCAAGGTCTTATTTCTGCTAAAGTGCTCTCTGGATATTCCCTCGTGCACTTCCCGAAGTACTTTTGGTACTCGGCACCTGGGTATCAGCAACCGCATGGTAACTTCTTTCCCATCAGGGCTCTCCCATGCTCTCCGTAGTAGTCCATCTATAACCCTAAGGGAATCCCATTGCGCCCATAAAGCCTTCAGTCCAACACTTTTACTGGAAACGTCCTTCCATTCAGGGCGGATTCCTTTTTCTTTCGCCTTCAACATTGGTCCAATTTCATCGTCGTTCAGTTGTTCCTCTCTTAGAACTTTCCTTGACCAGTCCTTCGGAACCTCTATCTTAACTGCCTTCACTTCTGCTATATCCTGCTTCTTCTTTACATTCTCGGCATTCACTTCCTTAGGGCCCCTCTGGCGACAGTACCTCTTGACATGCCCCAATTTGCCACAATTATAACAGCGGATTACTTTTGTCGGACCTCCAGCACTTCGCTGCTGCTTCGGCTCCTGTTTCGGCGGTTGCGGTTCCTGTTTCAGCTCCGGTCGCGAACTTAATTCGTTTAGTACTTGTGCGACCATTTTCTGTATGTCTGTTAACATAACAATCAATCTCATCTTATCAGAGCGGACTTCCTCTTTCTTCTTGACGTCGTTTTTCTTTTTCTTCCTGACGTCGCCTATCTTTTTCTTCTTGACGTCTTTCTTGTTCTTCTTTCTCTTCTTGGCGTCGTTTCTCTTGCTCTTCTTTTTCTTCTTGACGTCGTTTTTCTTGTTCTTCTTTCTCTTCTAGCATCATTTTTCTAAATGCGCCGAACATGTCTTGTATTTGTTTTTCAGCAGCCATGCTTCTTGTTTCCATTCAAAAACTAACAAACAACACTAACAAGTCTTATTTAAAGTCTATATAGTCTTTGCCAGGTACAAGTCAAATTTTATTTAAAGTCTATATCACTTCTCAGTTGAAAGCACTTAAATAAAACTACACTAATTTCTAAGCAGAATGTTCCAGAAATTTCTTCACAGTAGCACAAATAGGTCTCGTCTAATGTCTATATCACTTTCCAGTTCGACTCACTTCACTATCTCCAGTGGTTTCCAAATAGAACACTATGGAACTTCGTCGAATTCTTCAGAAATTCTGTTGCAATCCCGCTTCTGACACCAATTGTAACGTGCTTACAATTTTCAGTAAACACTTTGTGGATTCCAAATAACTTGCAACAAGAATTTTCACAAACCACTGATTTATTTAATCACTAAAATTACACTAGCAAATACTTAAAAATCACACAACTAATAATAACTTAATCTAATATAATTTCACTATTTTTAAAACACTAAGCACTTTACTTTTCTTCATAAACTTGTCAACTCTTGTCTAACCTAAAAACTCTCTTGTCTGTTTACTTCACTAAACTGCATACTTCACTCAAAACTGAACTGTTCTTCTACAAACTGTCTCTGTAACCAGAACCACAGATTACCCAGAACTGTACTGGATACTAAACTGAACTGTTTATCCTTCACTAAACTGTACTGTACTCTTCCCCCATCTGCTGGCTTCACCTCTTTATATACCCACTTGGAATGTCCAGAATATCATTGTAGAACTTTCCAGAAATATACTGGAATTCTCTATAATTTTCTTAGGCACTACTAAACGGTGGTTCGCCAGTTGGCCCACAGATGGCGCCACACTTCTGGCCAGGGAGTAATTACAACTCTCCTCTCTGTTAGAGGGCAGCACATAACAATACATTGAATGAAAATATCCCAAAAGCTTCTAAATATTGTAATTTCGCCCCAATTTATTATAATTCTTTATTTATGAAATAAATGTTTCTACTCCCGATCGTGGAAAAAATAGTATATACACCTCGGGAGAGACCGCCATTTTTCCCTCGATGTATTTGTTGCCCTCGGGCCTCAAATTACACCTCAGGAAAAATAAGACGTTTCTCTCCCTTAGTGTATAATGTACTATAATAGTTACATAACAAATATATAATCATATATTTGTATTAAAAATTGCGTTCAATACCGCAACATCTGAAATTTCCGAGTCAGATATCTCTTGCTCCTTTCTTCCTTTATTCCTCTTTTTCTTGCGCTTAATATTTTCAGAGGAACGTAACTGCGACTCTACCTTCTTATTTATTGCTTTTTTTCAATGGGAATTAGAATCTCATTGCACGTCTTACTTAAAGCGTGTACACTTGACAAGAGAGTGGTAAGGCTTTGATTTACGTGATCTATGGTTTGTTCACTTTGACAATCATCGACTATTGTGTATAAATTTTGCATGTTTTCTTTAAAAAGTTCTTTGCGTTTTTTTAAATTGTTTACTTTCATTTTATTGAACATCAGTTGGTTACAAATGAAAGCGTGTTCACTGCTGTCACAGTTATTACTGTTGCCCATAATTAAACAATGATCATCCAATTTTTCAGTATTTTTTTTTGAATATTTGATAATGGAAATTTTTTGCAAACTAAATGTATATGCTTACACATATTAAATTGAATTAGATAGTCATGACAGGTACAAGAAAAAGTATGGATACAAGCTTGACATTCTAGACACTTAAAATTACAGACACAGTTATCATTTCTTTCAACATTTAATGATACATTGTAAAATTCAAGTAATGACTGCAGATTTATTTTTTGATGAAGAAACTATCCATTAGCTTTTAGAAATCTCTTCAAAAATATCTACTTTATTTACAAGCTGTTCTGCTCTTTTATGTCTTTTTCGAAGTTCAGATAATTTGTATGGAATTCTGCTACGACAAATTGATACCAATCGTCTTAAAAATTTAGCACGCAAACATTCTATAACATTATTGATACTTAAATCAAGTCTTTGCTGATATATACCACCAACTAAAGGATTATGTTTTAAGTCACAATGCCACTTTTCGAGAGACATGTTTGTGTTTTTTTTTTAAATTTTTCTATAGCAGTGGGCCCACTGTGCTGGCCTATTACTATAATAGATGATAAAATACTGGCCGTATTTCGTTGTAGCAGGGTCATCACTATGGAAAATTACATCGCCATGAACATTGTATGCCCTTTTAATGTTATGAATATCATGGCTTGTTGTATAACTGAGTCTGCTATCCGGATCAAAAGTTTTGCCAATATCTTTCAAGATTCTTTGACTGGGTATTCCTAAAAACATATAGTAATGTCAATTAGTGAATTGAATTTTTTCACAGATAGATACCAATAATTTAATAATTTTGATGCGATCTCTTGTCTTTCAGTATTTTTTGAGCGCATTCTCCCTACTTCTGCTTTGTGTCCTACATGATTGCTGACATATAGAACACTAATTTCACCCGTCTTCTTTTCCACAATTTCTATCCTTGCCGGACAACAAACACCTATTTTATTTTATCCCTTCACTTTCAGCTGTCTCTGGCGGAGTGGCGTTTTGGTTTGTGGTTTGTATTCTCCAGATCGGTGACACACATATCGTATATAATTACCTCTTTTAGACTTACAAAATTTAAAAAATGATTTCGTCGTAGTTTCAATTTCCCCTTTCCATTTTTGAAAAGCGTCTTTACATTCAAAAACCAGTTTTTCTTGTTCGATATTTAAATCATGAATAACAGTTAAATGAACCTCCATTCCTTATATGTTGCTTCTTTCTCTAAACACATAGGACAAATTAAAGAGGCATTTTCTTCTCGCATGGAAAATTTATGTTTTCGTTTCATATGTCTGCTCAGATTACACTGATTTGAAAACTTGGTCGCACATAAGGTGCAGACGTAAAGAATAGTTCTGAAAAGTAAACTTTATAATGTTTACGTAATAAAATTCAATCGTTTCTTACTTTTTTGGTCTTACTTCCATTTTCTCAAACAAGAAAACAAAACAATACAAAATACAACAGTTTCAGGCAAGAACTTCGAAGTGCACGTGTGATGTGGTTTCGACTGTTGTCGAGGTTATTTCTGTGATTTCACTGATTTCGCATTTGGCTATCGTAACGCATGCGCAAATCACGGGAGTCTGGTTGTTTTTTATACGCGAGTCTCGCACTCATACATCTTCTAGCGGCTTGTATATCAGTGTATGCGCGGAAGCTATACAACCTTAGGCGAGGGTTGTATAGGGGATATACCATCCTTCGGAGGGGATGTAAAGCCGTCGGTCCTTTGTCTATTAAATGTTAGACAAGTAAAAGATCCCTACTCTTCTTAAGGGAAGAGGTTCGGCAAAATTCCTGGTTGGGGGTAGCTCGTCTACAGGTGTCGGTGTTAGGCCTCAGTAGCGGAAATAGGCCGACGTTAAATAAATGTATAAAAAAAAAATCCGCTTCTGACACCAATTGTTACATGTTTACACCTATCCTGGGCCGGCTGGCGAACTATTGTTTTACTGGTTGCCTATTATTAGGTCCGTCGCATATTGAACCCAGCACAGCCCAATGCATTACGTTATTATTTGTATGGAAAAGTTGCCTGAGGAATGTTATACTTTCTCACACTCTCCGGTAATCATTTTAGGTAGATTTTGTGGCATCTTGAGTTTTTTTAAAAACTCCCATATCCAGCAGGTGGAATGGACCAGATTAGTGTGACGTATAAAGCCCCTGAAAGTAGGCAATCTTATAGTACATGGAGTCATAGCGCGTTCAATGAAAATTCGTCATGTATTATTGTGATCTTTATGTGGATTACACATAACGGCCGAAATTAAATTGCATCTTGCGATGTGGAAGAATAATTTCCCATAAATAATTTTCAGATACCACTGGCAGGCCGAAGCTGAAGTTATTACCAAGGACAGTGAAAGACCCCGTCAACGCCTTAGCGGAATCGTCCCAGAATGCATCCATCTTTGGCGGAGCGAAACCTAGGGAGGAGAACATTGCGGCAGAACCTAAAAATGTTTAATTATTGTGTGTCTAATATTTTTTAAGTTATTCTGAACTATAATTTTACATTACGCAAAATGTAATATTAATAAAAAAATTACGCGCAGACGGTTTTTAACGAATTAATACTGCGTCTTTTGGTTTTTGTTCTTTTTTTTATTTAACGGAAACGAATTGCTGTTTCTTGATGTTATATGATAATTTGTTTTATAGTTGCATTTTACTCTATTATTTAATAAAATTAGGTAGGTGATTGAGAATTTTATGGTCGCCAGCTTTGGTTTTCCTAAAATTTTCCACAAAAATGAGCAAGCGGTTCTTTCAAAACATACTTGTTTTGCTTGCAATCGATTTTTAATTAGAAAACTTCGCGGATGTGGATGCTCTCGTGTTTTAATCATCATTGGGTTAATTTAATATTTTAATATTTCGTTTTCACGTGAGAACAACGAACGACAAATATTAAAATTATTTTTCTACAGGTGGGTTTAGAAATCTGTGGGTAGGTTGTATATAAAGTGATGTATATAATTTTGAGAAAGGATCAGACTCTTGCCGATTTCGAATAATAAGTATTGCAGCTATGAATATATGATACATTGTAATTTGTAATAAATAATAATGATAATAATATTATTTATCGATTAGTATTGTAAAATGTCATAGCGAGTAAAGGAGTTACAGAACGTGCAGGCTTTATTTTCTCAATAAGTAATCAAAAATGATGTATTTATAAATTATATTAGATGAAAAAGTAAGGCTTGGAAAGGTGCTACTGCTGAGTACAGTTAAACAGGTTCAAGGCATAAGGACAATGGGACATTGTAAATATACACCGCTTTTTTTAACTTTATAGACAAAATTCCCGTTTTCTGTTCTAGTTTACGTTTTTATGAAAAGTACCTACTTTTTTTATCTTTTTTTTTGTACGGTTTTTTCTAATTCAGAGTTGGTTGCAAACAAAGATTGTCGTGTATGGATATTATGTAGGTGGTGATTTTTTAAAGATATTTGCAATAATGCGTTCTTTTCTTCGTAAAATTAATCTTAGAGGCTTTTATATTTTTTCTAGTATGTTTTGGAGAAACGTTCTATAACAAAAATGACTTAAATTCTGTATTTAAAGAAAAATGCAGCATTGTAAAAATGTTAGGTATATTCTGTGACTTTTTGTATATTTACCAAGTTTTTACAATGCTCTGTTGGCGTTGTTTACACATATTGTGTAGATTTTATGCCTGTGTATGATATATTAAAATAAAAATGTCAAATTATGTGATTTCTTTTATTTGTACCCGTTCTTTTCTTCTGTACTTCCATGCAGCCTGTAATCTTTTGGAACAACTAAACCAAGGATTTTATGAGGACTAGATTTATCAAATAAAAAAGTATTTTTTCATCAGGATAATGTGGTATAAGCATCGTTTCAATGTCGAAAGTTGCCAAATTTGGAAAATTTGCTTCTCCATCCTCTTAGTTTACCCGATTTAGCTCCATCTGACTTTATTCAGAAAAACTGTTTTGTGCAAGCAACTTTCTTTACATGACCCGATGGGAGCCTCTGAGGACATAGGATATGCCTGGAATGCCTAACTTAGGATGTTTTTGAATTCAGTATAAAAGTAAGTGCTACAGTATTGGACCCCTTAGTCCAGGAGCCCTAGAGGACTTTGGTGTGACACTGCCTGACATTTCCACATACACTATACTTAGAATAATGTTGACATCGACGCAATATGATTAAAACTTCTAGGGCATGATTAAACAGTTTTATAAGCATGTTCAGATGATGTTAACATGGTGGTGGAGAATCGAAAAATGTCAGTAATAACAATATTATTTCAGTTCGAGTTATTACATCTTCACGAAACAACTCTTATAATGCAACGAGTAATATATATTTCATATCTGATCTCTCAGCGTTGAACGCAATTCTGGTGTGCTGTGCTTCGAATTCGAATTTCAGGTTAAAATTGAAAGCAGAAACAAATTTTGGATTTTCAAAAATGTCAAAAAATGTTTTGGTCCATATCTCGCTTATTTTTGGCCGTACAGGGCTGAAAACCCCTATTAACCCCAACTTGAGATGTAGAATCCGAATATGAAATAAAAAAATTTAGCGAAAAAAATTTTTGGATTTTTCGTATCAAAAACTGTTTTGGTCAGCAAAAGAAATTTTTGGATTTTCGTATCAAAAACGTTTTGGTCCATATCTCGCTTATTTTTGGCCGTACAGGGCTGAAAACCCCTATTAACCCCAACTCGAGATGTAGAATCCGAATCTGAATAAATTTTTTTTTGGATTTTCGTATCAAAAACTGTTTTGGTCCATATCTCGCTTATTTTTGGCCGTACAGGGCTAAAAACCCCTATTAACCCCAACTTGAGACGTAGAATCCGAATCTGAAATAAAAAAATTTAGCAAAAAAAATTTTTGGGTTTTCGTATCAAAAACGTTTTGATCCATATCTCGCTTATTTTTGGTCGTACAGGGCTGAAAATCCCTATTAACCCCAACTCGAGACGTAGAATCCGAATCTGAAATAAAAAAATTTAGCAAAAAAAATTTTTGGACATTGTAAATATACAGCGTCTTTTTTAACTTTATAGACAAAATTCCCGTTTTCTGTTCTAGTCTACGTTTTTATGAAAAGTACCTAATTTTTTAATCTTTTTTTTTTGTACAGTTTTTTCTAATTCAGAGTTGGTTGCAAACAGATTGTCGTGTATGGATATTATGTAGGTGGTGATTTTTTAAAGATATTTGCAATAATGCGTTCTTTTCTTCGTAAAATTAATCTTAGAGGCTTTTATATTTTTTCTAGTATGTTTTGGAGAAACGTTCTATAACAAAAAGAAATTTTTGGATATTCGTATCAAAAACTGTTTTGGTCCATATCTCACTTATTTTTGGCCGTACAGGGCTGAAAACCCCTATTAACCCCAACTCGAGACGTAGAATCCGAATATGAAACAAAAAAATTTAACGAAAAAATTTTTGGATTTTCGTATCAAAAACTGTTTTGGTCCATATCTCGCTTATTTTTGGCCGTACAGGGCTGAAAACCCCTATTAACCCCAACTCGAGACGTAGAATCCGAATCTGAATAAAAAAATTTAGCAAAAAAAATTTTTGGATTTTCGTATCAAAAACTGTTTTGGTCCATATCTCGCTTATTTTTGGCCGTACAGGGCTGAAAACCCCTATTAACCCCAACTCGAGACGTAGAATCCGAATCTGAATAAAAAAATTTAGCAAAAAAAATTTTTGGATTTTCGTATCAAAAACTGTTTTGGTCCATATCTCGCTTATTTTTGGCCGTACAGGGCTGAAAACCCCTATTAACCCCAACTCGAGACGTAGAATCCGAATCTGAATAAAAAAATTTAGCAAAAAAAATTTTTGGATTTTCGTATCAAAAACTGTTTTGGTCCATATCTCGCTTATTTTTGGCCGTACAGGGCTGAAAACCCCTATTAACCCCAACTCGAGACGTAGAATCCGAATTTGAAATAAAAAATTTTGGCAAAAAAAATTTTTGGATTTTCGTATCAAAACTGTTTTGATCCATATCTCGCTTATTTTTGGCCGTACAGGGCTGAAAACCCCTATTAACCCCAACTTGAGACGTAGAGTCCGAATATGAAACAAAAAAATTTAGCGAAAAAATTTTTTGGATTTTTACAGGGCTGAAAACCCCTATTAACCCCAACTCGAGACGTAGAATCCGAATTTGAAATAAAAAAATGTAGCAACAAAAATTTTTGGATTTTCGTATCAAAAACGTTTTGGTCCATATCTCGCTTATTTTTGGCCGTACAGGGCTGAAAACCCCTATTAACCCCAACTCGAGACGTAGAATCCGAATCTGAATAAAAAAATTTTGCAAAAAAAATTTTTGGATTTTCGTGTCAAAAACGTTTTGGTCAGCAAAAGAAATTTTTGGATTTTCGTATCAAAAACTGTTTTGGTCCATATCTCGCTTATTTTTGGCTGTACAGGGCTGAAAACCCCTATTAACCCCAACTCGAGACGTAGAATCCGAATCTGAAATAAAAAAAATTTAGCAAAAAATTTTTTTTTATTTTCGTATCAAAACTGTTTTGGTTCATATCTCGCTTATTTTTGGCCGTACAGGGCTGAAAACCCCTATTAACCCCAACTCGAGACGTAGAATCCGAATTTGAAATAAAAAATTTTAGCAAAAAAAAATTTTTGGATTTTCATATCAAAACTGTTTTGATCCATATCTCGCTTATTTTTGGCCGTACAGGGCTGAAAACCCCCTATTAACCCCAACTCGAGACGAAGAATCCGAATCTGAAATAAAAAAGTTTAGCAAAAAAAATTTTTGGACATTGTAAATATACAGCGCCTTTTTTAACTTTATAGACAAAATTCCCGTTTTCTGTTCTAGTTTACGTTTTTATGAAAAGTACCTACTTTTTTAATCTTTTTTTTGTACGGTTTTTTCTAATTCAGAGTTGGTTGCAAACAGATTGTCGTGTATGGATATTATGTAGGTGGTGATTTTTTAAAGATATTTCCAATAATGCGTTCTTTTCTTCGTAAAATTAATCTTAGAGGCTTTTATATTTTTTCTAGTATGTTTTGGAGAAACGTTCTATAACAAAAAGAAATTTTTGGATATTCGTATCAAAAACTGTTTTGGTCCATATCTCGCTTATTTTTGGCCGTACAGGGCTGAAAACCCCTATTAACCCCAACTCGAGACGTAGAATCCGAATATGAAACAAAAAAATTTAGCGAAAAATTTTTTTGGATTTTCGTATCAAAAACTGTTTTGGTCCATATCTCGCTTATTTTTGGCCGTACAGGGCTGAAAACCCCTATTAACCCCAACTCGAGACGTAGAATCCGAATATGAAACAAAAAAATTTAGCGAAAAATTTTTTTGGATTTTCGTATCAAAAACTGTTTTGGTCCATATCTCGCTTATTTTTGGCCGTACAGGGCTGAAAACCCATATTAACCCCAACTCGAGACGTAGAATCCGAATTTGAAATAAAAAATTTTTGGATTTTCGTATCAAAACTGTTTTGATCCATATCTCGCTTATTTTTGGCCGTACAGGGCTGAAAACCCCTATTAACCCCAACTCGAGACGTAGAATCCGAATATGAAACAAAAAATTTAGCGAAAAATTTTTTTGGATTTTCGTATCAAAAACTGTTTTGGTCCATATCTCGCTTATTTTTGGCCGTACAGGGCTGAAAACCCCTATTAACCCCAACTCGAGACGTAGAATCCGAATATGAAACAAAAAAATTTAGCGAAAAAATTTTTTGGATTTTCGTATCAAAAACTGTTTTGGTCCATATCTCGCTTATTTTTGGCCGTACAGGGCTGAAAACCCATATTAACCCCAACTCGAGACGTAGAATCCGAATTTGAAATAAAAAATTTTTGGATTTTCGTATCAAAACTGTTTTGATCCATATCTCGCTTATTTTTGGCCGTACAGGGCTGAAAACCCCTATTAACCCCAACTCGAGACGTAGAATCCGAATTTGAAATAAAAAATTTTTGGATTTTCGTATCAAAACTGTTTTGATCCATATCTCGCTTATTTTTGGCCGTACAGGGCTGAAAACCCCTATTAACCCCAACTTGAGACGTAGAGTCCGAATATGAAATAAAAAAATTTAGCGAAAAAATTTTTTGGATTTTCGTATCAAAAACGTTTTGATCCATATCTCGCTTATTTTTGGCCGTACAGGGCTGAAAACCCCTATTAACCCGAACTCGAGACGTAGAATCCGAATATGAAACAAAAAAATTTTAGCAAAAAAAATTTTTGGATTTTCGTATCAAAACTGTTTTGATCCATATCTCGCTTATTTTTGGCCGTACAGGGCTGAAAACCCCTATTAACCCCAACTCGAGACGTAGAATCCGAATCTGAAATAAAAAAAATTTAGCAAAAATTTTTTTTGGATTTTCGTATCAAAACTGTTTTGGTCCATATCTCGCTTATTTTTGGCCGTATTAACCCCAACTCGAGACGTAGAATCCGAATTTGAAATAAAAAAATGTAGCAAAAAATGTTTTTGGATTTTCGTATCAAAACTGTTTTGATCCATATCTCGCTTATTTTTGGCCGTACAGGGCTGAAAACCCCTATTAACCCCAACTCGAGACGTAGAATCCGAATCTGAAATAAAAAAATTTAGTAAAAATTTTGTTTGGATTTTCGTATCAAAACTGTTTTGGTCCATAGCTTGCTTATTTTTGGCCGTACAGGGCTGAAAACCCCTATTAACCCCAACTTGAGACGTAGAATCCGAATCTGAAATAAAAAAATTTAGCAAAAAATTTTTTTTGGATTTTCGTATCAAAACTGTTTTGGTCCATATCTCGCTTATTTTTGGCCGTACAGGGCTGAAAACCCCTATTAACCCCAACTCGAGACGTAGAATCCGAATTTGAAATAAAAAAATTTAACAAAAAAAATTTTTGGATTTTCGTATCAAAAACAGTTTTGATCCATAGCTTGCTTATTTTTGGCCGTACAGGGCTGAAAACCCCTATTAACCCCAACTCGAGACGTAGAATCCGAATCTGAAATAAAAAAATTTAGCAAAAGGAATTTTTGGATTTTCGTATCAAAAACGTTTTGGTCCATATCTCGCTTATTTTTGGCCGTACAGGGCTGAAAACCCCTATTAACCCCAACTCGAGACGTAGAATCCGAATTTGAAATAAAAAATTTTAGCAAAAAAATTTTTTGGATTTTCGTATCAAAACTGTTTTGATCCATATCTCGCTTATTTTTGGCCGTACAGGGCTGAAAACCCCTATTAACCCCAACTCGAGACGTAGAATCCGAATTTGAAATAAAAAATTTTAGCAAAAAAATTTTTTGAATTTTCGTATCACAACTGTTTTGATCCATATCTCGCTTATTTTTGGCCGTACAGGGCTGAAAACCCCTATTAACCCCAACTCGAGACGTAGAATCCGAATCTGAAATAAAAAAATTTAGCAAAAAAAATTTTTGGATTTTCGTATCAAAAACAGTTTTGATCCATAGCTTGCTTATTTTTGGCCGTATTAACTCCAACTCGAGACGTAGAATCCGAATATGAAATAAAAAAATTTAGCAAAAGAAATTTTTGGATTTTCGTATCAAAAACGTTTTGGTCCATATCTCGCTAATTTTTGGCCGTACAGGGCTGAAAACCCCTATTAACCCCAACTCGAGACGTAGAATCCGAATTTGAAATAAAAAATTTTGGCAAAAAAAATTTTTGGATTTTCGTATCAAAACTGTTTTGATCCATATCTCGCTTATTTTTGGCCGTACAGGGCTGAAAACCCCTATTAACCCCAACTTGAGACGTAGAGTCCGAATATGAAACAAAAAAATTTAGCGAAAAATTTTTTTGGATTTTTACAGGGCTGAAAACCCCTATTAACCCCAACTCGAGACGTAGAATCCGAATTTGAAATAAAAAAATGTAACAACAAAAATTTTTGGATTTTCGTATCAAAAACGTTTTGGTCCATATCTCGCTTATTTTTGGCCGTACAGGGCTGAAAACCCCTATTAACCCCAACTCGAGACGTAGAATCCGAATCTGAATAAAAAAATTTAGCAAAAAAAATTTTTGGATTTTCGTGTCAAAAACGTTTTGGTCAGTAAAAGAAATTTTTGGATTTTCGTATCAAAAACTGTTTTGGTCCATATCTCGCTTATTTTTGGCTGTACAGGGCTGAAAACCCCTATTAACCCCAACTTGAGACGTAGAATCCGAATCTGAAATAAAAAAAATTTGCAAAAAAAATTTTTGGATTTTCGTATCAAAAACGTTTTGATCCATATCTCGCTTATTTTTGGTCGTACAGGGCTGAAAACCCCTATTAACCCCAACTCGAGACGTAGAATCCGAATCTGAAATAAAAAAAATTTAGCAAAAAATTTTTTTTTATTTTCGTATCAAAACTGTTTTGGTTCATATCTCGCTTATTTTTGGCCGTACAGGGCTGAAAACCCCTATTAACCCCAACTCGAGACGTAGAATCCGAATTTGAAATAAAAAATTTTAGCAAAAAAAAATTTTTGGATTTTCATATCAAAACTGTTTTGATCCATATCTCGCTTATTTTTGGCCGTACAGGGCTGAAAACCCCCTATTAACCCCAACTCGAGACGAAGAATCCGAATCTGAAATAAAAAAATTTAGCAAAAAAATTTTTGGACATTGTAAATATACAGCGCCTTTTTTAACTTTATAGACAAAATTCCCGTTTTCTGTTCTAGTTTACGTTTTTATGAAAAGTACCTACTTTTTTAATCTTTTTTTTTGTACGGTTTTTTCTAATTCAGAGTTGGTTGCAAACAGATTGTCGTGTATGGATATTATGTAGGTGGTGATTTTTTAAAGATATTTGCAATAATGCGTTCTTTTCTTCGTAAAATTAATCTTAGAGGCTTTTATATTTTTTCTAGTATGTTTTGGAGAAACGTTCTATAACAAAAAGAAATGTTTGGATATTCGTATCAAAAACTGTTTTGGTCCATATCTCGCTTATTTTTGGCCGTACAGGGCTGAAAACCCCTATTAACCCCAACTCGAGACGTAGAATCCGAATATGAAACAAAAAAATGTAGCAAAAAATGTTTTTGGATTTTCGTATCAAAACTGTTTTGATCCATATCTCGCTTATTTTTGGCCGTACAGGGCTGAAAACCCCTATTAACCCCAACTCGAGACGTAGAATCCGAATCTGAAATAAAAAAATTTAGCAAAAATTTTTTTTGGATTTTCGTATCAAAACTGTTTTGGTCCATAGCTTGCTTATTTTTGGCCGTACAGGGCTGAAAACCCCTATTAACCCCAACTTGAGACGTAGAATCCGCATCTGAAATAAAAAAATTTAGCAAAAAATTTTTTTTGGATTTTCGTATCAAAACTGTTTTGGTCCATATCTCGCTTATTTTTGGCCGTACAGGGCTGAAAACCCCTATTAACCCCAACTCGAGACGTAGAATCCGAATTTGAAATAAAAAAATTTAACAAAAAAATTTTTTGGATTTTCGTATCAAAAACAGTTTTGATCCATACCTTGCTTATTTTTGGCCGTACAGGGCTTAAAACCCCTATTAACCCCAACTCGAGACGTAGAATCCGAATATGAAATAAAAAAATTTAGCAAAAGAAATTTTTGGATTTTCGTATCAAAAACGTTTTGGTCCATATCTCGCTTATTTTTGGCCGTACAGGGCTGAAAACCCCTATTAACCCCAACTCGAGACGTAGAATCCGAATTTGAAATAAAAAATTTTAGCAAAAAAATTGTTTGGATTTTCGTATCAAAACTGTTTTGATCCATATCTCGCTTATTTTTGGCCGTACAGGGCTGAAAACCCCTATTAACCCCAACTCGAGACGTAGAATCCGAATTTGAAATAAAAAATTTTAGCAAAAAATTTTTTTGGATTTTCGTATCACAACTGTTTTGATCCATATCTCGCTTATTTTTGGCCGTACAGGGCTGAAAACCCCTATTAACCCCAACTCGAGACGTAGAATCCGAATCTGAAATAAAAAAATTTAGCAAAAAAAATTTTTGGATTTTAGTATCAAAAACAGTTTTGATCCATAGCTTGCTTATTTTTGGCCGTATTAACTCCAACTCGAGACGTAGAATCCGAATTTGAAATAAAAAATTTTAGCAAAAAATTTTTTTGGATTTTCGTATCACAACTGTTTTGATCCATATCTCGCTTATTTTTGGCCGTACAGGGCTGAAAACCCCTATTAACCCCAACTCGAGACGTAGAATCCGAATCTGAAATAAAAAAATTTAGCAAAAAAAATTTTTGGATTTTAGTATCATCAAAAACAGTTTTGATCCATAGCTTGCTTATTTTTGGCCGTATTAACTCCAACTCGAGACGTAGAATCCGAATATGAAATAAAAAAATTTAGCAAAAGAAATTTTTGGATTTTCGTATCAAAAACGTTTTGGTCCATATCTCGCTAATTTTTGGCCGTACAGGGCTGAAAACCCATATTAACCCCAACTCGAGACGTAGAATCCGAATCTGAAATAAAAAAAATTATCAAAATTTTTTTTGGATTTTTCGCATCATTTTGGTCCATATGTACTACACGCAACTCAAGGTAGGAATTCGGATCTGAAGTAAAAAATTCCACCACGCCATCTATCTGAAGAACTAAACATTGTTTTATTTGTATGTGTATCAGTCGCACCTTCAATGACAGAGAAGTGTCCAGCGTGTCTACTCTCAAGGCTGATCCTTTACAACTCTTCGAGATTGGCTTCTCAATTGGTCTTCGATGGAATTCACTCGCTTAATTTCGCTTTATTATTGGGGGATTACAAGTAGTTCCCTGATATAATGAACCGATCACACCCCTATGTTCGAGGGATTATGTCCTTTAGAAAATACTAACAATGTCAATTTCCTTAGTTTCACAACACTACACTCCAATACGCTACTCGACGCCATGTTAACACTATCGGGAAACCTATCACAGGGTAAGTATCATCTGATTTGAGCCAGAGCAGTTTAACAAATCTCACCGCACTAACAAATGTAAAGAATTTTCAATGTATCCGTATCGGTGAATTCCCACAACTAATGCAAACGATGAATCCGAGGCTCTTAAAGACTGGTGGTGTCGATGTGAGCAGTAAGCATAGCCTTTTGTCAAAAAATTACGCAGAGGTCACGACACGTTGTAGGTCTCTGAAGTGAGTATTGTCTAAGTGATATTCAAAAGTAATTGGTGATGTTTTCTAAAAAAAGGGCAATAAGTTGCACTTACCGGCATTCAAGTATAATTTATTGATTATACGCCAGTTGTTTACTTTATTAAGACAAGCTTGAAGTTGAAAGCAATCATCAATTATTATTTATAACTGTGAATACTTCTAGGTTATCAACGTAAATGTATAGCAGGCAAGGCAAATCAGTTTCGTCTGTTATGTCATTAATATTGAATAATAAGAGCCCTAGAATGGATCCCTGGGGAACTCCGGAGGTGGCAACACATTCGATTGATTTGATTGAGGAGAACGTACTCAGTACTAGTTAAAAAATTAAGGTTAAGGGATATCCAAATATAAATGCGCAATCCTTCAATAAAAATGAAGGTATGGGATCAGGACCCATTGCCATCTTAGGTTTAATTCGTTTTAATACTTTAAAATGAATTAAACCTAAGATGGCAACAGGCCCTGATTCCATACCGGCATTCTTATTCAAGGATTACGCATTTATATTTGGATAACCTCGACCTTTGAGAATGAATTTATATTTAAAACAGAGTTATTGTTCGGGCTGTCGCTTTCAGTATAAATATTCCCAGTGTCCAATGAAGAGTTCGTATAGGGATCGATTAAAAAATTTAGCAAAAGCATTTAATATCTCATCAGGACCTTTTAATAACACTCCATCCAAATACACTTCTTTTGAGACATTTGTTGACCCTTTTTTACTATTGATGAAGGCTCTAAATTTGTTAGAATCACTTTTTATTGTTCTTTCGGAATCTTTCACGAAGTTTCTGTATACTATATTAATATTACACTTTATTTCACACACTATACACATAATATGTACATACTTATACATGTATATATCTTTCTGTAAACAGGCCGAAAGACTTCGGTCGATGGCCATTTGAGTCTATACTCAATAAAGAACATTTTATTTCATATCGGACATTCTTAAATTCGTCATAAATAAGGAGATTACCAGTTCTTGCATATTGCTTTTCAAGGATTTCTTTGACTTTGATCTCTTTTATAACGGTGCTGTTAACCAGGGAGGGTATTTTCCACAACAAGAGACTGACTTCTTAGATATACAGGATGCAAACAAAGTCAAGTTTATCATAAAGTTGAGTGCATACATATGCTATTGACGTTGTTAAAAGAGAAAAGAAAGGTCCAGTCGATGCCAAGAAGATTATCAAACAACTTGAAAAGATCACATTTACGTAAATTATATGTTATTATGGCTAGCTGGAAAGTAATTATTGAGGTTTTTGATCCACTGATATGTCCAGGGCAGGGTGATGCATATCTTCTATCGTTAAAGGATCAATAGAAAGGGTTACGTAACAATTTCTGTTGTGCAACACTAGGCCGAGAACATTGTCATGGGAATTGCAAAGTAAATTGTACTGGGATAAGTTATTAGTATCAAGAAAGTTATTCATGGTTCTAATTTGACCATTGGGTTGTAAATCTTCTAAATAAGATCCATATTTGATAGTATTAAAGTCACCTATGAGGCACTTGGTATGTGGATTATCATTTGTAAAAAGTTTTCATTGCTTTTACGTGATGTAAATCATGATTCAAATTCAAAAATACCCTTGTATACTTTGGAGGAGTGAATTGAAACACAGATTTTGCTTATGCATTTATTAAAATATTTTTCATTCACACAAGTGGCTTATTAGAACAAATTTCACATCTAGTGTACATCGTAGCAGGAAAAATGTTTATAAAATGTATAAAATATATTACACAGTACATAAAGAGATATACCTATACTTACTACACTTACAAGAATGAACTGAATTCTGACTATTTTCTGTATGGGATGGTTAAGTCATGTAAGCATTTCTATACTTATGGGTGCCTAAAAGGGAGAGAACTAATGGTTTGAAATGTTTAATATGGGAAGAGGTGGTATATTTAACATAAATTGTCAGTAGATAGGCTATATGTATGTTTTGGACCACTGAGTAGAGGAACATTGCGGGTTCTTGATGAGTTCATGGTGGACGGCATGTGTCCATCCGGTGAGTGGCCACGGGGGAGTGTTGAAGGAGATTCTTGCGCAAAGGAGAAGAAGTGTCTGGAAGCCGCTGAACAGGTGTTAATTAGATCCTACCTCTTAAACAGATATAGACAGATTTTAAACAGATCTATGCATGTTTAAACAGGTCTAAAACAGATATAACAGATCTTAAATATATATATATGTTTAAACAAGTTTTAAACAGCTATAAAATCGATGTTAAACAGGTCTTAACAAGTTTAAATATGTCTTAAACAGATATAAACAGACCTTAAACAGGCCTGTATAAGTTTAAACAGGTATTAATCAGCTAAGAAATGAATAATAAACAGGCCTGAACAAGGTTAATCATGTCTTAAGCAGATATGAATAGCTAAGCTAAGCTAAGCTATAGCTATAGCTAAGAAATGAATAATAAACAGGCCTGAACAAGGTTAATCATGTCTTAAACAGATATAACAGATCATAAATAGATCTGTATATGTTTAAACAAGTTCTAAACAGCTATAGAACCGATGTTAAACAGGTCTGAACAAGTTTAAACATGTCTGAAACAGGTCTGTACAAGTTTAAACAGGTATTAAGCAGCAAAAAATGGATATTAAACAGGTCTGAACAAGGTTAACCATGTCTTAAACAGATATAACAGATCTTAAATAGATTTGTATATGTTTAAACAAGTTTTAAACGGCTATAAAACCGATGTTAAACAGGTCTGTACAAGTTTAAACAGGTATTAAGCAGCTATAAAACTGATATTAAACAGATATAGACAAATCTTAAACATGTCTGTACAAGTTTAAACAATCTGTAGGATTAAATGAACACCTGTTCGGTGGCTCCGAGACACTTCTCCTTCGTCAAGGCCGCCTCCGCACTCCACTACACCCCTCCGCACCATCCGCCAGCTGCCTCTGGACACTTCTTTTCTTTCGCACAAGAGCCCCCCCTTGAATCCTTCGCTGTGACCACATGCCATCCACGTTAAGACGTCATTAAGAACCTGCAGTGTTCCTCTACTCAGTGGTCCAGAACATACTTAGCCTATCTACTATTGTTAGTTGCAGTTGTTCAATGGGCATTTTTGGTAAACGCAAAAAAGCAGAATTCAGTCCCTTTGTAAATTCGATAATGAAATACATGGTGGACACAAATGAGGATATAAAATGACTATTTTAAAACTAAAAAAAAACATTTCTTATTTCCACGAAAAATAAAAATTAAATGTATATTATGAGGTAAAATTTTTACCAAACTGGAAAAATTCTAGACACCTACAGATTCTTAATTATCTAATTATTGTACGCAAATTTCGTGATATTGTAAATGTCAAACGTTAAGGTAATTCACCCGTACTTTTTGTCCACCTTGTATACGAAAAAGTCCCTAAAAGAATAACAAATGGACAAATAAGCTAAGAACAAGCAAGTAATCTAGCATCGGGAGAAATTGAATATTGACAGATTTGTAGACTTGGAGAATATAAAAAACAATAATAAAAACTTCATCCATGCTTGTTCCCATGTTATTTGTTCATTGAGCCATATCTATAAGGAATATTAGAAATGTAAAAATGTCCAGTGTGATTTTGGCAGCCCACAACCAACTTTATTGATAATTCTTACACCTCTTACATTTTTACATTCTCGACACCTTGTGACTTGGCTCAAAGTTAAACATAAATTGATAAAATATATTACATAAGAGTATTGCAATTAATATATAAAAAAATAAATCTACCAAACGATTGTTTGTAACTCAGATACACTTTTCTTAATAATGAAGTCTATTGTCTAGTATGTTCGTGATTTTTTGCTGAAAAAATCGAGGGGTATAGTGAATAAAAATTACATAAAACAATTTACCGCTAAGAGATTTATACGCATTAAAAAAGTCAACCATGTGAACCACACAAACAATTAACAACGTATCTACAGAAGTCACATTTTGTTGCAATATGTTTGCCTCTTTGATAGAACTTTCGTGGAAAGGTTATAGTTTGTAAAACATTTTACATTTAAAATATTTAAACAATTAAAAGTGAGAATCAAACAAAGGTAGACAAAAATGGGAGAAAAATATACTGACATACTAAGTTAGCTATTTGATGGTTTTGCGGAATTGTTTTAGATTTGTTTTTAGTCTAAATATTGATGGATTTAGTGTGATGTTAGTATAGGTATGGCGATAATTCAGCACATCCCCACCACTCCATCCACGACCCCCACCCCTCCACCGCTCAGCCAATCAGAGTCTCGAGGCGTTAAAAGTGTGCCATAAAAACTAACTACATGGTTTAGGTACACTATTAAGAGTATTTTTAAAACCAGTATTGTGCATTGCCAAAATCCATATACAGGGTGATGTCTTTATGTAACAGCCAAAATTAAAAAATTGACTTTGGTCCTGATTTTTTGTTTTGTTTTCGGTACTGAATTATGTAGACCTCTATTAGTGGAAGATATCTACTAAATTTGGTACAACTCAAAACTCACTACATTTTGGCAAAAAATAGAAAACGATATCAGAAACGAGACGCATTAGGAATATAATTATAAAGGTCATTCTGAAATCGTCTTAGGGTTCTGTTACCCCTCACTAGTGTATGGCCAGTCACTGACGAAACACCCTGTATGATGTTTTAAAGGATTTTCTTGGCTTTTCAGTAAATTTTGGCGTTTTCTGCAGCTAACCAAGCGTTCCTGATATATTAACAACCGTATCCTTTGTGTGCTCTTCGCAAGATCTATAAATTGCCTAACCAATTGCAAAGCAGTGTTCTTACTCTGCAGGATATTTATCTAGGCCTGTTTTAGCATACGTATGCCACTAATTCAAAAGACAAGCGCCAAACAAATGCTTTAAAATCTGTTGCACAGATTTCCAACGGCAGGCAAAAGCAATGTATTAAACATGTGGAAGAAATGGTCCCGAATAGTTAATTTTTGATGAGGGTGATCTTGGTTCAAATAGTTATTCCACATTACTTCTACAGTAACCAAACGATTTACTCTTACTTGATTACGTTAGGTTAGTTACATAAATCGATAGAATTTATTGGTGGCAGTGCTAGAACGACGGAACTGTTGTGTCATTTTGGTTCGCTGTTAGAATGACTTTATGTAAAATAAATGAAGATCTGATTAGACAATTGAAGGATCTGTCAAAACGAGAGATGGGCAAACAAACAAGTGTCGTTTTGTGCTGTTGACTTAAAAGTACTTTATTTTGTGATTTCCTGTGCGTTCCAAGTTGTGTTTATGGTTCCTTGAGGCTTACTTGTGATCTTGGCAGTACAATGTCTGTGATTTGCATTGTAATTGGTTGTGAAAGTCGTTCCAACGAGAAAAAGTATGCTCCGCTATTTACCTCTCAAATTTAGGCTATGATAAAAATATTTCTAGAATTGATTTTGTATGCAAGTAAATCTAAATTTCAGCTAAATCAATTTGTGTGCAAAATAGATACACTGGAAAGCAAAATGCAGCTGGAGGATGGGCGAATCGAGGGTGATAGTACTTTCACTTATACCATATAACTGTTTTATTCACAAATTCTATCATTCATGATTTTACTAAAATGGAATAGGCGTTTCACAATTTAAGGATACCGCATTGTGTATATTACAACAAAATGTGACTTGGACTACAATAAAAAAAGATGTTCTCTATTAAAAACCAAAGGGGGAATTTGGGAGTAGAAAAATACATCAATATTTTAGTTCTAGATCCCTAGGATTGCTTCTAATTGGGCATTAACTAATTCACAGTAAATCTTTGTGACAATGTAACATTTACATGAACACCACTGTATTATCGCAGATCACCTTGGACGTTTTCGCCAAGATGCGATTTTATTAGATTTTTTTTTACAATAAAAGTCATTTCAAAGATTTGTTCAGAATAAACTTATTTTAAACATTTAGGTCGAACGCTTTTACAAAAATATGGGATTTTGACTTGTCCTACTAAACTTTTCTAGATTTAATTTAGACCTGAGAACATCTTTCCAATTTGGGAAAAAGTCCATATATATATATATTTGAAATAAAAATGATTAAAAACACATATAAAATAAATTCAAAACCTGGCAGCACAAATGGAATCGTCTAAACTTTTTTTGTCAAATTTCACCACCTACAGAGGTAGGTTTTTATTAAATATATCTTTACGCTCCCTTTTACATATATACTTTTTATTATGAATTTTAAAAGATGGCACAGAGGTTATAATGTTTCTTAAAAATATCGAACGCTTCACACGTTAAATATAACAATCTATTCTATTTCTCTTTAAATGAAGCAAAATTTGACAAAACTTGCAGAAAGTACCATAAAATTATTTAACAGTGGCTGATCTCGGAGTAGCAGTTGTGGCGCCAGGAATTTTTCCCAGAACCTTCGAAAGATCTACTCCTGTTAAGGCATTGACGGCTGGGGGTATTTGACCTACTAACCGAGCTATATCCGCGGTGGTATTGTCTGGTCCTCCTATTAGTACTATTTCTTCTGTTCTTGCTAAAGGCGCAGACACTTCGGCAGCGATCTGAAACAGAAAATTTATCAGAATTTTTTCTCCATCATTTTAACATGGAAATATTGGCATCCACCATCACCAGTAAATATTTATAAATGTTCTTTAATTGCTTCTCAAGCATATACTTATTAGGCTAGTTTATAGTATGTTGTTAAGCCAAGACTAGCTTACTCAATAACTTATGCGCATGTACTGATTCTCAGAATTTATGAACCTGACAGACAAACAAATTGGGATGCATATTATCATGTTCGTAGACTATGAAATAAATTAAATTAATAAAAACAATTTTAGAATTTCCGTTATAGCAATAAACTATCTGCAACTAGAACTAAATACTGTATTGGAAAGTCCACATCTTCAGAGGCGCATTACAAGCCTATGAAGAGCGGGCTTGGGGCGAGATGGCGGGCCAGACCGAAAAGGGCGTAAAAAATATTATGGATTTCAGGCAATGCCCCTTGTACATCTCACATATCATTCCCGTACAATTGACTTAGTTGATTGCATACACATTCACTAGCAAGAAAAATCTCCAATTGACGTCATCTTGAGAAAAGTTAGTAAAAGTCAACAGCAAGTATAAAATTAAGTAATAGGTCTGTCCACAAAAAAACTATATACATTCAAAGTAGTGTAATACAGATTTTTACCTAATAATAACAATATTAGAAAACTGCGGTAGAAAAAAGTCAATCCGAACAATAGCAACGGCCCCACAAATTGCTTGCTTTATTTCAGTCAGATAATGACGTATGACGTCACATGCTTGCTGGCTCGGCAGGCGCCAGATCATCTGTACGTTGAGGTTTGTTCTGTGTTGTTCTCGTTAGAACAAAGTTTGAATTCACGGCATAACAGTGCCTTTACTATTTAGAACGTCAAATAGAGTTTGTTTATTGTTGTCAAATATGGAGGAGGGTCTCCGGAAAGGAGACTCACATAATTTGCCGAATGTAGACGTGATTATGGTATTTCAAAGCACAGATAAATGCGACTATGACAAATATCGGCAAAAATATCCAGCCCGTCCTAGCTCATGACAGTCGCAAAATTAACTACAACACTATAGCAACACCTAGAGTATCGCAGGGCATATCGCATAGCAGGAATGTGAAGCTAGCCTCGCGCCGAGGGAGCGTTTTGTAGCCTCCACCCATTCAGGTAATTTCTATTACAAAAAAAGCTAAATGTAAATGACTACATTTTTAAAAACTTTGTAGGGGTTTGTAACACCTATAAATCTATCATTTCCAATTAAATATTAAATTTTATGGACAGACCTATTCTCCTATATAAAGTTGAAAAGAATAAACTGGGAGCTTCTGGAAAGCATTTTAAACACATTGAAGTTTGGTTTAACAAGTCCCATTCATCAGATAAACAGATGGAAGCTCATCTGCTTTCACACGCATTATTTGCTAGTGAAATACTTTATGTCCGAGTGATTGATATGTATAAACGTGCATTATTATGTAAACACAAAATTAGTTAATAATGGGAAAGTGACACGTAGTAGCTATAGGTACGAGGCAGAGCAAAAACATTTCAGCTGCTGTCTGCAACACCTACCTATAATTATTAATGAAGGTATAATTAAACAAAGGCTTGGACTAGTTCTGTAAAACGTCGATTTTGTAATTCCTAATATAATAAGATTGATATAGGTAAAATAAAGCAAATCTTTTGATAGGGGTCCAAAAGCTGAGCAATTACGTTATATCGAATACCTATCTCAGGTTATTGTGACTTTAACTTGGTAAATCCAACTAATTGTGCTGCTTGGGGTTTCATTTAAAAAATCAAGTAAAACCCTGTTGTCATCGTTTTCTGAACATGACATATAAAAACTTGCTAGAAAATGATTTAATTTGATTTTTGAAATTCTAGAATTGGTCCAAAAATAATTAAGTTAGAGGGAGGTATATGGGACATTTATGGTAAATCATTCTGTACAAATGAGATAGACAACTGTTTTGTCTCTCAAAGGTGACATATAATGGTTGCAGATAACGTCCATGCAACTCCTACCAGTAACCAGCGAAATTAAAAAGGATCTATGATTGATTATTAGTTAGTTAATCGACAAAACGTAGCGCCATCTATTTGAAGAATATGCAGACAACAAAATTCGCTGGCGCCCTCTACATCAATTTTACAGTTAGAGTGAGCAGGATGACGATATTCAATGACACATTGGTCTAATGCAGTTAGGAAAATGGATTAATTTCCAGGTCTACCGAGTCCCCTGTGATACACAAATTTTACAAGCGGCATTTTGCATTCGTCCCTCTATCTGACTGTATTTGAAGGGGTTCGAAATGAAAAGCGTGACGCCCATGCTATTTCCCCAAAAGTGCTTATCAAAGAAAAAGACTTATTTAAACATTTTGAAACGTTTTAAAAGTGTTTGTAAAACAGTTTTTGGAAAATATTTCTTAAAATACTTTTAAATTATTGTGAAAATACACGATATCTTACCTTCGGTAGTGCTTCTAGAACAATAGACATAATGGCAGCCTCTCCATATTGTTTGTAAACGGCAGCTTTTTGTCTCATCCTTTCGGCATCGGCCTTACCGATGCTGGCTATCGCAGAAGCTTCCGCTTGACCCAGCATTTTGATTTTTTCGCTCTCCGCCTGGGCATTTTTCACTGTCTGAGTTCTGAAAAGATTTTGAACGAATTAATCCCTCTCTCTTTCTTCTCTCCTTCCCTCCCCCTTTGCCGCTTACTCCCCACTTCTCTATTTTCTTTCCCTCACCCTCTCACTCTCTACCCCCTCTCCCATTGCCCCTTGTTGCGGAAATAACCAATCAAAACAACATTACACTGATACTCTCCATAAAATAATTATCATGCCATCCATTTTCATAATTTAATAATTTCAAATTAATTTTTTGACAATGTTAGCACTGCAAGTAACAACTCAATAAAGTAAAAAAAAATTTAAAAAAATTCAAAACTTGCTTTTCTTAAGAAATTTTAAAATCGTACTAAAAAGTAAAACATAAGCAAGGCGTGCGCACTTTGTATGATTGTACGCATGATGCGCACGCTTTTCTTATAATTATTTTTTACTTTTTAGTGCGGCTTCAAGAACAGCAAGTTTTAAAAAAAAGTTTTATTTTCTACTTTTTAGTCATACTTTTATTATTTATAACGTATAGAACCAATTTACATAAATTCATTCGTTGGAGTTGGGTTGCAAAATATAAACCATTCATTATGTCACCGGAACTAATATCGTACCATTTGTACGGGAAAAACCGGACGTAGAAGTCTCTGATCAGGCGAAAAACCTTTTGTACTCTAGGTTTTTCCGGAGGGTGCCGATTGGATAGTATATCAATTTTTTCAACCCCGCGCCCCCTACTTGCGGATATTTGCAAAAGTAACGGTGTATTGGCGGCTGTATTGTCATCCGATCTTAGTAACTGTGTCAAATTTCATCAATTGATTATGTCAGCAGGTGTGTTAAATCAACGATGCAAGATTTGAATATAAACATTGTGCATGAAAACTACATAGTGAGTTAAAGAAAAGTAAGTAATAATGTTTTTAATAAATAGTTTAGTTACAATAGTTATTACAAAAAAATTTCCTCAAGCACATTTGCTGTTAGGCAAAAGCCCTCCGCCTACGACGTCGGGCCGTTACCAAAAGAGACAAGCTTTCAGAAACTGTAATAACATTATCCCATAGTTATCAACGCCCCTGGGACATTATATCAGAAATAAGCTGAACCTGTATTGAGCACGTAAGTATATCATTTTGCTCACCTTTTTCCTTCAGCAATGACTTCCACCCGGTAACTCTCCGCCTCAGCCGGCAGCCGAACCGTCGCATTGAGTTCACTTTCTTTCCTCATAACTTCCTGCGCCTCGACTTCTATCTGTTTTTTTCTTTCCACTACTTCGATTTGGATTTCTTCGTTTCGAATTTTTTGTCGAATTTTCGCAGCCTGTAATTCGTAGGCCAGCTGCGCTTGTGCTTTCTGTAAACATATCAAGCAAACATTGAACAATATACTTTAATTTTAACAAAAGTTATTTCAGAAATATAGTAATAATATCCATAAAGAATATTCATGGAAAGTTCACAAATACTATTCATCAGCATTTATAAATCTGATATTTGTGATCATGATCAATTTATCACAGGATTGCGTATTTAATTAAAACTTATAGATGTAAATATATAAAGTGTACTTACGGCAGTGTTAATTTCTTGATCAAAGTTCGCTTTTTGAAGTTTGAACATTCTGGCGTTATCTTCTATTTTGGTATCAGTCGAATATTTGATGTCCATTGCAGACTTCTGACATTCTGCTTCCTGAAAGGGATACAAGTTTATTAATATCGTTTCTATTTTTTTACTTTAGATTCGGATTCGGACATGTATATAGTAGCAAGAATTAAGAAATTAATTATTATACCAGTAACTTTTTAAATCATTATTAGGAAAATTATCTGGTCGATAGCCGAGTGGGTTAAGACGCGAGGTGGCAATCGCGATTAATCACACGGACATCGCACCACCGGGTTCGAATCCTGGCTCCGGCACTGACACTGTCGGAGGAAATGGTTGTATGTCCGCGTTTATTCAATGTGTAAGCCCCTTCCGCACAAGCGCCTGGCTTCTGGAATTGGGGGTTGTCTAATTTCTGTGGTGTTTATTTATTTATTAAAATATAAGTACAATGGGTGATTACAATAGAATAGTTATTTTTAAATAAGCTTCAATCGTAAAAGAACGTTTAATATTTGATCAACGCTCCATATTCACAACAAAACTGACATTATGACATGAATTAACTATGAAAATTGACACTTCATTCTGCGGACCTGTTATCTATAGTAGATAATTAATTTAATCATTACTCAGAACTAGATTTTATAGTGACATACTATAAATCGTTGTCGGTATAATTAACCAAGCACTTTTCCAAGATATATTGAAGGAATTATATGCTAACATAGTGAATGAAATTGAAAATCTACTCGTAATATAAAATTATTCTGATACAATCAGTACAAGGATAATTAATATTAGTCAATGATATAACCTTTCATATATATCATTTTTAACGAACAGTAAGAAATTGCAATATTTGGCGTGGAATGCAGATAATATAAAATCTATGCATACATATACAGTAACAAGTATTTTTTGTTGTCAATGTCATCGTTTATAATAATATATTTTTAGAAGATACCTTGGGAGGTGCATTTTACTCGCCTTTTCTAGGTTTTGCAACTTATTTTAACGTTTTGAAACGTAAATATTCGGGCGATTCTGGAAGAGTGATTTTTTACGTACAGTACATCCTTTCCATAAGCGAGGAAACTCAACATAACTGTATTATCCAAAATTTGATCCTCTAACTTGTCCATTATTTTTATTTACCCCAGTCACTCCCTACATAATCATACCCAGTTCACATAGGACAGGAATAGAGTTAGTTGTATTTGGAGAAATAAGCGTTTTACCTCATTATGCTGGTTCAATTTTATTAAAAGCAAAATTCCTTTTTACACGCTTTATATTAGCTACACCTATATGTTTGTTTGTTTGTATGTAACAGAATCTTTGAACGTGATTCTCACCCACTTCAAAACGTCAGATTGAACTGAAACTTTGCACACTTATCAAGAACCGATGACACTACAATAATTTAACAACTTTGTCCTAATGTCCTCACCAGGATCATCAGGATAAAATAAAAAAATGACTAATCTATTGTCGACATTTTGCCGGAAGCGCCGCTGTTAATATTATATATTTTATAAATTATAGTTTATAAAAAATAGCAAACCAAACTAAAAAGCAAAAAATGTTTAAATATTATTGACAAAAAAAAGCGTGAAAGCATGGGTGCTTTTTACTATATGTTTATAATTCTACTTTTATCAACAGCTCCCAATAAAATATCTATAACAATTGATATCAAGCACCCCACACTTTTTACAATAAAACGACTTTTTTGCCAATAATATTTTGGAAGTCCTAATAATGTGTGATAGATTTTAAAGTATCGCATCATCAATGATTTTACCCTAGACCTTAAAAATATATACACTTTGATGTGCTCAATATGACCATCGCCTAAAAAATAAGAAAGTTACGAGTCTGGGGAGTTTTAATAGTAACATTCCAAATGCGCTTGCGAATCCAGAAAAAAATCAATAATTTACTTCATTTCGTCCATAATTCCCGACAATGATCTTTCAAATGAAAAAATACTTTTTTATAATTCTAATATACATCAAAATTATAAAGACATTTAATATTCATTTATTAACAAGACATGATGTTTACAACATAATTAGTAATATTAGAATTTTCAGTGTTGGCGCAGATGGTATTTCTATTAAAGACCTTAAACTGTGTTTGCCATTTTGTATAAATCATCTCATAAATATATTAGACACCTTATGCTTGATGAGGTATTTCCATATTCCTGGAAAAGGCAATATTAAGCCTCTTGCAAAAATAGCTAATCCTATAATTCCTATAGAACTAAAAGATCTCTGACCTATTAGTATCTTATTTTCCACTTTAAAAACTTATATTATTCACAACCAAATTTTTCCCTATTTCAATAAAAATTATTTGACTTCCTCGACACCGTCAGGCTTTCGTAAAAATCATAGCACTTCCACTGCACTTATAAAAGTAACTGATGACATTTACCAACATTCAGATAACAATAAAGCGACTTGTCTAGGTCTACTTGATTTTAGTAAAGCCTTCGATACTTTGAATGAATAAGTTTTGCTTTCTAAATTGCATTATTTCGGTTTCTCTAATAATTGCATTAATTTTTTAAAATCTTATTTAACTGCAGAAAACAATGCGTAGCTTTGGCAATAGATAATAATACTGTAAAATCCAAATTTGCTTCATTACATCAAGGTGTGCCTCAAGGGTCCATCTTAGGACCCCTGTAATTTTTAATATACTTTGCAGACATGTATGGCGAAGTTCAGTAGTCCAGTGTAATGCGATACGCAGATGATTCTCAATTAATTCTCGATGTTTATCCAAATAATAAAATATTGCACTAGAAAATATTTTATCAGATTTACAGAAAGTTAGAAAATTCTCTTTGAATCATACCTTAAAAATTAATGCTTCTAAGTCTGTCTTATTGATAGCAGACTTAAAACATTCTAGACATAAACTGTCTGATTTTGTTGTCAAAATTAATAACGATGAAGTACCTAAGTTGAGTGCAGCAAACAATCTTGTTTCATTCATTCATTCTTTCCTTTTTTCGTTCTTTCTTTCTTTCATTATTTCATTCTTTCCTTCCTTCATTCCTTCATTCTCTCATTCTTTCCTTATTTCCTTCTTTCATTCTTTCATTCTTTCATTCTTTCATTCTTTCATTCTTTCATTCTTTCATTCTTTCATTCTTTCATTCTTTCATTCTTTCATTCTTTCATTCTTTCATTCTTTCATTCTTTCATTCTTTCATTCTTTCATTCTTTCATTCTTTCATTTTTTCATTCATTTATTTCCTTATTTATTTCAAGTGGCGCATCCTGTATAAAATCTTAAAACTTCTTTTAATCTTCAACAATAACCAAAATAAAGGAGGGTCAAAATATAGTAAATAAATAACCCTGTACATTTGAATTAAAATATAGCGATCGAAACCATAGTATATATAATTTTTTCATTACGTGCTCTAATTATTTTCTAAAACCATCAGTAGTTGTGTGAACAAATATCGACATAATTGATTGTTTCTTAGTAATTTTGCTTCAGTTTTGTTTGTTTATGTCAGAGGTTTCCATGTGAAATAATATTTAATTCAAAAACATAAATTTAACTTCCAAGTTTCAAAATATAAATGAGTTCTGCTGTTTTGTAATATAGGTAGATTATTTTAACATTACGAAAACGATAAAATAAAATATTAAGTAGTTCCTTATTACTTTTTAATGGTACAGCCGCATTCGACCAATGATTCATTGAATTGGAATTTTTATCTACTTTATTCTACATGTGGATTGTTATTTTTATTTCCTCATTTTTAAAAGCTTGATGGCATACAAACGTATAAGACAAGCTTTAAATATAATTATAATTTTTTTTGCGATGCATGTTTATCTTTATGCAAAAAGATATTTTGAAATCATTCATTGTTTCAAATATTTTACAAAAAATAGTATTAAAGCACGTAGAGTAAGACAACTATTATATAATCCCTTATCTGGGGAAGAAAATTTCAGCTGGCGCGCCGACGACAAATTTAAACCAAGTGCCCTTCCTGCATAAATTTGAAAGTCCTACCGACTGCGCCGAATTTACATTATGTGAACCTGTTGAATACACCACTGTCCAATTATATTTGGGATCATACTTTTTGTAAAATTGAAGAATAAATTTTCTGTTTCATATCGTTAGATTGTTTTTTTACAATACATTAGCCTAGAATACGTAGGAATCTGTATTCATTATAGTTCAAGTAATAAATTCCCGAGACAGAAAAAACCCAACAAAACCTTTACGACATAATTATTATCGTCGCGGGCCATGGTGCTAGTTGAAATAAATAGATCCCAGTAAATAAAAAACGCAACATGAATTTTACGACATAATTATATCGCCGCGGGCCATGGCGCCAAGCCTGACATGAAACATTGCCGACGCTTAAAAACCTATAAAGGTAAGCGAGTCAATTTGCGAACAGCACAAAAAAGAGTACCGGTATTTTAATGAGGTCGTAAAGTTTTTGTTACGTTTCTTATGTCTCAGTTTCTTCCTACTTGAACTATAACAACAACTGAGATGATTTTTGTAGTAACTTCATTAAATGTTTGATAGTCTATCCAGTACACTGGATCTGTTTTTTACAAGTGTTAAAAGATCTTCTTCAACTCCAATAGACTGCACGCCCTCTGTGACGTTTCTAAGGTCTACAAAAATTAATAAGCCTATATGTAAGGAGTTATATAGTGTTTATCTTTTACATTCTTTCGATTATAGAACCAATACTGAAATATTTAGATATTACAAAATATTATTTCAACTCACCCTAATCCCTGCATCCCTGTTGGCCTCGGCCACTCCGGCGTCCGCGTCTCTCTTGACCATGGCCGTCTGGGCCTTGCCAAGAGATGTGAGGTATTGCACCTCGTCATAGACGTCCTTGATGGTGAAGGAGAGGATTTCGATACCCATCCGGCCTACATCGGGAGCAGCTACTTCTCGAACAAGGGCAGCAAATTGGTCCCGGTCGCGGTATACCTCTTCTACTGTAAGAGTTCCTGAAAAACAGAATAAATCATTAGTTTAGGGCTTCCTCTTGAAGGTCAACCTGTACATCCTTATTCTGTGATAGTGCGTAATTATTTAAACGAAATTTTCCCACACACATGGATAGGTAGAATGGCCAGCTACATCTCCGGACCTAACCCCATTGGATTATTTTTTATGGGGTTACATTAAATCCAAAGTTTATTTTAATTTTTAATACCAATAACAGTTTTGCATTCTTCTGTTCTGTTTTATTATCATAGACTCTCATAGTTATAGTTAATGATCAGGTTTTATGAAAACCCACGTAACAATATGAAATATACTGTTTCTTAATTAATTTTTGAGGGACGTACGCAAATTTGAAATATAATTGCGACTTTATCTGCATTGTGATATAGAAGAGCAATTGTTGACTTTAATTCACGGTCATCATAATTAATATGCCATATTTTAGTATCTGATATGATATTTTTAGAGGCAAATTCGTTAAAATATGCGTCATTATCAAATAGTAACAATCTTATATAAACAGCGCAACTCCCTGTTTACGATTATTACGTAGGAATACGGACTGATATAAATAATTAAGGAAATAAATAAGATAACAAAGCAGCCAAATTGCAAAATAAACGACAAGAGAACTAATCTGCTTGTAAATTCCAATAATGACAAGGACATGGATAAATACTTCAGATTGTTATTGTGACAAACTATTAAAAAATCCGCTAAATGTATTGTAAATGACTGATTGATTGGTTAACTTGTGTTAGTCGGAGATGTATCTATCCTTGAGCAATAATTCACTCACTATCAGTTATCTTTCTGTTAGAAAGATTATAGAGTTCAACTACAAAAATAGCAGCATAAAACGACAGTTCTCTGATGTGCTTTATTCTTTCCTTATGTAGGAAGACGTAAAACTAGTATCGACACTATTTTCTATGAATTTCATAGTTTTTTTTATTTTCTATTTTAGCTCTTGAAGAAAGAGATGACGGTGTCCGAATAAACATTTCATTTTCTTGTTCAAACATTCTGTGGTTCATACATTATTCTAGTTTTTGCTATGTATAATAAAATATACAGGCTGTTCATTTTATCATTGCACTCGAGAATATCTCACTTAATATCGGTCGTACAAAAAAAAAAATATTTTTACGAAAATTGTGCCGATTTATATAACCTACAAAATGGTTTAAATACATTTGAAATCCATGGGCTACTTTAAGAGTTATGGCGGAAAATATCGAAAATGCGGAAAACGTCTAGGCCAAATATCTCCGTTATTTGAAGTGATACGAGAAAAATTCTAAGGCGAAAATTTTTTGCAAAACAGAGTGTTTCAACGAGGTTTTATCTATTTTTTTTTCAAAACCGCTGTATTTTGAGATTTATTCTTCAGGCTGTTAAAAAAAATATTTTGAAACGGACGGGAAATGACGCCATTAAATATAGTATTTTCCTCCCATTTCAACGATATATCACATGCCATATTTATTCATTGGTACTACGTTAGTAATTATAAAAACATTTTTTTAAAACTAATAAATTCTTTTTTAACAAGCATTATACTTGCCGTGGAGAAGTATGATTAAATAAAACAATAAAATAATTCAATAAGTTGTTCAAATCTTTGCTATAATAAAACATTAACACAATTAAGAGAATAAAGTAAATTCAGGTAACAAAAACAAAATAATAATCAAGAAAGCAACATGGAGCAATTATGGAAAGAGTATTCGCAGTTATGCCAATGTATAGAGGTCCTCCATAAAAGCGTCACTCCTTGCTCAGAAAGTTAAAATGTCTTTACCAATTAATTTAAGTATAATATCCATTTGTTTGTATTTCATGATTTCACTATTATTTCAATTATTTTAAAATAGTTGGCTATGAACAAACTTGACAATTCAATTTTTTTGACAGATCAACTCAATTAATACTTAAACTCACACTCGTTTAAGAATTTAGAATTTTCAAAAATGATTTTCACTCACATTGATCGTTACAATATATTCGTTACATATTGCCAATGCAATTTTAACTCTGGATTAGCTCATGTAGAATATAGAAACAGATTTCCACAAGCACTACAGCCGAATAAAACTCTGTTCAGAAAATTAGCTACGAAATTGAAAAATAATGGTCCATTTTTAAAAAAGAAGACGAGGTTGAACAGTGTTACTGATAATGTAAATAAGGTAAACCAAGTTATTAATTATGTAAGAAATAAAACTACAGAAAATTTGGAAACATCATTAAGAGAAATTCAAATTGCTTGTCATATAAATAAAACAAGTGCCAGAAAAATTTTAAAGAAAAATGGTTACCGGTGTTATAAAGCCAAAAAAGTTCACAATTTACAAGCGGGGGACAAACCAAGGAGGACGACTTTTTGTAGGTGGCTGTTGGAAAAGAAGCGTGCCGATTCCTTAATAAGTAAAATACATTGGTCCGACGAGGCAAATTTTTCCAATAATGGATTTTTTAATCACAATATTCATTACAAATGGACTTCTGAAAATGCACACTGGCATAGACCGACTGGGTTTCAAAATCGTTTTTCAATAAATGCGTGGATAGGTATTTTAGGCACCAATTTAATAGGTCCTTATTTTTATAATGGTCACCTCAGTGGTCAAAGGTACCTAAACTTTTTGAAAAATGAATTTAATGAATTCTTAGATGACCTACCTTTAGAAAAGTCGACACAACTTTCAATATTTTCAACAAGATGGAGCCCCTCCCCCAATTCCCATATTTGCCTAGACTATTTAGACGAAATATTGCTTGAACATTGCATAGGTACCAATGGATTTATTCGATGGCCCCCTCGTTCTCCAGATATAACCCCAATGGATTTTTTCTATGGGGGTATATTAAAGATAAGGTAGTTTCGACGACACCGCAAAATGTAGAGGGCCTAAAAGCTCGAATTCAACAGGCATGTATTACAGTTACCCCCGAAATGCTGAGTAATTTTTTTAATGCAGTGCCTCGCCGCGCTCGATTGTGCATAAGAAATCGCGGTGGACACTTTGAACACTTGATATGATACCTTAAAAATTATTTTGAGGATTAGATAAATATTAGTGTTCTGTGTGCTATATTCTTTTTATTATTAATTTGTTTTTGTTACCTGAATTTACTTTATTCTTCTTGTGTTAATGTTTCATTATATCAAAGACTTGAACAACTTATTGAATTACTTTATCGTTTTATTTAAACATACTTCTCCACGGCAAGCATAATACTTGTTAAAAAAAATTTATTGGTTCTAAAAAAATGTTTTTATAATTACTAACGTAGTACCAATGAATAAATATGGCATGTGATATATCGTTGAAAAGGGAGGAAAATAATACAAAAATAGATAAAACCTCGTTGAAACACCCGTTTTGCAAAAAATTTTCGACAGAATTTTTCTCGTATCTCTTCAAATAACGGAGACATTTGGCCTAGACGTTTTCCACATTTTCGATATTTTCCGCCATAACTTTTAAAGTAGACCATGGATTTCAAATGTCTTTAAACCATTTTGTAGGTTATATAAATTGGCACAATTTTCGTAACAATATTTTTTTTTGTACGACCGATATTAAGCGAGATTCTCGAGGGCCCTGATAAAATGGACAGCCTGTATGTAATATTTGGACACAGTTATAGGAAGGTATTTCATTTTGTGACAGATATCTAATAAACTTTATGGAACAAAGAATTGTCCTATTTTATAACAAATAAATCCTCCATCTATTTTAGTAACCAGAGTTCGAACAAAATATATGGATTTACACTATTCTTAATATACCTTCATAAAATAAAAATTTGTTAAAATTATCCGACAAAAATGAACGATTAAACCAGCAATTATTATAAAAAATAAAGTGTCCGTTAACTTTAGTAACAATTCACTTAAAATTAACAATTTACATAGATTATTTTTAGTTTAGTTATATACCACTAAAATTAGAGGAAGATATTTTATTATGTCAAAGAAACCTAATAAATACCTACCTATTAGAAATAGTTATTTATGCAACAAGTGTGTAAAGTGATACTTTTTTCACGAATGGGAATGTTGTCCCATGAGTGAAAAAGGCACTTTACAGACACTTATTTTGAACATTTATCATAACAAAAATGTTTAAAAATTAAAAAAGAATAAAAATAACTATCATTAAAAAGTAATACCAAATATTAACTCATCGAGAAATTTATTTTTTATTAAACAACTTGGTATTTTTTTTGCCAGAAAATAAATAGAAATTACACCTATCAGAACGTTGTTTTGTAACAGTAGGTATTTCACTGTGAATTTCATAAGTTACAATAAGTAGCTAATAGTTATATAATAGGTAAAAAAGTAACGGTTTTAACATTTCTTAAATTCCATTCAATAAACTGGATAAAATCAAATTTCTAAAACTCAATCGAATAAATTGGTTTTTAACTTGACCGCAGGCGTTTCTCTAATGAATATGACTCGGTATAATTTGAAATATTCACAGAATGCAACGGCTATTCCTATACTGATCCAGATTTTTATAGTATCGGTCAATTATCCTGCCGCTGTCATTTTACTTTGGAAACGGTTATTTTGGATTCCTTATTCTTAATAAGAAAACCTTGGGGTGTAAACAAGAATATTTTTAGTACTTAGGGGACCCTTAAGCACTGAGGTCCGTGTCCGCTGCACCCCTTACATATTTACGACATTGATGAAGAACATATCCGCAAATCTTTTGTACATAATCTTCACTAACTTTGTAATAAATTATATTTGACTTATCGCATTGAAAGTTAACGGAAGCACCGCATAAAATTAATTAGACAGGGATGTACATAGAAAATAGCGATATCTAAACTATTTTATTACTTATATCGTATAACTACAATTTACACATTTTCGAGGTAGTTTCACTGTAAACTTATATAATATAGTCACTAAAAACAAGAGGGCCTTCTTACGAATTTAAGAATTTTACTAGATTTATTTTTGTTCCTAATTACACAAATATTGCTTACATTTAATAAAGTTAATTAAAAATTTGAGCCTGCATGTCTGTTTCAGCAACAGAAAAAAAATGTTTCGCACCTACTGAAGGGTTGTGGTACAATCGCTATATTTTCAGAAAATATGTGTCTATGTCTAAGATACTGTACTAGAATTTCATCCATTTTGTTGTGGTGGAACAAGATAAAATAAAAAAGGATAAAGTTTACAGAGTGTCCACTATTTCATTGTTATTATTATATTGGTAGCTTCTAAACTACAAGTGATAGAAAATCGGTTAAATTAGAGGAAGGTTGTGCATTTAAAAACTTGTCAAGATGCCTTTTTCAGATTTTCAAAATTTTCAGTTATCTCAGAGATAATCCAAAAATAATGAAAATCGCCACTTTTAATTCTTGCTAATAAAATTATGTTTAGACAAAAGCTGCATGGTGTTTTGTTGCCTATTTAAGACTCGATTTACTCTCGAATTTAATGAATTCTTAGATGACCTACCTTTAGAGAATCGACACAACTTTCAATATTTTCAACAAGATGGAGCTTCTCGCCACAATTCCCAGATTTGCCTAGATTATTTAGACGAAATTTTGCCTCAACATTGGATAGGCACCAATGGATTTATTCGACGGCCCCCTCGTTCTCCAGATATAACCCCAATGGATTTTTTTCTACGGAGGTATATTAAAGATAAGGTGTTTTCGACGACACCGCAAAATGTAGAGGACCTAAAAGCTCGAATTCAACAGGCATGTATTACAGTTACCCTCGAAATGTTGAGTAATGTTTTAAATGCAGTGCTTCGCCGCGCTCGATTGTGCATAAGAAATCGCGGTGGACACTTTGAACACTTGATATGATATCTTAAAAATTATTTTGAGGATTAGATAAATATTAATGTTCTGTGTGCTATATTCTTTTTATTATTAATTTGTTTTTGTTACCTGAATTTACTTTATTCTTCTTAATTCTTAATTTATTATAGCAAAGATTTGAACAACTTATTGAATTATTTTATCGTTTTATTTAATCATACTTCTCCACGGCAAGTATAATACTTATTAAAAAAAATATATTGATTTAAAAAAAATGTTTTTATAATTACTAACGTAGTACTAATGAATAAATATGGCATGTGATATATCGTTGAAAAGGGAGGAAAATACTCTATTTAATGGCGCCATTTCCAGCCCGTTTCAAAATATTTTTTTTAACAGCCTGAAGAGTAAATCTCAAAATACAACGGGTTTGAAAAAAATTAGATAAAACTTCGTTGAAATACTGCTTTGCAAAAAATTTTCGCCTTAGAATTTTTCTCGTATCTCTTCAAATAACGGAGATATTTGGCCTAGACGTTTTCCGCATTTTCGATATTTTCCGCCATACTCTTAAAGTAGGCCATGGATTTCAAATGTCTTTAAACCATTTTGTAGGTTATATAAATCGGCACAATTTTCGTAAAAATATTTTTTTGTACGACCATATTCAGTGAGATATTCTCGAGGGCCCTGATAAAATGGACAGCCTGTATGTGTACAAGTAACATAGGTGTAATACTGTGTAAATTTTATATATTCTGTTTTTTTTAGATTATAAAAGTCTGTAAACTTGCAGCTGTAAATATGTGATAGGTGTATTTTATTACTTCTGTAAAATACAACATTTGGACACAGTTTTTCTGTTACAGCTGCGAGCGCACTTTTCAATTGCTTATCCTGCAATTGTTTTTTCAAATAAAGTCTCAGAACAAGCAAATTTTAGGTATCAACAATAAAGGTACCTTGCAACAACGGCGTATGTCACTCCAACTGTTAGACCGAGATTGATCAGGCTCATCCATAGCAACTCCATCGTGGACACTTTTTTGCAATGTCAAAAAACAGAAAAGAAAACAGGATAACACCACGCTAATTATTCACAACCTGTCGGACATACAAACACTAGCGCTTCTCGATAATGCAATCCGTTTAATTGTACTTAGCAACACTCAGCGATTTTTATAGTTCTCTTGATAATATAAATTTTTAATTGTCCGAGATTACGCGAAACGCTTTTGTGTTTTCAGTATTTCAGGTGAGGGAAATAACGAGCGCTCTTAGCCTTTTATGATTCACCGGTGGGTACTGGGACAGCGTCAATCATATGATTGCCTTTGTTAGCGTGTTGTAATTCCCCACTATCCTCGACGTCAATACGGTTTGACCGATGTTATTTAAAAATTAAAGCATGATATTTCATTGAAGGGTACACGATGTTATGAGAAATCTATAGCTGTTGGCTTTAGCATTTTCTCAACTTTTTCTGACGCGGATAGAAATGTGACAAAAAAAATATTAGTAGAAAAAATCTGTTCTTATTAACACTTCTATATTTGTTAGTATTCTACTAATTAGGTTGTCAATGTTTTCAAATAAATAAAAGAATAAACATATTTATTACTTACTCAAGAGATTGCGAAAATTCGATTACACGTCAAAATTTAATATAAGCTAATAAACTTAATAAATGATAAACATGTTTAAATAGAATTTGTTTATGTGCATAATGAATGAATGAATTAAATAAATTGCACAAATGCAAAGAACCTGTAACTCAAAGAGTTTCCGAGATAATAAATAATAATAATAATATTTATTTCATCTGTTTGGTTACAATTTATGTTTTAACGTTTTTTATTTCTTAAAAAGAATTCATGATAATAGATATTTAGTTAAGAGCTGTTCGGAGTGTATTAGTCATCCATGCTTCCAATTTTAATTGTAAATGACTTCACGAGAATAAAATGACGCAGCCTAATATACGGTGTGCTTGGAAAGAGAGTGATAGAGATGTAATAGAATATGACATTGGACAAATTTATTATACCTAATCTTTAAATTTCTCGGTGCATTTGAGGACATTAGGGCTAATTTTATTTTAGTTCTACAAAAGGGAAAATGTTTATTTTAATAATACCTATGTGGGATGATAAGAATTATTTTTGCAAATCGAAAATAGAAGAAAAAAAATTTTTTTTTTATATATACTTTTCTTTCTCTCATCGTCCCACATTCTAACATGTTTTTAATGTCTTTTAGTGAAAGCCGTTTTTTAAAATAACTATTTATATGAGAGTAAGTCTTTCCCGCTTATATCCGGAGCGCTCTTAAGTTTTTAGAGAAAGACTTGTCTGTGGGTGTTTATGTAAACATTTAATTCTTTTTTTTTTTTAATAAATGTAGCTAAATTATGTTTTATGAAATTTAATAGATAATAAGCAAAAGGGATAATTTACATAATTATAGATAAAGGGAAAAGAAATTAAAAATGAAATAGATACAATAGAGTTACCTGATATCATATCAAATTATGTATACAATTGCCCTGTATTTATGAAGTTTTCTATAAAATTTTCTGGTAAGCTTAGTAGCCATTTTTTGATGTTTTCTCTTTGTTTTTTATTATTGGTGTTTCTTAGGTGATCTGGCATTAGTCTTGAACCTAGATATGTTGAACTTTTTATGAATATTGATTTCTTAGCCCTAGGTATGATTACATTGATTCTTGTTCTTGTATTATATAAGGGATTTTTTTTTAGATAATTTTTGTTTTTGATTTCATAATTTAATATTTGTTTGCAATAAATTTGCCTGATACTGAGAATTTTATATTTTTGAAATAGGCATCACTTGGATATCTGAGATATTTTTTGAACATAATTTTAATTACTCTTTTCTGTGCCCGTATTAATGGGGTTAGATGTGTTTGGTGCAACCCTCCCCAGGCTATTATACCATACTATATGATAGACTCTACTAGACGATAGTACATTATGAGTAGCTGATGTTCTTCGAGGATATTGCTCGCTTGTCTAAACGTGTAAAACAAATGTCTCATTTTTTTGCATATATTTTCAATTTGAAGGTCCCATTTCAGGTGTGAGTCAAGAATTATCCCTAGATATTTTATGTGAACAGCCTGGTCAATTTCTATGTCAGTGTTTTGTATTTTTATTCTTTTGTAAACAGGTAATAGATTTTTATATGAGCAGAATAGCAGGTATTTAGTTTTAGCGGTGTTCATAGTGAGTAAATGTTGATCAAACCATTTTTTTATTGTTTCGAGTCATTTAGACTTTTTATGAATATTGATTTCTTAGCCCTAGGTATGATTACATTGATTCTTGTTCTTGTATTATATAAGGGATTTTTTTTAGATCATTTTTGTTTTTGATTTCATAATTTAATATTTGTTTGCAATAAATTTGCCTGACATTGAGAATTTTATATTTTTGAAATAGGCATCTACTTGGATATCTGAGATCTTTTTTGAACATAATTTTAATAATTCTTTTCTGTGCCCGTATTAATGGGGTTAGATGTGTTTGGTGCAACTCTCCGCATGCTGTTATACCATAATGTATGATAGACTCTGTTAGACCATAGTACATTATGAGTAGCTGATGTTCTTTGAGGATATTGCTTGCTTGTCTAAACGTGAAAAACAAATGTCTCATTTTTTTGCATATATTTTCAATTTGAAGGTCCCATTTCAGGTGTGAGTCAAGAATTATCCCTAGATATTTTATGTGAACAGCCTGGTCAATTTTTATGTCAGTGTTTTGTATTTTTATTCTTTTGTAAACAGGTAATAGATTTTTATATGAGCAGAATAGCAGGTATTTAATTTTAGCGGTGTTCATAGTGAGTAAATGTTGATCAAACCATTTTTTTTATTGTTTAGAGTAATTTAGATGATTTTTGATAGAGACTTCTTCCCAAGTTTGTCCTTCTACAAAGATAGCAGTATCATCAGCAAATGAGATGATTGTACCATCGATGGGTAATGTAAGTAGATCATTTGAGTATATTATAAATAGCAGGGGAGCTAAGACCGTCCCTTGCGGCAATCCATAAGTGACGATTTTAGTCTCACTTTTAGTGTCGCCCAACTTTACACTTTGTGTTCTATTGGTTAGATACCTTTTTAGAATGTTATATATTTGTCCCCTAAATCCCAGATCCCAAAGTTTTTGCAATATTTGACTGTGACTTATAGTATCAAAGGCCTTCGCTAGGCTTCAAAGGTTTTTTATTGTCTATTGAGCTATAAATTTTCTCGAATAAATAGTTTATTGCGTCCTCAATAGATGTTTTCTCGTGGAAACCGAACTGTCTTTGGCATAATATATTAAATTGATTTACATATTTCAGAATTCTTGACTTCAAGGCTTTTTCAAAAATTTTTAAGAGGTTGGAAATTAAGGAAATTGGTCGATAATTTTGTGTTTCAAGTTGTTTACCGTTTTTATATAAAGGAATTATTTCTGCTACTTTAAAATGAGCTGGGCAGACACCTCTATTCTATTTACAATGTGAGTCATTAGTGGTGTGGATTAAGTCGATTAGTTCTTTAAGTAGATCTACTGATATTTTGTCATGACCAGGAGCTTTTTTATGCTTTAGTTCCAGTATGTACTTTCGTATTTCTTGTTCAGTGACATTACTAAGGTAAAAACTTTTTCAATTTTTTTGTTTGGAAAATTTGTATTTGGTTTTAGTATTTTCTTTGCCATGTTCTCTCCTACATTTGTGAAGAAGTTACAGAATTCCGTAGATATTGATTTTTTTATCTGTTGTTATTATTTGAAAGTTTTATTTCAGATATAATAAAATGTAAAATTTGGATGCCCCCTCAGAAACCTGCAACGCCCTTATGAGAGATTTCCGGACCCATGTTTAAATGAACTTTTTTCATATTTTTTTTTATGTAGAATCACACCTAGAAATTAGTGATCGCATTAAAACACCCTGTAATAAAAAATAGCTCCCTGTGAATTTAGCTAAAATTTTATTATTAGTAGTATTCAGCCAAATGATCAAAAGCCTCCTTAGGCTTAACTTCGAAAAATGTACAGTTTTCAAGAAAATCGGATTGGAAGTCGGTCCTGATGGGAACGTGCGTACGCAAGTTCATAGTATTGAAACGCCCAGTATATAGGGCATTTACAAATTTAAATTTTTCCTATTTAAGTTTCCAAATTCAAGTAGTTATTGCAGTTAATTCATTTCATTTTTACATTTATTTAGTCATTTAATATTGGACACAATAAAGTTACCAGAATGCATTTTAAAATTATATTTTTAAAGCAAAGTTAAACGCTACAATTTTGAGACAGAATTTACATAAAATCTAGTCGAGTCGCAGGGTTTGTGTATCGTATATTCAGATAAACGTCAAGTACTTCATGTATTCCCAATTCCCATAGTGTGAAATCGCCTACCCTTTTCTATCTTAACCATAGATAGGAGGAGATAGAGAGTGGAGTTTTAAATCTGAAACGCTGCACAAAACTACGCCGTATCAAATACTGAAGTTGTTAACGTAAACAATTCCCACGTCCGACTTGGGGGACGCTTAAACTGTGACGTCATTTACAATATAAAAGAAACTGCAGGGCCCATTAAAAGGGGTAATCAGACTCGATACATCGCAGGACATTGGGTTCGCTGTTGCTCCCTGGAGATTACAATTGCACCACTCCTTGGGTACATCGCTGGACATTGAGTTCGCTGTACTAACGCCGCAGACAACTATTCTTTGGCGTATTCTTTATGAAGTACCATTTTAACCTCTCTGTCATGCCCCACGAGTACGTGGCAATTGCATTTATATTCTGGTTTCGACGGGGTGTAATGGGGGAAATTGACGCATTTGTGGTACTAAAAGAATATTAGATTTTTTTTTTAATATTAGCTTTGATTTTTAACTATCATAATATTATATTACCAGTTATTCAGTTATGATTTTATTCACGATTTTAATTCATAAAATTTCACTTTCTGAATATTTCACTAGGGAAATTTGCGTTTGGCAAAATAACAAGTTTATATTCAAGAACTATATATTTTCTGCGTTTATGCAATGACAAGAAACTTTCACTTCCATTATTTTTCATTTGATGTACTTATTAAGGCTACTGTGTGCCTAATTTTGGACATGTTAAATGTCATAGTAATGTTTATATTTCAAATGATTATCTGAGATTTCTCACCAGCAATCTATTTGGTTTTCTATGATTGTTTAATACCGATCCACCCATTTAATTACCTTGCGCTCACAAACTGTATAGGCCATCGTTCAGTGCTGGGTTAATTAGCCCGTAGACCTGTTCGTATTCAGAAGGGTTTACTTTTCGTCGAGTACTGAACCGGGATGTCTCGTCTGTTTGATTTACAACTGCCCACCTTGTTTTTACGTTGTTGGACAGTCATACAAAATTTGGTAGGCTGCTTATTTTAATTATAATCAAAGGATTTTTCCTCAACATTCTATGATCTTTTACATGGGTATTTAATTCTCATTTCTCAACTTAATTTTGATAATGTATAAACATAACATGATTCTTGTCCTCTGTTTTGCATCCGATTCATTATTTGGCTATTGCTAATAACTATAATTATAAATTATTATTATCTAGCGATTGCTAACAACTTTCTTTAGTTATAAACCATTATTACCTAGAGATTGCTAACAGCTCTATTATAGATTATTATTATCAGGCCATTGCCACAACCCTAATTACTATTAAAATAACACAGCATACTTTTGTATCTCAGTTCTTGTTATTGCATCAAAACACTCAGTATATCTATAGCATGGTCATTACTATAGCGACGCAAATTTTCCTATTATAGTATTTAGACAATTGTCTCAAATATTGTCTGAAAGTTATTTGTGGCATTCTACGAATATTCTTTCCTATTATTTGGGTTTTCTACCACATGTACTATTATCCTCTTCAAAACAAATCACCGGATCTACAAAATAATAGAATTATTGGAAAAAAGAGCCTCTGCGCCCGTGACGTTTACGCCAAAGGAAAAGTCAGAGGTTATGTTTTGCAAATAATATAAATCGGAATAAACACAAAAATAATGTATTTTGCTGACGTTTCGGAAAGTAATCTCTTTCCGTTTTCAAAGCTATTTTTTGAAGAACTCTTATTTTGCTGTGTATGTCAAATACACAGCTTTAAGATTCTGTTTATGTTATTTCCATAGATACTTACTACTTACACAGAACATAGAACTGATGATATTTTTTTTAGATAATGTTGAGTTTGTTAAGTTCTTCTTTTAACATTGGTAGCCAGGTTGTACAAATATCTACAGAACAATTCGATACGCACTTATCTTCATTTAATAAGATTATTGCTGATTCTTTAATTTTTCTTTTTTTGGTATCTGTTTCTTTTGTTAAAATTTTTGCCGAGTCCCAGTTTATTCTATGTCCGTTTTCCCAAGCATGTTCACAAATCTTTGATTTCTGAATTTCATTCTTTCTAATGTAGTTCTTGTGCTCATCCAACCTCACACTGAAAGGTCTGGATGACTCACCCACATAACATTTATCACATTCGCATGGGATATTGTAAATACAGTTTTTTGAATTCTGCTCCCTGTTTATCGGTTTTGTTTTTGTTAAAATAGATCTTAAAGTGTTCCCCGTTTGAAATATCGTCCTAATATCAAATTTGTCACCTATACGGCGTAGCTTTTCCGATAGTCCGTATACATAAGGAATTATTGCTGTATAATGACGTTCAGGTTTTTGTCGTACCTGATTGTCCCTATTTTCAACATTTATGAAAATTCTATCAACAAAGGCTTCAGGATATTGATTTTGTACTAGAACCTCTTTGATAAATTTTTCCCGTTATTTAATATTTCATTATTAGATGAAATTATTTTGGCCCTATCGTATAAACATTTTACAACACCCCTTTTAACATTTATTGACTGATTTGAGTTAAAATGTAGATATCTATTAGTATGTGTTGGTTTTCTGTAAACGCTTGTTTCAATTGTATTATTTATCCTTCTAATTAAAACATCTAAAAACGGTAGTTCATTCCTACTTTCTACTTCTAATGTGAATTTAATAGACGGTTCCTTACTATTTATATTTTCTAAAAAACTATCTAGTAAATCAACACCATGAGGCCAAATTGCAAAGATGTCGTCAACATATCTCCACCAGACAACCGGTTTGTTTATACAATTTTGAACATGTGTGTTCTCAAAGTTCTCCATAAATATGTTGCTTAAAATTGGTGATAATGCAGACCCCATAGCCATACCAAAATCCTGCTGATAGAACTCATTGTCCAATTGAAAATAGGTTGTTTTTATACACAGTGTTAAGAGTTCCATTATGCTATTTACACTTAATTTAGTTCTAGTTTCCAAATTATTATCATTTAGCAACCTGTCTTTAACTATTTTTAATGTTTCATCTACCGGAACATTGGTAAAGAGGCTAACTACATCAAAACTAACCATCAGGTGTGATTCATGAATATCGGTTTCATAAATTTTTTCTATGAAATGTTTACTATTTTTAATATATGAATCGGTATTTCCAGATAATGGATCAATAATTTTAAGTAAAAATTTTGCCAAATTATGACATGGTGAATTAATAGAACTAACAATTGGTCTTAAAGGAATATTTTGTTTATGTGTCTTTGGTAAGCCATAAAAATGAGGGGGCTTACTATGATGTGGTGTAAGTTTCCTTCGTTCAAAATCATTAAATTCATGTTTGTATTTAAACAAAGTTCTGTAAATTTTGCTCTCTATTGATTTTGTTGGATCTTTGTTTAATTTTGAGTAGGGTCCCTCATTTACAAGAGTCATGATTTTTGTGTTATATATATCTTTATCTATAATGACTGTGGCATTACCTTTGTCTGCTGGCAATATTTTTATACTTTCATCGCGTTTTAAAGAATTTATCGATAACTTTTCTTCTGGAGTTAAATTATCTTTAATTTTGTATTGCTTCTCTAAAGCAATTTTTGCCCGTATGCGATATTCATTACCACTATCTGTTGGTAAATTTTGAGCCGTTTTTTCTATTGCCGCTACTATGTCAAATTTTGGAACAGTTTTAGGGTTTATTGCAAAATTTAAACCTTTTGATAGTACAAGCCTGTCTGAAATGGACAAAAGTCTTTTTGACATATTAATGACAGTCCTGTCAATTAAAGGATTATTATTTATATTTTGTAATTGCCTAATCTGTTTTTCCCTTATTAAGTTTCTAAATTTATGTAAATGCGTACCTTTTTGCAGATTAAAATATTTTTCGTAACTCAACCTGACATTCTGGATTATAAACTGATAATCCTGTTCTATAATGTTTCTGCTTACTTACACGGAGAATGAATTAAGCAGAAACATTATAGAACAGGATTATCAGTTTATAATCCAGAATGTCAGGTTGAGTTACGAAAAATATTTTAATCTGCAAAAAGGTACGCATTTACATAAATTTAGAAACTTAATAAGGGAAAAACAGATTAGGCAATTACAAAATATAAATAATAATCCTTTAATTGACAGGACTGTCATTAATATGTCAAAAAGACTTTTGTCCATTTCAGACAGGCTTGTACTATCAAAAGGTTTAAATTTTGCAATAAACCCTAAAACTGTTCCAAAATTTGACATAGTAGCGGCAATAGAAAAAACGGCTCAAAATTTACCAACAGATAGTGGTAATGAATATCGCATACGGGCAAAAATTGCTTTAGAGAAGCAATACAAAATTAAAGATAATTTAACTCCAGAAGAAAAGTTATCGATAAATTCTTTAAAACGCGATGAAAGTATAAAAATATTGCCAGCAGACAAAGGTAATGCCACAGTCATTATAGATAAAGATATATATAACACAAAAATCATGACTCTTGTAAATGAGGGACCCTACTCAAAATTAAACAAAGATCCAACAAAATCAATAGAGAGCAAAATTTACAGAACTTTGTTTAAATACAAACATGAATTTAATGATTTTGAACGAAGGAAACTTACACCACATCATAGTAAGCCCCCTCATTTTTATGGCTTACCAAAGACACATAAACAAAATATTCCTTTAAGACCAATTGTTAGTTCTATTAATTCACCATGTCATAATTTGGCAAAATTTTTACTTAAAATTATTGATCCATTATCTGGAAATACCGATTCATATATTAAAAATAGTAAACATTTCATAGAAAAAATTTATGAAACCGATATTCATGAATCACACCTGATGGTTAGTTTTGATGTAGTTAGCCTCTTTACCAATGTTCCGGTAGATGAAACATTAAAAATAGTTAAAGACAGGTTGCTAAATGATAATAATTTGGAAACTAGAACTAAATTAAGTGTAAATAGCATAATGGAACTCTTAACACTGTGTATAAAAACAACCTATTTTCAATTGGACAATGAGTTCTATCAGCAGGATTTTGGTATGGCTATGGGGTCTGCATTATCACCAATTTTAAGCAACATATTTATGGAGAACTTTGAGAACACACATGTTCAAAATTGTATAAACAAACCGGTTGTCTGGTGGAGATATGTTGACGACATCTTTGCAATTTGGCCTCATGGTGTTGATTTACTAGATAGTTTTTTAGAAAATATAAATAGTAAGGAACCGTCTATTAAATTCACATTAGAAGTAGAAAGTAGGAATGAACTACCGTTTTTAGATGTTTTAATTAGAAGGATAAATAATACAATTGAAACAAGCGTTTACAGAAAACCAACACATACTAATAGATATCTACATTTTAACTCAAATCAGTCAATAAATGTTAAAAGGGGTGTTGTAAAATGTTTATACGATAGGGCCAAAATAATTTCATCTAATAATGAAATATTAAATAACGAGAAAAAATTTATCAAAGAGGTTCTAGTACAAAATCAATATCCTGAAGCCTTTGTTGATAGAATTTTCATAAATGTTGAAAATAGGGACAATCAGGTACGACAAAAACCTGAACGTCATTATACAGCAATAATTCCTTATGTATACGGACTATCGGAAAAGCTACGCCGTATAGGTGACAAATTTGATATTAGGACGATATTTCAAACGGGGAACACTTTAAGATCTATTTTAACAAAAACAAAACCGATAAACAGGGAGCAGAATTCAAAAAACTGTATTTACAATATCCCATGCGAATGTGATAAATGTTATGTGGGTGAGTCATCCAGACCTTTCAGTGTGAGGTTGGATGAGCACAAGAACTACATTAGAAAGAATGAAATTCAGAAATCAAAGATTTGTGAACATGCTTGGGAAAACGGACATAGAATAAACTGGGACTCGGCAAAAATTTTAACAAAAGAAACAGATACCAAAAAAAGAAAAATTAAAGAATCAGCAATAATCTTATTAAATGAAGATAAGTGCGTATCGAATTGTTCTGTAGATATTTGTACAACCTGGCTACCAATGTTAAAAGAAGAACTTAACAAACTCAACATTATCTAAAAAAAATATCATCAGTTCTATGTTCTGTGTAAGTAGTAAGTATCTATGGAAATAACATAAACAGAATCTTAAAGCTGTGTATTTGACATACACAGCAAAATAAGAGTTCTTCAAAAAATAGCTTTGAAAACGGAAAGAGATTACTTTCCGAAACGTCAGCAAAATACATTATTTTTGTGTTTATTCCGATTTATATTATTTGCAAAACATAACCTCTGACTTTTCCTTTGGCGTAAACGTCACGGGCGCAGAGGCTCTTTTTTCCAATAATTCTATTATTTTGTAGATCCGGTGATTTGTTTTGAAGAGGATAATAGTACATGTGGTAGAAAACCCAAATAATAGGAAAGAATATTGTCTCAAATATTTGGATTACTTTTGGTTTCATGTTCAACTATTGTTGCATCAATTTATATAAAATAAAATGTTTTTTTTTTACTATTTTTCCCATCAATTATTGTCTTATTCTTTCACCTTTCCCTTCTTCGTTATATAAGTAATAAACTAAATAACTGGTTTTAATTTCAAAAGCAAACTAGAAAACAAACTTCAACTATAAATGTACAGTGCAATCTTGAGTAATAAAATACTACATAAATAACGTATAATTAATAAGGTCTCTCAATTAATAGACAGTGTGTTCAAGTTTACCAGGTATTTAAATTAACACAGAGATTAAATTTTCTAAGATATCTAGTATCAGACAGAAACAAGTAATATTAAACTTTATATAAAAGAATCTGGGGTAATTAGAAAAGGGGTTACTACCACACACACAACGAAATTTGGATCCTACACTAACAAAACTAGACGATCACGCAAATGGCCAATCTTATTTGTTTATCCTTCGGATAAATAAATAGTAATGAAGTTTCCTGGTGACATATATTACCAGGATTTCATTTGTAATTAATTGGGGTGGGCTTAAACCTCTTCAGTATCAAGGGAAATGAATTTTTGTTGTTGAAATTATAATAAACAATTTCATCTCAATCACTCAATCATTTAGTAATCACCAACAAGCATTACAGGTATTATTTCTATATATCTATACTCTATACATAGTAGTTACAATTAATTATAAGTGAAAAGTAACAGATTACCTTTTTCACAACGACGTGGAATTCAAAACATTTCAATAAATTTTAAAGAGAAAAAAATGGCTAGCTGTAAAAAGACAAAACAATATTAATGAGCTTGCGGTATCTTTGTTATTAAATTAAAACAAAAAAGTACAATTATTAAGATAAAATAAAAATGAAAGAAAATGGCAACCTTGTATAACCAATGGAATAATGAAGTCTGTTAATATAAAAAATATGTTACCTAAAAAATAAAAAAGAATGCAAATGATACAACTCTAATAAATAGTAAATATAAGCTGTTTAAAAATAAAGTAAAGGGACTGATTGAGAGAACAAAAATACACATAATGTAAAAAAAGTTAGACTAAAACATTTGTGTTGATGTTCAAAATTTCAGTCATGAAAAAAAAATGAAATAAAAGAATATTAAAAACCGCTGCCCCAGGAATCACTACTTCCACATCCACATTTTGTATCCAAGTCTTATGCACACTAAATCCCAATGTAATATTTTATTCTCTTTAATAATAAAGTGGGGGTGGTAGACTAATTAAAAAAAAAGTCCCTGGTTCTCGTATATACACTAAATCCCAATTTAATTTTTTACTCCCTTTAATAATAGGGTGGAAATGGCAATGGTGGTGGTAGAGGGGGTAGCTAACGCCAAAAAAAATTGTTTAGTACGTTTTGTTTCTGTATACACACTAAATCACATTTTAATTTTTTTTACCCCGTTAATAATAGGGTGGGGGTGGCAATGGGGTTGTAGAGGGGGTAGCTAACGCCAAAAAAATTTTTTTAGACGTTTCGTTCTTGTATACACACTAAATCACATTTTAATTTTTTTAACCCCCTTTAATAGGGTGGGGGTGGCAATGGGGCGGTAGAGTGGGTAGCTAACGCTAAGAAATTTTTTTTTACTCCCTTTCATAATAGTGTGGGGATGGTACTGGGGGGTAATAGTGGGGAGTGGGGGGGGGGCTGATGCCAAAAATTTGTTTAGACCTTAACTCGTACATACCCTAAATTGCAATTTTATGGACTCTTACTTGCTTGTTTTGCTTATTTACCCATATTTACCCTATTTATCCCCGCACCTTTCAACGGAATTAGATCAAAATATAATTTAGTTCCAGATCTCGTTACAATACATAAGTGTACCAAATTTCAAGTCAATATCTTAAACGGTTCCAGAGTAAACGTGCGCACAAAAAAGTTACAGACAGACAGCCAGACAGACAGACCGACAGACAGAAAATATTTGTTCGCTCAAATTTAAAATCTCGACGTTTTATGACATTTTAAGCTTATTTCAACAAAAAAAATTTGTTTGCGTTACTATACTTCCACTGGACGTGGAAGTAAAATGAAAGTAGTGAGGCAAAACTGGTGTGCCCGTAAAAGATCAAATAAAATAACAGCCGAAAGAAATTAGGTGTTGTCGATGACGAAATTGAATATCTAGCTCTTCTTGTAACCTTTATCAAGAGATAAGAATAATGATTGCTGATCTGAAATTCATTTTTTTTCCTGGTATGAGAATATAATTACCCGCACATTGAAAAAGGTTGCTAAATATATTGTGGAACCTGTAACAATAAATGATTCTTTAAAAACCGGTAATTTTCCATCGGCTTTAAAGGTTGCTGTAATTAAACCAATTTATGAGTCTAGTAACAAAGCAGAGGTTAACAATTACACATCACTATCGCTATCGTTTAATTGTCAAAAGTATTCGAAAAGGTTGTTAAATTTGAAGTGTTAGAGTAAATTCAAATGGATCTTGGCAGGCTACGTCGATGCAAGATACTATAGCAAACTCCATATCTCAAGTATATAAATCCACTCCTTAATGTGCCCTGAGCATATTCGTTATTAATTTAGCCAATACTTTGATGTTGTGAGTCGGATAATTATTATACTGACTGGACGACAACAATGTGTAAGTGTTAACAATGAAACCACCGATATGTTTACTGTGAGTTATAGCGTTCCAAAGGATTCGTGCTCGGGTCAGTTTTATTTAATTTATACGTCAATACCTTGCTTAAACAGCCCAATCATTAGCTATGTAGATGACACTGCCTTTTATAAGGATATAATATGGACAACAAACGAACTATTATATTTCAATTGTGAAGTTTGCCGAAACTGGAAAACTATTATATTTTAGTTGTGAAGTTTGCCGAAACTGGAAAACCATCATTATATTTTTCGCGCGGTGAAGTATCTACTCTTTCTCTAGATAAATCATTAATGGGTCGATGGCAGAGGCCTATTTATTTGACAAGTTTTTTTTTTACATTACATGAATATAAGATAAATTTAATCACCCTATTAAAATTGGAGTATATCTGAAACACAGAGTGATTATAAAATTTGCTCTCATTATAACATTAAACCAAGTGTGCTTCCTAAGTTCGAACAATCTTTATATAGATTAAGTAACAATTAATTTAACTTGCAGGTAGATCTGTGCGCATTTTTCTTTACCTACATGTATAAATATATTTGTAGTAGGTCGTACAACTGTATGTTAAACAAACTACCTTCCAGCAACAATTAATTATTAAAATATATCACTAAATTAATTAAAAATAATTAAAAATGAGAAAAGGGTAATTAAGGATACTTAAGGGTAAATGAAGACAATTAAGAGTAATGATCGGAAAACTTTCACTAACTATTTTGCCGAACCTCAAATACATAAGTGCATAATATTTCAAACTATCAATGCAGAAAGACAAGAGATATAATTAAAATCATAGAATATAACTACAAGCCTAGACGTAAAGAGCAAACGATGCACGTGCCCACGATTGGCAAAACTGTTGGGCATATTGTATTGAATGTATAAAATTTATATATAAATAGCACCAAAGAAACGAATTCATATATTTTGTTTAAAAATAACATCATTTTTAAAAATTAAACGTATATTTATTAATTATAGACAAAAAAATCCTATCAAGTTAACTTGAGCTTATAAATATAGTTACCTATATTTACTTATAGGTATGTTATATTAAATATACTGTACCTAATATGTTACAATTCACTATTTGTTTTTTATATGAGTTACTATTTTAATTGTTTACTTGTAATTATACAAAACAAACTATCAATCTAGTAGACCCTATATTGCAAAAATTTTAGAAATTCCTCTGAACAATTTTGCTGCATGTTTATGCCCATAAGAATATTTGAGGTCACGCAAACTTGCTAACGGTTTTTTCAAATGCATTGGTTATAGTGATTGTAATTTTTGAGTTATTGATTTAAAATATGAACATTACCTGGATATAACGAAGCAAGTTACTCCAATAGTAAGGCCAATATTTAGGAAACCTATCCATAGTATCTCCATGTTGTATTTTTCTAATTCTAGTTAATTAATTATAATTGCGCTTATTCCTCCACACATCTTCACTGTTTTAAAAGTAATACACCACCTGAGAACGCTCACAAAATAAAAGACAAACAGGCGCAATTATCAGGCCTAGTTATATTATTGCACAAGATAACGTATAACGGTTTTATTATTAATAAAAAATCGTTTTTTTAGTACCCCGGTAAATGGTCTGTTATCGCAAAGTGTTATCTGTAAAAAGACACTCGATTATCTACGCATATCTTATCTGTTACATGGGATAATCATCGGTATTGTTCAACGGGGAACTTTTTGAAAAAGTAATGTAATTTTCATGAAATTCATCACAAAGTATAGATGCAGACAGGCTGTAAAATAAAACTTACCGCGTAATCTTCACGATCATTAGCAACATCAATTTATATCCTACATTTCTAAAGCACGAACTTCATGAAATTCAAAATCGTTATTCAAATGAAGTTGTACCTTTTTGTACTATATCACGTTCATTCTCTGGAGTTACCGATGGAGAAATAGTTTAGTTTTTATCCTTCATAATAAATCTAAACTAACCGGGTCTATAACACATAAAAATGTAGGAACGAATAAAAGTACAACAAATGATATAAATGAAATTCGAATAAATGATAAAACAATAAATAATATACCTACCAGAGATAGTGCAAACTTGTAATAAACAGTATGTTAACTTGCCTACATTATTAGCGAAGAAACTTAATAAAGTAAACTGGAATAACATTTTTATTTTCCACTTTGTACCTAAATTGCCGAATAAGTTATAAACTTTTTCGCTTGTCTTTGGCCTGCAGTATAGGACTTTTTCTGATCCTTTTCCCATTTCTGGATCTCCTCCGTTATGTGTCCATTTGCTAGGCTACAAAACTATTATCCATGAATGGTGCTTCAGCTCCTTTTTTCGCAAGGCTGTCAGCAAGTTCATTATCTTGTACTCTTTCATGCTCTGGCACCCACATCAAGGTAAGCTTGTTGCTGTTGGCCAGTTGTATCAGGGATTGTCTACATTCCCAGGCAATTTCAGACTCGAAGGTACAGGACCTTAGAGCTTTTAATGCTGCCTGGCCTGGTCTGATAATATATATATTTTTGCCATTTTGCCTTTATTTAGGTATTCCTGGACACACAGATCTATAGCATGAATTTCTGCCTAGAAGATGGTTGGGGTGTTACCGAGGGCTCTGGATAGCTTACATTTAGGCCCTGCTACGCCCACTCCTACCCTTCAGCCATCTTAGATCCATCTGTATACCAAATGAGTGACCCTTGTTCCAATCGCAGTGTCTCCATTTTGCTCGTCCGACGGCTTTCGATCAGCACGTTAAACGGACAGTCAAAGTCCAGCTTGATTGACATAGAGTCAGTCGGACTCCAAATGGACTAACTCAAGAAGCCTTAAGTGACCAACCAGATCGCCTGGTTTAAATTTATGTGCCTGATGCAGTCGTAAGGCACTAAGTGCTGCCTACTTCCTCACATGCAAGTGCAAAGGAAGTAGATCAAGCATTGCCTCCAAAACTGCTGTGGAACACAAGTACATTGCTCCTGTAGTCCCTAAACAGGCAAGGTGTTGCAGTTTCTGCAACTTTCCTCGTGCTATTTTTTCATCTGTTTTTGGCCACCATAAACATAATGCGTAGGTTGCCATAAGTCTGACAGTCGAAAGGTAAGACCAATGTGTCATTTTCGGCCTCAGACCCAAGTTTACCAAACAGCCTACGGTACGTCCACATTGCCGCTGTTGCTTTGGTAAGTGTCTTTTTCAGATGTGAGTTCCAGGTAAGTTTTTGATCCAGGATTACTCCTTATTCCAACAGATATACCCCGATGATCATATTTACGGAGCCTATATGTAATTCTACAAAATGAACTTTGTATTTTTTGCAATCTACCTTTATCTATTATGTCGAACAGGGTTCGTAAATGAAATTACAATAGCTTAAATGTAATAGCACCAATGCTTGTAAAAATGAATGATATCAATCAGAAAATTATGTATATGTAGTGCATCTACGTAGAGCATATTGAGAAGTTGGCTAGGGCAGTCCTTTGGGACACTACCAATTTATTGTCGTTGTATCTAAGTGAGAAACATAAATACAAAGTTAAATATTTAACAAGCAACGTCGATAAATCGATTTTTCAATGTAAATATATAAAAACATAACATGTATCCTGTCGGTAAATACATTTCACAAAAATGAGTAATGATTATTTATTAAAACATTTATTAAAGGCCAAAGACATTTAGATAATGTTTTAAATTAATATTTGTAATTATTGGGTGGTCATTTGCTATTTATAGGTGCTATAGTATGATGTCTTTGGGATGTGTTTCCTGTTTGACAGAAAGGAGGAAATTACCGGCAATCAACATTATCGGAAGGAGATATTAATAATAAATTATCACTATATATGGTGTATATTATATCCAATATTTTAGTTTCTTATTTAGGCGTCCAAGACCTTTCTAATATATCAAGAGAAACTGTTTTAAAAAATTGTAATTATTCGTAAAAATTACAATGTCGAAAACAGGTAAATTCCTTAAAATTGCAAATGAACGATCTCCAAATTTCCGCTTCTATATCATGTGGATTTTTTTACTATAAATTTAATCCAACATTAAAGCAAGAATTCAAAATTTTTGCGAAGGTTCTTTGATTTTGACAGACTACAATAATTATTGGGATTAAGATTCTTCTTAGGTTTTAAGAAACTGGTTAGCCATTCGGGATATTGCCAAATATATACTCTAAAATTATTGCAAACTATGGACATGTGCACAAGGTGCTCTGGACAAAAATAGCGATAAAAAGAGAACAATTAGATATAAAACTGTAGCCAACTTTTAAGATAAAGGTTAGTAAAAAATATGAAATTGACTAAGATATACATATAACATAGACATTAACAATTAGAAAATAAGCACTTAAACTAAAGAATAACAAAATATATCTACAGTATATTCTAGTATAGGCTTCAAATAACAGATAAAAAAATTTCTTACAGTAAAAAACATTAATTTTCATATAGTTCTTGAGCCCTGAGAATCGCAAATTTCGCGTTTTTGAGATTTCCAGAATTTTTTTCTCAAAATCTATCAACTTCAGAGAAAAATGTCCTAGAACATCTTTTGTTTGTTTGGGTGTGAAAATACGAAAATACTTTTTCCGAAACGAAAAAATCAATTTTTCTAATTTGTTTAAACAATTCCTGACCACATTTCCATCTGGCAAACTGTACTTTCTTATAAAGGAGCATATTTTGAACAAGATGGCACAAAAATATAACATCCGAATACATTTCCCCGATCGATGACTGATTTCATCCGGACTAAAAAGATTAATACTAAAATAGAATAACCATTAACTAACTTAAATAATAAAATGCCCCTCCCTGCGTTTTTTTTTCACCAATGAGATAAATTATATGGTGGAATGTTTTAATTCCATTAGATAAATCCCTTTGGGCATATTGAGATATGGGTGTAACTACGCGATCTTTGTTACCCTGCCTATCCGTAATCTATTACATCCGCACTACCATATTTAAAAATTATGTATTACATATTATTCTGTATGTACAGCGTGTAATAAACTTGGTAAAATTGGTATCTACGGAATGTTCAATAGCGAAGTACCAAATAATATGAACATTAAATAAGCCACAATTTGGTTTGGCATGTTGAATGTCTCACAAATCTTTATGAAGTTTAAATTTAAATATCTCATTCTTACATAATAGACATTTCACTACTTTTTGCGCGTATAAGTATATTCATATTACAGAGAAATTCGTCTTAAATTTTCGTATATTTGACGTCATTTGCGAAGGTGAAAGACACAACGGTTTCTCAAAACATGTTAACATCATTTGTTATTCACTTGTCCAGTGTTCCCAAGGTCACTCTTTTATATATAGCTTCAATTCAACAATAACTGGGATTGCAATTTTTTAAGTATAAGTCAAGGATACACCAAAATGTTTCCAGTGTGTACAGTTACAAGGTGAGCAAAAAAATACAGACAGCACGTCAAAGTACTTTTTCTCTGAGGTATGTTTAGTTCAACTATGTATATTTATTATAATTTATGTTTGAGTTTATTATTATTATCTATATTAATTACACATTTTTAATTCAGGTGTGGGTGGCCAGTGTTTTCAAAATTCTTCGTGAATATTGAGGAGGTTTAAGCTCACCCCAATTAATTACAAATAAAATCCTGGTCACGGCACCAGTGAAACTGCTTGTGGGTACCCTATTTAATTACTAAAAGAAAGTACTGGTAATTATGTCACCAGTAAATTAATTATTATTTATTTATCTGAAAGATAAACAAATAAAATTGGCCATTTGCGTGATCGTCTAGTTTTGTTAGTGTAGGACCCAAATTTCGTTGTGTGTGTGTAGTAACCCTTTTTAATTTACCCAGGTTCTTTTATATAAAGTTTAATATTACTTGTTTCTGTCTGATACTATATACCTTAGAAAATTAATCACTCTGTTAATTCAAATACTTGGTAAACTTGAACACACGTGTCTATTAATTGAGAGACCTAGTTAATTATATATGTTATTTATGTAGTATCTTATTACTCAAGATTGCACTGTACATTTATAGTTGAAGTCTGTTTTCTATTTTGCTTTTGAAATTAAAACATTTATTTAGTTGATTACTTATATGACGAAAAGGTAAAGGTGAAAGAATAAGACAATACTTGATGGGAAAAAATAGTAAAAAAAACCATTTTATTTTATACAAATTGATGCAACAACAGTCGAACATGAAATCAAAAGCAATCCAAATATTTGAG